>JAHYIQ010000023.1:2400000-3600000 GCA_030673865.1 Melipona bicolor | reverse complement strand
TTCTGTTATCCGCGCGTGCGATCGTCGTATCAAGCACGGGGCAGTAATTGGCTGGGAGCTAGCGTGCCGCGTGGGAGGCGGGGTGCCGCGATATGCTTTCTAATATTTGCACACTTTGATTGGAGTTTGCCCAGACGCCCCTCAAATTAATTACACGTTTTTCCGCGTGTCCCGCATTCCACGTGATCCCATTCCGATCCAGCTGCCCGTTTCGCAAAAACCGGAACCGATGCACTTTTCATCGCTCGAAATTCCATTTTCGTTTTCTAATAATCGATTGACACGGCTCGACGAGTTCGAAAAAACTCGATATATTCCTTTCGACGCCCCTCGCGAATGTGCAGAATTGTCTCGGTGTTTGTAATTTGAACAACAAACGAAACGAATCTCAACGTCGATTACTTTGATCATCGTGAACATCTATACACTGTAATTTCAACATGGCTTTGCGCTATGAAACCTCTTTATAGCGTACAAAGTTTCAAATTTTCATAATACAGAAGATAACACAAGAAGTCACAGTCTGCCAATATATTTCCAACGATTCGTTCGAGAACGAGATCCGACGCAGAACGTCCACAACTCGGAGATTTTTACTCCGAAAAATCCCAGATACCAATCTTCCACATCTTTCTACGTTTCTAAAGTGCGAGACAAACGATAAAAGACAAATCCTTCGACGAACGATGAAAAGGAAGTCGATTTGAATTTTTCTTTTTTTCGCGTGTCAATCATTATTCCATCTGTATACTTCTATTCCAAGAAGAAGAAAGATAATTAGAACAGAGTCCACATGTTCAGTCAGTGTTTCGTCTAATTTTCCTCGTAACCAATTACACCTATTGTTCCTGAAGAGAGAAAGAAATAAACAGAGGGGGGAGGGGGAGGAAGGAGAAAAAAATACCACTTTCATCCGTTATTCAATAAACACGATGCTCCTTCAAAGGTATCTTTTCAATTATCAATGCCAATCGAGGCAAGATAGCGGAAAGAGGCAAGGATTTTTCAGTGCCGTCATCGAGAATCGCTTTTGATCAGCGGGGAAGCATCGCTGATCCGATTCAAATAATTAAGTCTGCAACGTGGATCGTTAGTAGCCCATCGAACGAGTAACCAAGGTTGGATATTCCGCGATCCGGTGCCACTGCCGCTCATTAACATCCGATGAAATCCCATCAAAGACAACGACGATGTCGATTGGTCGCGATATATATATATATATATATACACTCCACGTTATTTTCTTTCTTTCTTCTTTTCTTTTTTTATCACTGAAAGTGATTTTAGCGGGGGTAACCCAGAAAATCGGGCCTCTTCAGGTGCAACGCTGATGCAACGAAAATTAGCGATTGGTTGATTTGGGTCACGTGATTCGCGAGGGGGCGTGGAGTAGACCTCGAGTAGGAGTGGCGTTGTCTGGCACTGTAATTTGTTTTCTATCGATTCAAATGTTTGCATATCGTCTTCATTTCCTAGTCAGAACAGTTGCTTCTGGGCCTTTTTTTTAATCTGTGTCACCTCTCGCGAAGGATACATAGTTGAAATCCTATTGAAGGCCAGAGTTAATTGTAACGTTGGTGCTTCATTTTCTCATCTTCGTAAATTCAGCAAGCTTGTCAAAAATATATTTTACAAGAGTAGTGAAATTATTTGCACTGTATTGATTCTTTTGGCACGATGTTTGTTACCTTAAACGTCAATGAAAGGATCACGAATCAAACATTGATATACCTTCACCAACTACGCAGGTTACACTCCGAAAGTTTAATTTTTTTAATATATCTTTGTAACGAATCACGGAATAATCAATGATCTTTCTTACCCTCTTCGATCGTTTTCACCTTCGAGAAAACGTAGCCGATCGAAACCAAGAATCTGCTACAGTGCGACTGTACGTATCCAACGGCGTAACGCCGGCGGCGTTAACCCAGGTCGCGCAACGGCCGTGCCCAACGCGCGATTCACGGAGGCTCGCGGCGAATCGAATTAATTAAAATTCGCCCGGCACGTCTAACCGGGTCGCCGCCTTCTTGCCGCGGAGAGAGACATTCTCTTTCCGCGAGATTTCGACGGTAATAATCGCTAATTACGCGGTATCGACGTCTCGCTAATTAACTCTGGGACCAGGGCTTTAATTAACCGCGCGTGCCTCGTCATCAGGCTCGGTCGCGGAAACGGAAGCCTTCCCCCGACGGTGAGACGGTCGTTGCCGCGTTACGCGAAAGAGAGTGGCGAAACAAGGTGAAAATGTGCAAGGAAAATTGTAATATCGCGCCCGTCGCTCCCTTCTGGCCATCGAATCTCGGGGAACCCGTCGCTCCGAGTTGAATGTGTCAGTCAAACGAGCAATCGTTCTTGGTTGTACG
The DNA here is from genome assembly GCA_030673865.1 of Melipona bicolor. Taxonomy (NCBI): domain Eukaryota; kingdom Metazoa; phylum Arthropoda; class Insecta; order Hymenoptera; family Apidae; genus Melipona; species Melipona bicolor. The sequence goes on along the minus strand of JAHYIQ010000023.1, from coordinate 3,597,634 downwards.
GTGGTCGAATAACTCGTGTATTATTATTGCATTACACGCAAGATTTTGTCGAATTTTATTAGCACGATTTCGGAAAGATTCAAGAGTTACATTACAGAGTTACTAATCTCTGCTCTCGTGAGATACTTTAGAGAAGTAAAAGCAGAAGAATTGAAGCAGACAGTTATTCATCACACGTGGAAAATTTAGAGTATTTGTGGAAAGAATAGAAAGAACTGTAATGAAAATCTTAACTTTTTATGATAAATTTGTTAAGAGAATTCGGAACTGACAAAATTTCACAAATAGCCACCTTGCAAAGTTACACTAGTAATAGTAGGTCAATTCTATTCGACATTCCATTAATGATACACAGTCGACTCTCTCAATTAATTAAATTTCATCGATAACAAACTCGCAAAATTTCATTAATAATATCACTTTAATCATATTAATCGTACTCTTACCGATGAAAAATACACGTCTCCTTTCTCTCTCTCTCTTTCTCTGCCAACTAATAAAATTTCAATTTTGGTAAGAGGACCTGGGTATTGCGCGATCATGCCGCGATCAGAGAACTATCGTTTCCGAACGCCAAATTAAGACTGCCCTTAATGCGGCACGAGATTGTCCTTAATCAAGGGAAACCAGGCCAGTGCAATTGGAAATACGTGTTAACGAGACGCTTCCATTAGCGGCGAGTCTAGCGGCCATTAAAATAAACTTCGGATATATAAGTCAATATTAATTAATAAGCGCGGGCAGAGAGCTCTGCTCGCCTCGCGGGAACGCGAAACGTTTGGATATTAATCGTGTCTCCCGTCTTTGTTCGCCGAGGCCGATCGCGAGATCCGGCACAATGGCGGAAAGAACGGAATATTTGCGACATTATGCGAAATGATGAATCCTCCAACGGTGTCGCGTCACGTCGCGTTTTACGCGCTCTGTCATTTCCCCGTGATATACGAGGAAACGTTTCTTAAGGGCTTATGCATCGTACACCCGCGAAAACGTAGTTGTACTCGCGTTTCAACGGTATCGAGCTACGATCTACGATAGTTGGAGGTTTCTCTAACGTCACGCTATTTTCGCAATGATCGTGTCAGAAAATTTTCGTCATAGTATCTGTTTTTGAAAATTACAATGAACAATTGTATTTAAATACTTGGCTATTTTTCAGAGGTAGGTAAAAATAATAATCGTATCAAAAATGATAATTGGATACACTAGTCGTACGTGCAAGTATTTGTACATTTACGCGTAATAAATTTCGTATCATTTGGCGCAATATATTTATATTTTCATATAATTAGAAAAATTTAACATTACGAAGATAGAATATAGAATCAAATAAGACAGGCACTTTTTAGTAAAAAACGAGAGTGAAAATACTTGTAATTTTTGTGTACAGGTGCACATTGACTTTTCACACGTAAAAAATGAATTTACACAGTTAAACGCTAATTTTTCGCGATAAACAGATTTTAAAAGTCGCGAAAGCCCGAGAATTCATTCGGCTAGAAATCCCGACGTTTTTCTCTTTAAACAATCGCCGAGAGGATACACAACTCGCGCGAGCTTTCCAAACGACTGACGATTCCAACGATCCGTCTGCCACTCGTCTCGATTTTTCCTTCCGCGACGCTTCGAAGTCGATTCCTCCCCGAAGAAATTACCCAGTGGCTGAGACTATTATTCTTCGCGATTCCATCGACACTTTAAACATACACTCGTGACGAATCGGGCTTTGAATACCTCGAGTTCCTTTCGCCGGGGATCTATCACCCGGAGGGGAAAGCTGCTTATCACACGTGAAAGATTCCTTTCTAAATAAGCTCGAACGTGGATGCGCGCCACAATGGATCGTATTCCGCGGAAAAATCACGAGTCAGAGGCGTGCGAACGTACATATAATAATAATTCAGATCGTCGAAAATCTGCAGAGCAGCCGAGGTTCCTCCATTATCCGAAATTCCGGATCGTCACTTTTTATCGCACGACTCGTTCGTGCGAAGAAATGTCTCCGCCGAGCGAGACGAGAGAGAATCCAATTATTATTACTTTTGATACAATTGTTATTTTTACCTACGTCTGAAAAATAATCAAATATTTAAATACAATTGTTCGTTGTAATTTTTAAAAACAGACACTACGACGAAGATTCTCTACAAGAAAGTTGGCGAATTTGACAGCTACAACACGATCAAGAATTTTGCTACTACGGACATTTACAAAATTTTACGTTCGACGAACTTGAATAGAAATTTGAGCGCAATAATTTTCTGAATTTTTAAAAATTCGCAAGCAACTGCGTGCGGTTTATCGTGAAGTAAGGTTCACTATTTATTCTTTGTTCGAGTGCAAGAAAGAAACTGAATCGTTTCAACTGGTATTTATCTACCGTCTAGAAATGCACAAAATCTCGAGAACGCTTCTGGAAATATTTTCCGCTACGGAGAGCACTCATTTCGCGAAAGTAACAAAAAATCGCGAACGCTAAGCGGATCGATCCCATTCTACAAGTGGAAGAATATCGCCGACGAGATTCGCGGGGGTGGAACAAATCTTCCTAAAATCCTGGCAATCTCCAGTCGGATCTTAAAGATCGTTCGACATAGGGAGAAAGTCGAAAGTCGAAAGTCGTTCGGAGAACTGCGCGTTGGAATAATGGCGTGGAAAGGACACGCGGAGAAGAGGCGGAAAGAACAAAGAAAAGAGAAGGCGGAACGAAAACAAAGTGAAGAAGAGGCGAAACGAGCGGGGCGAAGCAAATACAGAGACATCGAGATTGCGAGGCAGCGAGAGCGTGAACGAGAGCGTGGCCCCCCCCCGTAGAGAAAGGAGGCTCGATTTTCCTAGGACTGGAAAAATATTTGCACGCTCCTCCAACCATGGAATCTTTCGTCCTCGGTCTTTCTTCCTTTTTTTCCCTTCTTTTCTTTTTTTTTTTTTTTTTTCTATTCCTCTGTTCGACTCTGCCAGAGAACCTCAACTGCTAACTCCTCGTCTCTTTGGTATCGACGGCCGTCCCCCGTCTCCATATTCCCAAGTTTCACAGTCCGCAACGACTTTCGCGCGCCACCGCTCTTTTTTTCACCCCTTTCTCTCTCCCTCTCTCTCTCACTCTCTCTCTCTCTCTCTCTCATTCTTTCATTCTCTGTTCGTTCGTCGGCGTTCTGGCCAGCGTGCATCGGGAAATATGAATCCTTCGAACCCGTCTGCATTGTCTGGGACCTGTGTTTGCCACGGGCACACACAGAGACACGCGAAACCTGCTCGAACGCTATGGAGCCAGCGCACACGCGCGTGTGCGTGCGGCTGTTTGCTCGCAGGTGGTGACAAAGATCGATCGTGGCGCGGGGTTGTTGGTGCACCGTTCGGATGAAAAACCGAGAGACCGGGCGCGAGAAAGAGAGGGACGCGCATTGTCCCGCCAAACGATGATATACCGCGGCTACGTCCGAAATTTTCACAATTAACGTCCGCGTACCTCGCCGGCGTGAAACACGGATTTTCGAATCGTCATCCAGCTAGTTACTCTACCAGCCCTTCCGATACGGCTTCATCTTTGGCCATTATTGCCAATTATTTGCCGCTAATGAACGGGACAACTGCGACGCGAACGCCATTTCGTCGGATAAGGAGCACAACCTTGGTTAGTTACATTTTGCTGTGCGATTTAATGAACTGGTGGGAGGAAATCATACCTCGGCACTAAGTTTCACAATAATGACACTTTATAAAATTGTTCAATGATATAATTTTGTGCGAAATATTTCAAAACAGGGGTAGATGCATGAACCCACGTCGCAAATTTGACAACAATAGTGACTTTTTCGTTGTCATTTTTGGAACAAACGACGCACTTTCTTGCTGCGCTTTTTTCATTTACTAGTACTACTAATACTACTAAGGAAATGACTAGTAGTACCGAGAGGATTCTCACCCAAAGACTAATAACTTCAACAAAATTGTCGTTGTGACACTTTCGTGAAATTTCTCATCAACTTGGGGTAACTTTTCGATAAAAATTGGCAATCGAGATGCTTCAATTGGCAATCGGTCTAGGCAGTGACTCCGAAACGAAACGCACCTTTGCTTTCTCTCTCTTCCACTCACTACCACAAATCCTTCCCATGGATCCTTCACGTCATCTTCTCATCTTACATAACACCCTTCACTTCCAGTGTGTGAGAAAAAACAAGTTTTTGAACCATTTGCTGATTTTCCTTGTAGAATCGATACCGCCTATGACCACGTCATTTTTATCAACTGCGAACTCACGCGAGTTCTTTGTGCTATAATCGCAGCGACTATAGTCGTCGTTAGTGTCGAAAAGGGCTAGTTGTTTCACACAACGGAAAGATGACGAACAAGAGGATGGAGAGGGAGAGCGAGTCCTGACGTTTGCCAGGGAATAAAGTCGGCGCGCAAGGTGCCGGCACTAAGTTGCGGCTTAGTCGACCGACACGGTTAACTCGTTACCATCCATTCGTCCGACTAACTCCAAGAATTGAGTTCCGTCGTGTTAGCTGCCTAACTGTTCGCAGACTTGTCGCCTTCCTAGAGGCTCCACACGCTGTGACGATTCAACTGTGCGACGGTGAGCTGCGAGTGAATTATTAAATCGTTTCGCACGCTGCGAGGCAAGTAAGGAGGGAAAAGTTGCGTGGCTGCGACTCGAAAAATTACTGAGAATAGTTTCAATACGCGTCGGAAACATTTCGGAGTGAACGAACCAAATAAGAGAGGCTTGATTGCCGATTTTAGAAGTCAAACGAAGCTTTCTTTCCGCGGAACTAGAAACAATCGAACGAAGAGTTTGTTAACACCAACAATGAACTTTGTGCCTATTCTTACAATTTCATTTTTTTGAAAAATTCGGAGCAAGTAAAAGAATCTTACTTGTCTTTGAACGAGAAGTCAAACGAAGAATAGTCAACTACGTATGACGAGTTGACTCGTCATCGCAAGCAATACCTTTCAGAGCTAACTCGTCGTGGAACTTTGAAAGTAACGTGTAGTGAAGAGTTTAAGGCGATGGATGCACGATGGAAGAATGGATAGCTTTTTGAGGTAGATGAGAAAGAGAAAGTTGCGTTTCGTTCCAGAGTCACTGCCTAGACTCATCAGTGGGGGCTGATGGCAGCGACTCCTTACCCCAGACGTTTGTTGTTGCAACTACCAGCTCTAAGGCCGATCACCCATCCTAACGGAGTTCCACACATTCTGCTTGCTTAACGTCGGAGATCGGTAGGACCACGACGCTAGGCGCGCAGCCACTAGTCGGTGTTCGGAACTCGTAGTCGAGGAATCACAGGACGCTACATGTAGATTTAAACGTGAAGATCGTATCTTTAATCTCTCATTTGAGATCACGCGCTTTTGTACAGTAAACTTCGTACCTTTACCGATCGAGAGCGGCCAGATTATTTCGCAATTATGTATATCCAAGCGAAACGCTCGGCTCCGAAGCTCGAATTCAGCCCCGAAGATAAAGCTAACAACAAGTGAACACCGAGGTTCGTCCAAATGCATTACACGAACGTTTCGTCCACATCACCTCGCGCATCTTGGACGAATCGATAGTCGCTCGCGTCGTCCACTTATTGCCTCTCACCTACACGCCTACGTGTGATCGCGTTACGAACGTATGAAAACGGGCGGATCAGAGAGAGGAGAGAGAAAAAAGGGGGGTGAGGCGGAAGGAGGGAGCAGTGTGCTTCGAAATCGAACAATGAAACCTCGAGGGTCCTCCGAGGGAGTAGCAGCTTCGGGGAAAGTGGCTGTTTTACGAACACAACAGAGTGCAAGACGCCGTCGTCTGTCGCGCGCGCGCGCGGGTACAATGCGACGACTCGAGAAGAAGAAGCTGAAGAAGTGGAAGTACGTTCGGCTCCGCGGCGAAGCGGAAGACGCGTTCTAAACACGTCCCTCGGATCAAGTCTTATTATTTAGAGTTATTACGTCGAGCGTATCGCGTGCATTTCGCGCGGGAATTCCGTCCGCGTCCTCCGCTCTTCTTCAAGCTCTCTCGGCCGAATGGGCAGCGTAAATTTGCCGAATGCTCTGCCACGCGACATCTCGCTTTCGAGCGTGACCAAACACGACCGAACTTTGCTCTTTCCATTTACCTTTCATTTTTTTTATTTTTCTCATTTCGCTGCTTCAAGCATGCACCGAGACTTACGCGATCTTCGAACGTTACGTTTCCTCAGATTTTTCGTTTCATTTATATTATATTACACGTTACACATAATAGCACAACGAAATTATATCGTGTTACAGTATACTACTACAACGAAATATCAATCGAATATTTCACATTGAAGAGTCGATAGAGAATTTGTTTGTTTCCACAAACGAAATGTCCAAATGTTTTACATTCGAAAAGTTGGTGGAAAATTTGTTCACTTCAATTTCCATTTACAGCTGCTCGCGAAAGTATTCGCGATTCGAATGAAATGTTTCAATAAACGGTCGAACATTTTTGCGAACAATTGTAAATGAAAATTGAAACAAACAAATTTTCTCTCTATGTATATATATATATACATATATTTGCAAAATGCACGTTCGAATACTTTCGCGAGCAACTATAAACGAAAATTGAAATAAACAAATTTCCTACCGCAGCTTTCAATCCACGCGTCATACTTAATGAAAACTGTATACATACACGCGTCTTCATGCGTGGAATTTGATCGTTGATCGGGCGAGTTACCTTTTAAAGTCATCCCGATGAGCAGACCGCCGCGATATTACCGGATTAAAACGCGGAGAGAGATTCAGCTTCCATTTCTCTCTCGCTCTCTCTGTTCAACTTTTCTCTCTCCTAGAAACATTTGCACCGCCACGAGAGAAACTATCGCAGTTCTGGCTACTCGGCGCTGCTTTATTGCGTTGCGGCCCGTTTTGCTCGTTGGTTGCTCGAAATCTCGGGGATAAAGGGGAAAACCGCGTTTGATTTGCGAACGCTGCTTTACGCAGCCAACAATTGCCATCGCACGCGGTCGAACGGGAAATTGAAAGATTTATCTTTCGCGTGATTACCAAAAGCAAGTGACGATAGTTGCAAATTTTCTGCTTTCGATCATTACAATAATACATTACAATAATAGAACAAAAAAAAAAACTACAAAATAGCAGTGTTTAGTAAAAGAAAAGTTTAAAAAAGAAACGTATTAGACTTAAAAAAAAAAAAAAAAATCTGCAAATATTCTTTAAAAAAGACCGAAATGTCCAAACAAATAAATTTAGACGTCAAACTGTCACGATAAATATTTCGTTAAACTAATTAAAGGTACCTAAAGAACTTTAGAAGAAAGACAAACTCGGGCAAGGATGATTTCACCCACGAGCCCCGATATGGTAACGGACAAGAATCCGAACCGAGACAAATTGAAAGTCAGGATCGAGAAGAACGGCCCTCGAACAGAACATACTGCTTAATTCCCGGTTCATTTCCCATGGTTATCCAAGCCTCGAAAATCGAGCCCATAAAACACTCGTTTTATCACTGGAGAGACAGCGTACGTACTGGAGGTCCTCCGTAGGAACGACGAGAAAGTAGCAGGAAATCGTTTGATCCCGACGAAACTCTTTTGAAACGTTACACCAAACGTTCGTCACGGAGTAACGGAGCAGGCTGGTTACCCTTCCTTCGTCCGAGCTTCCTTCGACTCTTCTCCTTCGTCGTTATCCCGGTGAGTTTGTACTCGCGCCACGACGACTCGCGGCATTCCGTTGTGTTCGTAAAACAGCCACTTTTCCAGCCGATACTCCCTATCGAGGAGGACCCTCGAGGTTTCTTTGTTCGATCTCGATACGCCGTTTACCACCCCTCTTCTTCCTCTTCTTTTATTTTGTCCTTTCCTCGTGCCCCGCCTCTCCGAGTTTTTCGTCTTGACGAAACGCGAAGACGTCTGAGGACAGGAGAGAGAGAGAGAGACCTGTCCGATCGATCGATTCGAAACGCGGTTAACGAGTCCAGGTACTTAAAGGGTGGTTAAATAGTCTCGCGGAGAGAAAGAAAGAAAGAAAGAAAGAAAGAAAGGAAGAAAGAAAAAAAAGGGTGATGTCGCGACCGAACTAACCGCAAAGAGCTTCCCCGATACACGCTGTAGGAAAGAGTGGCGGCGCGAGTGGGGGTGGATGGCTGGTTGCCGCACGGTCGAGTGCGGAAAACAATTTGTTGGCCGCGAATCGCTCGTGGAATCTCTGCCTCCCCCGCCGGTAAATCGTTCCGCCGGGAGAGAACATTATTGTCCAGATACCGTCGTTTTATCGAAATAGTTAAGATTTCGATGCTCCACATTTCCCATCTGAATTCAACCTGTATATATATATGTGTGTATGTATGTATGTATGTATGTATGTATGTATGTATATAATGTCACGTGCAAGATTTTTCAATTCGAACTTCCGAGACATTTCCTCGTTCGGAAATGTGCGTGGTTGCAACACCGGAGGGAAATGAAATCGATGTTTGAGCAAATGATTAGATCTGGTTACGCGAATGTTACATTTCTGGCTGAGCGCGAACGAAAACTGTGTGCGCGCGTAGCGAAGCGTGGAAAGCAATCGCAGCAGAACAGTTAGAAATCAATCTGGTGTTATTGGATCGTCGAAGATCGTAACAATTCAGAAGCTGTCCGGTCCAAGGGATATAACTTTCTAAAAATAAATCAAAAATAAACTGGAGGATTTCTGTCGAAGCCGAAAGTGCAATTTTAAACTCTTGAAGCTTCAGAAATTTTGATATTATAATGTTTGATTATAACATGTAATAACATGTAAATAATATTTAACATAAGAATAACGTGTAGTAGTATTAATGGTACAACTGATTCGTTCACTTATCGCGCAATCTTCGTTCGTACCTCGAATACAGGTAGATTATACAAAAATCCGAGTTGAAAATCCCAGGACGAAGCGTAACAGGGTGAACAGGGGTTTCAGCCAGTTAACCGAAAGGGTGAACAAAGAGGAAAAGAGCGATGAAACGGCCGTGGCCATTGCTCAACGTTTGCCCACGTGAAAAGAAGGATCCCGCTGCTACCGCCCAATAGCATTTTCAGGAGGGGCCCTCTTTGGAATTGAACACAGACAAGGAAACAATTACCAAGACCGTGTTACCGTAATCTGAAAATCCTGTTAGAGATCCTTTTCTGGTGGCTCGATTCTTTTCTTACAAAGACAAACTTCGACCCCTCGATAGCGTCCAACGACGACACCCTCTGTTATCCTTGTGCGATAATTTGCTGGAGCTCGCACAATTCCTACATGTTCCATCGATTCGATCTCCCTCTTCGTTCCTTTCTTCCTTTCCTTTATTTACTGCGGAACTGAACGTTTCTTGTTCGCAAAACAACCGATTAGACATGGCTAGGAAATTCCTTGTAAAACTGAGGGAATTGCAGGAAATTTTGCAACTCATGTTTTCTTTTGCCAGTACTTGCTAGTAAAACTAGTTTCATCAACGATGAAAAATTGTCGATACTCTAAACTGTTGTAACTTCGCGTCGGGAAATTACGTAACAATCCATTTAGCCTCGTTTTAAAGATTAAAACTTCTACTTTCTGCTCGGTCTGCAGTTCATTTTTGTTTCGAGGAAGTTTTCGCATCGTGCTGCAGGGAAAGTAAGGATACTTTTCATCCTCGAAAATTGTAAAAAATTCAAACGTCTCTGGAAACGTTGAAAAATTTTTTCTTCGTGATTATTCCTATTAAAGTCTCTTCTTTCCAATGACTCGCTGTACTAATTTCTTTTCGAACTTTGACCGTCATAGTCAAACGTTGGAGTTTCTTGAATTTATTCCTGATGTTCAAAGTTCAATAAAGCGACGAGAAAAGAATCGTGCGGGAAGAATTAAGGGATCGTTGCAAAGAGAGGACTTCGGTCTCCAAGACAATGACAATGATGATGAAAATTTTACAACGTTCAAATATTTATGCACTTCGTCTAAAAATCTTTCACACGTCGCAATCTCTAGAATTATTCTAGAATTTCATCAAAGACAAAAAAAAGTAGAGAAGAAAAATTGCAGGCCGGTGCATCGATATCAAGCGTAAGAGCGAAAGAACGCGAGAGAGGAGAGAGAGAGCGTTGAATTTTCATGAGATACGCAACGAGCCGTCGAAATAAAATCGCCGGCACAAATAATATCAAACGCGGTTACTTGCGAGTTAAAAGACCGTGAAAATTCATCTAGACCGAGAATTTAGAGAGAAATCACCGCGAGAGAAACAAAAAAAAAGGAAAAAGGAAAAAAGGAAGCAAGTCAAATGTGAAGGCTGCGGTACAGCGCGATGGTATCATTTCGCAGGTGTTCCATTTGGTCAATCCTTTTCTTTCTTTTTTTTCTTCTTTTTTCTTCATCCACCGTTTTCTTCTTCTTTTTTTCCCCAACCTCTCGAGTTACCGCTGCGGTTAATTAACCCTCTAAGTAGGATAGAGCCACCCGCTGACCGTTATCCTGGTCTTGACCAAATTACGAGGGAGAATTTAATGGCATCGAGTAAAATGGTTGGATAAAACGAGGAATATTCTTTATCGTCTAATCGTGCCATATTTTTATGAGGAAATAGTGGAGCGAAGAAGCGGAGAGGTTCGGCGAAACATCAGTTATAGCAAAGTATTGGACGATTGAGAACTGCATTGTAAGATGTAAAAAGAGAATTCAAGAGTAAAATTTTTAATTGGCTTCGACATTCTTTCCTGCGCGTGTCCTTTAAATTTTAGAGCTGAATTTTAAACACTGAGGGAGTTACAACTGACTCTTACCTTTATATTTAAAAAGATTCTTTACAAAAGTGTTCGAACATTCATAGAAACATTTTATGGATGTATAATATATTTGTAAATTGTTATATATCATTAACAATACGACTGTTGTTACATTCAAATTTGAAACAAATTTAAAAATGTATATATTTATAGATATATTACTTGTGTAAAATCCTACGTACAATTCTATTCAACATTCCTCCAATGTCTGCAAAATATATGCTTGTATTAAACACTTTGTAACTCTTATGTGTTGATGAGTTTTCAAGATATTTTATATAACACATCCATAAACGATAATTTCGTACATATAATAAAGTGTTCAATTATTTTTCGATTTTACACAACAAGGGCCTCAAAGGACAATCGTTAAAATTCATTTCACTTCTTAATAAATTACTCGTTCGTTTGTTAACAGAAGTGCGAAATTTTTCAGCGTTCTCGACAGAGACAGATGCCCAAGAAATATTTCAACTCGAAACGTTATTTTTCGTCAGCAATTTTTCTCGTCCGAGAATGAAATTTCTCCCAGAGGGGAGAAACTACGTACATACTCTCAAAGCAACTGAAACTAAACCATGTCGATTGGTCCATCGCATCTCGTCATCTAATGCTCGAGAAGTTGGCGAACGAGAAGTCGGGAAAGCGAGACGGTTAAAGAAGAACGAGAGCAAAAAAAAAAAAAAAAAGAAAAGAAGGGAGGAAGAGGGAGAGAGGGGTAGAAAAACTAAAGGGAGGCCGGCGAAAGTTCCGGCGAGTAATGGCTTTTAAGTGTGAAACCGTTCTCTGCCGCAGTGTCGTTCTCTAGATTTCCCCTGTCATCTGCGTTAAAAGGTACGTCGATCTATCCACCACGCGGCGAAGGAATTCCTTTCCTTCCTTTTTGTGTTTCTCTTCGCTCGTTCTACTCGGCTCGATCACGAATACGAGCGACGTGAATCGCGATAAGATCATCGCGCGACATCACTTGCCGAGATTAGTGAATCGGGCTTGAACTGTTCCCTCGAATTCCTTCGAATCCGTAACTATTTCTATCAACCGCAAAAATATCTTTAAATGCAAAAAAAGATCAAAGTATCTCATTAAGTTCTCGTGAATCACACAACCTTCGCACGAGACACTGTTTGATTTTTCATTTGGAAGTACGTACGTACGTTTCTTGAAAATTGAACATCAAATCGTATATTATAAAAGTCTAGCCCAGCGTTCAGTCTGTTTATTGCAAATTTAACTACTTTTCTGACAAGGAACGAATTAAGGGATGAGGCTTAAACAATCAAATTACGAAATTGAACTGTACAAAGTACAAGAGTACAGTCGATCATTTCAGCTTGTGAAAAGCTCCGAGAAACTAAAATACAGATTCAAAGAGATTCGGATCCCATCACCTACCGCTAAGGTACTCGCAGTCGGTAGGGTAGTTGGCGGTCGCAGAGATACGGATGGCGCCGGCGCTAAGCTACCCGAGCCAGGATTTGCGTTCGTGCCGTTTGCCCTTTCTTCGTCGAATTAGTATGGATTTACCGAGAACTCGGGGAGAATGCGAGAGCCAAACCGCGGGAACGACTTTAATCAGTTGCCCGCTGTCTTCTTCGCGCGCTTAACCCCTTGCGGTGGCAACTGGTCCGCGGACCATAACGAGTGACCGAACCGTGTACAATAATTCGTCGCTTTCCTTTTCTTTTGAACTCGTCGGTATATCACTGGATGGAAATTATTAAAAAGTAATAAATTTATCATTTGTTTTGCCTGGATTTAATATACTTAAAACTGAGAAAATGTTGCAATTTGGAACAAACAATTCTCGACTTGCGTGGTACGTCATTCCAGCGCAAGAGGTTAATTCTCACGCGGCGAAATTAAAAATGATTCGTTACGCTCGTTTCGCCGAGCTGCAATTTAAATTAAATCGCTTGCACTTTTGTGTCGAAAAAGCCTCGAATCTCACAATTGAACGTGATAAATGAATTGATCTTCCGATTCCGAGAATCAAGTCTCTCGTGAGTTATTGCTGATGACGGTGTTTATTATAAATAATACAGTACACGAAGAATCTGTAACTTGTTTTACAATCGTATATAGATTCGTACGTCGTCTACGATTAATTTTACAACTTTCAAAACGTAAAAAGATCGCGTTGATTTGATATTTACCGCGCAAATATTATGATAAAAGTTTTTCTTTAAAAATTCGATCGATTTCCATCGAATTCCACTGAATCTCGCTCTGTTCCGCTTCGATCGGATATTGTTGGAAACTGAAACTCGCAAAAATACACGAGACGCCATTTGCTGCAAATATTCACCAAGCGAAACGAAACTTGAGACGAAGAAGTTTCCCACCAATTCTCTCGCGAATTTGCATAAATACCAACAGACTAAATGAAAACTTCCTTAACGAATGTTGAACCAACCAGCCACGAACCAGCCCTCTGACTCGAATATAAAACCCACGAACGAAAGATGGAAAGAGTCTTCTCTCGCGTGTCCCAGCGGCTTTCTCGAAACCCTTGAAGAGAAAAAGAAAAGAAAAGGAGGGAAGAAGAAAGTTGGAGGAGAAAGACCGCGAGAGAAAGGAGAGACAGGTGAGAGAATGGTGGTTGCCGGAGCGATACAAGGCCCGGTAGAAAGATCATTACAGATCTTCGCTAGCTAGCGGTGGTGCTCCTGTTCGCTAGTACAGACGAAAGGAAGGCGGGTGTGTTCGGTTAGCGCCGGCGCTAAGCCTCCTCTTCGTCGGCTTTGAACCTGAACGTTTGCATTTCACGCTGCCGCGCGGGCCTGACAGAGACGAAGCTAGCGGCCAGAAACGAAGGGGAGGAAAACCCCCTTCGCGGAGAGAAAGGGACGGTGAATCGTAGATACGTAAGTAGAGTGAAAGGGGTGGGAGGGAGAGAGTGGAAGAAGCGGGGGAGTTTAAGAAAATGAAGGTTGATGGAGAGAGAGAGAGAGAGAGAGAGAGAGAGAAAGAGGGGGTGGGTGGGAGCAAGACGCCGTGTGACGTGTACACAGAGAGAAAGAAACAGCGAGAAAACGAAATACAAAGGGTGGGAGAGAGAGAGAGAGAGAGAGTGAGGTGTATAGAGGGTGAGATATAGCGCGAGAGGGTGATGGTAGAGGGATAGAGAGCAGCCCCGAGGCCATCGCTAACGACGCCATTGTCAGCGGCCTGGCCATTGTGCGAAGCGTCCTGTACGAAGCGCCGATTCCTAGCTACGATCGCAGGGCCTCGGTATATATTACAGGGAGGCGGAATAAAACAAATCATTCGGCGATGACGATGCGGCGGAATCAATACGGCGAGGTGCGAAGTCGTTTGCATGGAAACCGCGTTAAACGTCTTGGGATATAGTTCCCACTTTCCTAAGCGCGATGATTTTTCACAGCGTTGGAAATTTATACGTTGAGCGACTTTCTGAATTTTTACCGCTAGTATCGAGTATTTTTCTTTTTATGCTGTTATTTACTTGTTTCTTTTTTTGACGACGATTCCATCCCATTTTAGTCACAAGAGTCTTCAAAAGTCTCGAAAACCTCTTTTTTGTTAAAATTTCTCAATCGAACATCCAAATTTCTTCAATTTTTATAAAAATATACCTAGCAAGCGGGGATGTGTACGCAAAGAGTGTAGCAGACGGCGTACGAGTGAATCTAGTTTCGATGATTCGAGCGAAGAATACCCACTCGCTCTATTTTATTTTTATTTCGTCAGAATGGAACTTTCGTCTTTTTTTTCACCAGGAAAAAGTGGAGCAAAAGAGAGGAGCATCCCTGGGAAACGGGACGAGAAGTGGCTCGATACACGTGAAATGTTTCAAACGAATCGAGAGAAACGCGCGAACCGTGCGGCTGAAATTAATTCGCTGAAAGAACAATCCAAAGGAAATTATAGTTTTACAGTATCAAAACGTTGAAAAGAATACGAATCGATTTGAAAGAGCCAACCACACCTTGCGACTTTATATTTATTATTCCTTGTACGGTATTAATTCAGAGTTGAGTCCGCTGGATAAACTCCACGTACGTCCACTTCACGCTCGCGAAATATTATTTAGTGCTCGCGAGAGGTGTCGCGAAGTGGCCCTTGAAATAAACTTTCGACTTCATACCGAACTGGAATCGATCGGTTGGCCGCCACTACTCTCGAGTTCTACGCCGAGGATTCGTCTCCATCGAGCGGAACAATTTCGCAACCGGAGTTCGCGGAATTCCGCCTAAGAATTCGTCCAGTCTTTCGAAATACTCTCTGGAGGGGGACTCGATCAGACTCGGTCAAACTTTGCCAGCGGACGATATATTTATCGGAGAGGAAAAAGAAAAAAAGAGAGAGAGAGAGAGAGGAGAGATTAATGGATGGCGGTATAAACTCTTGGAAAGCGTTGGCGGCAGGCAAACAGATAAATTTCCTACAGTGGCAACTTTTCTATTGTCGCTTTGAATCTGAAGAGTCACCTCGAAACTGCAGGCAGAGGCGAGATTTTCAAATTTTCAAATTTTTCAAATCTCCGAGTTTCCCAACTCGTCGAATTTTCGCAAATTCTCAGACGTCCAAATTTCCAAATTCCCGAACATTCGAGCTCTCTGGTCGCCTAGTATCCGAATTTCTAACATTTGAATCCTCAAATTCCCAAATTTCCAAGTTCCCAAATATTTCACTAGATTCTCAAATTACCCAATTTCGTCCGACTCTTCGATCTTCAAATTCGATCGTAATCTGAAGCGGCAACCGAGCGTTACCTCGCGAAATAAAACACGCGAAAATAAATATCCACCCCAGTGGAGAGAGATAAGCGCCGTTCCCTCTTTCTTCCTCCTAATCAATTCTCGTTCAGATTTATCATTCCGCGGCGCGGGCAACAGGAAGGAAAACGAAGCGCGGCTCGTTCCTTGAGATCACGTCACGTTTTATTGTGAATGCGGCTGAATCCCAGTGGCGGAGGTAAAGGGAAACGCGGGCTGAAAGGTACGAGATGACAAGTTCTCATTCCGCCTCTGCTTTTCACAATGCGATTGAATCGATGCGGCTTGGATATAAGCTGTCTGCCTGGTGTGAATATTTAATGAATGTAACCGTTAATGAGGCACGGTCATATTAGTATTAATTAACGGTAGGACGCTCTTCACCGTTTCCATCGTACGAAAAAGAATTTCAATGAAAAGAGCCTCCAAGATGAGCGGAAAAAGAGAGAGAGAGAGAGAGGGAGAGAGAAGAAATTTCTGATCGTTGAATATACACAATGTTTCGTTTCCTTATTAATTTTTGCGCACAGAGAGGGAAATACTTTTTTTATCGCTGTTACACTAAAGAACCTCGCTGCTATTGAAACAGTGGAACCGCATTATGCAATGCATCGGAAAACGCCAAGATCGATTTTTTCATTAGCCGTCTAGTTGCGCAGGGGAGTTAATTACCGCGAGGGTGAAACGTCTATTAACAAGCTACGAGCTGGTATCTACGACTCACTTTCCAAAATCCAGCCGAAATATTCGCATTAACAAAACGTCCGGAAAATTATCGACTGATAATTTCCGGTCGAACGACTCGATTTCGAAATTTGTAATTTTATTCGATTTCGTTCGTAATTTCAGCTGCAGACAATGCGAAAGTACGAAACGAAATTAAGTACCTGGAAATTTTTCAATTTACCGCCAGACGAGTTAATTGTCGACCATAAAAATCAAGATAATTCAAATTAACTTCAGCTGGAAATTTCTAATTTCGTCTAATTTTATTACCAATCTCCGTAAATGGAATTGAACGTCCAAAATTTTAACATGTTTGATTTAACATAAATTACTCGAACATCATTAATTTTATTAAATAAAACTTGTGCTACTGATTCAGAGCTTAATATTGTTTCGTTAATTGTCAAAGAAAAATTATGATATCGAAACGTTTAACCAGCAGCTGTCTGTGAATTAACCATTTCATTGTTAGTTAACGATTTGTCGTGTAAATAGGTTGAAAAAGAACTATGGCGAGTCGCGCGTAGAACGGCGCGAGTAATACTCGAATAATATTCGCCATAAAAGATTATCCTCTTTGACATTTAAGGCATCGTGTCTCAAACTCCCGGATGGAGGGATTTAATGGGATTGAGAATGAAGATATCTTTGTATGGCGTAAAAGGCTTTGAATGTGTTGATAGGTTAACAGGATTAAGGCGGGTTCACCGTGACCCTACAAAGCGGATACTTCAGTTAAGCTACACACTCGCGGAGACGCGACTAGAAATTTGCAAGCAGCGACGTCCGCGAGAGAGAGAGAGAGAGAGAGAGAGAGTGAGGCACGTGAAAGAAAAATGAAAGCTCGTGTTTGACATTTTCGCTGCCACGGCCGATGCAAATGTAAATCACGTTAGCCGGCTGGCAAACAGACTAAAATAAAATAAAATAAAATTTTTCTCAAGTGGATGGCCAATTGCTATTCCGAGCGAGGATGAAAAAAATGAAAAAAAAAAGAAGAGAAGAAGAAGACCATGCACTTTGTTTTCCAACAATTTGTGAAATACTGTCCAAAGATTTAATTTCGTGACATGTTCTGTACGTGAAGTACAAAGATCTAACAGTGGCCAATTTATAATTCTCAACGTGTTTTTATAATGGTAAAATTGGAGCGTTTAATTAAAAGTGTTATTACGCAACGTTTAATTAAAAGCTCTATTAGCTGTTAAAATATTATACACACGCATGTTGATAATTTACGTATTATTACGTGTGATATTTCATTACTACTACGTTAATACTAATGATATCAGTACGTAGTAATGTTATATTAGAGCAAATTTAAATTTTGGAGCGAATTGAGGTAGTTTGGATCTTTAAAATGAATTTCTACTGATATCATATTACGAAAAATGTACGTGTGTAATACTATTTGTTAAAATGTACGTATGCGATACTATTTGTACTTTCCACTTGTGGAATCTGTGCGTATACGTACACCATGAACATTATACGTTAAGCTGCGTCTAGACTCTTCAATTTCATTAAAAATATGTAAATATATTGAAAATTCAGAGTAATCCTCATTAAAACCCAATTTAATTGAAAATTTTTTTATTTAAATTTCATTTTTTTTTATTAATTTTTATTAAAATTTTCTAATTTAATTGGGGCGAATTATTCGAGAATAAACGAGATGTTATTTTTTCTGTAAAAAAAAAAAAATGACATCGCGAAATGGTGTTCGATCTTACGGCTGGAACCGAAGAAAATATTTGTTTCAAATATTTTCGACGTTTGACCCAGTTTTCTGGATAACATTAACGTCACATTCGTACGTGTATATATATACACATATATACATACATATATATGTACATACATACGTGAACAGCGAGACGGAATCGAAAGTCTCTCGTTAAAACAGACACCGGCGCTCGTACACCGCCAGACAATTCCATTCAGTGAAAATATTCATTTACTCGGCTTCCTGTCGCAGCTGGCGAATATTATATCGCGGGTGGAACTCACGCGCGTTAATCCTACTTTTCCTCTCTCTGACTGATACCGTTGTAGCATCGGTTGGTTATTTAACGTGTCCAGTTGCTCGTGTCGAGAGCAACAAGACAAGAAATCTCCCTTAAAATCGTCCTCGATACGTCGTGTCACGCGAAAAAGAAGGAACCTCTCTCGTTCCCTGTAATTATTGGACTGCGAATTTCCGTACATTTACGGGATATTTTCAAGTGCAAAATATTTCACGGAGAAAGCGAGCGTGAAATATATACATTTTTTTCCCTTTCGGGAGTTCCGTTTGACTTTATTCTCAAAAATTGCGAATTCACAGTCTAGTGACGCAAGTGTTCCACATACGCGTTCGCAGTTGGTATTCATAGAATTTATGAAGCACGTACGTTATGAACTGTAGTGGATGATGACCAATAAATATTGCACGTAACGCGTTCGTCTTTCTTCAATGTGCAACTGTGCAACAATTAGACTGCGAACTTTCGTGCGCTTATATGTATTTTTGGACAACGAGACGACTAAAATATAGAGTCAGCATCAGAAAAATCATTATAAAGGGCACGATATAATTTATTTGCGCCCCTAAGATTTGTAAAAAATTTAAGAAATTACGAATTGATTCGGTTCGGCTGATCGAATTCTTAGAAATATAAATTTGCACGAAAATCCACGCCCCTGTAATTTACAAAGCTTCGTTCGAAAGAGCTACGTTAAAACGATGGTCTAATTCTAACCAATCTTTTCCTCCAACCAGGAACGAAACAATGCAGCGAAACTCAGCGGAACGTGAGCGCGCGAATTGTCGAGCGGCGACAGCGCGTAATTTCAATGCGAATTTTCCAATTTTCGTCGCCGATCGAATATAATATCGGATCTCATTAGTAGCTTTTAATGTCGTCGGAATCTACCGAGCGAGCGTGCACGTCCGCTCGGCTGTTATTGATACTATTAATAAATTAATCCCACGCCTACTATTTCTGACCAGATGGATCGGCGTGCGAACAAATGATTTAATTAAAATCAGTCCCGATCGAATTCGACTATCGTTCGCCGTTTCAAACTGCCGCACGCTTAGCGTTTAATAAATCGATACGTCGCTGTTAATTGTAATGATATTCATCGACTCTCGCGCTCTGGTTTACGATGCAATTTCCCGTCTCTTTTATAAAATAAAAAAGAGCCGATATATTTCTGGAGTAAAAAAAAAGAGAAAAAAATAGCACGCGAGGCGAGTTTCCTCGCAAATGCAGTTTCATGATCGCGTTAACGCGTTTAACTCCCGCACGAGTGCTAACAACGTTAACTTCGCGATCAAACATCGCGATGCGACCCGATATCGATGATTACCTCGGCCTCGAACGAACGAATAACACCGCGAGGAATCGAACGTGAAACAGATACGCGAATTTTAGTGATTGCACGAACGTTTCGAGGATAAATTGCGCCGGGCAGAGCGATCGATAATTCTCGTGGAAGTTCGACGATTTATCTTTTCTCTGAAACCAAGTGGCAAGATCTTCCGACTTTACGCGAACAGAGAAACTTAATAATATACTCGAAACTAAACTCGAATCTTTGACGATTTTTTATGAATCGGGACGAAGCTCAGCACGCGAGTGTAAATAATTTCCAAGGTTATTGCGATCTGTGGACGATTTTTACAACCCTCGTCTCTCGCAGAAAATGGATCGATCTTTCGCGAATGATAAAATAAAATAGAACGATGCGGTTTCACGAAAATAATCAAACATTATCACGCTTACTGAGTGCTTTTTTACTGTACTAAAAGCCCTATTTTCTACGAATCGCGACGAAAATAGTAACGTGGCACGACGTGCGATTTTTCAAGGGCAGCAACAATCTATCTCGCGCAATCAAATCGACAAAGCAACTCTCGTTCAAACATTCAACAAAGTCTGTCTCTCGTGAAAGGAAGGAAACGAACCCGTACTTTGAGTTTACGCAAATAGCAAAGCGAACTACTCGCCCAAGTTCACTATACGTTCGACTCCGATATGTTCCGAGGTTCCCTCGTCGCCGTGTGGCTTCCGTTCGTTCGAGAGCACGTTTCAAGGTTACGGCAGACTACGTAGTTCTTCGCAGTGTGTACGTACTTACCGGTTGGTCGCACTGCGCGCTCCCATCGAAAATCTGGCGGTGGAAAACACCTTGGAATCCTCTAGCGTGGTCCTCTTGTCTCGTTGCTCTCTCTCTCTCTCTCTCTCTTTCTCTCTCTCTTTCTCTTTCTCGTGGCAGGACAAGCACGTCGTCTTGTGTATCGACCGTGTATGTATGTGTGTATGTGTGCGTGTGCGTGTGCGTGTGCGAGAGCGAAGAGACAAGTCCCGTGCTCTCGCACGAGATTCTCGTGAAACGATCGCCGCAACGACGTGACCGATACGCTTCTCTTGGACGAACTGAGCTCTCCCCCCCTTGCGCCGGCCTTATATAGCACCCCCACCCCTATAATCTTCCCCTGAGTATCCCCTCCAGCGAGGCAACCCCTGCACGGAAGACGGCTGCTACGTGGGGGGGGGATGGATCCTAGTACGGTCCACCGAGAGGACTCCGTTTTCCCCCCCTCTCTGTCTTGCCGCTTGCACTCGCCGATCGTCCTCTCTCCCTTCGTTTAACCCTCTCTAAAATTCTCCCTCTTTTCCTTCTTTCTCTCTCTCTCTCATGCGCGCGCTTCACTCCTTCTCTGCTCTTTACGTGCTCTTTCTGTCGATCGTCTTTTCTCCCTTCGTTTAAACCTCTCTGAAATTCTCCCTCTTTTCCTTCTCCTTTTACCCTCTCTCTCTCTCTCTCTCTCTCTCTCTCTCTCTCTGTCTCTTCTCCTTTTCGTTCTTCCCGTTCTCTCTCCTCTCCAACCCCCTATGAAACTCCTTCTCGCTCTCTTTTTCCTTTCTCCCCCTCTCCTCTGCTTTCGTCCCTCTTCTTCTGTTCTTACGCTTTTAGCAACTTTCGCTCTTTCCATTCGAACCATAATCCCTCTCGTTTTATCTTCACCCCATCTCTCCGGGCGAGCGCCTCTCTCTCTCTCTCTCTCTCTCTCTCTCTTCTCGTATTTCCTCTCTGTCGCGCCTTGTTCTCCGGCTTTGTCGCGCCGTGTCCCAAATGACAATGTGTAAACTTCGTGCTCAAAACCCCGTGGCTCACCAGCCTAAGCTTTCCTCTACCCGTGTCTCTGGCCGTCGTCGTCTGGCTCTCCTCTCGTTCCTCGTCAGGATAGGACGCGTCATGCCAAGAATGTCCCTCAGGGTCAGAGAGCTGGTCAGAGTGATGCAGAGAGACACAGAGAGAGAGAGAGAGAGAGAGAGCGGAAAAAGAGAGGGAAAAGTTACACGCATGGTGCAAGTTACAGCCGGCTGCAACCGGTTGGATTATTCGCGATAAATATTTACGCGGCCGCGGTGCGGCACGAGTCACGTTCGTTCATTGAAAAGCGCAACGATCCCCGTCGATCCCGCGAATCCACTCCTCCAAACAAGAATGTTTAATCTCCGTGCGCGCGATCGTGTCTCCTGAACAGCGGCGCAGCCTGAAATTGCCGAGCAGACAGAGACGTGAGAACGATTCACTCACTTTTTGGACATTTTATTTTGGTTCATTTGAAGCGCTTAACAAATAATAAAAGCTTAACAAAAAAAAAAAGAAAGAAAAGAAAATGAGACTTGGAAATGGTATGTCTTTTTTAAATTTAACTCAGCACTTTGTTCTTATTTGCGCCGAGTTGAAGAAATGCAAAGTTAAATTTCGGGAACGCGATGCGAGTTACTTCGATCACGTATAATCCAACGATACTAGGCGAGAGTTAATTTTCCATTTGGACAGGCGGAGCAAGTTGGAAAAGTGGGGCTGATTAATTCAGATTCTAGGGAGCTTAAAAATTCCCGTCCGGGATATTCAATTAACCCATTAACGATCATCGACATTTCATTTACAATTCTCTTCGATCAACAATTAACACTGTGCAATTCTATTTCTTGTTGCTTGAAGCATTTAATGTTGCTCTAGAAAATTTCGAAAAATTGATCAATGATAAACATGATCTCTATATTAATAAAAATAGACAGCCAGGTTACCTAGACATCACCTTCGTATTTCTCTCACCGTTTCTCTATATACTTTAAATCGCGCAAACCAATCCGAATTTCTATTCCGCGCATTCCACTCGCGCGGAATAGATAACCGCGTAAAAGGTTAAAATAACAAAACCCTTCTCTCTTTGTTAAACGAGCTTTTAATACCGGCTCGTTTCGATTAAACGCACGCGATTAAAAAACCGCGGGAGGGTAACAATATCTCCATTTCAGTTAAGATCAGTCGAGCAGGTTCGCGGGTACAGAAAAGAAAAAAAAGGAAAAAAAAAGGTACCGTCGTGTACACGACTCGTATCAAAAACCAGAGAGGCACAAAGCGTGTCTCGTAATAAAGGAGAAAGAACAATAGCAGAAAAATAACCCGACTTGCGTCCGCGTGTCCCCTGTTTCGCTCCTGCTTCCGCGCGACTACATAAATTTCAATGTTCTTTCGGGAAAATCTCTTCCCGATGCCTTTCCGCGCGCCGTATGGAGAGACCGACCAACCCTCCCCCCCCGAATGCTAATTCGCAAACTGATGGATTCGCCGCGCGACAAATCAATCTAAATACGTCCCAAGGTGGAACGAGCCGCTTCTAAATCATCCGAGAATCTCGGTCGATACAGGTAAGAAACTTTTGAAATCTTCGTCCCGTGGGTTCTCACGGGACAGACCCACGCGGCGAATTTTCTCTCTCGAGAAAAGAGAAGGAAAGTGTACGGGTGATCCATGGGTGGCGTACCGCACGCGTCATACACTCGACGCGCATAAATATCATTATCTCCAACAAGCCGCGTGACTCGATTTAGAGGCCGGATCGAATAGAGACCTCCGTTGCTCTGCGTGACCACCTTGCCGATTTTCCTTTCGTTGGATGCGTGGACAGCCCGTACACGCCCCCGCGTTCACCTTTTGATTTACGCGGGACACGAATTCTGGCGAGAACTAATTGTGTAGTAAGACGAGCAAGCTGCTGAAAGGTGCAAGTTGCCAAAATAGCACGGAGCATAAAGATTCGCGGGTAGCAAACCACCAAACTGCAAGAAGCGCAAAGCGTGTTCAAGTCGATATCATCTGTCTAGAACCAAATCCAGAAACCTCGCGGTGAAAGCGCCAACCGTGGTCTGACCGGGGAGATAACGGGGCGGCTGAAAAACCGGCGGCGGGGGCGACCTTCTAACGTCGAATTCTCGTCGAATTCGGGCTGATCGCGATAATCTAATCGACGATCCAGAAATCGTGTCGACGATATCGTGTCAGGGCCGAGCCACCTGGAGTGACCTACCTGACCCTCGATGCATACGGAGAGAGATGCGAAAACGACGAGGGACCATGGTCGAGAAAAGCGGCAGAGACAGAGACGGACCGGCAAGGGTTGCCGAGAGAAGGGGGTAAGGAGAGGTCTAGAAAGAGAGAGAGAGAGAAAGAGGGGGTGAGAGGGTGAGAGACAAGGACAGAGGAACGGAGATTGGACCAGGGGAGAGGGTCAAAATCCCCTGGTCGGTCTGCCGCGCACCCTAGGAATTCCTTGCTGCGGCGACGATAGGGGCGCTTTGTCACCCCTTTCGTGGCTTTCGAGCCCCACCAGTCGGCCCGCGAGCGATTCGGTGGGGATTGTAGGGATGCTGTCGTCATGGAGACGCGCGCGCCGGTGGGGACGAAGCACAGAGGGCCGACGGTGGCATTGATCGCTGCGCCCGTGGACCATCACCAGTGTTGCCACGGATGTAGAAGGGGTGAATACAAACTCCCCCACTCGCCCCTTTTTACTCGCGCGGCTGTCCTAGCCGCACACGCATTATGGACTTCGTATTCGTACGAAAGCACGCGTCCAAGTATGGACTTACGTGCTTATGCGCGCCTGGCGTGAATGATTCGCGACGCGAGAGCGCCCCCGTGCTCCGTTATATCAGCCGGTATGCAGACACCGCGACACACTGTTTCCTCCCGTTGATCTTTCCGCCGGCCGAAACGACCGTTTCGGCCACCGCGACGCCGATCGTCACTTGGGAAACCTTTAATTTAAGATCCGACTCTTTCGAGATTGCCATTTAATTAGCAATAGGGGAGTAATTCTTTTTATTTTGTAAGAAACCACCGTTCTTCCTTTTTCAACGCAACGTATCGTCGCTGTCCTGTTGTTTGTGACCTGACAGAGATTCGACCGACGAGAGATTTTGATTCAGAACGGTCGATACTTTCCTTTATTGATATTTATCGCGAGACTCATCGGTTTAAAAACACGATTGTTGCTTTGTTACGATAGCTTTCAAATCGTAGAGAAACTCTCGTATACCTGACTATGGGCAGAGTTGCACCGTTTTACACAATGACTGCGAAAAGTGTTGCGTTTGTACGAAATAGCTAAGTAGATCCAGTGTATAAAATTTCCCTAATGGATTAAATGGTATTAAATTTCAATATTAATACGACTAAAATTTGATACTATCAGAATGTAGCTTTTTTTCTAACGAATGATCTCTACACATCGACAAATCGCACCTCTACGTATGTGATATTCAAGTAAGAAATGGTTCCATTAAATAGCCACGTATCGCAGAGACTATTAACGTTTATAAATAACTGACCCGTGCCAATTCTGCAGTTGTATCTCATTGCAGCGTCAATAAAATTTTCAAAGTGGTGGGAAAGCTTTTAATGAAGAAGAAGAAAAAAAAAAGAAGAAGGGAGAAGAGAAGAAGGAAGGCGTCTGAAGGAACGGTACAAATTCCGGATAAGTCGTAGTCATTTAAGCGAGCAACGGGAAGCTTTATCGCGATAGCAGATGACATTAAACCTGGCTAAAGGAGGTTTTTAACACTGTCGTAACCCCATTACGCGTGTCGTCACCCTCCTCCGCCACCCTCTTCTCGCAGAAGGCGGCATAACCATCGCTACAGGGTGGTTTTAGAAAAATAAAGATAGAAGCTGAAACATCCCGTGATTCGACATTCCAAAGTTTATGCTATCGCGATACATTACGTGATATATCGCACGATGCGATATATGTAGCGCGTGACACATTACGCGGATCTTGGGAAACTTGATTGATGCCGCGTTTCAAAAAAAAAAAGAAAAAGAAAAAACGTTTAAAGCACTATGGATCACGGTAAAAGGTTTTCAAGATTCCATCTCGTTAAATCAGTTAAGCTGACGCTTGACGTTTCGTTTCCAACTCTTTACTATTAATTTGCATCAATTTGCACGGACGAAAGGGTTCGTTTGACACTTTTTTTCTTTTTTTTTTTCATCACCGTGTTTTTATCGTCTGAGATTTGTAATTTTGCGAAATTACCACTGAAACTGAAGCGATCGGGATGGTTTCAAGTTTTTTTCGCGAAAACTGGAAACCAGGTGGAAAGTTAATTTACTTATTGAATATCACGCTCGAAGTCACGGTGGCCGTGTGATGAATTATATTGTTTGCCGTTTAATGGGTTAATGGGCCGTGTGTAGGTATACGCGTAATTACGTGCTCCTTTATCGAGAGAAAAATGTTGCGCTACGATGGTTAGACGCGCGAACGAGCTTCGATTCTTCCGATCACGCGTGAATTATTCTACACTGTACGTTATTTCGTAATGAAGTTTTTTTTTTTTTTTTGGAGGGAGGGAAGGGTTATCAGCGTCGGTACACGATTCACTGAACGCTTCACACATTGGCATAAGCATTTCTCGTTGATTTAATCTGGTGTGCCTATATGGGATGATGTAATCCTATCGCAATTTCGGAGTTCCGCGGCGGCCGCGCTATTCCGAAAATTCACCTAATTATTTCACAAAATGATTTACATCTATCCCCAGCGTGTTACACGGTAATAAATAAACCGCAGATATTTACGGAAATTCAGATTTTTCTGAGTGCATAATTTCGAAGATGAAACCTAGGAATTTAATTTAACAAAAAAAGAAATGAGATGATAAATCTACTCTACTTTTTTTTCTGTAGGTTGCGGGCAAATTTCCTCTAAATGCATAAAAGTCTACAATCTGTTGTATTTACAGATTGCTACATAATTCTATTTGTATTAATTAACATATAAATTTAACAGGTTAAGTCTTAATTATAGATTGTACATTATAGTTAATTTACAGACTGCATAAACAGGACTTAATTAATTAATTAAAATTTCAAATTATGGTTTCTCATCGACAAAACTTTAACTATTTTTAAACACGATCCTCAACAAAACAAGATAATATTTTCAGAACATGGTGTAACATAATTTTCTTCGTGATATAATTTAATTTTCAGATTAGATTTCACCGAGTGTCGCATGACTTATGGACAGTAAAATAAATAAGAACGTTTTCATAACTCACGCGAAATGTACTATTTATTTCCGAATTAATATTATAATGTTACAAAGTGAAACATCCGTGAAACTATAATAATCACTCAAAAAAACACTTATTAGCGGTATCAATGGTCAAAAGTATATGAAAAAAAGAAGAAAGAAGAAGGAAAAATAATGATCACTAAGCTACAGATTTTTATGCATTTGTGAGAAATTTAAATACACATAACGCATGGATACGCCAGTCTAATGATCGCAATTAAGTTGCACGTTTATCCACTTTTATCTGTCTGTGTAATAAATACAACGCCGGGACAAATTTACGTCACAATCCGATATTTACGCGGCCGGCGCATAAAATAAATTCGTAACAGGAGGGAAAGCGTGTACCAAAATATTGGTCACTTTAAATAATGATATATTTCACGACAGATGCATCTTCCTTTAAAGCGCGCGCGGTTCTAAATCGGTGGGACTATAAAGCCGATCTATATTTTATATCTAATATATATTTTAGTCCAGACGTTCCCTTAACCGAACGACGATAATAACCATCTATTCCAGAAATGTTTCAAAGGAGCGTATACTTACATACTACTCGCATTTTGCCACTGTCGTACACGTGTAATTTTTGTACACAGTATTTTTGCGATTACTCGTGCAACATTTTTCAAATTTCAGTACATAAACTTTTTGAATCTTTATTTCATTTAAATTCACGTAAATGAAAATAAGTGAGAATAACATTTTTTTTCTTGGTCCCAATGAAAATCAAACTCGAGTGTGTTTAACGAAGAACGTATACTTGATAAATGTTCACAAGTGGAACCATGCCACAACAGAATAGGATTTCAAATTAAACTTATCTTTGAAATTTGAACTTTACAATCCAAATTGAATTTCAATCCCAACTATGTGTCTGTATCTCAATAAGGATGTAAAATACAAAATATAATTTTTCATATAATTTCTAATAAAATAGAATACCCTAAATTCCATGATCATATATGTATAATCGAAGCATCACATGATCAAAAAATTCTATTCCACATTTTTCAGCTACTTTTGCACGTTTGTTAGAATAACATCTTCTCGATTGTCCAGTCCAATTCAAAATCAGCAAAATCTTCAAACTGGTTTTTTTCAAAAACCAAACTTCGAGCGACAAAAATCATACTTTTCCGTCTCGACTTATTTTCTTTTATACGTTTAATCGTATCACGAAGATTACGAAGACACCGTGCATCCCAATCTAATCAATGGACGAGATGCAAGAATTCAACACGCGAGCAGACCACTTTGAAGCGCGCGTACGGTTCCTGGGCACGCAGCTCTGGACCGAGCTAAGTACATCAATAATAAATGCCGTGCGGATCGTTAAATCGATGGCTAGAACAATTACCGAGCACGGTGGTATCCGCGCCAGTTTCCTATTAGATCGCGCGTTAACGCGCAACGGCTGCGCTCGCTGCACCGATGCCGATGACTTTATCCAGGAGGCAGGAGAGCGGCAACAGGGCCAACGTGGCATCGGATTTTGCTTTTGCTAATTAAAAAATTCCACGCGAAGTCAGATTTCCTCTCTCTCTCTCTCTCTCTCTCTCTCTCTCTCTCTCTCGTCGCCGCGGAGATCCAAGCCCCTACGAGCCAAATCCAATACACCATCGCCACACATCGCTCGCCAAGCCTCGCTCCCGTCAGCCTTTCTAGTCCTCGTAACGCGTATTTAATTCCTTGTGTGTGCCGGGCGCGCGCGTGTTCCCGCAACGTTGGCAAACGCTGTATCATCGACGGTATCGTTTTATCAATCGAAACGTTCGCAAGATTGGTTTTGAAGTGAGAAGATTTAATTGTGCGCGATTGCGGGGTTGGAATTTGCACGCGAAACGTTACACGCGAGTAAAAATCTCACTCGCTCGCACACGTGCGCGCGTGTTTAACCTATTTCGCGAATCAGGAGATTCAGAATTCGCTCTCTCCCTGCGAGAGAAGGTTCTTTCTATCACTGAAAGTGATTTTCAGGTGCAACGATAATGCAACGAAAATTAGCGATTGGTTGATTTGGGTCACGTGATTCGTAAGTGGGCGTGGGATAGACCTCGAGTAGGAGTGGCGTTGTCTGGTAATTTGATTCAAATGTTTGCGTATCAATAAAATTTTATGACAAAAAAATCGTCATTTCCTAGTCAGAACAGTTGCTTCTGGACCTTTCAGTGAGACGAATCGTACAAGTCGTGCAGTTTAGTGATAAATAACAATCAGACGCTTTGTACGTTACGAGTTTTCCACAAATTTGTCTAGTCTGGTAGTTTAACGCAGTAGTTCCCAACCTTTTTTGGCAACACCTACGAATCTCTAAAATCCCTGTGATAATTCTTATCGTTCAAAAAGGGAAATTTTTGACTGAAAGAGTACGACATCCACGAAAGAAATAAATTAGAAAGCCAATTTTCATTTGAAGAAATGCAAAAGAATTCGAATTGCTCCCTTGTGGAGAGTGAACCTCACGTTGTGTCAAACTACGGATTTAACGTGAAAAAATTATTCTACCAATAAAGTCACGCATATTCTTCACTTTGAAGTCCTCCACCAAAAAAGACGACGTAATTTTAACATTTTAACAACGATAAGAATCGCACAGACGAAAAATTACGTTCACCACCTGTCGCATTGGAAATATCGGAAATATTTTGATTCCATCAAGCCGAGCGCAAACGCATCGGCAAGATGGATAAGCAGAAGCAGCTATCGACTAAGCAAACGATCCGAAAGCTGCCAAGGCGTTCTTTCGACGCCGGTGTAGCTGCGTGAGGAGGGCCAAAAAGGAAAAAAGAAAAAAGAAAAGAGAGGAAAATAGAAAAAGGAGAAAGAGACGCGCGTTCAGAATGTCGAGCGCAATAACGCGCTCGCACAGGAGACGCAGGCACGCGCGGAACGCTTTTCGGCTCGCTGCTAAGGGGATGCGTTAGGACGCAGGGCGGTACGCGTAACGCATTCTTCCTCGAGCGAGCGAAACGCACGCTCGCGAGTGTTGCACGCGTTTTACGTTTTACTCGCGAACGTCATGCCGTCGTGTAGAGCCTAATGGTTTCTAACGTTCATAAATCACGGAACATTGCTCGTTAACCGAATAAAATTATTGTCGAAATATATATATTGACACAATTTTCTCGCGCGATTTTGGTGTTTTGTCGTTTTGTAGCAATATCTCGATCGACACTCTCATCGTTGTCCGTATAATTTATATATTATTTCACGTGAATGTACGCACACGTAATTCGAACAAATTTTATCGATCGACAAGTCGAAATTTGAAGTCCCCGACGCGCGGAAAAATATGACGCGAATATGTTCTTTGCAGTGACGAAGTCATCTTCGGTACGAATCGCAAACGCGTCACGATTTTGTTCGATTCCCCGTGATTTATACAAATGGAAGTATACACATTTCTTCCAAAGATCATACAGAAAAACAGGGAAAGTCTAGTGAAAAATCTCGCAACAACATCGCGTTTAGATCGCGTCGGCTGTTATAATAGGAAACACACACACAGTCTTAAACCATGGGAAACAGACTTGGTCCCGATTACGGCGTCGCGACACCTTCGTTTTCATTCATGCGACATTTCCGGGCCAGCCTTTCCTCCCTCCCCTCCCCTCCCCTCCCCTCGCCGCCGCCGTGCTCTCGAACTCGTTTGATAACGAGACGGCGGTGGCAGTGCCGCGCCTCGAACGAAGAGACAGAGAGAAGATATCACTTTGGTCTTCGAGATTTAATCGCGGCACAATGGCAGAGGACCCTGTTGCGGTATTGTCACCGTTGTCGGAGGCAGACAAACCTAGGCAGGGCGGAGAGAGGTGGGAGGGGGGGAGGGAAACGAAACTTAGTTACTCGATAGAGCACACGAGGAAACGCGTTACCCGCTCGGGGTAAGTGACGATGTGACATCATGACTACCTTTGGCCTACGCTCGCGCGAGAGACATCTAATTCGCTTATACGACGCTGTTCTCCCGGATAGCTCGCAATCTGTTATAATTCATACGTGGCGCCGCGTATTTCTCTCACCTCTCGCACGGCGGCAAGTTTCATCGCCGTTCTCTAATTGAGTACGAGTTCTCGCTGCCGGCAAGAAAAATCAACGCCGGTTCGCCGTTAACCGACCGGAGTTTAACAGCTGCCAGGAGGGTAGCGCCACCGTTTTCAACGGCGAAACGCTGTCGCTTTCGTTCCTCGGCACTCTACAGTTTCATCGGACCGTTTCTTTAAAAAAATAGCCTGCTGGATATTTCACACATTTTCCTTTTCTTTCTTTCTTTTTTTCATATTTTAGCGCCAAAAATCGGCAAATTAATTTCGTATTCGACCGTCAATCGAAATTTCGTGCACTGGATAAATTTTATCGAGCTGTTATCAATTACCAAAAGAGAAGAAACAAATTTAACTCTTTTATCCATGCAATTTCCTAAATTTATTAAATTTGTTTAACAATCCTTCTATTTAATAACCCCTCTATTAAATTTCTTCGCCGCTTGGTGATTTAATTTTTACTCCAATTGCTCGCAGACGTTTCTACCACGATTTTCTTCGCTCGATCGCTGTTCCCTGCAATCGATAATTTTCAAAGTCAAGCAACGCTACGTTCTTGGTTCTTCTTTAATCTTCTTAAGAAGTTCTAACCATGTGGTTGAACTAGTGCCGAACGGAAAATAAAAATCAAAGCGGGCAAGAAAAATTCCATCGAGAATCGAAATTTCCAGTGGCATCGTTCGAGATCGTCCCGCGTTCAGCTTTCAATCGCCTCGAACCAATTCTCGTCACGTCGAGCGCAACAATCAAACCTGCCAGAATTCCCGTCGTTCCTCCCCACTTTCGAGATCAAACCTTGGTTCATACCTTGGCGGGAGAGAGAGTCAAAAAAAAGTGCTTGTACACACATCGTCCTGCCGCGTTCTCGTTGTCCGATATTAGCCGATCAATTTTCGCGCGATCCTGCACGCGCTTACCGCTGTTCATTGAACGCGCGTCGTTCGTGCAAGCTCGACGATAGAACCGGAGAAAGAGAAGGAGAAGGAGAAATACACGGGCAGAAAAGAAAAGAAAAGAAAAAAAAAACACGGGTGGAGCAAGGGAAAGAGAAAATAGAGGCATCACCTCGGTGTAGCCGGGTCTCGATTGGAAATTACTCCCTTTCATCCTTTCACGGGGTGAAAGAGCAAGTAGGAAAAGTGATGCAGTCGACGCTATCCAGCTGCGCCTCGGATACGTTTTTTTTTTTTCTTCCTCTCTCTCTCTCTCTCTCTTTTTTTTCAACTTTTTCCTCTAATGCGCTCGTCTCTCCTCGGCCCTCAGCTCATGAATTTCGTTACACGTCGAACTATCGGGGAGTACAACACGCGCGCAGCACGCCAGCCTCCTGTACGTGTGCGTGTGTGTGTGTGCTTCGTTATTATCGATACGGATTTAATTAAAAAATGCTTAGCAAACCTCAACCGCTGCGCGCTCTCCGCCGATGTTTCTCCTTGGAAACCGCGTAAATATTAGCCGGCATTCCGCGGTTAATTTCCTTGACGTGGCGGCGTTGCCTCGTGGCCGGTTATTATCGCCAAAATAAAAGGACGAAAGCACGCCGGCGATAGCGCCGCGCAGGAGGAGCGGGGGAAATAGGCGCGAGATAATTGCACCGACTAAATTAAAAATTGCGCTGTCACCGTGTGGTGTAACGAAGCTGTGCGTTTCTCTACTACGATTTCACTCACTGAGATACAAATTCACGCGCGTTAAGAACTTAAAGTTCCGTGATTTTGAATTAATTAGATTTTTTAGTCGACCAGAACAGTCGTTGAACAATTTCAATTTAGCTCTAATCTGTTAACAAAATTCTCAATAAAGAATTTATTCATTTCGGAGAAATAATCGTGTCTATCTTGCGTGACACACGAGATTGCAGTAGAGAAATGCGAATTGGCCAATAAACTCCAACTCTGAAAGTGTAATTGGTGGAACCAATCAATTTTGGTCAGCCTGAAAAATATTCTACTTCCTGTTATACATTTCGTTTGGTAGTTGAATCTTGCAATCTTGTTCAAATTCTTTTTTTTCAGTGCAAACGTATGGAAACGTAAGGTTTCGCGACGTAACGGCGGGGTTATCGATAGTTCAGGGACAACTAGTTGGCGGCACGCTGCGCAAAATAGTTGTCTAACTAGTTTAATACGCATAACACGATGCATTAACGTACGACTCGTCAACTATGCTCACTATCAGCCGAGTCATTTATTAACTATGCTATTCATCGAGTTACGAGTTGCAGCTCTCTCTCGTTAATGGAATATATCGTGTAACGCTTACTGTCGCCTCGACGCTACGCGGCCCGCGGCGGCCGGATGAGATCGCGACAACCATTTTGTCGGATTAAATATCGAAGAGCAAAGCCATCCTTTCATCTTACGTTCGCGGCTTACAGTCGGACCTTGAGAGCTTGAAAGCGCCTCGCGCGAATGTGGATTACAACTTTGTCGCCGTGGAAAGTCATTAAAAAATATACGTCGCGCTTTAAAGAGAGGGTGAGCGAAAGAGAGAGAGAGAGAATTGTGTTGAAATCGAGGCTTTAAAGTTTCAACGAAAATTCTATCTGCGACGATTCTTTTATCCCATTCGTCACTGGCCGATCGATTGTCCTCGATACCGAAACTCGTCGATTTTTAAGTAAGGAACTGCGAGATGGCGTTTGAATACGATGATGTTTAAGGGGAAATAAGGAGGATAAAGGAACGTTTTAATACTAACAATTTGCCAAATATTCACGATATTGGTGAGATATATCTGACATCATCGGTGGATCTTATTTCTACGAACGCGAGAATGCAAGAAAATGGGATCTATCAGAGATTCGTTTCAGCCATTGAATATTATCTCGGATATATTTTACGTTTCGTTTCTTCACGTTTCCGATTTCTCATAAATGCGTGATAATCAGTTATATTCACGTTCAGTAGTTCGCTGTTACCATTGTGAGAGAAAATTGTACGTTAAATTTTTGAGTACCTGCACTTGAGCAACCGAGAAGGATTTTTAACTCATTGTACCGCGCGTTTAATAGAAACGATTTAACCAAACGGACGTGGAAATGCGCGAAGAGAAAAATTCACATGCCGTGCGCAAACAGCGAAAAAGACAGCCAAAGAAAATTGATAACGAAAGTAAACGTAGTTGGTGATAATAGCGATAAAAAACGAATCAGCAAATAAATAACAACAAATCACCGAGAATCGCCGAGAATCGAGGTATCGGAAGTGCATCAGGCGTGCCAAATTTCTCGGAGAAACCAGAGACGCACGCAACTAGTGGCGGACGAACTTCACCGCGAAAATGCGACACACGCGGTTGAAAATGTCGTTGCTTAAATCGCGGGGGGGGGGGGAGGGCAGGACGAGGGACGAAAGTTTATCACGATACACCGGTGCGGACCGCGCGCGGTTTATCGATGTTAGTGAGAAACTAGCCTGGCAATGGTGCATAGAAACGATGATGATAGGCGTGCGCGCGCGCGCGCGTGCATGTTGGTGGTTGTGCACTGTCAGTGGTGCAGGCCCATTGTTCGCCCAGACACAAAACAGTCGGCGTACAAAGTGGCTGCTGCGTTCGCTGCGGCGAAGGCGAAGCCGAGGAGAACCAGCGGGTGACGAGAGGGAGGGCGGAGGGTTGCAGGAGGGTTGAGGGTGCCACGGTGGGTGGAGATGGGTAGACCGAGAGAAAGAGAGAGAGAGAGAGAGAGAGAGAGAATCACAGCGGTATCAGAGAGTGGGTATTGTCTACAGAGCTAATCAAAACCAGCCCTTTCAACGGGCTACTCTCTCTCTCTCTCTCTCTCTCGTACCCTTTCTCTCTCTATCTCTCTCTTTCTCTCGTAGCTTCACACACACACACACACACATACACACACAGCAAGTGTACATACACGAACGTGTGATACGTAGGAGAATCAGGCGAATTGGAATCGTGTTGGTGACCGTTTCTAGGTAAATAAGAGTCAGCTCGAAAGAGCCAAGTTTCCGCGCGTGGAAAGGGGGCGAACGGGCTGCACACGCGAGAGGGGGGGGCGGGGGATGTAGCAGGCTGAAGCGCGCGAGCAAAGGGTGAATATTTTCGCCGTAGAGGAGCTTCGGCTTCTTCTTCCTTCTTTTTTTTCCTCCTTTTTTCCCTTTCGTGCGCGTGTAATTTCATGGTCGACAAGCTGCGCCAGAGGGATGAAAGGGTGAAACGACCAAGGTCTTCGAATAGATAGGAGAGACCGTGTCTTAGCGGACGGAGGATACGAATGAGTTTCCAAGTAGAGAAGAGAGTTTTCGACTGTTGGTTGTTTGCGCGCTGGAAATATTTGCCTTGCTGCTTCTCTATCGGTGCGTATCGCGCGGCACGTACATCTGTTCATAAGTGTACGACAGGAAGTGACTGCTTGTTGCATGTCGCTAATCATTATGTCGGGCGTCTTGAAAATGAAATAAAAGTACAAACAGACAAGTATGCTCGAAACTGAAGTTCAAACTGTTCAAATTCACAGATTTTTGCAAAATCTAGTTTTCACAGAATTGTAGATAGATATTTTTTGCAAATCAATTAGTCAGAGATGGTCTAGAGTGACCTAGAACCACACGCTGCCGTTCGAATCCGTTAAATTCCGCGTAAACTTTATTCTTTCGAGAGTGCGCCGTTTCCCCGGGGAGATCTGACCTACATGTAATATCAATCAGAATCGGCCCTGACACACCGTACTTCTCCGTATCGCTTCCGATGGAACCGGATGCTCGGAGATTTCCTAATCGTTGCGCCAGATATCGCAAGACAGCCTCTCACAGTCGCAAGACCGAATCGATCGGGCATTCTCGTTCGATTAAAAGCAGTTTGACGAGCGCAGACCAAGCGAGGAAGATTCGCGTTTGATTGTACCGGCTCTATTATATACAGTTTGCGCAACTATTATACTCGTAGAGCTTCGGGCGAGTGTAACTAGTTACGTAGAAGAACGATACGGGAGATGAGAGCGGAGAGATAATGTTTCTAATTTCCGAAACGAACCGTGCTACAGAGCACGGAATGTTCAGTTCGAGACGTCGAACCGCGGTTTCGTTCTCCTCTCTCCCTCCCTCTCTCTCTCTCTTTCTGCTTTCTAAACTGTGCCTGTAAATTGAATTACACGGCATTCGCGACGACTCGCGCGGCTATTATGTACATAGAAAATCATTCCATTTGAAGAAGTTTGAAGTTTGAAAGGCGGCGAGACGACGAACGTGAATGAAGACGAACACACAGCGGCGAAAAAGGAAGACGGGACCACAAAAGAGCGAGAGCAAAAAGACAGAGAGAGAGAGAGAGAGGACGCGGGGCGCGGTATACTACATTTCATAAAGTTAGATGTGCCGGTCGTATTTGCCAGGGGTTGGCGGTGGCAGTGACTCTCCGGGCCTAGGCGGTGGGGGTTGTATCTCTAACTCGAGCGCCTATAACATCCATATCTATATCCCATGTACCGGGTGTCCAATAAATCTATTACCCGATCCCGTGGGACTGGAACCGGCGGGTGCCATACAAACAAATACAGGCGAGCCGCGGATACACGTACGTGACTACCGGCGTATAGACTGCATGAGGGATTGCTCCGATGCGCGTCTATCTCCGTTATTATGACCTCTAGCCGAGCGCCACGAAAGGCGATCGCGCTTCTCTCTTTTCTCTCTCTCTCTCTCTCTCTCTCTCTCTCTCTTTCTTTCCTTTTTTACATGCTCTGCCTCCATCTTTCTGTTCTTCCGTCCTTCGGCGAACAACATACGCTCCCGCACCGCGTTGCTTCGCGCGCGCAATTTCGCGTCCTCCGGAGCGGTATCTATATTCGTTTTTGCGTCGGCCTTTGGGGATGATTCTCGTCTCCTTTTCTCTTCCTCGATCGTCTGTTTCTCGAAAGAAAGACCATCTCACGGTGCATCGAGGAATTAGGGAATAGACTCGTGTCTTACGAGTCTCGAGCATTCGCGCTTTTTCATCTGCCACTGTACGCCATCTTCCCAGAGAGAAGGAAAAGTTCCCTGGAAATGTAACAGGCGGACGACACGCACGTTCGAAAGATCGAAATCATTTCCCTCGTCTAACGCGTAAGACCGCAAGAAAGCGAGATACCGAGAGGGGCTATCCGATTTTTGACGGGGACGATCGATAACCGATGGATTCTTCCGTACCGGTCTGCAACGCGCACCCATTAATAGCCATCACGCAGATGCCAGGCTCATCGGTATTAATTCAATGTGTTCGTGAATACTTCATGAGAAGAGTGTCCTGATGAATTTCTGCATCAGGGACGATCGCGCGCGTGCGAGCGCGAGCGCACCCGCTCCGAACGATGGATTATCGTTGCGGATCTAATGGAAATATTTCATTTCTCTCGATCGCGCGGTCCCGGCTTCCCATCCGTCGACGCGCGGCCGGCCGTCGCACAGCGCGCGCCGATGCGCTATTGACAGCATGACACTAACAGAATTCGAAATTTCGACTGGCAGTTCTTGCCTCTCCGCGTCATTTGTACGTACGATAGCGTACGTACGTACGTTTCGGCCGCGGTTCGAAAGGAATTTTTCAATCTTTGTCTCCCCTATCTATTCACGACGAGCAGCAGCAGCAGCAGGAGGAAGAGCACGTCATAAAACATGCGATAATCCACTTGACGTGTGAGCACTAATAACCGACGGAATCGTCAGGGAAAAAATACCATGCTCTCTCTCTCTCTCTCTTTACAGTTGCCACCCAATAATACTTAGCTCGACGGCAAATCTTCGTTAATTCGTGCCTACTTCCTTCGATTTCTCCTCTTTGCCGGCCCCCTCCTTGTCTCCCCCCGTTGGTACGTCCGCGGGTACAAAGGCAGGCGTTATTCCGGCCGGGCAAGATCGTCCATGAAGCTGCCGCTCCATTCTAACCATTCCATGCCACAGGAATGTCAATACTACCCTGCCGTACAATCGTCAAACCACCCCCCGGCCCTCTCCTCAACCCCCCCGCCCCCGCCCCCCTGCCACTGCCGCCGCGTCCTCCGATCACCGCTCTCTCCCCCTCTCAGCCGCATCTAGTCGCATTGACGTATCCGTTCTCGTCGAAGTCATCCGGAACCGCTCAACCTGACCCCTTTCTTCCCGGCCAGAACCGCCCGGCCACGAGAGAACGCGCACCCAGGGAACTGGGAACTGGGAGACGCGCGCGCCCGCTAGACGAGATATCCCGTCGCTCTCTCTCTCTCTTCTCTCTCGATAACCCCAAGTACCTCCTCGCCGATGCAAGGACAATTCCTGCCCCGATAGAGGGAACACAGTCGATGACACGAAATCGCGAGTACTCGGCCATTGTTTTCACAAGAGGAAAGGACAAGGAGGGAACAGAGTCAGCCAGGCAGCGAGACGAGGGTAGGAGGAGGACGGGGGGGGGGGGAGAAAAGGAGAGAAACCTACCCCCTTGTGCAGTATACGGATATGGTGGTCGTGCGTCTTCATCGGGTCTTGCTGCGGTATGTATCGGTTACGCGAGCGCGTTCCTCGCCCCGACGTGTATACACACACCCCGTGTGTCGCTGGAAGGGGTGAGAAACGTAGAAAAAAGAGAAAAGGAGAAATAGAGAGGGGGGCAGAGGAAGAGAGGTGGGAGGGTGGGAGCGAGAGCGCCGAGGAGAGAAAGAGAAAAAGGGAGTCGCGCGCGGCGGTAGGCCGACTTTTTAATATCCAGGGATGATCTGTAGCTGCGGGATGCTGCGTCAGCCCGCTGTCATTGTTATATGCCCGGACCTCTTCAGCACAATGACAATTTCTCTGGTTTTATTCTCCGCTAGGCACTGCCTTTTTCCCGCCCGTTTCCGTCTCGCGTATTACCGTGCCCTCCTCTACTCTGTGTCTCTCTCTCTCTCTCTCTCTCTCTCTCTCCATCCGTTCCCTCTTGCCTACCCCCCTGTTCCCTGTTTTGCTCCTCACCGTTTTCCGCCAGATCCTCCCTCCCTCTCTTTTTTCCCTTTTTTTCTTTTTCTTTTTTTTTCCTCTCTCTCTTTTCTCTCTTTTCTCTCTTTTCTCTCCCTCCCTCGCGTTCCCAACCATCGCGAGGCTGCTCCACGCTCGCTCGTTTTCTAGCCCCGGTCTGGTCTCTTTTGCCCAGAGCCCCGTGCCGTTTGTCTACGCCGCGCCTCCGTTCGTCCACCAACCGCGCGCGGCGGTGTCCATCCGTCGACGGTTATCGCTCGCAGTTCTCGTCGGTTTTCGACGTTCCCCGCCCGGCCTTTTTGTCTATGACAATTGCTCGGCAAAGTGGTCTCCTCTCTCTCTCTCTCTCTCTCTTCTCTTCTCTCTCCCTGCGCCTCGCTGGCTGCCTGGGCCGATCGCTTCGCCGAATCCGGCCCACGCCGCTCGGCGGGATCAGCGACGTCGCTACGGAGCGGAATACTTGTCGTCCAGATAATGCACGGTGTAATTAGCATCTACGATGGACGAACGACAGCCCGGGATCTTGAGGGACCTGCGTTGTGCATTTTTACACAGTTTTCGACTTTTTCCAGCGTCAACGTTGCGCGATGTTGCACAAGTAGAGTCTATTGCCAACTTCAGAGGCACTACTTTCTAACATTTACGATCATTGAAACTGAAAGACGATAGGATGTGCTGATAATACACGAGTAGCCGTATATTTCTATTTTCGCCACACGCGAAACACATCTGTTTCAGTTCCCCGCGCAAAACGTAAACATCTCGCATCATCTTTCGAAACGAAGAGCTGTCGATGCGTGTTATTCTTTTTTGAAACGTTGCACTCGCGAGCAAACAATTACAACATTTCAGGTTACACGACGTCACTGTCAACGAGACGAAATTTTTCTAACCATGCGTTCAACTCGAACGAGGCAGCGAAATAA
Source organism: Melipona bicolor (assembly GCA_030673865.1). Taxonomy (NCBI): domain Eukaryota; kingdom Metazoa; phylum Arthropoda; class Insecta; order Hymenoptera; family Apidae; genus Melipona; species Melipona bicolor. The sequence goes on along the minus strand of JAHYIQ010000023.1, from coordinate 3,558,080 downwards.
CGCGCAGGTCTGCATATATATATATATATATGCGTATCGTATCTTCGAACAACGTGAATCGCCTGCGGTCGACGAAATCACGAATATCGCAAGATGAATAATGGCCTGCCTTATCGCCGTTATTGCCCGTGTTTCGCGACGATCCCTGAACGAAAATCCAAACGCGGCAACCGAACAACGAGCTATCGCAACGGGGGACACTGACGAGTGGCGACGAAAATTCGGCGCAAGAGTCCTAGCGCGGCCACTCGACGTGGGAGGGTAACACATTGCATCGCAATGTGCATCCGTTGTTCCTGGCTGGCTGTAGTGTGCGTATACAGGATCATGCAAATGTGACGCGTATGTGATACTCGTGTGGCCCGTGACGTCTAGTGTCCTGCCGATGACATTTACTGCAACCACGCCCTGTTCGTGCTCGTCCGGCGTCCATCCTCGACAGGCATCGACCTCCTTAATTATCAAGGATTCGACCGACGAACCAATTATATATCTTTCCCAGTTCCAGTTCCACGATCGCTGACACTTTGCACGGTATATTTATTTTTCCAAAGTGCGCTTGTCGTTGACTCGTTCCCCAAATAACAGATTTTCGTGAAACTATTTTTCGTGGAAATCATCAAAGACTGATTCTTGCTCTATCCAATTCAAATTCATTCGTTTTATCTAGGTATATCGCAAATTTTTACATTTCTCTTTGTAAGAAGACGAAAATTATTTGGTATTTAATATTTTATAGGGTGCATAGTATTATTATAATTATTTAGAATTTTTACATTTCTCTTTATAAGAAGACGAAAATTATTTGGTATTTAATATTTTATAGGGTGCATAGTATTATTATAATTATTTAGAACTTTTACATTTCTCTTTGCAAGAAGACGAAAATTATTTGGTATTTAATATTTTATAGGATACACGGTACAAGTTCAAGTTATAGCACGATGGCTACTTGTACATTTATTTTCTCAGGTTCACAGATTTTGTACGCCACGTACGTTTCTGCTTATATTATCTGAGAAAACAAGATTCTGATTCTAACGTTCCTTGATACATTCTTTCTTCGATATCTGACCTAACTTCAAGGATTCAAGGCTCGCCAAGAGTTTTGAGCTGCGATTCTTGTTCAAATGCAGACTCGAAGGAACTCGTGTCGTCTCAGATCCCGTCCGATCAAAAGACAACGTAGCTTTCGCCACCGTCTCGGAGGAATCTGCGCGTCTTCGTTTCACAGTTAGGAGATGAGTCTTCTTCGAGACTGGCGTTGGATTCATCAAGTAAAATCGAGTTGGAATATTTCCTCGCCGTGGCGAGGAAAAAAAGAGAAATAAAAAGAACGTCAAAGAACGATCGTCAGTCGATATGGAATGTGTCTCTATTCACTAAAACGCGTCCTCCCTCTCTCTCTCTCTCTCTATCTCACACACACACACAGAAGAAGAAGAAGAAGAAGAAGAGCTTTTCGAAGACAAGTGTACGAGGCTCTTTCGCAGACACTCTCAAATTTGCGTCCCATTGTCGTGCACAACGAAAAGGAAGACGGAAGTCGCTCACTTGGCAGAAGCAGCGATACCACGTATTACGGCGGTTCTGCACGGGCACGGCGGAAAAGAGACAGTCAGATAGACCGGTGGAAAGAGAGTCCCAGCCTGTATACACGGGAGGGGACGGTCGACTTTGGCGAAACCAGAATCGGCCATTGTTCGTTACGAGTGGCTATCTCGCTGGACATTTCCGTACCCGAGTAGGTACATACTCCTGGCCACTGTGGCCTACCAGATATTTCGATGTCGTGCTCGAAACTCCCCATCGAATATCATTGTCGGGTGTTCGACTTCTCGATGTCGGTCGGTGGGTCCGGATTTACCGACGTCGAGTCGTCAGTGCATGCACGTATGTATATATCCGTCGAGTAAAACAATTTCCTCGATTTTATGCCACTCGAGAGTCGCGTGGGATCGCGTGCTGAACGCGATCATTTGCCATCTCGATTTTCCTTTCTTTGTTTCTTTTTTTTTTTTTCTGTCAAGTTTTATTAAGTTTGCTGAGAAGCAAGTTGTAACGTTTAACCCTAGAACCACCAGACGGGTGAAAAAATTAAATTTCTTTAATTTAGTAATTTGTTTGACTAGTTTTCAACTTCAATTTCTTCGATCGTCGATAATTCCAGCGTCAAAGCTTTTCAGATTTTTTTTGAGAACGCGAAAATTGACTTATTTGATTTGGCAGATACCCTTTTCTCTGTTCATTTGAGAACTCTTCGTTGGAAGATGACACAGTTGACCAAATTATTCGGCGAAAAAAAGGCAAAAAGATAAACGATGTATTATAGGACTGACATAATTATCACGATGTAACTCAAAGGAGAAAGTATTAATAGGAGAACTGTTTATTACACGTACGGAGGAGGGGTTGGGAGGAAAAATCTGTTGGCTCGGCGAACACGAGTGTAACATTTCCGGGCCAGTATACGGTGGTTACCGCGGCTTACCAGCTATTGCTAAATCGTGCTCGAAATTCCCCGCACCACGTCATTATGGAATTCAGTCTACCAACAATGACCTATTTACCGATCGAAAGAAATTTTTGTCGGCGATAAATTTCGTCCCACCCCCTCTGATAATGGCGTCGCGTGCCAGAATATTCGTGATATATTCTTTCGAACCGACGACGAACCAACGATACGAACGTGCGAGTGTAATTGAAATTACAGCGGCAAGTGTCGAACTGAACGTTTCAATTAAACGCTACGTACAAAAGCGCGTGTGAAAAAATTTTTTACGTTCGATCACTTGAGAAGGTAACATAAATCAATAACGCGTTGGACAGCTTTGGACATTTGACAAAGTAAACTATTCAAAGTAATATATGTAATAAAAAAAAATATAATGTTAATGACCCAATCTGGGAAAAATTCTATAAAATATATAATACAACTGAATAATATAACAGAATTGAATAACATAATAGAATTGACAAGGAAAGAATTTCGAGTCACGTTTGAGGTAATCAAGTATATAATACAAATTCCAAACGATCTTGCGTTCCACACACGCTATTCTTCGCTCTTTTCTAGAGAAACATCCTGGATTACGATAATCTCGGTTTTTATAAGAACATACGCGAGAGATCGCGCGGTAAATGTCCGGATAATCCCTGCTATCTTTCGTCGCGTTGATCAACGAACGATCGCGATGGATCTTGGGATTTTCCTAAAATGTTAGATCTCCTCCGAGTTCCTCCTGAAGAAGAACCGCGGAGATTTCAGTTTAAATTAAATTTCTCCGATGTTAATCTGGTGCCCATCTATGTATATTTTTTCGATATATTAATCACTTTATATATTGTCCACGTTGTTTGTCAATTTGAATATATGATAATATGAGAATATATATATATATATTTTTTTAATCTTTGTTTGTATAACTAAATTTTATTTATAACTAAATTTATTTAGTATACTTTATACTAAATATTGTTATACTTTATACTTTATACTAAATAAATATATATATATATATATTCTTTTAATCTTTCTTTGTGTAACTTTATACTAAACAAATAACGACAATAATAATAATTATTATTATTAGAGAAAGATGGCATCGAGAGGGAGAAGGTGAAACAATAAAAGGGAAAGCGACGTGTCAGTATCAAATGTCGCCGGGAGCGCGATTGATTATGATTTATGGCGAAGAATGTTCGCATCGACGGGTCCCGCTCGTGTCTTGCGATTCGGAAAATTTCATTTACCGGAGGAAAATCTGAGAGTGACCACCCTTCGAGTCGATGGCTCGTGGATACATCGGGCACGGGAAATTCCTCGAACCTCTCCCCCCTCCCTCCGTTTCCCCCCTTTTCGACCTTTACCGACAGAATTTCCATCCGGAACGAATCGTTCGTCCGTTCGTTCGTTCATTCATTGAACGAAGCGTCGCGATTAGGTTTCTAAATTCATAGAAATCATGAATTTAGGCTATTTTCGGCTACCGACGTAGGTATTTATCGGCCTCGAGGGATCCTCCCTTATCTCCGTGAAAGCAAGGGATAACTCCCATGCATTAGATTAGAGGCGAGTTAATTACTTGTTTCTTAGGAAATAATGAATGATTGATGATGGAACATTGCGGAGACACTGTTATCCATGTACTGTGGGGAAATAACAGCAGAACTGGAAAATCATAGCCGGGATATTCAACTCTGTTCGTCGAATAGATAATACAGTTTCATTGGGTCGTAGATTTTTGTGTAATTTTATACCTTCGTTTGGGGAAACAGAATGAAACAGAAATTAAATAAAAATTCTCACCTGGAACGTACACTTTCATTTACTTATAAGGGAAAAGAGAATAAATCAAGTAGCAAATAGACGAGACAAAATTTTCTCAAAATGTACTTGGATACGAGATAACAAGATATTATTAACAGGGAAAAAAAGAGTACGTAAAAATCTATATATCTATATGCGTGATAAGCAAAGATCTGACTTTTTTTTTAGTACTAACGATCAACACCGATTCATCTGTTCGGTCCATCTCCTTGGCCACGCGAAACGCGACTAAATTATAGATTTTTTTCATCGGAGCGAGTCAGGTGAGTATGCCTAAAGCATGAACCGCGCCACGAAGCCGTCAATATTTCGCCATTTGCGCGGTGGCTGGGTCGATCTTATTCAATATTAAGGAACTGACCGCGCCAAGCGTTGGACAATGCGTCTCACTATCGCAGCTGTCGACCTGGACGAGCACGCCAATTGATACCCCGAAGGACTCGCGAATAGTCCCCCAGGGACGCGAGACGCCTTTCCCTTCCCGTGGCTATCCTGTTAAATTAATTGCGCCAGCCTAAAGGCGACCTACATTCTACTTCAACACCCGAAACATCCTCCTCGTACACTTTTTGCACGTTCAACACGAGGTGATCGCAACACACACGCACGCACACACCTCGTGCATGTATTCCCTTTCGTCCAGTTAGCGTGGAATATAACAAAATTGAAGCGGCGATAATTAAAGCGAATTAATTAGTTCAAAGAGAGCAGATGGAAATAGGATAATTTGCCGATTGAATGCGATATTAGTGACCGAATTATGGGTAAGCCTTCGTCGAAGGGTGAGGCCGATGCATAAAATCGGCGAGTCGATCATTAAACATCCAAGCCGTTGAGTTAATCGCCTGTTCTATTCGCTCCGCTCATAAACTAGTCATCCCTCCCGGCTTATCTTAGAACGTATTGCCGCGAGTGAAATTATTAAATACCTCGCGGCCAGTTCAATTTTTCCTTTCTCTGTTGCTTTCCCACCGAATCGCCATTAATTTACTTGTGCGCCATCTGTGAAGAAATTGTACGAAGAGATAAAATCTAGACCCGTTCGAAACATTTTATCCTTCAATTCAATACATTTTTTTGAATTTCACACGTTGCGAACCACGTACGATTTAAATGAAATTAAATACACGTGAGCGTGTATGACAGAAACGCACGTTTTGTTCATTTACGAAGAGATCGTGCGACGAACAAAATCCAAATCTGTTTGGAAGATTCTTTTCAATTATTCTCTTCGATCCAATAGATTTTTCTGAACCTCACACGTAGCGAATTACGATTTAAATACACGTGAACGTGTATGATAGAAATCATTTATGAAGAGATCGTACGACGAACAAAATCCAACATTCTTTCCAATTATTCTCTTCGATCCAATAGATTTCTCTGAACTTCACACGTTGCGAACCACATACGATTTAAGTACACGTTTTATTCATTTACAAAGAGATCGTACGACGAACAAAATCCAAACCTGTTTGGAAGATTCTTTCCAATTATTCTCTTCGATCCAATAGATTTCTCTGAACCTCACACGTTGCAAACCACGTACGATTTAAACACACGTGAGCGTGTATGACAGAAACGCACGTTTTATTTATTTACAAAGAGATTGCACGACGAACAAAATCCAACATTCCTTTCAATTATTCTCTTCGATCCAATAGATTTTTCTGAACCTCACACGTTGCGAACCACGTACGATTTAAAAATACACGTGAGCGTGTATGACAGAAACGCACGTTTTATTCATTTACGAAGAGATTGCACGACGAACAAAATCCAACATTCCTTTCAATTATTCTCTTCGATCCGATAGATTTCTCTGAACCTCACACGTTGTGACGTACAATTTACGGGCGTGCACAAATTCAGATCGGGATTCATTGGACGCGTGGATCACGAGGAGCACCGCAAGCCAGCAGTCCGCGAGTCAGCGGTAGGGATCGCGGTTATGAAAATCGCGATCTCGTAATGAATCCAGCGCCTGCGGGTCTACGTCGATGAATGTTTGATAGGGATCCCGGCGTTCGCTGGCGGCGTAAATCTTGGAAGGAAATTCGAGAGTGGCCCCCCCGCCGCGAAGAGAAATGTGTATCGGGCTGCCGGGGCGAGTGTGCAGAAACAGCGCGGGCCGCGTCTCGACAAGATGGACGATAATCGTCATTTCGATAGCGGAGGCACTCAGCCTTTGCCACGAAATGCATGCAAAGAGACCTCCGGGATGCACTCTCCATAAAATCGCGTGTTATACGAGATCACTTAGAGGCAAGCCCTTCCCTAACGAGGAAGCGCCGCGTTACCTTGCGCCTCCGTTTAATCGCCTCCTATCAAGCCAGCTAAACTTTCCCAACTTCTTCGTGCGTTCGCCTCGTATCTTTTATCGACTGTAGCGCGGACTGGGTTGGGGACTGGGTTGGGGACTGGGCACCCCGCTCGTAACGTTCGTCATCGCGAACCAACCGCCTCGACGGTTAAACACTCGTGAAATTAGTCCATTAGGTTTTGGGTTTGCTGGCGTTTGCGGTTGTTGTCGATTGTTGGAAATTGATTTGCTTTCTTGGCTCCTGCCGCGTATTGCCGCGAGACGAACGAGAGCTCAAATCGTAGTTGATGGTCAAAGCGTTGAGTGATAGAACAGGGGATGCAAATCTTTGTTTATACACTTTGGGAGAAATCTTTAAAAATGCACTGTTTGCTCACTCACCAAATTACTTATTTTGACATTTTGGTAGTTTTATCAAGTACAGAAAATATCAAGAACAAGTACGCGTGTTGTATTATTTAGAAGCTGGACATACCATTCTTTTCCAACTGATTTGAGCAATTTTCCAACGAATACGATTCGGTCAAAGATGAAAATACACGCGCATTTTCACCTGGACGTGGGAAATCTCGATCCCTATCAATACGTTACGATACGAGGGACGCTTTGTAATTTTGATCGGAATCGCTGGAACCATCAACAGGTATACGTGATGAACACACGGTAATCTTGAGACGATGCTAAGCCGAGCTGATTGAGTCTGTAATATTAAACGCAATTCAACTTGCCAGACTACGCTGGCTAACGACGAGCATATCGGAGTAAATAGGCCACCGAAGGTCCAACTTGAGACGGAACTTCAACAGTTTTGGAAATCTCCGTCAGGGAACAGCCTGACGACGGTAATTAATTAACGACGAATGTAAAATCGACGGCGAGCACGTCAACTAGCGTCAACTTCGAATTAACACGCGAGCTTGAGTTCACCGACTTTGTCGAAGACATCGAGGACCAAAAATTGACCGACAAAGATTTGAAAATGATGAATATGCGAAAATCAAGATTTCATTTTATCCGTAATTTGTGTTTGAATACATAAATTTTCATAAACGAATATTCAAGAAAATTTATCAACATTTACTTGGGAGAACTTATATATAAAAAATACGGTTTTTTTAAATATGCACAAAAACTTATGATATCTTCAATAATTTCTGAGATATTTGACAAAACATGTTCCAACGTTGAGGGTAGTTTTCACCCCTTCAACATCGACGATCGCCGATAAAAAAAAGTAGGGGTCAAGTATCTTTTTTAAAAACTACGTTTATGCCAAATTTCATCGAAATCGGTGTGTTCCCTTGCGAATCTATTTTTTTATTAGCGCGAAAGTCGGAGGGAAGAAAATTTCTACATATTTCTCGACACAGAGATTCTTCTGATATTAAAAAAGTAACAATTATGTTGACGATTGTTTCCTCAAATTTCATTGAATTTACTTTTCAAAAATTTACTTCTTTCATCGGTTTCGACAAACTGAAAATTCGAAATTTCGAAAAAACGGTAGTATAAAAACATTTGAAGAACTAGAAATCAACGAGAGAGAAGAAATAATAAGCTCGATTAATACAACAAACATTGGAAATTAACTTTCTTATTTCTGCTCTTTACACTTTGATTTTTTATATATAATAAAGAATAATTTTTGATTTTTTATATATAATAAAGTCCTGCAAATTTTCAATCAATTTCTGAAACTTTGATCGAGCAAAGATTAAGCAAGTAACCGAATATACTTTCAAGTATTGTATACAATACTATCACAGATCATGCAGATAGATGACTGCAGTAATTCACATTGAACTTTATTCTGTATCTTACTGCCTCCAGTGACAAAATAAAATTCAATCAAGTTCAAAAAGAATTCCGAAAGTGTCGTTGGCTCTCAATGGGCCAACGATGGGCCAGTTAAGAGCGAATCCTTCGCGTGTCGTGGATCCCAAGTCAAGTCTCGTTTTCTCCCGACTAATTTACTCGATCGAACTTTATTGCCGTCGATTTATGCCGAACCGAAGACACCTACGTATCCTCCGTTCTCGTGGATATCGAGCCACGAAATTTGTTTGCCTTGTTTTATGGCGGGACCAGGTTGCATCAACCGTCTTATTGGATTCTGACACGGCGCGACGAGAAGACACTCGTGCACACCAGACGAGACACATGCTTCCTGTATGTACACGCGTCCACCATTCTGCGAGGGGGAATTTATACGCCTGGATTTATCAGCAACGAGAAGAATATGTACAGTTGAAACGAGGCAAACGGGGAACAGAGTGTATGATCTCCGAACGGTCTTCAGATCTGAGAGAACGTGGAAAAATTAGAGAAAGTGAGACTAGTTTCCTTTGAAAAATTTCAGAGAAGGGACAGACTCTTTGGGAAATTTCGAAGAAGAGATAGTGATTCTACAGGAAATTTGGAAAGAGAGAAAAAGCTACTAGGTCTTGGCGTCCTGGAGCAATTCCTCGCAATTCTTAGCAAGTTTCTGGATCTAGAAAAATTCAGAAGAGAAAATGAAAAAATTCCTCCTAAGACTTCCAGAACAAATCTAGAAGAAAACAATATGATTCTTTGAAAAATTTGGAAAGAGAGAAAAAGCTACCAGGTCTTTGCATTTTGCAGCAATTCCTCGCAACTCTTTGCAAGTTTCTCTGGATCTAGAAAAATTCAGAAGAGGAAATGAAAAAATTCCTTCTAAGACTTCTAGAACAAATCTAGAAAAAAACAATATGATTCTTTGAAAAACTTGGAAAGTCAGGAAATTCAGGAAAGAGATTTTCCAGAAAATCTGGAAAATTAGGAAATTTAAGGAATTTACGAATCATTCCCTTCTGAAAAATTCGGAAAAAAAGGGCAAAGGCCTCTCAGAAAAATTCGAAAATCTAGAAAAAAACGATATGATTCTTTAAAAAGTTTGGAAAGTCAGGAAATTCAGGAAAGAGATTTTCCAGGAAATCTGGAAAATTAGGAAATTCAGGAAATTTACGAACCATTCCCTTCTGAAAAATTCGAAAGAAAAAAGGCAAAGAAAAGGCTTCTCAGAAAAATTCGAAAACGAGAGAAATCCTCAAAAAGTTCGAAAAAGAGCGAAGTTGTCTCAGCCAGGGAGAGGACAATCGCGAGCGAGGAGAAGACAGAGGGAGGGGTGGGTAGAATTGTAAGAGCAGTACGATGTAAAAGGAAGGCAAGGTGAGACAAGGAGGTGGAGACGGAGGTGTGCAGAACGAATAGCAAGCAGCGTCTCGTGGGAGTGTGCACCAGGTGCCGGGTTAACCCCTGCGGCTTAGATGTCTTTAGGCGGCGCGTTACCCTGTCGTTTCGTAACCAGAAGGTGGTAACCAATCGGTTTCGCGAGGGAAGGAGCGGAGAGGGACAGGATGACGAGAAAACAAGGTGGATGCCGTCTAGACGTGCAAGAGTACGTTTTCTACGTGACCGGGAAAGCCATTCTTCTTCCGAGGATCTATACACGAGATGATCCCGAGGTCTACGCGCTAATGGAACGCGCGGTGAATTTCGGGGCTCAGACTTTATGCAAAGTCGAAACGAATTTTCAAAAATGCAGAAATTTCTTTCGCTGTGCTTTAGATGACAATTGTTATATATTGCAGTTTATTGTTAATTTAGAGTAGATTACAGTACTACTTAGTCACGTTACGAAGTTTGCGACAATTTAAATATTTTTATGTATTAAATTTCGTTTCCAGTCAACGTAATTCGGTTTTCTGTTAAGAATGAAAAATTACAGAAATTTCGAAAATTTCATCTTGACGTTCCTCTCGATTTTAATTCATCGTCGAGGATAAAACGCTGAATTAAATCCTATCGATGCTATATTAAAGTCGATGCTATTTGTAAAAATGCTCGATCGAAACATGGGAAAGAGAGAACGAGGTAGAATTTAGCAAATGTAGCAAGCCTTAGAGAATTCAGTGGAATAATAAACGATTAGAGGGCGGGTTAGTTGAAATTCCATCCGCGTCACCGCAACCAGTTGCCGGTTTACCTTTCACCCCCGTTGCACTCGTCTCGTTTAACATCCGGAGGCGTCATTTTATTCGGCGTTTTTTAAAGGTCACGCGGGAGCGCGTCGCGAGAGCTTAACGGCCACGGGAACGACGTTTTGGCTGAAAAATTCATCGGAAACGGCTCGTTTTATTGCGCGAAACTTCGAACCGCGCGACGCGTAACTGTCCCTGAGTGCATTAAGCGGTGGACGCTCCGATAAATCTTCTCGCGCGTAAGTATACTTTAGAAATGACGCGAGTCAAACGAGTTTCCCCGAAATTGTCTATTTCGCGACAAGTCGCAGTATTTTTCACGTAGCGAATTCACGTTGGTTATCGACTGAGCCTTTCGCATTTGCGGACAAAATTTCTCGTCACGATTCTTTCGTCAGAATTGGGGATATCTGAACACCCGTAGGAACTTTCTAAAATATTTCCACAGTTTGTTGATATAATTTTGGATACGATCGATCGTCTGTTCATTTAATCTAATATAAACCCAAGCTTCTTTCCATGTACCTACGTTCCAAAAATTTACCAATTTGCCGATTTAAACTGTAGACTCTGGCGCGCCTATCAGGACAAATTCGAGTCGTTCTCTCGAGCTAAAGTTTCGGCATAAAATTCCACACACCGCCTCTGGTACCCCCTCGTCCATCTCGTCGAAGCGGATGCAATTTTTCTCCAAACTGCTCGAAGCCATCCACCCTCTATTAAACCCAGCCACCCTCTCCCAGGACACTTAATAACATGCATATTTCGCGGGATCTTGCGGCGGGGCGGCTTAAGACGAGTGAAAAAGTGGCGAAACTCGAAAAGGACGAGGATGCACCGGCGTGCAGCGCGGAACAGAGGAGAGTGCGCGAGACACTTTCCGCTCGAGGGAGGAAAAAATGTATTATATTTTCGTTCGGCGAAAAAACTCGACAGGGGTAGGGGGTGGTCGCGGGCGCTGCAGCGAGCAGTGCCGTAGTGCGGCGACGTTACAGCCAACGGAGAGAAAGAGAGAGAGAGAGAGAGAGAGAGAAGAAGGAAAGGCGCATGCATCGAGGCCGGTACCGATAGGTAAGTAAAATAATAAAATACAAGCGACCGCCGTCGGTTGTACCGACGCGTCGATACGACGGGACCAATGGGAACCTGCGGCAGCCCGTGACGTCGTTGGACGCAAGCTCGTTGCTAGGAGGGTTGTAGGTGGAGCTTGCAAGAGCGACGCCCCGGCCTGGACAGGTGGAAAACGCAGGTGAAACGCGCGAGGTTCCTACCGGGCGGGGGAGGGGGGTACGCGACGCGACGCCGAATTCTCAGCGTGACGTTTCACCGGATGCACCCGTTTTCCTCTTGCTCTCTTCTCGCCGCGCGTTTCTCCCCTGCCTCCCCCCCGACGCCAACCCCTTTCGTCGCCCCCTTTCGGGGTGCCACCCGCCCCTTTTCGCCAAGGAGACCGCGGTGCCTCGCGTGCACACGCACGCACGCACGCACACAGACGCGCACAGAGACGAGCGTGTCTCCAGTAAAATGGACGATATTAATCCTTAAATGCACACTACCGTGTGTTCCACGCAAATGATCGGAGCCCCGGAGTTTCCGGAGTGCGAATAAGCCGGCGTGAATGACGAACCGCTGCTACACGGTGTGTCCGTGTGTGTGTGTGTGTGAGTGTATATATATATCGTATCGCTACGTGCAGAATGAGTTCAACAGGAGTTTGTTCGATTTTCTGAATTGTCGAGCGAACGAGGGGGTATTAGGTTGGTAATTAGATCTGGAGGCTCGCGTTTCTCGAGTGAAATTATTTACTCGTTTGGTCGAAGCATCCTTCGTTTTGAATCGTCTCGTTAGTGACGGTAGGTTCCTCTGGTTCCTATTCGACTCGTTTCGACGTTCTCAGTTTAGTTCTCGATCAAATTGATCATTTTGTGTCGCCCCTTGGCATCCGATGCAATGCCGCATGTAAGAGAATCACGCTGAAGAATTTCGTTGCAAACCGATAGAACGCAATTTTTGTTTCGACGTTACTCACGTATCAGATGTTTATTTTGGAAATTAAAGAGCCGAAATTCTAAATTTCCTCTCTTTTTTCTTTACTTTCATTTTTATCCAATTTTCGATATATATATATATCAAAAGGAATCAAAGATTCACAAAGACACGGCGAAATGGCGCAGGATTCGCACATAAAAAGGTAACCAAAATTTCCCTCTCTGTTCTCCTCGGCATCGCCAAGAGGACGCATCTCTTCCGGAAATTTGTATGCCAATTTTACCATATTTTTAACAACTTTAAGACTGCCATCTCCTTCGGAACTGAAAGGCAGTCGAAACCCACGGAGACGTGGAAACCCGGGACTCGTGAATAAGTGATAAAAATAAAAGGTTGCTCTTTTCTCTTTACGATCTACCGCGACTCTCTTTTTCGAAAATTTCCATCCTCGTCGTGCCTCTTGGACCTTGGTTCGACGAAAAAAAAAAAAAAAAAAAAAAAAAGAAGAAAAGAGGCAACGCCGGCTTTTGAAATTCGGGAGGAGAATCGAACACGGTCGTGGAGGACACGGAGACACAGGCGCGAGGACCCCGGGATTCATGGATAAAAGATAAAACTTGGCCGCGTTGGTTCTTAGCCGAGGCTGGCCTACGAAACGTCCTCGAGACGTTCCTCTGTCCAACGACCGAGCGTCTCGAGTATTCCACGTACAAGTCGAGAATATGGAGGCACGTAGATACGTATTTCGCCAAAGAAATACCTTTTCGTCCTCCCTCCAATATCCTTTCTCCAGGCAGCCAGAATGGGCGGGGAGGGAAAGGCAGAAAGAGAGAAAGAGAGAAAGAGAGAAAGAGAGAGGGAGGGGGGAGGAGAAAGGCGAGCAGAAGAAGTTGGAGCCGTGGGTTGGAGCAGCCAGACAGGTTACCTGTGCGTGGAAGTGGCCTTTTGCACGTGTGTTACACCGCCGGTTGTAAGCGCACACGGATATACGCGGCGTCTGCCACGTATGGGCGTAGCTCGGAAAGACGCCTGCAAGTTTCATGCCAGCGAGGCGCCTGGAAGATGGCTGCCGGGTAACAGCCAGCCCGCGAATAAACTGGTAAATGCTTTCGTTCGACCGCTCCGAGCTACAACCACGAAAGCCCCCCACGAAGAAATCCATTTTCGATTTGTTTCCGAGTGCCGTGCTCTCTCCCGGGGTGTGCTGCTTGCACGAAATTTCCTCATCCTCGGAGGCCAGAGCAATGGCGGCCCGGGCCGATCTGATCTACCACCCCCTCCTCCTTCTACCACGTAGGTAATGCCCCCCTTCTTCGGAGGGTACGTCTCTCCTCTATCGGAGGTTATCGCGTCTCGAGAATTCCAGCAGACGTCTCTTCTCAAAGCCTTCTTCTTCTCTCCTCTGCTCCGAGAACGTTCGATAGATAAACGTACTTTCTGTTTCTTCTTCTTCTTCTTCTTCTTCTTCTTCCTCTTTCTCGTTCCGATGGTTCTTTGATCTTTCGTAACGTTGCGCAACTTGAAAGTTGCATACGCTCGCACGACTCTCTTTTCTCACTCTGTGTCGGGCTTACATGTAAATTGGAGCTCGCGCAACGAGACAACAGAGTCCGTTTGATCAATTTTCCTTGACTGAAATCTCGTTTCCAAATAAATGGGGTTCGCGTAGACGTAGCACGCTGTGTTTTGAAAATTTTATTTCGCGTCGTTTATTTGTTGCTTCAACGCTTCGTAGAGCAGCAGTCTTCACGTTGTTGCATTAAAAATAAACCTTCTTCGGAAGACGAAGCGAAGACTTTTGAGATTCGTTTCTAAATTCATTTCGGATAAAAATTCACGACTATTTTGTTACTTTCTTCGTTACAAAGGTATTATTAAAAGATTTGTTTGCTTAATGCGAGAGAAATATCGAGTATAAAACGACGCTATTGCAACATTCGATACGAATTGGTTTACTTGAGACCAAAAGAGTCAATAAAATTCTTTCCCGGAGGAAGAAGAAGAACCTCGAAAAGTGCCTCGAAATTTATCGCGAGATGAGAACAAAAGACGAATGTTTAATGCGGAGATTGTCGCGGAAGCGTTCGCGAAAGATCGTATTAAGATCCCCGAAGGCGATAAGTACAAGATCAATAAAGCACGTACGCTCGTTCTTTCGGAATTAAAAAGCGGCAATCTCGATCGTCTATCGGAAATTGAATCTGCCGCGAACGAGTTCGAGAAGGTTCGAAAACAAATTAAGAGAATTCGCGACGCGACACCCCCGTCGACGAAGAGCAAACACGCAGAGATTCGCAAGGGGGAGAGAGTTTTGGGAGAGAGAGAGAGGAAGAAAAAAAAAAGAAAAGGAGAGGGTAAAATTGTAGAAACGGGTGGATGATAGTTGGAGAGAAGGAAAATTCGTTGTTCGCGCGAATACGCGTTTGTTATTTATTTTCTCCAATAAATTCGAGAAGTTTGGACACTTTAATCCGCGCGCAACTTCGAAGTGCCTGTCAGTTAGGCTCGCGTACTTATTACTACTTAAGCGTTTTAATGGACAAGTTATTATTCTGATATATTGGCTTTTAAGCCTCGCGGCGTCTCCACGGCCGAGAACCATGATCACCCCACACACCGCCGGCAAATTATTTGTCAACCTTCTTTAGCTCGCGCTAATTGATTAACGCGAGAGTGCACGATCCTCTTGCAGAGACTCTTCTATTATGTTATAGATATCTGTTACGTCGCTTGCATACACGTTTGCGTCTCCTCTAACGAGACTCTTCCTTCCAACGCTTGTTTCGCTGGAGAACGTCTTTGGGAAATGCTTCGACACTGGTCCCCCCTATTCTTTGCTTGGTCGTGGTTCGAGCGAATGAATATTTTGGAATATTTACAGTTTATTTTAGACAGAAGCCAGAAATCGAACAATGCAGAAAAGAAATTTTGATTCGCGGGCAACACTCAAGTTCAAGTTCTCGAGTTTTGTTACGTCACTGACACCCTCGATGATTACGTAGTTTCTAAGAACCACAGGAACCCTATTGTTACAATCGAAGAATCCATAAAACGGAGTTGCCACCGAATCTCCGCGTAAGAGTTTTCGCCTCTGTTTCATAAAATTACCATCTCTTCGCTACGAGTAAACAGTAAATCCTCTACTCGAGGACACGTATCTACCATAACTTCAGTTCCCTGCTCCGACTTCCCGGGCGTCATTCTCCGCGGAGCAACAACCAATGGTAAGGATTCTAAAAATTCGTGATTTCTAAAAATCATCAATCGAGGAGAAACGATTCGAGCTATTGTAAAACGACGAACCGAGATGAAACGAAGATGCAGAGAGAGCTCAGGGGGACAGGGAACAGAGGACGCAAGGGGGGAGCGACAGAGGAAGAAAGCAAAAGAGGAGTAAAGTTCACTTAGAGGATCGTGTCACTTACCTGCGATGCGCTCTTATCCCGGAAGAAGGCACACGAGGATCACGCCGCGCGATTTCGTTCTCTCTTTCAACGACGCCGATGGCCCTGGCGCGCTGGTATAAGGGCGGCTGCCATCGCGTGCGAGGACGGACTCCGCCGACGGAAAATGGGCTTTGTGCTCGGGGCTCTCGCAAATGGCGAGAGAGCAAAAAAGAAATAATTTCAAATGGAGCCCGCATGTGATACACCGCGCGTCCGAGTATTCTTCAGCGGCGACGGTGTACGCCGCGTACAAACCACCTCCCCCTCCCCCTCGACAGTCCTCCGCCCCCCTTTTCCCCCGCCGTCGCTGCCGGGACGTCGCTGCTATCCCTCTTTTCAGGGTTCGCCGCGAAGAGCACCACCGTTTTGCATTAAATCGCCGCTACGCGTGTAATCGCGAAATACAAGGGCGACACAGAGAGGAGAAAGAAAGAAGGAAAGAGAAAAAAAAAGAAAGGAAGGAAGAAAGAGAGAAAGAAAGAAAAGGGGGAAAGGCTCGCAGGAGTTTTAACGTGCTGCCACTAGACGCCCCACCACCTATATCATGGGGGTTTCGATGATGGTTTACGAATAAAGAGTTCGCAATGCCACAGTCTCTCTCGTGTTTTCTCTCTCTCTTTCGCTCAAAGAAAGTTAAGAGAACGTTTGAGTAGAACGCGCAGACACGAGGATCGTTTCGACGGTTTCTTCTTAGTTAGGCGCGAGAGTTTTGGGGTGGAAGGTGTGCCCGAAACCTCCGAACGTCGAGGCTGGTCGCGCGTCGAAGGTTTTAATTTTAATTACCGTGCGGTGGATACGGCCGCGATTAAATCAATAGCGGTGTTTGGATGCGATATTGATCATACGGGTGTTGGGAAAATAACGAAGTTATTTCCGCGACTCGGTTGCGGTATTGTTTCAAACTCGCCTGGCTCTAATCCGACGCGAGGACGGGCCTGTAATTGTGATATCCTTAATTTGTTAATACTGGAGAAAACTCGCGAAAGAACTTTTCCAAAGGGACCGCTTTATAAACTGGAAGGAGTTTTAAAACGTTAATCTGGACTGTTTTTCTTAGCCCAAATGTCTCGTTTAGCATACTTTCTTGAGTTTTTTTAAGATGATCTCAAAATGTGATAAATTTTTATACGTATCCTTTGTAACGAGAGGATCAATTGATCACTCGCAGTAGTTTCTGTATTTCTAAACCCTCAAATATATTGTAGTATTTTGTTTCATTTTTGTCGAATATTCGCTAAGTTACGTCAAACTTTTTATAAAAATTTGCATTTGATTAACAAGTTAATGATATACGAATAAATTTAAGAATCTTGCAATAAAATTTAATTTCCCCCCAAAGAAACTCGTTTCTTCCTTTCGAGTCGACAGCAGAATTGCACAAAGTTTCAAAATTTAGACGAAAAGGTCCAGAATTTCAGATCAATCAGCGAGAAATTGCTGCTTTAAGTAAATTTAAGAGGCAAGAGCCTCGTCGTTGGGAACCAACGGCGGAGTTTGCGAGCGCAGGGAACATCGAAAGATAAAATTCAAAGCTCGGATCGACAATCGCAGGTGGTCCTCGAGAAAGGACTGGCGAACGCCGGCGATAAGGGGTACGAGGGTCGCGGAACCGCGGTGGCCGTTCGAATTTCCAAAGCGAAAAATGTCTAGCCCGCGTGGCGCGTTACGAGCTGTCTTTTCGTAATGCCTGGCCTGATATGCATCTACGTGCCTGCCAAGGGCAGAGCCGTCCCGGCTTATTAATATTAAACAGCGCCACTTTCCCGGAAGGCGGCTGTGCTATTGTCGATCGAGCCTCGCCGCGTTTAACGCCAGTCCGAGGGACTTAACTTACCCGGTTGTACACCAGAGCGGAGAGGACACTTTTAAATAGCGGAACAAGCAATCCACGAGTGAAGGGATTGCGTCCTCCCCCACCGATATCCCGATGGATACTTCATCCCCCTTTTCTTGCCACACGGTCTTGCCCCCTTCGTCGTTCCCTCGCCCCTTTCCCGTTGTCGGCTACGAAATTTTTATCGGCAGAAGGCAGCGGCATCAAAGAGCTCCAGCATGCGAGGAAACGTTCCTTTGCCAGACCGGGGGAGTTCTCCATTAAAGAGTTCGACGTTAAAAAACGTACGTACATCCAGCGGCGAGGAGCAGCGACGTTTCCCTGGAAAACAATCATTTTGTTTCTCGATTAAAAGAGGAAAGCGTTCGAGCGGGAGATGACGGGGTTCTTCTCGAGGGGGGACGTGCGCGATGCCCATATAGATTATCAAAGAATTCCTCTCCCCTAATTCACCCGACTTCCATTATTACTCAGAGACTATTATCCGCATACAGTAACCGGCAAAAGTTTGGGTTTTATACTTGGTTTAACCCTGGACGTGGTAAGCCTCCGCCCATTAAGGAACAAAGTTACGACTCTTTCCGATCGATTTGCCTCTTTAAATCCAATTTTTCTTTCTAATACCGAGAGCGTAAATTAACGCAACAACGAACGAGCTTGGTAGATTTCGTAATTTTATGAAAATTTCAAGAAATTGAAAAAATAGTAAATTACGCCTCGGGCCTTGATGGGGGCTGAGCTGTTACCTAGAAGGGGAAAATTTAGAAAGGCGCGTGGAGCCTATCTAAATTTATTATATCTTATCGGAGGATACCTTCTAATTGCAGATATTTTAAACACACTGACACCTTCGTTATATCGGGTTACAGATGACTACAGCGATATGCTAAATTCAGTGAAATTACTAAAATTTAAAATGTTGCATTTTACCTCGTGTTTCACATTCTCCGCGGTGGTATAAGATACCAATTTCAGTAGTAGTTTTTCGACGTCCAACATGTTATTCTGGATGGAATTGTTAATTCTTTGTGTTGTATATGATACAAAGACAAATGAACGAATCACTACTGACATCAAAGAATCTACGTTGTCCAAATCCCAAAACTTTCGACCAACAATGTACGCAGAGAGCCAACCGCAAGTGTCCCCCCCCCCTCCGACTTTAATATCAATTAAAAGCAAGCGCGTTAAGAAGCGTTCTTCCAACTAGTCGCCGAGCGACTGATCGCAGCAATTATCGACCACGGCAAACTTATTGGCACAATTTCTTTTATCTTTCCGATCCCAGGTGCATCTCTAAAACCGAGGCGACCACGAGCCGGCCTGGCAGAGACCGAGAAGGTGGCACGAGGGAAAACGACGATCGAGACAAAAGGGGAGAGGCGGAGGGGGGAGGGGGGAGGGGGGAGGAGGAAGGTAAGAAAGGGACACACCGAGGCGGAGAAACAGAGTTCCTCGAGAAAGAGAGAACGATCGGCGGGCCTCTCGGCCTCGCCAAGAGAACACACCGCGCCGGAGAACGCCGGAGGAGAGCGAGAGAGAGAAGAAACAATGAACGAGCGAGTTATCTGTAATGGAATAAGTTGGCAACAATGGCGCATTGTTTGCCGGGACGTGGCGCATCGTCGCTGTTGACGGACATTATCGCCGGACGTTGCGTTTCCGGCACACAGGAACTCGTCCTCGTCCCGTCAGAAGACGTGTCAGCCGGCGATGATTCGCCCCGCGGAATGTATGCCACGCGAGCTTCTCCGCTCGGCTGGCAGAAAGCCACCCATTCAAATTCGCGACCGCCTATCGAACTGTTCGCTGCCCGGCCGCGAATAGAAACGCGGCCGCAGACGACCGCGGTGCCGTCGCAAACCGCATTTTCCCACCGACAACCAGCTGTCGTTTTGAAAACTTGTCCGCGCGTAGCGAGTACACTTGATCCTCCTCCAATAGTAATAATAATCATCGTCATCGTCGTCGTCGTCGTTCGTTCAGACGGTGGAGAACCCAGTTGCACGCTGACGAATTCCGTTTGACCGCCAGTTATGGAATTTGCACTTTTTTTTTTGGTGGAGCATTACAGTTTCGAAATTTATTTGCGAGACGAGTCTGTACACCGTTGGTGTAATTAATTCTCCTCCAATAATAATGATGATAATAATAATCATCGTTCGATCAGATGGTGGAGAACTCAGTTGCACGCTGTTGAATTCCGTTTGACCGCCAATTATGGAATTTATACCTTTTTTGGTGGAGGATTACAGTTTCGAAATTTATCTGCGAGTCTGTACACCGTTGGTGTAATTAATTCTCCTTCAATAATAATGATAATAATAATAATCATCGTTCGCTCAGGTGTTAGAGAACCCAGTTGCACGCTGACGCATTCCGTTTGACCGCCAATTATAAAATTTGCATATTTTTTGGTGGAGGATTGCAGTTTCGAAATTTATCTGCGAGGCGAGTCTATACACCGTTGGTATAATTAATTCTCCTCCAATAATAATGATAATAATAATAATAATCATCGTTCGATCAGGTAGTGGAGAATTCAGTTGCACGCTGTTGAATTCCGTTTGACCGCCAGTTATGGAATTTGCACCAATTTTCTTTTTTGGAGGATTATAGTTTACAGGATGTGTAACAGCTATTGTAAAAACAATCAAGGATCAATGTTGCATTAACGCAACGAAAAATACAATGGACCACGAGAGTATTTGATCACTTATCATAAAAGAAATACTATATATGCACCATAAAGAAGCAATTATCAAGATTTTTTTGTAAAATTAGAAACCAATCTGAAAACATATACAAACAAGTCACGCGATATTCATTGCATTTGTTCGTTTGAACGTTCAAAGCTTGGTGTAATGGAGTTAGGCATTGTATCATGACAGTCGGATGAAATCGAATACTTTCACGAGTAATTACAATGCTATTACACATGACGACATACAAGTTTCGTTTAATTAC
Organism: Melipona bicolor; assembly: GCA_030673865.1. NCBI lineage: Eukaryota > Metazoa > Arthropoda > Insecta > Hymenoptera > Apidae > Melipona > Melipona bicolor. Next base: position 3,537,190 of record JAHYIQ010000023.1, on the reverse strand, counting down.
GATAAACGATCAACCAATGAAAAATTTCAAACAACGATATTCATCCGCATCTCCAACAATTTCTTCGCGTTGCGCAAAGCTACGACAGGGACGACTCAATCTCCGAAAGAAAAGCTGCGCAGCCCCGCAAGATTGAGCGAAAATGACGTAGCATTCGAAATCGTTCACGAGTAAGAAGCTGATACTCGGGGGGAGGGGAAGAACGCGCGGTTTGCGCGACGAAGGTTCATCCTTTAACGCGGTAATACCACAAACAGACAGCCCCGGCGGATTAAGACAGCAACCCCTTTTGCCTTGCAATCTTTACTTACCAGTCCGCCTTCTGTGTGTAACTACGACGTGGCGGGCTAAAACCTCCCCCTTTAAAGACCGCTCGAGCCAATCGTGGGATTTGCCTCGGTCTTACCTACAAACTCCTGCTCGAGTGCGAGCTGTACCTTCCCGCGTGACGCGGCAAGTCACGATTTCCAAGATCCTCTTTTCCGCTCGGTGATTTTTACCTGTCTACCTCGTTAATTTTTATCCCCGGCGGATTAAACGATAAGGCGGAGCTGTTGCGCGACGCGTACGCGTGTATTGTATATCTACACCACGGTGGAGAGTGACGCGCGCGCGACGAGAGCTCGACGAAGAGGGGATATCGTTGATAAGGGGAGACAAAAGCCGGTGAACAGCAGCCTCGTGAAATTATCTTAAAGACAGGACAGATGCATTTTCGGTCGACTGCGCGCCAACGCACCCGAAATGTACACCCGATCCTCTCGGCGTCCAACTCGCTTCTTCTCGCTTTTCAGCTCGATGCAACATCGTTGCGATCTCGCGACAATCGTGTTCCGAACAAAAATCGTCAAGCGTTGAATCTTCATTTTTGCAACAACTTTCTCCTCATTCCGTAGCATTTTTCTCCGAGACGCTTCCTCGCATCGCATCGGGTACCGAGTGGAAATTTGAAGAAACATTTTCATCGGAAACGTTACCAACTGTCGCAGTGTGTGAAAGCATTGAAAAGTGCTTTTCTTCGCGACCGAGATTGCGCTCGTGGATTTTCGAGATTGAAGCCTCTCCCTTTGCAACGACTCCCCCGCTTTACGTTTCACGCACAATTCTTTCTGTACCTCGTTTGTGTTCGATGAACGAAAGCCTGCGAGCTTGAAAAGCAAAAGAGGAGCGCGCTTCTCGCTCCTCGAGCCAACGTCTCGCAAATCGTGAGTCTCTTGGTTCCTTCGACTGAGAGAGACGCGTTGCCAACTGTGTTTCGGTGTACCAACAGTCTCTCTTGTCAATTATCGGACTGATGAGTTGCAGCGCACGTTCGAAGTACGATTTTGTTAAAACGGAAAATGGGAAGAAAGGAGAAGAAAGGAGCGGAAGAGACGTGCGAAGATGTCCGCGTGGAATCTAGACTCGATGGTCCGACCGCGGTGCAACGCGATCGTGTGTAGGCGCAAAGCGGATTACGAACAAGTTGAAAGTATTAAAATCACCGTGTATTTTAACTCGGTGGTTCGCGATGCCGGCGTGTTCTTCGGGAGGAAAACGAGAGAGAAAGAGAGAGAGAGAGAGATAGAGAGAGGGTGGCGAGGCCGGAAGGCGAGGAACGCGAGAAACACTGGAGTGGTATGAAGCGCCGGAGAAAAAGGACGGGGACCAAAGAGACCGAAAAAAGATGACGAGGGATGAGGAGGAGAGTAAAGAACAGAGAGAAGGAGAGGGACGAGGGAAAAGAGAAAGAAAGAAAGAAAGAAAAGAGAGAGAGAGAGAGAATACAGAGTGTATAAGTGCTTCGGCTGCAGAGACGAGAGATGAAAGGCGTAGCGCGCTCGAGGACACAGATACATTTGTCAGGGAGGATACTAAAAAATAATGAAAAAAAGGAAGCAAAGAAACGGGAGGGGGAGGGGCGATGAAAGAGGGTGTAGCTCGCAGACCTCCGGAATTTTCCATTCTCTGGAGAAATCTTTCCGTTTCGCACGCTACGTTACCTTGGAAAATTGATAGCACGCGACGATGATCACCGCGTATTGGTTATTAACGAGTACATCCTTCTTACTCTTTTCCTCTTATTTCTAACATGTAGCAAGGTGTACGTTTTAACTGTCAAATCTCCAATCCCTTTTTAACTTCACCTAGTTGGATTTTTGCATACCTTGTTGCACACAGAAAGATAGGAGTTCTTCTTTTTCGTACAAACGAACACGATAAAAAGAGACATCGTTTACAAAAATATTGCAAATGAAATTTGCGCAAATTAGTAAATTAATCGCTACAAATTCGACTCCCAGTCGAACAAAGAGAAAAAAAAACGCCAGAGTTCTCCAGGATCTCCAGGAGGATCGCCGTGTCGCGAGGAATATTTCGCGAAAGCGTCGACAACGCACGAGGCGTTTACTTCTATAACGTTTAGATACAATTTTCAGTCCATCTCGACGGTGGAGAATTAAAGAACAGAGGATTATTCCTCCGGGGGTGCAAGAGGAGGAGAGAGGATGGAGGACGGGATGGGCGGGGGGAAGCCGGAGGGTGGTTGCAGAAGAACGGGGTGGAATTAAGCATCTCGCCTGAAGAGACTTCAAGTCACTTCAGCATCGTTCCCGTCCCTTCACGGGTACGACAAGGATTAAAATCTGCCTGCTATAGGCGTCTCTCCCCCCCTCCTCACCCCCTCGCCCCTGCACCCTCGCCCTTCCGATATTAAACGGATGTTTCGATACCTCGGTGTCGATCGGTCGGCTCTTTTAAATTTTCGCAGAATCCTCGCAGAGACTTTCTCGTCTCTCGCGAACGTCTCGCGACCAAAGCGAAAGTTCACCTTTGGTTCCGAATAAATTCCCCGAGGGGGGGAAACGGGGTTCAAGTTTCGAGGAATGTCGACGATCCAACCGTAACCGAGATACGCCGGGACTATACAGACGTTGAACGTTGCAGCTTCCGTTCACAAAACGGACGCTGCAACGTCTTGCGCGATCGAATTAACAGAGCGGTGTGTGTCACCGACAGCCTTGACAATCCCAGGAAACGTCTATATCAGGATGGATGCGAGTGCCTGCTGATTACATGCAGTTCGCGCACCACCGTCACAACGTCAAGATAGCGTGATCGCATTACAACAACCCTCGAGCGATGCTATCGTCCCTGGTTACAAGCGTGGTTAGTCCCGATTAGGCGAGACCATCGATCTCTCGTCCACCGATTCTAAGGTCCAGGTGGTGTTTGTGCAGCGGATGCTCCACAGGTCTCTGACTGGATGGGATGTCATCAAATATGCACGTGGATTTTTATGAGAGCACGGCGGACTTTTGCTTTTACCGGACACCGTTGTTAGTGTCTCCTCGGTTTTCGGCGTGCGTGCATGGACGATCCGTGTAAACGTGAAATGTCGATCTTTGACCAAAAATCTACTACGTTTTCTCACGAATGAAGTATTCCGCTACGAATGAATAAAAGATAGTAGGTAAATTTCATAGTGTGTTAAAGAATGATCAAAGTTCTCGCAAGAGAAAGATACCTCGAAAGTCGGCCAATTCCAACTATTTACTAAAATTAAATACATCAATTACATTTAATTAAATATCTGAAAATCAATAATCGATGCAAATAAATAATTTTTATAATAATAAAGTACAGTAATGAAGCCACGTGCATACAAGTTGGACTATATTACTACAAAATCTGAAAATGAATACAGCTTCCACGATGCTACACGAGAAAAAGTTAAATTTATCGCAAGTTTACAGTTCACTGCTGATGCACAGTCCGACACAAGCACGTAAAAATCATAGCGATGTAAAATTTCCAAAACCCCGGCAACGCCAGAGCGTTACAGAGAGTTAATTCAACTTTGGGTTGTAAAAGGCAAAAGTACGAAGCGGAGAGAAAAAAGGGAAGGGATTCGCCTTCTCTCGGTTCTCGATCGCGTCTCGTCGCAGTTCGGGGCAAAGATCGAGGAGCCAATATACCATTTAGAGTCCTCCTGCATAAGGTCTCGCGCGCACAGACACGCGGGAGGTCATAGTGTTACGGACGAGTTATGGGGTTGTAGTTCCAGGGGTGGATGTGCCATGGGATCACCATAAGGTGGGATATTTCGTGAGCTTGTATCCGATGGCAGCGGCGCATAGGACGTTGGTTTTTCCCCGCGGGAATTTCCGGATCACCCGTTACATCCGTGGATACCGGCCGATCCGACGAACGACTGGAAAATAATTTGCAGTTCTCGCTCTCGTGGGGAAAATGACCAGAGACGAGCAACCTATACACACACACACAGACAGAGGCACGCACGTATCTTTCCCCACCTCCACTCGCTTTCGTTAGCATTCTCTCCTCCCTCTCCCTCTCTTCTATTTCGCTCGAGCCGGAATTCCAAAGGCACGGGGGATAATTGGAACGAGATTATCGAGTAGCTCGCGTCCAACGATCTGATCGCGATGTATTAATTATCCACTGGCCGGCTACTGGCCGAATCAATTTTCCAACAGCTCGTTTCGCGAAGTTCGTTCAATTTTCTGGAACGGCTGGAAGGTGCTGTAAATTTTTGGCCAGACGAGCAGGCGGAATTGAAACTCCACAGAAAGAGAAAGAGGAACAAAAGGAATGAGTCGAGAAAGTGAATCTTGGAGTGTAAATTAACAAGAGACGTGTAATTCTAATTTAACGACGTGGTGGATAATTTTTCGATTGAATACGAATCTTGGAACAGATTCATCAACGATTTTGTAAATTTGGAATACTTGTTCTTTGTTGCGATCCTCCGACGAATTTTACGAATTATCAAATGTGGAGAAATTCTTGAAACAACTTCGAATGTTGAGAAGATGAAATGCAAGTGAAAATTAACGATTAACGAGTAACTAACTCTGTTTCATTCCCAAATATACCGATAATATACCAAAAGAGTGGATGGAATAAGAATTTTAGTATAATGCAACGGATCTGCGAGAGATGTTTCGAAACCCCTCTCAAAGAGAATGGACACGTTTTACGGCAACGTCTCGTAAGGAAATCAAATGATATCGAATCACGAGTGGTACGTTTTTGGAAATAGAGAAACATACGGCGACTAAACGTTTATAGGCACTTAGGGCAACTTTTCCTCGCGCAACGCTATATGAATAAGTGATAAAGCGGCAGGAGGGACGAGGGAGAGAGAGAGAGGGGGGCTCGTAGTATAAATTCCAGAAGGTTGTCCTTGCCTGCTTCTCCCAGGGGTGCGCCACACCCTCTAACCAACGGCATAAGGGTTATATTTTGATAGATACTAAGGCCGGGCTAAGTGCTTATCGTATTTCGTTTAGACGCCGCTGTATTTAAACCGAGCCATCTTTGTGAACGCTCCTTAAAAGCAGCGCCGGTTTTAAAGGCCCGCCAAGCCTTTCGGAGGACGCCTGTCCGAGTTGGACGTGTGCCAGGGTGAAATTGTCACCGAACGAAAATGTATTAGTCGACGAGTAACGCGGGCCGCGCTGAATTATGAAATTTTTTGTTAGCTAAAACGCGGCGATATACTGACCGAAGGAGCTCGACTCTACCCTCGCGGGACAACGGCGGATGAAATAATTTATAAACGTCGTGGACGTGTGATTAAATTACGCTTACTGGGAGATGCGCTACCGCACGTGAAAGAATGTCGTCGATGACCAACGTTACTGTGACGCTGTGACGTTTCATTTCGTCGTTGTGTGTCTCTCGTCTGGATTCTGTAGTTTTTATTTTGAAACTTAAAGAAAGCCAAGCATGTAATAAGAGAAAAAAAAAAAAGAAAAAGGAAAAGGAAGTTTTCGCGTCACGGTGATCGACAATGTGGAGGAAGTTTCGATGTATGAGGAACGAAAGGGGTGAGTTTTATTTGTTTTCGAGGGACTAACGACCCATTAAACGCTACGTGGAGCTGCCAACCCTCGCGGTGACGCGCGGCGTTATTCACTTCATTAAAAACCTGCTTTCGATGGACATTATTTAAAACACTGTCTACAGTTTGAAAAAAAAAAAACGAGATATTCTCAAAAATGTGGATAATTTACTTGGATAATGTTTTAATTGGGTACTTCTCGAAAAGATGAAATAAAAAGAGAATTATATTTCACACTTACGAGATGAAATATTTAAAAAAACATGTAATACAAGTAATTTAAATTATTCATCTGCAAGAACAAAGTCTCACTATTTTATTCCGTATTATCTAGATCCATATTATCTAACAACGTGAGGGTAACAAAGTTTAACAATCTGATTGAACAGTCTCCCGGATAATCCAGCAACAATACCTCAGATATACAGTTCAAGACACAGATATTCTCAAATCAAGGATAACGTTACTTTCATAATTCTCAATCGAACGTTATGAGAAATTCGGCAAGATAAAACGCCGGCTAGGACGCTGGGAGCCAGCGCGACCAGGTGCCAGCCGCAAATCTGCGGAGGATTTCGATTTGACGTTGGTGGCCAAACAGACCAGAAGCACCATAGAGAGAAGAACCAAGCCGCGGACCAAGAGACCGCGGGGAGGGATAAAGAAACGAAGAGTGGGCTTACCCCGGCCACGTTCGAGATCGAAGCCGCCTTATAGTATGCCTTTTCGATGGTCGTACGAACGCCTTAAGGGATAAGGCCCCTCTCCCACCTCCTCCTCCTTCGCCTCTTCTTTCATTCGCGCTTTCGCTCCTTTCGAAAGAAGAGCCGCGCGCCGTACCAACGTACGAGTTAGTTTCGAGTCCTCCTTACGACCCGCTGGGGGCTGCATCAAAATGCCTCGAATTGTTTACTGCTCGGTCGCGCGAGCACCTCGCTGTAATATCCACTGTAAACTACGTTCGGATAAAATTCGCTGCTTCTCAACCTTCTTCTTCCTCCTCTTTTTCTTCTTTCTCCTCTGTTAGTAGCTCTGTTGCAGCCTGTAAGCGAGTTAGCCAAGCGGTTCCGTCGTGGAATTATTTATAAAATTACGCGGACCCTGTGCACGAATGCGGGACTTGTAAACTTTGTCTATAAAGATCGTCGTTTTCTTTTTTTTCTTCCTTTCCTCCTTCCGAGGCGGATTTCTTTTTTCCTTCCGCTTCTTTTTCCCCGTCTCTATCCGCCAGAGTGGAGGAAGACTGCCGGGAGTAAGAGCAAGACGCGTCGATTACGGCCGCACGGAAGTTATTTTGGCAACGATCCCGCGGAAACAACGCGGAAATTCGAGTGCTATTTTCTTCGTTAATCGAAGCGGAAGGAGCGGCGTCGCGTAATTGCGGAACGGGTCGTGACCGAGTTCGCGTATAAATGGCTCCGCGAGGTGGAATCCTCCGCGGGGGATAAGTCGGCGACCGATGGTTTATCGGTTAACGTATTATTGACGGGACAGTCTCGCGAACGATGTAGAAAGAAGTCAGAGAGAGAGAGAGAGAGAGAGATCTTTAAAGCTCCGTGACGAGCGAATGCGAAACCAACTTCTGTTTTCACAGCTGACTCTTTCCGTTGCAATTCGATCGTTGATCGTCGTTAATTCTCATCAACTGGACACTTTTTAAAATGGGTACAAGATCACGATACGAAATTCCAAGTCTACGTTCAACCGTGTATCTTTTCGTCGTATTAATCTTTTGTCGAGCCGCCCTGTGAATTCGACACGAAGGAACAAACTGATTGTAGAGGATTAACGACGCAGATGTTGCAGCTTTGGTCACTGATCTCGAACGCGTTGCGCTTTCTAACGATCTCACCGTACAGTTTAATCACCGAATCCCGAAAACCTCTTGCAACCTATTTCAGAGAACCAAAAAAAGAAGAAGAATTTTTCCGTTTTGCAATATTGCAATTTCTGGGTAACTCAGAAAATGGGGCCTCTTCAGGTGCAACGCTGATGCAACGAAAATTAGCGATTGGTTGATTTGGATCACGTGATTCGCGAGGGGGCGTGGGCTAGACCTCGAGTAGGAGTGGCGTTGTCCGGTACTGAGCGATCGCGCCTGTAATTTGTTTTGTATCGATAAAATTTTATGGCAAAAAAGTCATCTTCATTTCCTAGTAGTATTTCCAACAGTTGCTTCTCGGCCTTTCAGTGAGACGAATCGTACTGTGGTGCAAGTCGTGCAGTTTTCTTCTTCCCTTTTGTCCAGGGAAGCCAGGCATTTATGACAGAAATACCAGAAAATAATGCGTTACTTTGATTTCTTTGTTCGCTGCGCCTGGTACACCTTCGCGCTGCAGCGTCTATAGAACCAGCTAGATCGATACTTGTTCATTCCACGCATGTAAACACCGGGCTCGGCGTTTTGCAACGGGCCAACGGCCGTTTTGTTAAACTCGAGCCCGAACTTTTGTCGTAAACTATACGCTTTATGCGCGGATAGAGAGAAAGCGCGGCACGCATCTGTACGGGACGATTAGGCGGCGAAAGAGGGGGGGGGGGGGGGTTCGGTGGTGGTAGTGGTGGTGATGGTGGTGGCGGCGGTGATGGTAGCGATGGTGGTGGTTGAAAACGGAGAGAGACGGAAAAACACAGAAACGTCGACGAGAGAGAAAGAGAGAAAGAGAGAAAGAGAGAAAAAGACGAGAGAACGAATGGCTGGAGGAGAGCTGAAGGGAAACGGGACAGCGTGTACCCGGGCGAAAGAGGGAAAGAGGGAAAGGGAACGGGAAAGAGGAAACGAAGGGTGTGCCGGGGGTTGGTTTCAATTAGGAGGCAGTAACTCTCCCAGGCATTGTTCATTTCACTCTAGATTTGTATTCCCTGTTTGTTTGTTCCCTTTGCATTTGCGTTAACCTGAGTAAAAGCGAGCCGCCATGCGTGTATACGCAATCAGTCAGAGCGGAAAAGACAGAAGATAAATACAGAGAGAGAGCGAGAGAGAGAGAGAGATCGCGTGATCATTCCGCTCGGAATCATCATTCGGATTTTTCTTCCTGAAAAATACCGCACGATGCCCCCTCCCCCGCGTGTTTGTTCGAAAAAAAAGCGTGGCGCAGAAATGAGTTCGAACCCGGGCTGATGGAAACGTTAAATGTCTCGATCGGGAGCATCGTTTCCAAAGACACGAGACAATGCGACGACGAGACAATGTAGAATGCTTCTGTGCGCGCGGAAGAATTTACGGGGATTCGTTAACGCATTGGCTCTCGGGCGAATTTTATGACGTGGTGGCCACGTCAGATTGGAACGTAATATCGACATATTGCTGCTCGAAAATCTTGCGACTTTGTCGTTACACGTGTTTGTGTTCCAAAGTTGTGAATGTCTGTGAATTTTGTAAGCGCAGGCATGTGAGAAAATTTTCAAATTCCATCGTCGATGAGTTACGTGAAAGCATATGAAATTACAAGTTGTCTACTGCAAACACGTGGCGACTCGTGAAAATGTTTGAATATTTGTAGAAAATCTTTCACGCGAATACAGACATCGTATCGTGATGTTTGCAATAAAGGAATGCATAGAATGCAAGACTGTACACAGTATCCAAAATACAATATAATACACAATACCACAATAGACGAAGAAAATCTATTTTAGATATTTCATACATTTTCTATTACATTATTATACAGACTTTGCTTAAAAATCCACGTGTAAATTTTCCAGAAAAATGTGCAGACATATTTATAAAAAATGCACAGAAATTGTTTGTCGTCATTTCCCCAAAAAAGAAAAAAAAATTTTCACGAGATATTGATAGTCGCGATAGAACTGTCTAAACGAAGTTAAAATTAGTGGAAGGTGTTTCGAACGCGTTAAATCCTAGCCGTTAACCCGAAGGCTGCAGGGGAACTGCTCAAGACGTATATTTCGTTATATACTCGTTCATCCATGGCGTACAGGGAAACTAATATAGAGACTTATACGCTATTTTATGCGTTTATAGTAGGCGCCTTGGGTTTGAATATTTCCTCGCGAGGGCTGCGAGCCTCGTAACGAAATTTCTCGACTAACTTCGTCCCGCTGGCTTCTCGCTCGCTCGCCTGCCTCCTCCTTATTCCAACTCGTATAAGAAGTTTCGTTTACGTCCATATGCCGAAATAAACTGAATTTCAACCAGTCATTATTCGTCGGATTTTCGTGAGCACGCGCGTGGTGTTTCTTGCCATCGAAAATAAATGCGAGCATTTCGGCATTTCCTTTTTTCGTCATACATTCGAGATCGTAAGTATCGGAACGCTTCGGTTTCGCCTTATCTCCGTTTCCTTTCATTCAGTGAATTTTGTTTTCAGATTTACAATTTTAACAAATTGTAAATTACATCACGTGAATCAATTTAAATCAAGTTTCCACGCATCACGAAATGAGCGTACTGCTCGAAATTGTAATTTACGTTTATACGCGCAAAGTGCAAATGCACGGAGCACGGAAAAATATAAAAATATATCGAATTTGCATCAAAATCTACGGTCTAATCGCGGGCAAAGCGGAGATTTTAAAGCGTGAAATGCAAATAATATGGGGGGGAAAAAAAACGCACGAGTGAAAGATACGCGCGCGTTATAATATTAATTCCCTCCGCCTCGGTTCCACTTTTTGAATTGGACATTTTTCCGGTGCGTAAATCCGCAGAAAAATTCGCGGTCTATTTGCGAGCAACAGCGTCAAACGCTGACAGTGATAGCCAGAGAAGCAACGAGCTGCAAGAATCGAGGCACGATAGAAACGAAGTATCGATTGCTCGAGGCGAAACAGTCGGGCGTGCAACTGGAATTTGTTATGCGAAACGTCAACGTATGTAGCTCGGCTGGCACGTCGTGACGTAAATCGATTTCGCCAACATTATCACCGATGACGTACGCATTTCTACGTATCTGGAAACGAGGTTGCTCGTTCGAAGATCCCAGCGATAAAAACAGCACCAGGTAATCGTGTCGTCATCGGATAAATCCTCGCCAACTTGTACGTCTCTTTCTCTCTCTCTCTCTCTCTCTCTCTCTCTCTTTCTCTTTCTCCCTCTTTCTGCTGCGTCCAAATACGAGATATTCAGACATTTCCACTTTACCAGCAGAATCGCAAAAATCTCGCTTCCTAATTAACTCTCTCTCGGACAGCGAATAAGTTTTATAATTTTATAATTTTCCGTGGCTGAGAGGCAGGTCAGACTCGATCTAATGAAGGCGATAGTTTTAGTGTTTTTAACCTTTCGGGTGCTCGCTAAGGTTATCAAAAGTCGTATTTATTATTTCTTTAAACACCTTTTAGAACATTTATTTCCTTTGTAAGTCTCGAGTAAGTAAATTAATCATTTCGAGTATCTCAAATTTTTGTGTACGATTTTCTGCGCAAAAAGTATGTTTCATTCGTTAACGATGATGACGAGTTCATAGTGACTCCACTTAATCTCTAAATTTCCCAGAAATGAATAAAAATCTGCAGTTTGGTAATAAATGAGAAAATTAAAAATCATTCAATAATAATATCATTATTATTATTATTATATTATTTCACGCATTTATCGATCTGAAAATTCAGAGATACGTAAATTATTGCAAAACAGTATATCACATTGTATTATTTGAAGATCAAGTGGAGTAGGAGACTTCTAACATTTCTAAAATTTCGTAGAAAACGTACACTGTGCACGTGGAAAGGGAAATATACCATAGAAAATTCGCATAAACATCCACGAGCAAATGATCACGTCGCAAAGTTCGGTCGAAAGGGTTTGACGCAATACTTCTAACGCGCGAGTAATAGCCGCGACTTGAAACAACTTCTCAAACCCGCCTAAACGAGATCGTTCGCCTAAACGAGATCTCGGCAAACACGAGAGGGAGGAGAAGGACTGGCAAACGACTGGCGACAAGCCCGGCGAAATGAAAGCGAAAGCATTTTACGGGAGAATCAATTCTCGCCACGAGAGAAACGCACGTCGGGGCGAACGTAGTCGAGATTACTCCTTGTTCCGTCCTGTCCTGGCTCCAGCTGCCAGTCTTTTCTCCCCAGTGCTCGAGAGAGCCGCAACTCCCGGTGGCTTCTTCTCTCTTCTCCGCATCGAAACAGGCAAGTTATCAAGGCTAATTTTTCGCCTTTGTCGCATACCTCGGTGGCCAGCAGCCGGTTCGTTACTCGTGTTTAGCCAGCACTGTTTTTTTAATAACCTAATGGCTCTTACGCGGTACATTATGTCGGCTAGCATCCCCTCTTCTGAACTGAACGTGGTTCCTCCTCCCTCTCCTTTGCAGTTTCTTTCTTTCCTTCTTCTTTTTTTTTTTTCTTCTTCTTTCTTTCCCTTTTCTCCCTTTTTTTTCGTGCCTTCGTGTCTTTTATTCGCGATTTTTTTTCGTTGAAAACGACAAAAATATCCGGCCCTTCTCTCCTACCTCCCGTTACTTGCTTGCCGGCATGCAAAACTTTTGTCCGAGGGAAGAAGAGAAAAAAGAAAAGGGTGAAAGGAACGTGTGCACGTGGAACGGGAAAGACTCGTCGGTGAAAGACTGAGAGAGAGTGGCTTTCCTCGAACACCAAACAAAAATCTTTTACGGTTTCAACCCCTCTTGTCTCTCTCTCTCTCTCTCTTTCTCTCTCTCTTTCTCTGTGCTCTCGTTCGAAGCGATCGGCCGGTGGAGAAGAAACGATCGCTTAACTCTTCGTTCTTTGCGTTTCTCTCGTCTCGGCAAGGAAATTCACCGCGCTGCCGTGTTTTCGCAGGGCTGAAACGAGGGGGACCGAATCTCGCTGAATCTCTTTCCTGTAATTAGACCCGAGAGACCGCGGACCGCGGTTGCCGGAACGTTTAAGTCGATCATCGTGGCTTACACTTTGCTGTTTCCCTCTCGCAGTATGACTTTCTTTTCTTTCTTTTGTTTGTTCGTAGAAAAGGCGACAATTTCGTGAAGAATGTAGCTGTTATCACGTGCGATCGTGTAATCTTTGGCGATTGCTGGCTAGCGAAAACTACGTCGTCAGTGTAACGATGACTATTACATTCGTACGGAATTTAGATAAAGTATCGTCACGTCAGAATTAGAGCTCGTTCCATCTAACCTTCGAATCTTTTTCTCTCCGGCTTGGAAATGCTCCCCGAACTCTCCCCGAACGTCGAAGGAAAATTCCGTTGCTAATTTGGTAAAATGTAATTGATACAAGTTGTCAATTTAGCGGCGAACGATGAAATTTCATGAATAGATAATGTCACGGCGGAAATATTAAAGAGAAAGAGAGAGAGAGAGAGAGAGAGAGAGAGAGAATTCGTGGGGGTGGTATTGAAAGCGACAGATTGGCGATATCCAGCGCTCGCGGTGAAATTCAGTGACGCGAAACGGAGAGGGAGAGATCATCGCCGGAATTATTCGCCATTGAAAACCTTCTGGTCCGAATAACTGTGAAAACCTCCTGGTCCTTCTCGCTGTGTGAAGTACATACATAGCTTCGTTCGTTTGAAATTACTTGCCCTATTTTCCTTTGTCTTGTCTCGCATTTTGCGGCCGCTGGCCGAGCCTCTCCTCGCGCGTACCTCCTCCTCTCTCGACCACCCTCTCTCGTCAGGCCTCTATAGAACGTTAATTTAGTAACCACCCGACCCGAATGGCACCGACTTTCCGTCCGACTCCCTCTCCCTCTCTCTCTCTCTCTCTGTCTCTCACTCACACCAAAATTACCCTTGTGAAATTAACTGCTACCACGTTGGATATTTAACACGTTCGAGACCAGGCAGATTTTGGAAATACTACCGCCCGATAGTCGACGATATTCTTCTGTGTATTTATAGTGGAATCAAACTCGCATTAAGGTTAAGGAAATAAGCATATTTCAACGTGGCTTCCGGTAAATGTCAATTGAACTGCGGACGTTGCAGGTCGGCGATTTTCAGTGTAACAGAAATGAAGCTTCCCGCGTTGTTCGCTTTAATTTACTCGTGTCTTCAACGAACGAGGAACACGCGCAACGTTCTTAAAAATGACGCGATTGTGATACATTTTTATTGATTAACAAACTCGATGAACAACGTCGCGCATTATACATTTATTTGCTTTTATGTAATATTAAAATCAGTTGTTGTACAGTGTTTCAAAGTCAAAGTCTCAAGTTAACGGAACGATCTTTTAGAGAGCGATCTTTAAGATAACGTGTTAATTTCGCGACTCAAGGAAACGCGCGAATACGCGATCAAACGTTCTCCTACGTTATCGAACCTAGGTACGGATTTACGCAAGTACGGCCGTTTTCCAAAGCTTTGCCGACCCGAGGCTTTTCAAACCGATAACCGAAAAAGGTCGAACGCGAGAACGAGCAGTTTCTCCAAAGAGGGGGGGAGGAAGGGAGAGAAAACGTCGGTTGATTACGATTCAGGGTGCGCGGGACCGGTGATATTTTACCTCTTTTCGAGGCTTTACGATCGGACGTTTTTAATTTCCCCTCGTGTGCCTGAGGAAGCACACAGCCGAAATGCAAATTGTGACAGGGGAATTATGTGCGCGCTGGAATTAACGACTTTCACGGATCGGGTCTTAATAGGCCGGTTATGCGCTTTTCAGTCAGTCGCGTGTGCGTGCACGAATTCATTAAGTGTCCGTTCTAACGCCTAACGAAATTGAATTATATCGTCGAACGAAATGAGAACAAAGTGGCACTGGGCTCTGGGATCTCGTTCGAAGCTGGGAACCGGGACGAAACTGTTTGGACGACTGGATAATTTCAGAGATTCGCCATTCTTCCACGGTAATGGCGAGCAATAAGTAATAATATCGAGGCGAATTATTCGAACTTATATTTAAATGAAATCTGAATTGTTAATCCGATAATAGTCGAGACAGGTACGTGAAAATTTCACTTGCTCACTTTGATTAATTTAACGAGCCACCGTGACACAATTTAAGATAGTACGAGACACAGCAGCATGAGAAACTTATTTTAATTTTTAAGAAAATGAGAAACAAACGAGAAATACTTGCTGTTACGTTCAAATCTTTGCTGATTTGTTCCTACGAAACGGAATTCAACCGCTTATTTTCAGATAGAGCTACGAAAATGGCCGTGTCCACGATTCGTCCGGTAGATCATCGTCATCGACCGTCGTTCCTACTTTCCCTCATCTTGATCGTCATCTTCCCGATCCTCGCGTCGACTAACGCTCCGAAAACCGACCATGCTGACGCTTATGCGAAAAAATCCGAGGACAATTCGGAGCTCTCGAAGAATCTTCGAGAGGAGGAGTCGAAGGTTTCCACAGTGGACGAAAGCGAGTCGAAGGTAACTTCATCTGCATCAGTAGACAAAGCATTGTCACTCGAGAGTCAGTGGTTTTTTTTTTTTCCTCTGAGAAGCGTAGATAGACTCTTAAAGGGCAAACGAAACCACGTCGCGTCCACCGAACGAATAACCGGTGAAAAAGGACCGGGGCAGCCTCTTCCGATAAAACGGAAAGACGTGCTCGATGCGGCAAACTCGATGGCCGACAGGCATTTTCCTTTCGGACGCGTTTTAATATCTCAAGCATTAATTTCTTTTTGCGGGAAACATACTGCTGGCCGCGTCTCGCTTTGTCTTCGCGCCCGCACCTTTGCTCTGTCTCTGCCTCTGCTTTCCTCCCAACCTCCCTCCCTCCCCCCTCGCCCCAACCCCCCACGGCCCGCTCTATGGCCGATTCGTCCTTACGCCGGATGACAAAATGACAAAGGGGTGGTCGCCCCGGGCCAGCGATATTACCGTTTCCGTTTCGGAACTATGCGAACTGTCTACACGCCCCTCCAGCCCGCGTATCCAGGCCGAAAACGTCTCGTGATTGATTATGCTCGCCGTACTTTTGGCTCCTCTGCCACCGCCCTCCTCCACGGAACGCGATTGATGGAGAGGAACTGACGAAAAGGAACCGCCAACGCGGTAAACGATCGAGATGTCGTTAGTGCTTTGTTTCGAGGAGGGGGGATGATCTAGACACGCTAGACTAGGGCCTAGACTTTCGCTGAAATTTGTGGTACTCTTTGCTCGCGGCACTCTTTACTTTTTGGAAATTGTTCCTGATTCAAGTCCAGGCTCTGAACAAATACTTTTCTTCAAACACAACGTGAGACGTTATTATTCAGCGAGTAGTCAGTGATATTTTGGCTTGAAATGTAGCAGAGTTTTAATACGAACGAAAAGTACAGGAATGGAAGTACCGAGTCTGCGAATTTTTGCAAGTACTATCAGGCGAAAAATTTCGATCTTTTTATAGATGCGATAGATGTGACCTTCGGCTTTGTACTTCAATTTTTCTCAAGCCACAGCAAATGGCGGAATTATTCACCAGTTCCGAAACTTCATCTCGGTATAAATAACAGTAAGTTATTTATACCGGCTGTCGGTGACAGATTAATTTATAAAAACACAGCGGCGAAGCGAGTTCGAAAGTACAAGAGAAGACGCGACACTCGAGGAACACGCCGCCATTTTCAACAACCTCCATCGTCGCAAGCGTACATTATTCAACAAAAAAGAAAAGAAAAAATTTCACGAATATAATTTCCACTCCACAGCTCGTGGAGAAATTCCAAACGAAATCGTACGCTTCCTCGAGATGGCGTTCGGAGTTAAGCGTTATTTAACGTGGACGAGAGTCTCGCTCGAGCGGGTTTCTCGCGGCTGGCGGCGGACGAGGCATGTCTTGTCGGTGACAATCCTCCTTCCCTGTAATAATACCGGGTGCGGTACGCGGTTTCCCGGGCGTACGCATCGTCCGCGCTCTCGTTCTTTTTGCCGCGCGTACGAGACCAACCGGCGCGGGCCAAGACAATGGAGGGATCCTACGGTAGTGGAGAGAAGGCGCGCGCGGGGCCGCGGATACGGCCACGGTGTTATTAAAAATTCACTCCCTCTAGCGGCTGAAGTGGCCTCTGGCAATCTGCATCTCATTCCCGGCGGGCCCTTGTGCCAGCCAGCCAGCCAGCCAGCCAGCCAGCCAGCCAGCCAGCCATCAGGTGGCTGCCAGCACGCGGAAAAAGGGGTGGAAAGCTCGAAACGCCAGGGGTTTCGCCGTCAGCCTTGGCTGCGGTGCTGTCCTACCTACCAGTTGGCCCTTTTTCGGTACGGCTCCGGCTCTGCCAGTGTCGCCTCCGCGACCGAGCGAAGGAAAAAGAAAAAGAAAAAGAAAAAGAAAAAGAAAAAAAAAAGGGAAAAATCTTGCACCCAATTACGCGCGGCATTTAACTAAATAAACACCCTGCCCCGTCTTCCTTTCACCACCCTACGGGCCGGGGGAGGGTTTCGGAGCGTCTGCCACGCTCAACTACCACTGTCCGCTTTTTTTCCCTACTCCTCGTTTCTCACCGTGCTCTCCTCCTCCCCCTTTCTCTCGTTACTACCGGTTGTCTCTTCCTCCAGGACCTTAATGAAGTCCTGTTTTAATATACTTTGCTCTATATTCGTTTTTCTTTCTTCTTTCTTCTTCCTTTGGAGCGATTGTTTGCCGCGGACAGCCGCAGCAGAGGAGAGGTCGTCCCCGCTTTCACAGAGATGTTGTTTCTCTCCTCTTTCCTTCTCTTTGCTCCCCCGTCTTTAATCATTCTCGGCTGCCGGCCACTAAAATGAAACAGGACACTTCCCTATGATCACTTGTTGAACGTTACGGAGATCCTTCCCTTTCATTTGCATTCCCGGCGGGATTACGCGTTCCTATCATCGGTTTCGTCGCAGCGCCGCGACCTCGAACTTCCAGGCAACGTTCGATCCCGATTTCGCTCGAGTGTTTAATCCTTCGGGGAGACTGGGTCGATTTTCACGGTGACGCGTGTTTCGCCTTTCGCCTTTCGCCTTTTCCCACTCTCATCTCCGTGTCTCCGATCGTCTTTACGAAACGTGATTGTACCACTGCTATTTTGATTTACAATAGTTGCACTGGAGAATATTTGTTCAGATTTGCCAGCGAAATTGGTACATTTGCGTCTGTTTGTTTTGCGAGAAATTTTGAAAATAAGAATAACAATACACAGTCTCGTACGAACACTGGCGCACATTACGACCAATCGATCGATTTCGCAGATCAAATCTAGCGGGGATCAACGGGACAAACAGTCGATCAAATCCACAAATAGTCCGGCGCTAAATAAATTCTTGGACGACGTTCTGAAGGCTCAAAACGACTTAAGGTGGATAGATCAAACGGTGCAGAGCGTTAATCGCGAGAAGTGAGTTGACTGATAAAGATTCATAGCAGTTCGCGAGTCACGAGTGAAACATTTGCAAAGGAACAATCAAAAGGCTAATAAGCTGCGCGAGAAAAGAGGCTCTGACGACGACTACGAGAATCCGCTACAACTTTCTCGAGGACTGCACTTCGGTAACGATATGCTATTCAAGAGAGACGTCGATCTCGATGCGTATCAAAAAGGGTATCGAATTTTTCTTGTTTAACCCTGCTAGAACTACTCTTAATTAAAGTACAAAACTCGAATCAGAGAAATTACGACATTTTGTACTGAATAAAAGAAATAAATAAAAAACAGATTCTTTTTATATTTCATTTCATACGAACCTGTAAATTCGTAGCTCTAGTGTTAAAATACTCCAAATGTGATCGATTCTACGCAGGAAAAGGAGGAAAGAGGTTCATCTATTTCCTATGTACGACAAAGAAACGACAGACGATCAAATTCCGAAAGATTGGTCCAAGCCGAAGGATCTTTGTTCTCTGAGCGACTGGCTGAACTCGGACAAGAATCCCAGAAACGAGCAGGATAAATCAGGGGATCGATGGATCCACGATTACAAAGTTGATCAAAAAAGTAGATTTAACACGACTCAAAGTACATAGTATTAATTTCAATATGTTATTTTATCATTTTGAAACTTTTAAGAGAACGCAAACGTTTCGTTTGAAATGATTTCATCGGTCAAAAACCAACAATAATGGTACAAAAGTTTACATGAATCGTTTTCAGACATTTCTTTTTCAAAGAACCACGACGTTTAGAAATTTTTTTAGAATCCAACTCCAATTTTCATCGAACTTGAAATTAAACAGACACCTTGAACTTGGACGGAGAATCGAGCTCGAAAGCGGACGCGAGAGACCAGAGGCGGAACGAGCCGAAGAAGGGCGACGCGCCTTCCCTGGAATCTCTGAAAGAGACGATATTAGAACTGAAGAAAAGCCTGAACGAGAGCGAGAAGAAACAGCGAGGAAATTCGAAAAGCGCGGACGAGTCGAGCGCCGAGGAGGAGGAGCAGAGGGAGCCGAGAGACAAACACCGAAGAGACGTGAACGACGAAGTAGAAAGTACCTGAAAACTTGTTTCAATTTGGCGAACGCCCGAGATCTACCCGCGGAAAAGCAACTCGGCCCGGCAACGTTTTCGCGGCAACGTTTTCTCTCTTTTCAGCAAACTCCGCCTGGCGGGACGAGAGGCTGAATCTACGAAAGCGTGAACAGAAGCCCGAGGATGCCGACGAGAAGAACGCGTGGAGAACGAAGAGGACCGAAGTTAATAACGACGATGACGTTAACCCGAGACTCCTTCGTAGAGCGGGGTTTGGGGCGCCGTACCCTCGACAGAGCTCCCTAAAGGAGCCTCGTGACCGTAAAAGACGTAGCAAAGAAGCATCTGAGAAACGTTTAAACGACGAGGCTCGAGGTGAAAACAACTCGGCGACTGACGAGAAGAATTCGATGGAAAATTCGTCAAAGGCACGTCCGGGTCTCGGCTCCGCTCGGAGACAGTCCTCGGGGTTGAACAACGCGCAACGAACAGACACCTCGAACAATGATCCAAGTGACGCCGTGAAGAGACCTGACGTCTCGATAGCGACCAGAGACGAAAACAGGGACGCAGAAACAGTCGGAGATGGGGAACGATCTAGCCTGTCGCTGGAAAATCCGAACCGGTTGACAGAGGAGGGGAGAAATTCTTTGGGAACCTTCGAGTCGCGAAAAATGGCTGTGTCAAATCAAGAAAGTATCGGTT
This sequence comes from Melipona bicolor, assembly GCA_030673865.1. NCBI lineage: Eukaryota > Metazoa > Arthropoda > Insecta > Hymenoptera > Apidae > Melipona > Melipona bicolor. The sequence goes on along the minus strand of JAHYIQ010000023.1, from coordinate 3,517,357 downwards.
CGAGCAAGGGAGAATCGGGGGTGATCAAAGTGTTCGAACCTCTGCAGGGAACGCGCGAACGTGGCGCGAAGGAAGAAATCGGGGAAACCAGCGAGGAGAACGAAAGACCAGAGGGACAGGGGAGAAGATTGTCCAAAGATTCGGGGAACGTCGACATTCTGCTCGAGTCGGAGAACAAAAATCTGGTGAAATTCAGCAACCGAGCACGCGAGGGCACCCACGGTGACCGACCGCCGTTCGCGTTAAACGTGCTCGGCGTGAGGAAGAAAACGCTCGTGGAGAGCGAGGAGAAAGGTGGGTCGTCGGTATCGACGGTCGTCGACGTGAAGGTGGAGAAGGCGCGGGTGGACACACCTGTCCAAGGTGCGTGTCAGCGGGGGGGAGGCGAGAGGAGCGAGGGGGACGAGCAAGAAGTTCCTGTTGGCGGCGAGGTTCCTGTTCTCGACTTCCGGACGGGCAAAGTTGAGGAAGACACGCCCGCTACGAGCCGCGTGACGAGAGTGAGGAACGAGGGAGATGAAAAACGACTTAAGAACTCCGCGCGAGTCGACAAAGGACCGGGACAAAGCGGAGGGAACTGGCTCGGTGCATCCGAGGCTCGCGATCGGATGGCTGTGAACGTCGATCAAACTGCGGCTGAGAAATGTAATGACCCAGGTGGGAGGGATGAGTTCACGAGAGGGGAGGAACGGTTTGACGATAACAAAGAGAAGGGGTTCCCTAACAGCGGAGTTCGGGGGGTGGGGCCGAACGGGGTGAACGGGGCGAACGGGGAGAACGAGAAAGGAAGAAATAAGAAGTACAAGGAGATATTCGTAATGACTAACGGGATGGACGATAGAGTGACGAATGACGGATACGGTCAGAGGAGGATGTTGCAGTATATGGAGTATTCGAACGACGACGTGGAAGACGCCGATGCGAGTTACAGCGATAAGGAGGAAGAGGAGAGTCAACGAGAAGCCAGCGCGGGTAATATTCTGTGCGTCGTGCAATTTTCGCGGTTGACTGAAACAATCTCTGATTGTGTCAGACTGGCTAGGAAACGAGTAGGTAATTGAATGGATTATTAATTAAAATAATTAGGGGCAGGTTAGAGACGTTGCTTAAGTTAGTATTTATATTCGTTTCACGTAATTGTCTATGTTTTAGACACACGTATCGTGTTCGTTCGCCAACTGACTTTCCAGTGTTTGTCTAGTGGAAACTGCAAAGCTTGTCTTGCACAATTGCGACAATAATTGAAACTTTGGGAGTCACAGTTTCCGAGTTATTGAAATAATATATATATGTATCAACGGTTGAATGTATTTCACTTCTTTAATCTTCTCAAAAGTGACCCGACACAAACGCGATTTCAAAGGAACAGTCCATGTCTTCGACACTTTGATGAAACGCGCGGATCATTTTCAGAAAAAAGTGACGCACCAACGCGGAGGAAAGAACGATCCGCGCACAACGACAAGAAGAAGGCAAAGGTGAATCTTTTGATAAAGGAAAAACTGAAGAAGAAGAAGAAACCTATTGAGAGAGAAAGACGTAATCCAAGTGTGATCGAGTACTATGACTACGACGATCTCGATCAACAGGGTCGCGAGTCGTCAAGCGAGCAGGAGCGAATGAAAAATAATTATCAGGATGAGAACATTATCGACTCATACGCGGGACACGGTAATCACATATGCACTCTGAAAAATTGAATTTAATAAAGTTTCGCCAGATTTCGTAATTCGCCCGAAATGAAGTGGTTGCGCGTTTTGACGAATACATTGTTGGAAAGATACGATGAATATGAAATTGTGTTTATAAGCGTATATAGGATAGTTTCACAGTAGATCTGAAATCTATTGCATGTTAACGCGAATTTTTGGAGCAACGATAAATTACAATGTAACGTTAATTATTTGCAAAGTATCTGAGTAAATCTAACTTTTCACTTTGGAAAATTTAGTTTCTTCCAAAAATTTAGTATGACTCAGTGTTAATCCTCAAGTAGTCGCTACTGTCACTCAAATCACTAAAATTTCGGCTATTTTCGACTTCAATTTTGGATATTTTGTTGGAACACGCATCCACTGCAACTGTAATCTTCGATGAATCATGCAAAACTCGCGTATCTTCCAATAGCAGCCGAACCAGCAAGCAACCAAAAGTGTCCACAATCTACGGAGAAGATAAGGGACGAGCAAGAGGAGGCGATGCAGAAGGAAATCAAAAGGAAGGAAAAATTCCAACACAAAAAGCCGCAACAACAATTCCTCAGCCCGGCTGCGGACACGAGAAACGCAACTAGGACATCAAAATTGCCAACGCGATCGACGAAAGTCGCGGAGGAAGGAGGATCTTCCGGCAATGGACGAGCAGGATCAAGGTGAAGACAGGTGAAGACATTAGTCGCGAGAGGTCAGTGGCGAATTCACGAAACGAAATGGTAAAACATTATATGAAATAAACGTGACACTGACCTACTACGTGAAAAGTTGTAACAAGGAACACTGTACCTAGGAAACATTTAAATAATGATACTAGTGCGTTAATAGGTTGAACGAACCGGTGGGAGGAAACGAAGACAGTGATACGAATGAGGTGGTACCGGATCCGGAGAAGTATCTTCTGAAGATGGACGCGAATTTAGACGTGATCGATGACTTTTTCGACGATATTCAATATCTGGACCAAAAGTACGTCAGTCGAATTTTACTGTTTAATACTTTTCTGTGTTTTTTCATATTTACAGTCTTTGTTAAATCACTTCCTTATCGTTCTATTTTGTTGAATTTTATTTTCAAAAATTTTAATATTAAAAGATTTGGTTCAAAATTATAAGAAATTCTACAAAAATTTAATTAATTTTAGAAATTTTACTGTCTAGTTTCTTTAAAATTCTTCGCTAGCACAATCCAGTACTAGCCAATAATATCAGTAATGATTCTACTTGTAAAAAGAACACGATATACTGTTTTACCTTTTTAGGAAATATTTATTACATCATAGGGTGTATTTTCCTGTTCTGTTTTTCATTGTAAATAATTTTGATTTTTTTTTTTTCTTTATTCGCGTCGACACTTTGTCACGATTCTTCGCTGCACTTTACGTACGTGTTGACTAGAAAGGAAAAAGTGTCTGACAGCGTGAAACCACTGTACGAAGAGTTGAAAAAGGTATACGATTGGAACGAGGACGAAAGTAGAAAAAGCAAACCACGAATTAAAGGAGATCAGAGAATGTACCACGAATCCAATGACAAATCCAATGAATGCTCCACCGAACCGTCGAAAAATCAAACTGACCCTTCGGAAGTTCGCGATGGTCCGACCGAAACATCCGGTAAATATCGTCATCGTCCGACAAAAATATCCGCGAAATAAGCACGAGTGATCATTGTTCTCAAAGAAATATCAAGTATAAAAAAAATTCAAAGTTCAGTCGTCCAACTGAATGAATTTCCACTTTATCAAAATCACACTCTCTACAAAAAAAAAAAAAGAAAAAGTACACAAGTTCAGTACACAGCTCGATCATCCGGCAAATCAAATTGCAACATCAAAACTACTACGGAAATTTCGGCTTCGTTCAGCTTCCAGCCCCAACTTGCTGCCACTTTTGCTCGTTCACGCCGGATCGGGGAAATCCGAAATTGGCGAGAGAATTTACCAGAGCGTATCATCTGGCGAACGCGAGGGTCCCGCCGCCGCCACTGCTGCGAGCGCCAACGTTTCCCAAAGTAATTATTTCGCCCTTAAAAGCACGGACGATATGTTTAAAGGCGGGCCGGAGCAAGGCAACAGCACCGGCGAGAAATTACGAGGACCTGGCCGCGCTATCGAGACCGGCCGTGAATGGCAAACACAAAAGGTAAAGAAAAAGGAAAAGAGAGAGAGAGAGAGAGAAGGAAGAACGGAATAGAATAAAAACCCAGGCGTTTCCAATAAATTATTGCCTCGACTTACTTTCTTTCGCTCTATAAACCTTGAATCGCAGGTGAGCGGGGTGAGAAACGACGGTGCCAAAGGGAGAGAGCCAGCCGTGAGCTGGTCATTAACGGACCGGGGGCAATATATTGACACGGATTCTCAGCGTTCTCCTTACGGGGATCGTAAATATCCAGAGCGGGAACGCGTCCAAAATATAGATCGCGAGAAACAGACGATCGTTAGCTCGAGGGACCTGCACGAGTCTTTTGTCGAGCCGGTTGAATGGTTCGACGATTTCGACAAAGACGCGAGAGTCAGGCTGGCCAGAGGCTTGAAAACCGTCGATACCGACGCGCTCCTCCCTCCTCCCGGATCCGCCGCCACGAAATACGAAGGAAGTTTGGTTAATGGTTCCATCGATAGGGCACGGGAAACGGGAAATGGGACGAGTTTAAAAACTGAAGATTCGCCCGCTCTCGTTCGATATTCCCGCTCGTCGTTAGGCTTTACTCCGCTGTCCGATGGCGACAGCAGAGTGAAAAGAGAAATTGCGCCACCTTACGACACGTATCGCGAGGACGGGGATCGATACAATGACGATTACGAGGAGACGGAGGACGACCTGGACGACCTGGATCTTCAGTTTTTGAACTCGTACGAGGACGAGGAGAATCTCGAACGGCGCGATTACTCGGAGGACGATTACGGGGACGATTACGAGGAGAACGTGGATTCAAAGCGGAAGAAGCGTCGCGAGAAAGCGTCGAAGAAGAGGAAGAAAAAGGCTCGCGCTGGTAAATCGAGCGAGAGTCGCGAGAAACGGAGGCATCGCAAGAAGCATTCCAACGACTCGAAGAGTCACAAGCGCGAGGAGAGCGCGTCGAAGAGCGGAAGTCGTCGCAGCGTTAAAAAGGGCAAAGTTACCCAGAACGAAGGGAAGAGTCGTAGCGAGGAAGCTGAGGATCGTGACGACGTAGAAGGAGAAGACGTGAGTAAATGCAATTTAGTCAAATTTGAAAGTGCGAAAAGACGCATAACGTGCAACAATTCGATTTTGACGAAGGTGCGTCGGTAATATTTTAGACGACGAGCTCGGACACCGACAGCCAGAGGGAGAGGTTCACCACGCTTTTGATAACGACCGACGACACGGAGGACGAGTCGCAGATGGACTCTGCTCTTCGCGGCGAACTCGCTGGCGAGATCGTGCAGCAGATTCTCGATCAGGTGCAGAGGAACGAGGAGCTGAAGGTGTCGTTAGGACCTGGTCTCTACCAGAAACACAAAGATAAAGGCGCGGTAGCCGAGAAATCTTACAGCGAGACGCTCAACGACGACGACGTAAGTTTATTACTTTCTCTCGTTTCCAAGATTTCGGTACACGCTTCGTGTTACACTTTCAAACAGATCAGGAACACGAAAGAGCTGCTGAACAGAATAACGCTGCTTCTGAATCGGCTGATCTTCGACGAGGTGCAGAGAAAGACCTGCATTTCCCTGCCATCCGATCTGATCGAATTCTTGGACTGGATGTTGCAAGTGGACACGCAAGCGAATTCACCGGAACAAGTAATTCGTTTTGTAGAAATTATTCGTAAGCATAAAATTTCCATCTAGAGACATTGAAGTCAAAAAGAAACAGGGAGACCATATTTTACGAACAATTATTATTGTAAATATTTGAAAATACGCTGTAAAATGTCTGACAAAAATTATCAACTGGCAATTGATAACTCGGCCGTTTTAATAATTTTCTAGTGTCGAATGAATATTTTGTTACAGCCGCCGGCGTTGCCATTAGTGCACGAAGAAGATCAAGACCATTTTCGCCGGGACAAGTTTCTCTTTCAAAGTTTCCCGAACGACAGAGTCGATGCCGAGATTAATGAACTGTACGCGAAGATCGAGTTGATAAAAAGTCTGATAAAGGAATACAGTGCTCTAACGGACAGGGACAAAGCGAAGATTGAATCAATTCAGGAGTATCTGGTTAGATTTTTAACCGTATCGCGTTTTTCTGGATCGTTCACGATCCAATCGTTGCGATTTCCTTCAATTCGCTAAAAACGAGAGCGATGTAAAACAACAGTCCAAGTAACACAAGTAAAAACACAAGAGAAAGAGGCGCAAAAGGAGATACAGAGGAACGTTAGAAAAGATGCAGCGTTATATAAAATACTTTGGATTCTTGAAATTTCATAAAATCGTGGACCAAATAAAGGAAGACGCGGTAACGAAAAAAATATTGATCGCATTCTCGAAATTCCTCACCGTAACTACAATATAAACTTAGTAGAATTTAATAACGCAAAGTGACTGAAGGAAGACTGCATATATAAAAAAAAAAAAAAAAAAAAACTACAAATAAAAATTTTACGCTACGAATACGAAACTACAAAATGAAACAAAAAATTTCTGGGATCGATAATACCGCTACCACTATTGACGCTAGAACTACTGGTGATTAAAACGTAACATTTTCATTCAGAGACGTTGAGAAGTCCAAAAAAAACTTTACTACAAAGAAACTTTAATTTATAATAATACAATGGAGACTGCACAACCTTTTGTTTATACATTTTACGAAAAATTATTCAAATCTTTAAAAACACACTGTCTTACGCCTACAAAAATTAAAGAAAAATAGGGTCATTTTTTACAGTTCCAGTTGCTGTTGAATCCACAATTTGTCACTTATCTTATTAGAAATTTTCTCTCGTTCTCTCAGGAGAAGCAACTGGACTTACTGCTGGAGTACATCGAAGCGAGAAAGGAAGCCGAAAAGAAAGGGAAAAGAACGGGAAGTGGCGCGGCCAAAGGGAAAAGCGGGGGCATTCATCGGTATCAAACAGGGACGAGCAACGCGAGTAACGCGAGCTACTCGACCAGGCCGGACAATTTTTCGCCTTTAACGAACGCGCTGCCGAACGAGCAACTTTTTCAAGAAAGTAAACCTTTCGTCTCGAGGACTCGGTCCCCGATCCGCTGTTTACCGAATTTAAATCCTTTTGTGCGTTTCAGACGGCATTGGCGTTCCCCGCCGGAGGGAGAGGGTAACGAGAAGCGTGGACAAGCGTGCGAGGTACAATGAGACTCGAAGAAAGCGTAAGAAGCGCGGAAAGAGGCACCGCGAGCGTCACAAAGGCGCGAGGCCGGCAACGCGCGAGAAACGCGAATACCTGGACAAAGCCTTTTGGGACTCTCTCGATTCGGGATACGAGCAGCCTTTAATTTACCGTTCCATGGATATGACGAGCGTCGAGTCGAATGCTAACGGCGAGAGCGAGATTAAGAGAGAGGAGAGGCTGGAAGACGCGGGTGGCAAAAAGTATGTGTTACAGCGACAAAGTTAAGATCGATAGACCAAGTGGTTGTTTGCTGCGCGTACGTTTCGTGATTTTCTGAAGGCAACTGTCACTCATCGCGAATAAAGATTGGAAAAAGTCTGAGACGACGGTAATGCAACGTGACGTCACGTGGCGCAATCGTAGAAATCATTTCATTCGCGACTTGATCGAAAAAAAAAAAAACAGAATTATTATGTTAATATTCACACGACACTGTGCATGTGTCACTTTGTAAATGCGTAATTTCTTTACAAATGCACGAGCACCTACAGTCTAGCGATCGGTAGAATATTAAATGACGTTCGTCGTATTTTCACACAAGCACAGTGCTGGATCCTGGAGCAACAATTTGGAAGAAGATAACGTCATAGATCAGAAGGGAGGTGCTAGCGTCCAGTTTAAACAACAAAATAATTTCAACGAAGAGAGCAAAGGTAATCTTCTGAAATTACGCCGTTCTCTAAGATTTCAGGCAATTCACGTATGAAAAAATTCCACCAAACAGCGGAGTTCTCAAATCTTCTGAGAGCTTCGTTTCCTTAGCTGCAACAACTCATGCAGGAATTCATCGAAATAATGACCTTTGGTCGCTTCAATTACTTCACCTGTGATTTATCGCACTCTAACAGACTCGATCGACGAGGAAGAGCCAATAACGGGGAAAAATCGACTGGAGGACGAGATATTATTGCTGAACAAACGGCAGGCGTGGATAAAGGAGAACGAACGGCAACTGGAGGAGGTAGCCTTCGGCGAGGACATGAGGAAAGCGTCGAGAGACAAGGAGCTGTTCGAAAAACTGACCGACATCGACAAGAGGAAGAAGAACGACAGGGTGACGCGGAATTCCGGCGTTAAAAATTACACGACGGAAAATCCAAACGGGAGCGGGTGTAATTTATCGGACGACGACAAGCTGAGAATGCTCGAGGAGAAGATAAATGTTTATGCGGATAATGAGTGAGGCGAAAAGCGAGAGGCAAAGAGCGAACGCGGAGGAGAAAGTTACGAGAACGGGGCGAAGAAGTTGACAAGTTCACCAAGAACGAACTACCCGCGATAAATTGCAAGATAAAGTGAAACGTTAAAGAGACACGCGTTAAAGACGAACTCCGTGTTTAAGAACAAACAAAACGGAGAGCAGACGCGCGAGACGGAGTGCGATCATACGGAGAATTCGTGTGGAACTTGCGATTTCTTTCGCGCGATATCCTGATAAATTTCCGAGAAAAGTTGAAAGTTGGAAAAGTCTGATTTTGATTTATCGACGGTAACGGGACGAGGAAGATGATGGATAAGTCTGTAACTTTGACAACGTAGTATCTAATTTTATACTTGTACGGTATTATATATTTAGAATAAATTTTATTAACGATACGTATCGTGTTTGACAAATTTATAGTTCGCCACGAACTGGTTCTTAAATAGACACTGTGTACATTTTTATTGCAAAGTGTGTGTGATTCACAGTGATTCGTGGAAATATTTCGACTCTTGCCACGTGGAAAATTTTTATGAATACAATGTGAAATTTAGCCATTCTGGAAATGTAAGATATAATATAAAATACGTAATAATACCTCGACAAACAATGCGAACATCGTTGGTGCTAAAAACGATCTCGCTAATTATTTTGACGTGTCTGAAATATTTTAAATGTTCCAACATACAAATCGAAACGTGTCTAATTTTGACGTATCCGAATTATTATTCTAAACGTTCGAACACGTATTCGTACGTTCCCCAATTCGTTTCGAATTTCCCAATATAATCGGGAAACTTGCGTCTGTTTGTAACGCCGATGAAATTTCAGATGAAATTTTAGTTCTCGGGAATCTCTAATTTTCCACTGGTATCGCGAAATATCCCAAAATCGTTCCTCTTCGTAAATATATATTCCGAAATTTGTCAGTCGCGTTCAGACTTTCGAGGCGCATAAATAAAGCAGCAACCAGAGTGCAACAGAACAGGAACATTTATAGCTGGAGTAATTGTATTTGCGATACAATAGTGGATCTCGGCTCGCGTAATATCGCGGTGAACCGAAGGGGGATAGGTTCGCGTCGTTGCTTGACAGCGGGCATCTAAATAATTTCATCAGATACATCGATCGCCGATGAGCTTTATCGTAATTGACACATTCGCTCTATAACTGGCCGACAGGCTCGCCTGTGAAACCTCGTAAATCGTCCTGTCGTTGCGACCAACTCCACCGCCTCTCGTGTGTTTGCACACGCGTACAACGTACTCGCTAATCTATGTACGAAAACTGCTCGAAGCCGGCGATTAGACTATCGGTTAATTGCTCGTTAAGAACAGATGTAATTTATCAGGCAACAGCCCGATTCGCGAATCGGGAGCAACAACCATCCATCTTAAAGCGATCTTTGGATTCTTTGGTTCATTCGAGCGTCTCTCTTGCGGAAGGGAGAATTGTAACGAGTAGAATTTGGATTAGAGAAGGTCTTTAGACAGACAAACAAACGGGGAAAGAAGTCTTTGAAATTCCTTTGGATAGTTCTGAACTTAAAGCGATCCTCTTTCTCTTCCCTCTGAAAGAAATATTTCAATCAATGGAATTTAAACCTTTATCTTTTTTATTTAGAATTCTAAACATTTCAGAATTTAACAACGGATCCCCTTCGTGCCATAACATTTTTCTCCTGTTCGACAAATTTTTATCAAGGCGATGCTTTATTAACTTCCTACGCTTTGTTAACTTCCTACTTTTCCTTTATTAATTTTTACCACCTCACTGTTCATTCTCCTGCCTTTCTAACTAAGCTGTTGGTTTCGAAACTTTAACAAGTTGCTACGTTCGAAGTAAGTTACGAGAATGACTAGTTTTTATTCGCATATATTATTGATATATGGCGTGGCCTCTCAGCTACCATTTTATATTAAACGTCTTCTTGAAAGTAAAACTGAGATAGCTGAAAGATCGTGGGAGGATCAGAGAATTGAAACTGAGAATTTCAATTCAAATTTCACGGGTGTTTGTTAAAATTTAAATGAGATTTTATTGATACGCAAACATTTGAATCGATAGAAAACAAATTACAGGCGCGATCGCTCAGTACCAGACAACGCCACTCCTACTCGAGGTCTACCCCACGCCCCCTCGCGAATCACGTGACTCAAATCAACCAATCGCTAATTTTCGTTGCATCAGCGTTGCACCTGAATTTTCAGTGATAAAATGAATGGAACAATACATGGATCACAATTAAAAGCACTCAACCACAGAAAAATATCCGAGACTTTCACCAACAAGCACCAAAAATTTCACGGGATTCGCAAGAAACGTGACAACTGATCAAAACACCGTAAGCGATTGCAACGATTCCGTAATTGATATTACTTCCGAAATACGTCCCAAACTTCCACTTCCAGTTCGAAGAAGAGGGGAAGACGAAACAAACGGCGGAACTTGTCTCACCTGTTTCAACGATTCCGTAATCCAGCCGGATCGAGCGCAAGTCCGTCGGCGAAACTGATTAAACCTCGCGCCGCGAAGAGAAAAAAAGAACGCGGTACTATCTCATCGCGGTTGCTCGTACTTCTTCCCTCTCTCTCTCTCTCGCGGTAGAGAAACAAAAAAGAAAAGCGCGCACTGCCTCCCGTCTCCGGGAGGCAGGAAATATCTCCCGAAAGTTTCCTCGTAAAGTAAAGTCCACGCAGCGGAATTCCCCCGGGCCAATTAAAGTCCCGAAATCGGACGCGCTCGCTTATGCAGGCAAGGGCAAGGCGGAATAACGGTCGGGAAAGGGAGCGAGAATCTAACCCGGTTGCCGCTCGGCGAACGTTATTACTTATTCGACTCAAGGATTTTAAGGGTGGCCGACACGCGGATTTATTTAGATATTCCAACCGGTGAGCATCTGCTCCGAGGTTCGACTGGCACTCGTCTGCCGTCTCGTCGCTTTTCCTCGTCGTTTTCGCTTCTTCTTTCGACCCTTGCATTAATACATACCACCGGAGAGAGAACCTGGTGCGGTGCGTCTGCCACCGGGTCCGGGGAAACCCCCAGCTATTTTTACATAACATTAAGTTGTTCCGTGTAACGGAGTTCCTGCGCTCTCTCAGTCGTACTCGGAGGACTCGGGGCGAAGGGGGGAAGGGTTGGGTCACTAATGGGGGTTAAAACGCAGAGGCGCAACTACGCGACACCAGACGCGTAGACGCATCGAGAGAAATTTTACCGATCGACTCTCACTCTTTCACCCCTCTCTTCCCTGGCTCTCTACGTTACTACGGAGATGGCCTGAGGAATGAAGGATTGTGTTATTCTTTATACACGGGCGCATATACACACGTGACCATCATGACGGTGTAGACTTAATCCGATAATTATCAACGAAGACTGAAAAATAATTGACAATGTACTACCTTTTAGTTTCCGATTGGATGGAGCGTGTCTATCCTCTTCTTTTGTAAACAGGAGCATTTTTATCCATCGTTAACATAGTAACACCTTCATTTAATATTTCGAAACAAGTAGAATACATATTTTCAATAATTTGCTACGCGCGAGATAAAGTTCTATTATTAATGTACGAAAAAAGGTACATTAATTTTGCAAAAGTTTCAACGTAAATTTATTATCGAATTATTGATCCCAAAAAATTGTCCCACTTTGCTCTCAAAGTACGTCAGATATATTCCATATTATGTTTGCCTATTAACGTACGAAAGATCGTCATACATAAAGTACATAAAAAGTTTCAATAGAAATTCGCGTTTGGCATTAGGTTGCTCTAAAAAATTGAATACTACGTCCACGTGTATCGTCAGACACAGTTTACGTTACGTTATATTTGCCAATAACTCACTTTTTTCCAAAAATCACACGTTACACCCAAAAGTGTAACAAATATTGTCGTTATGGATCAACACGTACGAAAGATTCATAATTTAAAGTCGAAGCAAATCAAGAGCTCGTTAAGCTCTTAATTAACGCGCGCAATTCGAATCGCTCCCAAATCAGAGAGACTCGACAACAGTCTGCCGATCTCGCGGAATCGGTAACGTCGAAAGAGCAAGTGTTCTCCGCGCGGAGGAGAAGTTTTAACAACGGCGCGGAACCGGCGAGGTATCAACGCGAGGCTCGCCAGCTTTTAAAGGCGACTGATAGGATTTCACGGCGGACGAAGAATGGGAGAATGGCGCGATGCACAATCGTGAAAAGGAGAAAAGGAAAAAAAAGAAAAATGGTGGTTCGATTTCGAGGGAACGCTCGGCGGTGCGATAAGTACACATTGTTCGACACATCGTTGAGACGACGACGAGTCGAGCTGTCGTTAGCCACGCTTAACCACGTTTCTACGCTGTCGCGATCGTTGACGACCCGAATTTAATGGCGACGATCGATCGATTCGGCCAGAATCGGATGCAAATCGCAGGCCTCTTAATTGGAAAATGAATTCGACTACCGGGGACACAATTATTCGCGGGAGCAGCGACCAGCGTCGCTGGCAACTGGCTTCAATGCACGCCCGTGCCTCGTACGCGTCGTTTGCGCCGATTGTTTCGAGATGCAGAATTGTTCGACGGGACGGTGGATTAAACTGGGTCGCAGTTATTTAAGGAAACATTTTCGGCCGTTTCGGTACCGGTGAACTTTACACCGAGGTCGAACCAATCTGCCAAACAAACCTGCAGGGTCTGCACCTTTGTGCAACGTGCAGTTGGAATCGCGATACGATTAGGCACAGGTTAGATTTCTGTGTGGAAAAAAATATTTCTCCACGGTGTAGAATAATAACCCTTTTTTCATTTGAAAATTTGTTCGCCGTACTTGAATTTGTAAAAGTGCCAATAATCGACGAAACGCAGGAAAGTAGGCATCAAAAAGTTTGAAAATTAAATTGAAAGTGAAATTTAATTAACGCCACGTGAGAGAGTAAAATGTTACAATAAAATTTCACACGAACTTGCAAAAGAGTCTATGTCAAGGATTTAAAAATTTTTCAAAAATTCCACTGTATTCTAAAAAAAAAAAAAAAGGAAACATTGTGCAATCTCGTAAAAGAGTCGCTCCGCTGTGTGCCATCTTTATCAATCCGAAAAGAAAGCCGCCAAGAGGGGGGCCGTTAAGAATAACGAAGAAAAGGGGAGTAAAAAAGAAAAGGAGGAAACGTTCAACGGAACGGAGGAGAGTGGGTGGAAAATGGTGGTGGAAAGAGAGAAGTGGGTGGTGGCCGGCCGCTGGAACGAGGTCTGGCACGCACCCCCGAATGACAGATGGTATTTTCGCGTATCATGATCGCGGCTAGGATAGTTTCCTATATCGTGGAATATACAGCCCCGGCCTGGCATCGTCGACATGTCGATAGCAGGCCTCGCCGTGCGATACATCCACCGATATCCCCGTACCATGGGTATCCGCGGTCCATCCCCTTCGTTCGACCGCTAAATGGCCAAGCGGAGCCACCCTCATGGTGCTCAATTATTGATACTTACCCCTCGATGCCGCCTCGCATTTCCCCGGCTGCATGTTCCCGATGCGTTGGCGTCCTTCGATCTTCTCTCGACGCGAATGCATCTCCTCCCAGCGACCAAGGATCAGCGAACCCAAGTCGAAAACTCGTCTGAAAACGGAAAAAGAAAAAGAACATTATCAGGCACGCGCAAATTGACGAATTTTTTCATTTTAATCTGAATTTAAAGGCGACCAATTTGCGTTGGATTATCGAGATTTTGGATGTTTAACTTTACTCTCGAGGATAAAAGGAGATCAGTGATAAAATTAAATACCGAAAATTTTTACACACTTCGTCGCTGATGGATCAAAGTAAAAATTCCAAAACTGAGCGACGCAAAGTCGAAATTTCTATTTCCTATTATCCCATCTATTTGTATTATATATTTAGTGGCATTTTTTAGTACCGTCTAAATCTCTTACTCTTTCAATTACCTCCGTAAAAACATGCATCCCTAAGAAATAATAAATAAAAGTCTAAGTAAGAAAATTCGACGGACCAATGTACACGTAACGGGGCGAGGTTTTCTATTTATACGGGGGAATATTCTTGACGTTGGTTGAAGTTTATCTTAATCAGGACAAGTGAGAAAATAGATCCCTATCCCCGGTGTATATACACCGACGATCGAAAGTTGGGAAAGTAGTACGAGTTCGGCGGGAGTTTGTAAATCGAAACTGAAACGAGGGGAAGGGCTGAGAACCGCTGTCGGTCGCAATGGCCTCGATTAACCGTTTGACCGGTTAGAGCGAGTGGTCAACGTTTTCCAGGCGTCCGCCAGCTCGCCCTATTAGATCTACAGGGAGCCTGGTACAGATATCCGGAGGTGGACGGTACCGATTCAATGTTTCTTTGCATCGAATTCTGAACGAAGCTTGGTCTGTTCTATCCGGGAGAGGGGAAAAGATCGACGAGGGAAAAAAGAGGGGAAAAAATACAAGAGAGGAAGAGAGAGAGAGAGATGAAAGTGCTGTCCGCTGATTAAAAGTTTTCTGCTCGACATCGTGGTCGTTCCTTCGATGTGAGATTAATCGTGGCTTCTTCGACCAAAGCGCAGCAACTACAGATTACTGTTCTGAGCGTGTAAATGAACGTGAAAGAAATCGAGGATCCACGTTCTTCATACACGTGTATATATACTGTTTATCAAGGAATACACCGCAACTCGATCCGAGCAGCTAATGAAGAAGACGACTGATAACGCGTACTCCGACCCGAGAGATCCCGCGACGGAGAGTTCATTGATTCGACGAAATTGAATAATAATTTCTCGAGCTCTGAAATTTCCAAAAATCGTATCAACCACGTATCGTAACTCTGAGATACAAACGTGTCCTCGAGTTGAAGACACAGACGTACGTCTCCAGATCTTTCTACTCGTGATAAAAGCCAAAAAACCGAAAACGTCAGCGCGAGAATGAGAATAACGAGAAAGGGGAAAAAAAGGAGGAACGCGAACGAATGCAGCGACCGATCGCATTGAAAATATCGTTATACCCGACGGTGTTTCCTGTAAACTTTAAGACACACTCGTGGTCTATTCGTGGCCTCGGTTCGTCAAGCCCCGTCGAGAGAGGAAAACGAAAAGAAAAGAGGCTGCCTCCATAAAGCGATCGGCGAGACCCTCGCCCTTACACCCATAGACGCGCGAGATGCCGCGTCTCTCCTCTCTCTTCTAAGTGTATTAGACTCGCGTTTCGGGTCGTGGAAGAAGCTGCGAGCGAGAGAAGACGAGGAGGAGGTGGAAGGAGGGCAGGGTGGTAAGCCGGAGGACGGTTTCGGAGAAGGGTGCCGAGAGGGTGGTCCGAGGCCTGTACCCCGCTAATGGCACCCTCGGGGTATTCCCGGAGAACCCTCTCGTATTTATTATTTAGCGAGGAATACCGGTAGGTGGAAGGAAGCGGGCGAAAGAGCAACGAGGAGAGAGCAGGCAAAGGGGATAACGTTCGATGGTGAAAGAGAGAAGAAGGTCCAAGGCAAAGAGAGGGGTCAGCATCGGCAGGCCACCGGAGGATTTATCCGCAAACATCACACATCGGTCGTAGAGCTGCGTCGGGCACGATTTCGAGAATGGAAACCGCAGGAAATTAACGGTGACACGTGGTCCGTGCTCGGACACGTGTTTAGCAGCGCGCTAACGATGAAAAATACCCCGAATTTCGAGCACGGGAAGATGATCGTAACGATAGTTTATTAATATCGACGATGTTCCTCGTTGCAGAAAGCGTGAAATAATAATGGGCAAAAATAAGGAAACGATGGGAGAGAGAAGTGTGGGAATTTTATTGTTAACTTTCGAAGGGATTCGAAGCTAAAATTCTTGGAAATCTTGGTCGTAGATCTTGATACAGAGAGTATTTGGTATCTTGCAAATGTCCAGTTTTTATCTATCATCTAACGAGACTTTTTAAAATTTTCAACTATAACGGCTCGCGAAAATATTTAAACTCATCATGAAAGGAAAGTGCAAAAAATTGCAAGATATTTGCATCAAGTAAAAAAAAGACTTGATACAGGTTTCTACAACCATTAAATCATTGCCGCTACGATCGTTAAAGTTGCAATTTCTCAAACGAAACGCAAGAGCGTGACAATTTGCAATTTTTTCAGAAAACTCTTCCGCAATAATCACGCGCCCGTGTTAGACTCTCGGAAAATCATTAAAATGTTCGTCATTAAAAGGACGTTACAATAGGCGGGGAGAGGGGGAGGGGTAGGCTCTCCCCATCAGGGAGAGAAAAAAGGCCGGTCGAAGATTTACCGTAGCGGTATCAATCGAGGAATCGATTCACAGATTACGTGGTGACAAAACAGCTGGAAAAACATCGGGACGGGGCAAAAACAATGGAAGGGGGAGGAGGCGCAGGCCTGCTGGCCGAGGGAATCGGGAAAATCGGAAACAATTGTCGCTCGTGTATGTTCCGAAGAGAGGACTTGCGCGCGCGCGCGCAATTTGCGCGTCAGGAAAATGCATGCTTCGATGGCAGCAGCTGCGGGACGTTATTGATACTACATTTCTCCCGATTTGACGAATTGCCGTATTGGACTAATGGTCCGAATACGAAGGCCCCCCATCCCCCACCCCCCCTTCCGGCCGATTCCAGCTCGGCTTCTGACTCGCGGCTACCTAGCGAAATTGTTGACCCCTTCCTCCCCCCCTCGGCCAACCCTTCGTAAAACTATAACCTGCTCATAATTCTCCGCCATTTTCGGTCTGGAGAAGCCGGAGGAAAAAACGAGAACGTGGCCAAACAAATGGCAAAGGTAATACCGATACTTCTGCTCCGTTTACTTTTCGAAAAATCAATGCCCCACCGCCGATCGTGTCCTTCACCGTTCTCCTGCTGTTGTGTAAACGTAGACCGTGTACTTCATGCGCTTCGCTACGAACTTTTCGATGAATTATTTGCCGCAAATTTAGAACGAATTTAGTTCCTCCTTTCGAGGGCTGTTGATCACTCGGATTTATTGAGGATTTATTGAGAATTTAGAATGAAACTGATATGCAAAGTTGATCGAAATTGCAAGCCGCTGAAATTAATTCCCAATTGATGTAACATTCATTGTACAAGACACGTCAATATCCAGAAAAAGTATTCTACATACTGCTTCGTTTGAAAGCTAGTTAAATTATTACAATGCTTCGGCGTAGGTATTTGTAAAATTAATATCGATGTGGAAACATCAATATATATATATAGTCTAAGTATGAAGAAAGAGACATCAAATCGTACAAGTGGAAATTCATTGATGATTCATCGCGTCATATAGATTCACGTAGAAAATATACGGTCTACATTTCAGTCTATTCTAGTATTTGGAACAGAATCCAATAGACTGATAAAAATTAGAAGTTGTTACCTGAAAAATCGGTTGCGAAGATGAAGCGAGACATTTCACGAGGGCGCGCCACTTTTCACACAGGAGTGACCTCGGGGCCACTGCTACGTTCACAATCAACGTCACCGAAATACCAGGGTGCAACTTTGAAAAAATAGGTCGACTAAGAACGTCCAGATCCGTCAAACTGTCTTTTAAAATGTTCGGCGTTCGTCGATCGAAGCATAATCTCGAAATGGAGAATACGAAACACCAGGTCTGAAAGTGTACTATCGGCTAGGTAATATCGTCGAACGAGAGAAAACAAAAAGAAAAAAAAAACACCACTAAAAAGTAAAACTGCCTGCGAGTATATTCTACAAATGTATGCAAACCAGCCGAAACGACTTTCGTTGCGGATTATTACGAAGATTACACGATCAATGTTGATAAAATCAGTTGACAATATTCACAGAACAGAAATTCACGGAATCGGTGTAATATTCCATCAATTATATTATATTCTACAATATATTCCAATGTTACATTATATTACATTATATTCTTGTATTATATTCCATTTCATTATTAGTATATTAAACATACTGTGTACTATTTATTAATATATGATTTTATAATATATATTATAAAATTTATTATTATTATGTATTATTTATTAATATAAGATTTTATAATATACTGCATATAATAGTATGTGTTAATATAATATATAATACGTTGTATCAATATATACCGTAGAATATTCGAATTATTATAATGAGAAAATACTTGATACATGTAATTAATTAATGGATCCTATAAATTATGTACCTATAAAAACTGAAGTAACAGCACGTTACGTTACATCTGGATATCATTTATTCGATAAATGGTACGATTATTTTGTTGATTAATGCTTATTGCACAGTTAATTTGCAAAGGCAACAAATTTTCACCGGTAATGCGGAACAAGTGTCATTAATGGCTGACATATTAAAGTTCAATTATAACGTAGATTAGAATAATCGTCAATTCGTACTGCCTTCGAATATCGATTAAGGTTTCAGTCAATCTCGAAACAATTCATTCGATTTTATTGCAAAGATAGGAATTTCCATTTATTGCAAGTCTTAAGGTCTTAAAGTCTGTTGCAAAAGGAGAAATTTCAATCTCCAAGATCATGTGTATCACGTGTATGGAATTTACACTTACCAAATTGACTAGTTAATAGAACATTGCGAAATTCTGAAGCATCGCGTCAAGGAGTTGAATTTCTTTCGACAAACACTTTAACATAAAGCCCGAACACTTTCACCAAGTTCTCCTCAATCAATTAATCATTAATACGACACAAATTAACGTCCAATTAACGAGCATGTGTATCACTTCGCCATAACGAACACTTTTGAGAAAGAAAACATCAAATCAAACGTTCGTCTGATCGGCGAGCATTAGTGTTGCCACCTACAGGTGATGTTGCAAACTATCTCACTTTCATTTTGAATTATCGACTGCTAGTGACCGATTGTCGCCAAATTGAAGATCGTTTTCTTTTTTCAAAAAAATTATCTTATCTTTTAATTTGTCTCCTATGGTGAGTTATCTCTATCAGTGCAAAATTAAAAAAGTTACTCGTTTTTGTACTACAAAATTTTAACACTCTCGAAAATTAAAAAATCGTATAATTTATTTTTTTTAATTATCGTTAATAATTTTGCAACGATGCCTGGACAGAGGGCTCAAAATAAATAAAACTGCAGTTTTTCGGTTGTTACCACTTCTTTCTCTAATATAATTACGAGCCTGTCGCAATTAAGGCACTCATATTTCCTATTTTTCCCTCGAATTGATTCAGAAAAATGGCCCCGAAGCGGAGAAGAAATGAAACTACATT
Source organism: Melipona bicolor (assembly GCA_030673865.1). Classification (NCBI taxonomy): domain Eukaryota; kingdom Metazoa; phylum Arthropoda; class Insecta; order Hymenoptera; family Apidae; genus Melipona; species Melipona bicolor. Next base: position 3,497,901 of record JAHYIQ010000023.1, on the reverse strand, counting down.
ATGCATAGCGCACCATTTTGCTTGCTGCATTCTCGGGAATGATAATGGCATCGTTTGAAGTGTTCGCGTAATTAATGAAGCTAAAAACTTTTGACCCTTAATTACGCTGTCCATTGTATTTCGAGGGTTCTTTCTTTTCTCCGGGTTACTGCGAGAATATGAATAAAGAATACGGGCCATATTGCAATCAACGAGGGTCTCAAGGAATAAATTATATACACGCGATCATTGTTTTCGACGTCCGTTACATCTGTCGCGTTCCATCAAAATTTTCAAGGTATCTCAAACTTTATATTTCTACGAAGATAATTAAAAAGATGAAATTATTTTATCCATTAAAGTACTACCCTCTAAATACTTTGTGCACAATACTATGTGCATCTTTGCATTTTTAAATTTTCAATAAATGTATAAAACTCTACAGGCTCTTTTGTGTCGCTACATTTCAAAATTTCAAATTCAATTTGATTTCATCACTGATTTCTATCAAGAGAGAATGTAAAATATTGAATAATTAAATACGTATTAAATAAAATAATCTAGGCGCTCGATCGAACAATAGATAAAAAAAGAAGAATTATTTTGCGAAGCAATAAGTTGCGGATAATTGCGAGTAAAAATAACAGCCGTGTAATTATCTATAAATAAGAATAACAGTCGAAAACCAGAGACCCCGGCAAGAAAGCCCGTACAGCCGAAAAATCCCGCGAAACCCTCACAATGTCCATTGTCTATCCTCGATATTCAGGACTTCTTATTCAAAAGGCTATTCATATGGACGGATTCGCGAAAGTTCATTCTTCCATGTTATTTCGGTAAATATCGTTTTTGGCGTCCCATTGTCCGAGGTATCGAATATTCAGATGAAACGGATTGCGACCGAACGCGGATTCTTCCATTCCGCGGCGCATTAAATTATACACTTGACGCGCATTATACATCGGAACAATTAACGCTGGCCGACTATTCGCGTAACATTAACCGTTCATCGATATTTCCCCGATTGTTGCAGTAAATAACGCGCTCGTAAACAATAATTAATTCGTTTTGATCGTAAATAAAGGAGCCAACGATCGATCGGTAAGTGACCGTTCCAGTCGGATTTCTCCAGGAGGCTCACCAGATAATTCGCCCCTTCGCGCATCCTTCGGCACGCGTAATCGGACAGGAATTTTTCCAACTATGTTTCAAGGGATCAATCAGAATCTGCAATTATCCGCGATTACCTGGTTTGCTCGAAATAATCGTGTTAATAGGCCAGAGAGAAATCGCTTCGCTTCGTTTCCTCTTTGAAAATTATACTCTCGCTTGTACGACGGTTTCTAATCGTCTTCGTCTTTGGGTCTGGAACTCCATTCTCTCTCGTGTCTGAATCGCGAATCGTATTCCCTTTTCTACGTGCACTGTAGAAAAATGCACAAAATTCGAGACGAACACTCGAGGAACGTCGGCGAATTGAACATCCGATTCGGACGACCTACCCTATCCAGCGAGTATGGCATCGGGGCAACGAAGGAGAGTGGGTGAGCCTGACACTCGCGGTCCCAGGACGAAATCGACGGTCGAGCTTCGAACAACGGGACAGAGCGAGAAGGAGAGAGAAGGAGAGAGAGGGGGAGAGCGGGGTCTGCGGTGTAAGAGTCGGAGCGGAGGGGCCCCGAGGGGCCCTCGCTCGAGCTGTGGGCCCGGTACAGGAGCGGAGAGGGGCTCGAGGGGGCAAAGGCACATTCCAAGGCAGAACGGCTGCCAGTGAAGGTGGAAGGCACGAACAGTCTCTCACGATATTGCGCTCCGCTCCTATCCTCGTTGCTTCCTTTCTTCCAGAGTGCCTCGGTCGCTCGTTTTCACCCGTCCCCGTGGGACCGCCGTGTGCCGAACTGTGCTGTGCTCTGCTGTGCTCTGCTCTGCTGTGCTCTGCTGTGCTCTGCCGTGCCGTGCCGTGCTGTGATCTTCTGTGCTGTGCTGTGTGTGTGTGTGTATGCCGTTGCGATGCCACGCGAGACGCGGCGCGATGCGAACCGACTCTCAGAATCGAATTAACGAGAATTCCGTTTCGTCGACGCGAACCAGAGGTATGCAGAACGCGCGTGCGATAGAGGGGTTACGCGCTATTGCGCCAACGGTGCGCACGATACACCACGGATAAGTGTGTTTTTTTTGGCGCCACGCGACACGCGTGGCGAGACATTTCGAAAATGCGCACACCTACTTGCACGCGACGGTATTCCAGTGGGAAGAGCAAGGAACAGAGTGCCCGCGTCGAAAATAGACTTTCGCCTGGCGTTGAGATCGGCGGTCCGATGGTCGGGCATGCGGAAGGAGCGTCACCGGGAGACAGTGATTGAGAGGATCCGGCAGACGAGAGCACTTGAATATTCGATCGCGCAGGTGAGACCCGCGACTGTCTTTTTCTCTTGCGAAGGTGCACGGATGCGGCGATGGATGTCGGGTTTCGCCGTGTGCTCGAGCTTTTGCGCGTGAACGAAATAACGAAAGGATAGGATTGCTGCATATGAAACGTCGTTTCGTCTCGGGCGAAATTCTCAGCGGCAAGCTGTTCCTCTACGACGTCGCGTATTTGATCAAGAACGGTCTCGTTTCCACGCGGTCTCGTCCGTTTTTCTTCCTGACGATCGATTAGATTCAACAATTTAGACCATTAATTTCGACGTTGCCAGAAAATTGTCTGCGTGGAGTGGAAGATTCCGAAACGATGAATTCGCGTTTCCAGTAATTTTTACAACTTGGCAGAGTTTAGCGAACAGTCCCCGATTACTCGCGGTGAGATTCTGATAGATTTTATTATAATTTCCCCTGACGTGTTTGTTAATTTTGTTATCCAATTCACAATAGGATATTGTAATCGTCAAATGAACGATATTTCACACGCTCAAACTCAACACCAGTCCTGGGAAGAATTCTTCGATCAAACGCAAATATTCAGAATTCGAAAATACATCAGGCACCTACGCGTATCCCAAGATCATTTTTAATTACGTAACATCGCGTGAAATCATTTTCTCTTTTAACTTTCGCACGCCGTAGCAAAATTCCCTGTATTAACGAATTAATCGTTGTTTCATCTACAGAATTATATAATTCAGACACAGTCGACTGAACTACGATACCGAAGTATGTACAGCTTCTTTGGAGAGGAGCTAACTGGTATTTTTAATCTTCGAACATTGATTCGAATCTCACGCTCTGTTGCAATCGTAGAATTTTCGATAGAACCGAATCGTGGCTGTTGACACAAGCGTGCCATTTATTCGTGACGGTGAAACCGGTATCCGTAGCAAACGAAGCGAGCCAGATAGCTTATCTGAATGCTAGAAATTAACAGCTAAAACCTCGAGATAAAGTCTCTCTCAGATTTCGTCTCGGCTCGCGATCCTATCTACCTTCCTCTTCCTCTTCTCTCCCTTCTGGCCCGAACAGTAGCTTAAACGAAAGCAATTTTCAGCCACTTGACTACCGATCGATCGATCGTTGCACCGTAACCTCGTTAGTTACATCTGGTTTACGATCGTGTACCAATCGTTCTCGCCGCGAGAGAAGTTCTTCCCTTTTTGTTTTCGTTTCTTTTTTGGCCAAGTCGAGAGAATCATTTCACAGACGTCGAATCGTCTGTGAAGCGGCGAACAAACCGTGGAGAAAAGGGGGATCGTCGATTTTCTGCTTGAGCGAAATTAAATCCACGTGCCGCGAGGTATTCCCATTCTTCGTTCGATCGGGCGATCGTCGCGGAACGACAGAAAAACTGAACCCCGCGTCGGAGCAACGCCATCGGCATCGAACTTGACCATGGCCTTCAGCGGCTTTGCGCTCGTATAACGAGATACGAGGAATGTAAGTAAGTGGCCGAGAGTCCCACCGGTTGTACTTACGAGAACTACTTCGGTCCGCTTGGCTACCTCGTAACTAGATGCTCGGATACCAAATACGCTTTAAGGTAGCGACCGATGTGATCGATTTTGCAGGTGAAACGCAAGGAGGCCATTAGGCTAAGTAGATTTTCCTTTAAAAGTAGCCATAAATCAGCCTGCTTACCGTCATCGGTAATGGCTAATAAGAGGGCCAATAATAGAGGGATATTTCGCGTCGGATTTTTCATAACGCGTTGTCCATTGGACTTTTAACTCTTGAGTGCTGTAATCGCAACGTAGACGTTTGACGTTACACGAGCAGTCTGGCGGATTTATTACGCGCGTTCTTGGAACGCTTTTTAGTTTTGATATTAAACATTATAGACTTTTAATTTGGACTCTGCAATTTTTCCACTTTGTACTTGCCTTTCGAACGAGTGTATACGTACTAGTAAAGATTAAATTCTTGTTAACGATAAAGAATTCCAAGTACTACGATGTAATTACTACAAAGTAATACAATAACGTAGAAAGAGAAAAATAAGTATTAAACGTCCGTTCAATCGAGAAAAATAATAATCTTTCCAAAAATAAAAGCCTGCCAATTCCATTCGGACGAACCAATTTATCTAAATTATCTAAATTTAGGTAACTTGAAGCTACTTTAGCCCGAACCTGTTATTCAATTAACCTGAAATATCCATCAGTTTGTCAATCATCATTCACTTAATACCGAGTTATTTCAAAGTACAAACCGCGCGACATTAGGAGTTACATTATAATTGACAGAAGAGAAAAGGAATGTATAACACCGGGACAGACAGGTATTTGCCGTTCAATGTAAATCGTAAAATATCAATTTCAAGCTTCCTTCTGTGCACCTGTTAAATCACGACACTCGAAGCTGACACGATGTTAAGCCTGCCCGTCGTAATAATCGCGACAGTGGCACGTATACCTCCAGCTGATCGATGAAACCTGTATGCGTGTTGCGCGACGTGCAACTCTTCCTTCGAGTGCGAGTCGCAGCCTCGCTCGCTCGCGAACCAAAGTCCAGCTAATTGATTTTTCCGCGAACGACGGAGCGATAGATCCCAGAGTGGCCAGCGGTGGCTATTATCGAGAATTCGTAACAATTTCTTAACAAGGTAATGCGGAAGTGAAATTCAACAGGGTGGGGATTCCTTCGGGCGAGCACAATGCCGAAACCATTGAAAAGCCACTCCTCGCGACTCAAGAAGAATCGTCTAATGTTCACCGAGATATTTATATAAGTTTTCCTTGAATGCTATCCGAGAAGTTTTAACGACGGAAGGCGCTAATAGGCTGCGAAAGTTTTCCGCGTTTTCGCGTCCGGAACGGATGCGATATCCGCAGTTAGCATCATCCCATTACTCGCTGCTACCCTCCTCCATCCTCTTGCCTCACCCTGCGTCGTAGTTGCGTCGTAATTGGGGGATTCGTTAGTTTCTCGACCGATCTCGTCTTCTTTTAGATCATCGGTTTGTATTTTCAATCGATCGTCAAATTGAGACTATATATATATAGATTTTATACATTTATATATAATATATAGATTTTATATATTTATATATAATTTTACACCTCCTAGCTGTTGAAAAATCCGCGATACCGTTGTGTCAGTTTATTTATTAATTTTGCAATGCGTGATTGAGAATTTTTCGAATAATGATGTCGATTTTTAATAAATGGCGAGGATTATTTAGCAAATAATCGAGCAAAGTAATTTTTCATCTAGGTTTCACTTTATAAACGTGTGAAATCGCTTATCTATCACATTCGTTATCTATTAATTGTCGAATCTAATATGACAATAATCACAAAAACTAAGAAAATCATATTTTCTTGGGAAATTTTCCCGAATAAAAAAATATAGGTTATTCGCCGAGAGTTAGACCCATCCTATTCACATTTTAGTGAATAAAAACCCCAAGACTCTCGAGCAGATTTGTGGTACGTGTCTGTCTAAACGCTATTTCTAAACAAAGTAAAAATATAAAAAAATGTTCCTATTCTTCCGATGAAAATCTTTTCAGTTCACGCCAAGTTCATGGTGTTTCGCAATCGGCAACGATTTATCAATTCCTGTAGCGTGGAAAACGAGTCGATGCGAGAAACCGGGTACGACTGACCCGTGAACGGGTCGTGATCGATCGCGATCGCGAAAACGAACGTATCGTGCTTCGGCGTATCTCTCGAGTTCTCAGATCTCCACCTACTTCCCTCCCTCCCTCGATAAACGATTAATCCGAAAAAGCTCGACGTCGTTTCGCTCCGCTCGAATTTCGCTTCGTTTCTCCAGCGGCCGAACGAATCGGCTGACGGTCGTGCATTTTCAGATATTACGATGTCCCAGCCGCAATTAACCACCGACCTGGACGTTCCGGAAAGTCCGCAACACTCCTGCCAGTGTTCCGCAATGAGTAGCATGGATTCCATGAGAGCAACGAGGGATAGAGCGGAGAGGAGTGTGGTGGGTAGTACAAGAATTTCCAACAACCAAGAACTCCCGCGGGGTTTAGAGGCGCTTCAGAGCGCTTTCGAGCCGATAAGAAGACTGGAAAGTCCGCTGTCTCATCAAGAAAGCCAGCAGATGAATTTAGAGAACGCGAGAAACGTCGACATGCTGGAGCATCAGGCCGGCTTGTCCGCTACGAGATCGATGGACAGTCAAAATGCAATTTTGTCCAGACACGGTCACAATCTTTCCTGCAGCCCCAGGAACTTGGACCTCTCCCGGAACTTGGCCTTCGAGGCTGCAAGAAGAGTTCAGGAATCCGGTAACTTGCAGGACAACCAACACAGCCTAACCTCCAGCCCTAGCCCTTTGTTGGAGTCTGGCTCGGCGCTGCTCGACGTTGCGTCCGCGAAAGAGCTGGACAAACAGCTAGCCGACGATCACGCCGCGTTATCGCAGAAAGCAACCGGCGCCAACGGCAAAGACAAGCTGAAGAACATTCAGCAGAACATTCTCAATCCTTATCAACATCATCACGAGCCAGCATCGCCGGAACGCAACGTCCACGGGCATTTCCACGTCGGCGATAGCCACGCGCACGTGCACAAGCACGCCGACAATTTCCGAGGCACCGCGAATTTGGACGTCGCGGATGGATTGATGGGATTTCAGCAGCACGCTCAGCGACAGCACACTCATCATCACCACGGCAACACCAAGACCACGAACGTCGCCCATCATCACGGGCCGACGACCGTGCATCATCCGCACGGCCCGCAAGGAATAGCGACGCACCATCATGGAAATCTGCCGGCCAGCCTGACCGGCCACGTTCACGGGAACGCCGGTCCTCTCGGTGGTTCGAACGCGAGCCACGGGAGTCAAACCGCGAGTGGAAACCCGAACGCTCATCATCATCTGAACGCGTCGATGACGACGTCCGCAACGATGGGCCACAGAAACTCACCGACGAGTCATCATCGTCTGAGCGGCACCGCCGGCCTAACCGGTCACTACCCTTCAAACTCAGGCTTCTCCAGCGACCATCACGGTACCTCGAGCGCGATGAGCGGGGCTTCGTCGAATTCGAGCATGTTAAATCACGGCGGCTCGTCGCCAGCGGTTCATCGGCACGTGGTCAACGCGAACAGCAGCCTCTCGACCACGCCGCTGGCCAGCCATCATCACGGCAGCTCGTCGGGAAGTTTAACCGGACATTCGAGCGTGAATCATCATCACGTGAGCTCTGGCATATCCTGCGAGTCCTCGTCGTCGAACGCCAATACGAGAACGCACAGCCGTTTGGATCACGTGCACGATCACCATCATCACTTGCAACAAGTGCATTCGTTGCACTCTGGCCATCCGGACACGAGGCAAAGAGACAGGGCTCCGTCGAGTCTCGAGCATCATGGGCACCATCACGCACACATGCACGGTCACGGGCATCAGCACGCGCAGAGTAACGACACCAAAACTACGTCTCTCATCGGAGTCGACTCGATACAGGTACTTTGATTTGGAAATTTGGATCCAATTAAATCGAGTAGTCAGAAAATTTTGAATTTCATAGTGAGTACTGCATCTTGGGCATTGAGTAAGTTTTGCAATTTTATCTTTCGATTTTCTGCAAATCTTCTTAAAGAGATCTAGGATCCAGATATCTGTTCGTGCACTCTAAAATATACAGTAATGTGTAGAAATTTCTGGACTGGTAGACTTTTTTAAAGCCGTTTCAAAGAATTTTAGCTAATATAAAAATTATATGTAACCACGTAACAGTAATTATAAAATTATTTCTGTATGAATCTTTTCCAAATTAAAAATCCAGAATCAGCAAAATGCAATATTAATAGAAGGGTTAAATTTAAATTCGAAAGATTTATTGCAAACGATCAGAAACTTTCAAGCAATTTAATAATGAAGCTCCATCATATTTTCACCGAAATTTGAATGCGTTTACCGGCGAGAACGATCGTTAATCATTAACGCATTTACGCACGGACGCAAAACTGTTACTCGCATGACTTCTGTAACACTTCATTATGCAATTTACTGGCGTGATAACAGCGTGATACGCACGATTTAACGATTAACCAAGTGACAAGCAATTTTACATATATTATTTTAATTGCGTTCTTTGATGGAAAAAATTGTGCTTTGAACTTTTCACTTTTGAATTTCTGAAATTCTGCTGAATTTTTGTGTTTAGGTGTCGGCCCCTTCGAAAAGTAAATGCCAATGTCACGTGGTGCAAACTGGAGGAAACAAGAGGGGGCAAGAGGGTGAAAACGACGGAGGTGTTGAAGTGACATCAAGAACGCATCAACCGCCGGCGCTTCCTCCGCGACCACCCCCTAGGCCAACTAGACAATACGAAACTACGTCTGTCAATCAATGTAAGTGTTTCCTTTATTTTATTTCGCTAACAACGATAATAATCGATCGTCACGTCTGAGAATATATCTTATCGAAACGCTGCAGCGATTGAGCAATTTTACGAAAATAAGAACCTAACATCATTCAGTTCAAGCAAGAATAAGATTGCTTATTTTATCAATTTGAAAGAAAAAAATTTCTAAAAATCTCTATCTTTCTTCTCGTTATGTGAGGAAAAGCTTCTGAATTTTTGTAGTATAGGGCAGATTTCCTTAAAAGTCACGATAATTACCTCAAACATGACCAATATTAAAAGACTAGAACCAGATTTTGCCTTGCAAATCTCTTCTTCGCGAAGCACGTCAATTTTCGTAGAAATGAAAAAATTTCTTTGAAAGCCACGATGATTATCGACTGAAACGGACGCTAATTTTAAATTCCCTCGTTACAAACGCCTGCGTCCACTTCTCCAAAACCCGACATCAATCGTCTGCCCAAGTAACGAAGGTAAAGCGAGGCACTTGGAGCAACGTTCGAAACAGCATATCTCCAGTGAAACAGCGAATCAATATCTCTTACACGTTGGCTTGCCCATTTGAATGGCAGATACACAATATCGCCCGGTGTTCGAACCGCTCTTCCCATCCCCCATCGTTTGATTTCCGCTTAAAGCGCTCGCTCATGTCACGCGGTTGGACAGTGTTTCCTGAAGCTCGCTCGAAATTGGACGTTAGCTACCGCGTTCACCGGCGAGATGGTGGCCCGGTAGCTCCACCCTTAGTCGCTCGGCTCGACGATCATCCGAGAGTACGCCTGCAGTATCAGCAAGGATGACGCGGAACAGCAACGCGTCAGCCGACCCGTTGTTGCTTTATCAATAGCGGACGTGGCGCGCTTTATCGACAACGCGGAACCCATCGTTGACCGATTCTACTTGCTCCGGTGGAACAACCCCCGTGGAATTTCGACCGACGACCGCGTCGGGTCGCTGGAATCGTCACGGTGTATCGACCAGTCGATGCTCGCCAGCAACCGAGAGCCAGAAGCATCGTCAACGAAGAATGCTGCGAATCGAACAACAAGCCACGATACTTTTACCAACTCCGACGTTCGTCCACGCTGGCCGAGCGAATGGCTGCTCGACGAATGCCATCTTGGATGACCCTGCGATAGAATCTCGAGCTTGAGGCCTCGAACTCGAAATCGCAACCACCACCACCACCACCTGTGGGACACCTCGGAGCCAACGTGCGGGCCAACGGAGATCTCTCGTGGAGTGCCTCTCCAGTTGTTGTGCTCTCGCATTTGTTTCAAACGACCTGAACGTGCGGAGACGCGGAAACGGGGCAATAGCAGCGCTACGTGATCGTAACATGTGATACAGTTTTTTTCTTCTTTTCTTCTTCTTCTTCTTCTTTTTTTTTTTTTAAAGAACGTTCCCAAGAGTTTTTGATCAGATTTCGGTTTTTGAAAGACGATCGCAGAGGGGAAGGGTACGTACGAGGATAATCGACGTTGGTGACTGACGTGTGACGATTAACGAGGAAGTGTTCGATGAAGGATTGACCTTGGCGAAGAATCGTGCGACGCGCAAACGTGGTAAACTATCGGGGTAGGACGGTGTGTGATGCAGTTTCGTTTAACCCTCGTTCTTAACTTACGAAAGACAAAAGATATATAATTTAGAATCTGAGAGCTGGTAATTGTAGTTTGATATTTTTCTAACGGTGCGTTGACAAAGCACGCGGATACGCAGCTGTTGTTGAAAGTTGAACTTGAAACGGAATGAAAGAAACGATCGTGCAACGGATGTTTCCAAGACGATCTGAATCGTCAGTGAAGAAGAATATTGGAAGTGATGACCGAGGCAACACGTGTTAATCGAGACGGACGGAGGAAGAAGTGACGAGGAGACATCGAACTCGTGGTGAAGCTTCGTCTATGGAGTGAGGGGTTGCGAGGAGGAAGATGGATGGATATCCAGTGCTGCAGATAGTCCGATGCCGACTTGGAATGGAAATGGAGATGGATAACCAGGGTTATCCATTCACAATGGCGGCACACTCGCATTCCCACTTGCCACATCCGGCAAACCACGCGCATTTCCCGAGATCGCATTACCCTCACCCCTGCGGTATGCCGATTAACCCTTCTTGTTAATTTATCAATCGGTCCTGCAACCCCAGACCCTGTCTCTGCCACTGATCTACGTACCCGCATAATCTGCTATTAGCTATTCCATCAAGTCGCCTTTGACACAACTCGTTGAGTGACGATAATTCGTTCCAACGAATTCGGACTTGAATCGGTACATTCGGAACGTGCAACACCTTTTACTTTTACTTTTGCGTATTTTATCGATATCACGTAATTTTCTGTAATCGATAAGTATTCGAATGTGCAACTCCTTTGTTATAATTTGATTATTACTAGCCTGGAAATAAGTCATCAAGTTATTTTTTATAAAATACTTTTGAAGACGGAAATTAGTTTTGTACGTCAAAAATGTAGCAAAGGTATTACGTTCCGTGCGCTTTAAAAATATCTTAGGAATGCATAAATTTCGCAGGAATCGAAATACGTGATTAAATTTCAGATTTTGGAACTTTTCAGGCTTATTTGTTTTGCAAATTTCAAGCGCGCGAGGCTCTCCAGCGTATCCCCGAAGACGGGATTATGCATTTTCTAGTATCTACGTTCTATTTTTACTCGCGAGAAGATACGTTGCATGGCCTCGTGGAAGGTCACGTGGATAACAAAAGGTCGCCGTATAAATAGATATCGACAGCCTTCTTAATAAAACACGTTTGATTTTCTACAAGAGCTGACTCGATAAAAATTCAGCACGTCGGAGACTCAGCGTCGCTGTATTTCTGGTACGATCCAGAATTCAATTGAACATTTCGTTTGCACAAATCTTCTCTATTTTTTTAATTCTATCGAAAATAAGTGATTTCAACATATATTCAATCGTAGGAGATTGAAAAAAGGAAGGAAAAATTCTTTCGTCTTCGAAATCTTACTCCATCGGTTTTGTCGTTAAAAATTCCTTTGAAATTCGGGGAGAAGCAGGGATCGAATAACGACTTCGATAATATCGTTACGTCTTAGAGAAATTTATTTGCCCGAGCTTGTAAAGGTTTCGTGATTCGAGAAGAGGTTGAAAGATCGAAAGCATTTTATCTACAGAGGGAGAATAACCCGCCCAGAGAACTAACGTTTCGAGGAAAATTGGAATACCTGCCGTCCCCCTTTTACCTCAAACACATTGTGCTGCAACAGCCAGCATTTAAATCCCGGCCTCGCCTCGCTAACTTTGAAAGCTACGATTCACCAAAATCGTAACTATAACCAGCCCAGGTAGCAAAGGTACGCCTCAACGTCCTAAACCTTGGTTTGCATTCACGGTGGGAGAGCAGGTATTTGGAGGAATCTCTGGTAGTTTCAATGGAGAACACAACAAGCTCGGAGCGAGGTTGCGCACGTTCAAGTCGAGGAAAACGATTTATAAGTCATCGAGAAACGAAATCTTTGTAAGCTAGTCCTTTTTTTTTTTTTTTTTTTGAGAAAGCCAAAGGGAAGCAGTTTTCTAAAAGTCTTCCAATTTACCTCTCTCTTTTGCGATTCGTGATTTGTAGAAGTTCAACAATAGCCTGGAACAATTGCGTTGAGCATTTTTATTACAATGGAACGCTCAGTCCGAGGAGTCGCGAGTGGGATCGTGAGAATAACAGTCTCCCAGACTGGGTTGTCCCTGTTTCGAGGAGAATTTTTTAATTTGGCGCCCAGCTGCTAGTAATCCTCATAGATTCTGCTCGTTGGCAGAAAAATAATTAGATTTTTAATTACAGAAGATGATCACTCTCTCCACTTGTACTCCCGAGGCCGCTCTATAGAAAGAGGCACAGTACCCTCCTTTATTAATGGGGAAACCTGATTAAAAAGTTCAGCTCTGTCGATTCTCTCTCTCTCTCTCTCTCTCTCTCTCTCTCTCTCTATCTCTATCTTTCTATCAAGAGAGAGAGAGAGAGAGAGAGAAAGAGGGAATCTGCTATTGTCTTTGAAGCGACGTAGCATCAACGACCGTAGGCTTCCATCGTTCAACATTCATCGAAGGAATTTCCAATATAGCGTAGTCGGCTCAATTGCCAGCTTTGACAACAAAAGTCGAGCCTTGGCTGATTGAGAATGAAATACCGCGACCACGGTAACGCCGAGAGTACCCACTTCAACAGATGCTTGGCGCCGGCGTGCGAACGCAATTTTGTACGCCGCCGTATAGTTTCTCGTCCGCGTTGTTCCTCGGTGTGTTAACCCTTTTCGCGGTGTGAACGTTCTGTGGATTTTATTAATTCGTTCAAGTTCGCTCAACGGGATGATCTATATTCGAGTCCTCGTTGTATCTGTTTCGAAATTAGTTTTGTATTGAGTACCAAGTATCATCTAGCGTCTGACTCAAATCAAGAAATTTGATTCGAACTTTTTCTAATTTTCTAGATAATTAGACAAGTATTCTGCTTGTCGCAAATGAGATTCATAGTCGCATTGGATACAAGTAACATTCTTATGTCAGAACACGAAAGTAAAATAAACATTAAAGTTGCATATTTTACGTGCATCGAGCATCGCAGCCAGTCTAATTGCTAAAAGTTCAATGATATTTCCCTCCTTCTTCCTTCTTCGTTCCGAAATGTCCGATAATGTTAAAAAAGAACGAAAGTTGAAACGGTCTTGGGGGAGGGAAGGGGTAAACTAACTAACGAGATTTGAGGAATTCCGCTGAACGGCACGTTTTCCATTGTGGTTAGATCAAAGCTCCCGTTTGCTGGGTTCTCACGCAAGGACAATCATTATCCCCGTGAAAGAAGGAGCCAGCGTGCGATGGGAATAAGTCTTGCAGGACCTTTCTCTGAATAGGGCCGATAGGGTCGTACAAAAGATTTGCCCAACGAAAAATATTCTTCTAGGTATTTCGTGTTTCCTCGGGAGATCCTTCGAACCGATTACCACGAAAAATATTACGATTACCACGTTGAGATATTACGACCAGCTCGAACGCTTTCCAACACGAAACGACTTGCCCAACCAAAGACAAGTGCGATTTAACACAGTATAAAATGCTTTCGAGGAAAGGAAAAGGGAAATCCTCCATTTTAACACGACTGAATTCGTTTTCTTCCAAAGGAATGTTTTTCACATCGTGTAGCAAGCGGTAAAACAAGACTACTTTTGTCCTTAGAAAAGTCAAACATTCTTAAAAACGTCGAAAAATTTTATTCGTTGTTAGATCCGCTGTGAGAATCCTTGAAGAGTGAAATTTCTTAAAACTCTCTGTACGATTTTTTTCAGCTGTTTTATCAAACTCCGAACAGTATAGTTAGGAACTCCCAAATTTTTGTCGCTTGACATTCAAAATTGAATAAAATGACAAAAAGAAATCGTACGACAGATTTTAAAGGCTCCTTGCAAAAGAGAGACTTCAATCTTGGAGATCATGGCAAATCTATTTGTCAATTAATTTTTCTTGTTGTGGAACAACCTTGAAGAAAGTTAAACGAAATTGAGGAGGAGGAAATAGTTCTGAATTGATTGTCAATTTCGAGATTGAAATTACTACCAAATCTAATCTAACATTCGAGTCGTCCAGCTGAAAATTTTCGAAACATACCACACCAGAAACATTCACCCCTCAACTCGTCTCTCTCTTTCTCAATTCGCCTGCCGTATTATCGCCATCGTACTATCAGTGACCGATTTTAATTTTACAGGCCACACCGGCGAAGGTGGTTGCTGCAAGAAGTACGTTGTCCTTTGTTGCCTTTGTGGTGGGCTGAGCGCTGCGGTCGGTAGTCTCTTTTTGGCGGTACACGCGGTCCTTTCAGCCCACACGGCCAGCTTAGCTCTCTTTGAGACTGTACCATCTTACATTCCTGGCATAATGGTAAGAGGCGAAGATCGGAGTCTATCAAGCCGATCTCCCTTTAACGAGACCGCGTACGGAAACAATGAAAGCAGAAAATGCTCCAACGACCACGCCGAGAATAATCACGTGCGTTTTATATTAATTTCCAGTTAATTCTAATGGGTCTGTTCACGATGCTACTCGCCAGACGGAAACACAGATACGGACTTTTGGTAAGAATTCGATCACTTTTTGTCTCAAGGGATAAATCTCATAATTAACGCTAGAATCGTAGAAGAGCGATGTATGAGAAATTTGTAATTTTTCGCAGGAGAGTAATAATTAGTAACAATTCGAGAGGTAAATAGAATTTTCGTGGATTTAATTTCCTGAAATTTTCTAAAATTCATTTCTTTCGCAGACTTAATACAAAAAAAAGAAAAAAAAATAGATTCTACTCATAGTTATGATCTATGTTATATATATTTAAAAAAAAAATAGATTCTACTCATAGTTATGATCTATGTTACATATATTAAAAAAAAAAATAAATTCTACTCATAGTTATGATCTATGTTACATATATTAAAAAAAAAAAAAAAAAATAGATTCTACTCGTAGTTATGATCATCTAAAACGAGAATTTCGTTTAATCGCAACAGTAACAGATTAGAACAGTTCCCTCTTTAAAAAACAGACGAACCAATATAATCCCTCTTGCAGATGAAAGTTTGCGGATCGGTCGGAGTAGTGTGCGCTTTAGTGTGCGTGTTGGTCACCGTTACGACCACCGTGATACACATGTCGCGGCTGCAAGGCCTTCGCAAATGCGTCTACACCGTCAAAGCCAGGTAAACATTCCCGTCTATTTTCGCAGTTAGTATACGAACGGTCGATACGAAGTTCCATTCGATAACAATTATACGCGTGTCAGGTCGTGCACGTGTTACGGAGCGCCGGAAGGAGACCCAGGAGTGCTTTTCGAAGGCACGCCTCATTGCGAGGCGGTTCACGGCGCTCTGCACGCCTGTCTCAGGGCGCTGTTCGGAGTTTCGGTGGCTGGGATCTTGGCTTGTATATTCTCGTGCATGCTGGTGTACCAGTTGCTAAGTCACGAGAAGAAGAAGATGTACTGGGAGCAGTTGGAGCTCCGATGCAGATCGCTGTACGGGCAGGGAGGCACCGTGGGACCGGCGACTGGTTCCTGCGGATGTTGCAACGATTGCGGCGGTGCCAACCCTTGGTGGGCGCAGACTCCCGGAAATCTCTACACGCCGAATCCCGACTTGGCGCCATCCAGGTTCGTACGTTTGAAAAATCGCGCGATTCGCGAGAGAGAGAGAAGTCCTCGCAAAATAAAGAGCTCGTGAAATGCGTAGAGCAAGCGTTTCCCGGTCATCGCACAGATATGCAACTCCGCTCAAAAGTCTTAGAACAGATATTTGTTTCAGAAATTGAAAAACTGCATAGTACTTCGCACGAAGTAATTGTAAAATGTTCACGTAACATTTATAATTACAATGCTATTTCATTATTCACAATAAACAGTTGTAATATATCGCGACGATTATCTATTTTAATATTTTATTTCGCGAATTGACCGGTATATCTAATATACTTGTCTTTGGAACTTTTTCATTTTGCTGTAATTTTTCAAAATCCCATTTTTGTTTCTCGCTTGTACACCTATATTATATCGCAATCTTGCACGTGTATGAAATTCCCATCGATCAATCAGTTCTTTCACAGTCAAATGTCTCACGATCATTCGCGACAAGTCTAAATCGCTCGTATTTCTTCTAAAATTGCAAATCTTCCAGTCGCGAAATTTCTCCAATCGATCCAACCTTGGGAACGCAACGGGTTCTATTGATTCAATGTCAATGCATCGCGGAACACACGATTGAATTAACATCATTTAAACCGTCTTCGTAAAAGTTGCGCAATAATAGCCACTGTGTGACGAGCCGCTGTTACAAATTCAATGCTCGGCCACTCGGCGCTCGATGAGCTTCATTGAGAAATTATTGATGGGATTCAAATGCATCGTGCAACGTTCGTTCGCGGCGGGCAACGTAGCGATACATATTCAATAGATTTCATTCACGAGTATCACGAATATCGGGACGCCGAGTGCAATAAACTCGTAAACGAGGCAACGATCCCCGCTGCTGGATCCCAGGATCCACATTGTATTCCGGTAATCCGCTAATGTATGGCATTAATTAAACCTCGGGATTCCGTCCCGCTTCTCTGACATTCAGACCGGTGGTTTTCTTCGTCTCGGAAATAAATTATGACGGACGAGCGCAGCCGCACGGCTCTTTGAAGTTCGAAAAAATTTCCGATCGTGTTCTCTTAATTAATTCGTCGGCCATTGTAGCATGTATTTTTCAGTTCTGTGGGAAAAAGAGACTCTTCTCACGCGGTGGATGATCTGTTTCGTCCGTTTGAGACTCGCTTTCTGCGCGAATAATTGGCGATTGGTCATTTTTCAATTGAGATCAGAGTAACAGAGCTGCGAAACTTTTTGTGTATCTTTGTTGGTGTTTTTAGTAATTTTTTAAATTTAACGATAATTAAGTTAATTTTTAACTGATATCATTGTAGCAGTTCAATTTCGAATTTTTCTGCTGAAGCTTATCGCAAAGAATGCAAAAAAATACAGAATGAAATTTATTATCATTTATGATCCGGTGAGAAATCTAAGTTTGCCAAATTGATTAATTCTTGCAAAAGAAGAAGCAAATTTTTCAAAATTGGCGATTTCTACGATTGCAGAAGGTGGCGACTGCCTTGGTCCAGATCGAGAGGGCCGGCACCGAGTCCAGACTCGAATTACGGTTTTCACACTCAGGCCAGACAAACGGAGGCCAACGTGGAGAGCACGAACGGACCGTACAGTGTCCTTAATACTCAATCGAGTGGTCCCTACTCTGTGTTGAACGCGCAGAACGGGCCGTACACCCCGAGTACGGCTTCTTACAGTGTCTTGGAGACTCCGGTGCCGCTATGGGGTCCTCCGCCACCTTACAGCGACCCTAACAGCCCGGCTAGGCGACCGCAAGTTACCGAACAAAGGCCCAGAATTGCCAAGCGAATAGAGAACTTTGAAAACAATGAAGGTGAGGATTGAAGTTGGTAAAGAGATTCATCAACGAGATAGTAAGAATTTGTTAATAATTAATATAATACTGGTAATATTCTTAAGAACATAAACTTCTGATTAACGATATTGATATTAAATATTAGTACTAGTAACATTACTGCAAATATAAAATTGCAACCAGTGTTTAATTAGTATCGCCTAATACCAGTTTAGTCGCCAAATTCTAGATGATTTTGTGGTTTCTTGAAACTGGCCATTTATCAGATTGATAATCTATTAATAGCTACTTTGTTTATAAAACACGTTGCCCTCGCATTTAGTAAAAATTCTATCTATGCAGATCACAGACCACGATCCGCGAAACGGCCGTCCGACAACTACGAGAACGCCGAGGAAATCTCGAACAGCACGGATCCAGAAGGGGGCAACGAGGGCACCATGAAAGGCAGACGAACCAGGAAGCCTCTAAAAGGTGTGGAGAACAATGCATTCCAGCAGGAAGCGAATGCTGGACCAAAGCAATCGGAAAGTGAACTGTACTTTGGCGATGTCTCGTCTTGTTGCGGCCCCGAGAGTAGTTTCTACGACCTGGCCGTCGAGAAGGAAGGTACTACGATAAACAACGACAAACAAAGTGGGGAGAAACTAAAACATAATAATTACTATCAGCGATACACTGCTTGCCAGAAAATGGCAATTGGTATTTAATTATTAAAAAGTTTCTACTTTTCTATTTTCTCAATCAAATTTTAACAATCCAAGAGACATATATATATATATATAATCAGTCTGTGCAATTTTTAACTGTTGCAATTCTTTTGGCAAGCAATGTATAACTAATATTATAATAACGGTCACTGATCATTCACGCCAATTTTCACGCAGGCACAGAGCATTCGGAGGGTGTGGACTACCTGGCAGCTCGTTTAGGCAAACGACAGCTGTCGAAAAGGTCCAGAATGCCTCTGCCTTTGCCGTCGGACAACGGAGACATACCATCGGATAATTACGCGAACAGCGACGAGCCAAGGAATACCAGAGGGCCGTTTCTAGCGCCTGACGCTCAATATGAGGTGATTCAACAAGGCCGATACTCTTACTACACGTCGAAGGACGACGAACAGCTTCAAGAAGGTCCCGCAACCTCGGGATACTTCAGGGAAGACGAGAACGAAAGAGGAAGAGACTACAGAGACTACAGAAGCAGTCAGGAAGAGGAAACGCCTCAGTGTTGCTTGAGTGACTCGACGACGTTGGACTCGGGCTGGCAAAGCGGTGAACAGCAACAGTCTGACGACAACGTCAGACCGGTCAACGTGTGATCACGTTTGTCGTTAGACGAATAACGAAACGCAGTTGCTCACGAAAGTGTTCGAGCGTTTATAAGAAGATTTTACGAGTACGTCATGTGCGTTGTGCGGAGTATTTTCAAGTTTCATTAAGTTATTTGTCGCACGACTTTCTTCAAACTCAGTTTGGACAAACGTCAGTTGCTGCAATTTCTTGTTAATCTCTAATTTGCACGATCGAAAATTCGAATTCGAGCTGCACAGGATTACAGCTTGTTTTTTTCTTTCAAACTGAGACGATATTTAATTATATTAATATAATAATATATAATTTCTTCTTAATATAATTATACGTGGGTAGCAATAAGCTTGGGAACATCTTCAATACTTACGTCTTGAATACAAAGTTACACAGAATATCGTGCTTTGATACGTAAAAGAATTTTCTACAAAGAAAAATTACTACTTTTTTTCAATTCTATTCTCAGTAAATGTGAATCTGCATAGAAGACGGCTGTTCACGCTGTAAATTTGTTTCCCTCTTTACTATCGTTTGAATATTTTCGTGAGCCACTGTGACCTTCAAGAAGGAACAGCATCATATATAAATGACAGACGAGAGAACAATGACCGGGAACCTCGATTCAGTACAACGTATGCTTTGATTTGTAGCGGAAAGAATCGCCGCACGTAGTCCGTTGTTTTTCTATTTACATTGGAGATCATCCTCCGAGTGTTGAGGAGGACCTGCGAACTATGCCGTGTGAACTAAATAGGGAAATTGTCCATATAGAATACAGAGGTGGTGATATGAGTGCAAGTCGAAGATTACCGTATCCGTAACTAGAAGCTAAGTAATGTGATTTGTGGCACAGTAGCTTAAGTAAATCTTAACTGTTAGATTAAGTGGTGGGATCGCGATTCCACGCGTTATTACAAGTCTGAAGAACGATTACGAAGAGATTCGAGACTCTACGTCAAAGTACTCTTGCACGGTCAGTCGCGAGAGTTTACGTGCGTCTGCTACGTTTTAAATATTTAAAAAAGAATGAGGATTCCAAACGCTAATTTACTCATTAGTCAAAGTCAGGGGACGACAAAATTTGCTTGGTGGGGAGTATACACAAAATTGGAGCAAGGAACCACGAAGTTTATCATTCGAAGTTTTACGCATTTTTTGAGAGACTTAAGATTGCAAAAATCTGCAAAATATTACATAATGATAAATATTAGGTGTGACATTTAATAGAAAATATAATTAGAATATTATTATTCTACATACGTTAAGTATATATATTTTAAATTTATTTGCATGTTCTTTAAAAAGACAATTGTCATTTTAGAAATTGTTGTTAGTCCTCTCTCTCTTTCTCTCCAATTTAAATACTTAAAACTTTGCAGGCGCATGTAAATTTCTGTGACTGAACTGTGTTTGTGAAAAATCCTACGTAACGATGTATTTTTATTAATTAAACGATGTCGCCCATGTTGTACGTAATAATAATCGTTAGTGTATGTTGAAAACGATCGTACGTATAGAGAGAGGAGAGATATTAGCGTCATAAGTTAAGTGTCAAAGAAAAGGTCTCTAGAGATGGTGAAAATACGAATTTTTGTAGAAATTCGTCCCCGTTCGAACGGAGACTTTTCCTTTGGCGGTTCGCTAGAAACGTCCATGTACAAACGTGTGTGCTTTACTCTTGCCAATATCTCGCTAGACGTCAGCTAGATCTCGCACTTTAGATGTGTTAATTATCGCAAAGACGTTGCCGCCATTTTCGACTAATTGATAAGTTCCACAAATTCGTTGCGCGAAGTTTCTCATGAATTCTCGGTCACTGCCATTCAAACGTTCAATTCCTTTCTCAAAATCAGTACAAGAAAAAAAACGTTCCCGCACGTCCATAATTTCACACAAAGTCTGAGTTTTACGAATCTATATATATATATTATATATTATATATAAATACACATTATATATACACTCGAGATTTTACGATTCTTTTAAGGAGGATATTAGGCAACCAAGAAAGATGCAGAGACGGAATAAAATATATCATAGGAAAATATTTTTTTATTCCTCGAAAAATGGTTATTCCTTCTTCAAAATGTTATACAACAATTACGCAACAACGTAACAGTGCTTATCACACTGTCCTATTTTGTGACGCATTCGAGAAAGTCTCATGGCTCCTTTGTGCAAGTAAAAAGTGAAAAAAGAAAAAATTGTATTTTCCTTTATTTCTGTTTCTGTCGTTCTTCGTTGTCGCAAAAAGAAAAATTCTTTCTTGGTTACGTAATATTTATCACGCGTTGTAATGAATGGATAAACGCTCGTGGTCTGTGTTAGCCTCGTCGAGCTTTTCACGTTAAGTTAGGCCGTATTCGCTTTCGAATGTATAATCCTGGTGGACCAAGAATAACGTAGAAAAAACGACGTAGAGAGAAAAAGGGGAAGAGGAGGAGGAAGAAGTTGATTTTACTGGATGAATATTACAAATTAGAAATATCGTCTATCGTCGTTATCAGCCGTTCGTTAGATAGCACATAATGACAGATGCATATTTTATAATCGAGATTCGTAAACGAAAGAGACAAGGCCAGCTTAGGCGTGTAGTTTAACGTTGTTTACTCGATAAAGTGTACCTTAAGAGTGATACGTGTAGCAAGTCCGATACATTGTCGAACGATGTAACTAACAATGATTCAGAATAAAGCTTGGTTTTGTAAAGAGGCCGCGTGTCGCTCGATGGATCGTACGAATTCCTTCGAGCGTAATAAACTGATAGAAAAGGAGGATTTGGAAAATGGAGATCAATGCCCTTTCTTTTTGTTGCTACAAAAATTCTTTTTATCGTATTAGGATTCATATGTATTGACTTGAACAATCAGTGGTAGAGCGCGGCAATTTATTAAAAATTATATTATATTCCTGACTTTTGTACAATTTTGTGTCTTTCAATTTCTACTTTCGAGTCTAGAGATATTAGAAATTTTATTCGATGAGATCACTCGCGATTCTACGAAATCTATCGTAATTTGCGCGTTTAAGCATATTCTATACGTGGCTTTATAAATTATCGAGAAAAAGTTAATCGTTGTTTATACGGAAAACTGGTTTTTTTAGAGGTTGTTTTAGAGATTTTAGTGGTTATCTCGAAGAGATACTTCAAAAAAGTTTCGATCGTTAACTTTTGAGTTTTCACACCTAGATAACCACCCTTAAAAATCAACCTTTTGCCAGAGACATTTGTTGTTTCTAGTTTCAACGAATCGATAGACGGAAGAAAGGGATACGGACACAGACGCACTGATTATCCCCAGGTCAACGATTTTTATCGCGACCGATATGTCACTGAAACACGCCCAGGTAAGCATTTAACGAGGAATGCAGGATCTATAGCGAGCAACCGAGCTATTGTCTGCAATTTTCTTCGCGAACTCCCGCGCTCGTTGCGCGTTGGCCAATATCTGATTGTGAGATTTCGCAACAGCCGGCACACGATCGTTGAACTTTCGCAACGTGCGCGGCACAACACTGGGAAGGCACAGGCTCTCTCATCGTACGTAACATTAATTTCTACGTAATCTAGATTGATCGCCCGCGATAATAAAAATCTGTCGTTTACCAACCAACCCACCGGTGGTGCATTTCTATATTCAAGTTCAACCGAGCACGACAATGAACGAACGTATCTTGATCAATGCAACACGCGCGAGAATTATTCGCCAGACTCTGAACTGCATCGATGGAGATCCGTCACGAAAAAAGGATTCGTTTATCATTTTCCTTGCATCTACTTGTACCTGGACACTTTGATCGACGTTTGATAATGGTGTGTGTGTAAATTTGAAATTAGAAGATATATAAAATATTCAGAGGTAAGATTTTCTAATTAGAAAATATCCAAAAGATAAAAATTCAGATGGAAAATTTCATTTCCAAAATGTTGTCTCCACAAAAATATGAAATCATCCAAACGTCCACAGCCCAATTACAAGAGATAAAATCATTCTTAATTTAGTTTAATTAAATCAAAAGACAAGCATATTCAGATGCTCTCAAGCTGTGCCATGCTCAATCAATTGTCAAGAACAATACGTTTAAAATGTTCAGAGTTTTCGTTAGAGCGTTCCATATAAAGGAAGAACAATGCAACCTTCGTTGCAGAAAGGCGTTTCCACACACTCGAGATCCAATCTTTGCTCGGTACTACAAGCTGAATCATTTAATTGCCAGAGGTAAAGAAACGTGGCGACGTGAGGTTAATAAATCGCAATTAAAGTGTTTTCTAAGTTCGCGTCTCGCCCGATATGATCGTCAAGAATGAAGACCCGCTCAAACCGGCCACCATTCTTCAACTCTATCGTCTACTCACGCGTTTGAATCGTCCGCAGCTATGTGGTAATCGTTACGAGCTTCGCGTTCAACGATACGTAACCAACTAATTAAACGGAATCGTCAATGAAAGAAATTAGCAGTGGTCGTCTTGCGTGAAACTTTATTCCCATCAACTGAACGTTACAGCGCGTGATAATCGCAATTGGAATTGCGATATCAAACAAGTTGCAGTGCTAATCTACTGTAATAATTGTGCGAACGCGAAATTACAGTGGCTCACGAAAATTGGACACTTATAGGAACACTTTTAAATGTGAAGACGATATCTTTGTGAACGCAACCGTGAAGGGACAGAATTCATATGTAGAAGAAACAGAGTTTCAGTTTAACTTTCAAACCAAGTTAAGAAAGGAATAATTGTAAAACGAATGTACGTTCGTAAAAATATAACAACGAATACATTTTTCCTTTTCAATTATTATTGGTAATGAAATAATTTCAAAAATTGACGTGTTCGATAAAAGAAGAGTCTGATATAAAAATTTGCTTTCTGTAATGTTTTCAGACAGTAAGAAAGACAGTGGTATTACTTGGAAATCAGACGATAGAAAAAATTTTTAATTAATCACCAGTTATTATCAACGCTGAAAATATTTTAAATCCGATTGCTTGGTAATAATACTGAACTTGAAACCACTTCTGTGAATCACTGTACTCGCGTACAATCTGAGATCGAGAATTACACTAAAATTACACGTCATAGAAACTACATGTTACAAGAAATCATCTTGTTTTAATACTCGTTTCAATCCTCAGTATTAAACTACTGTGAATATTGAATTAAATCTACAAATAATCATCGTCTCTGTCCATGTTCAATGTTCGTACTTCAAGAGCAAGATCCTTCAACGATACGGTGCGCCGCCTGATTCGCCAGAAACCTTTCCACCCTCTCTCTAAATTCTCTGCTGGACTCCGGAAGAGGTAACCTCGGCCCCGAGTTCCTCAGACCGTGCAACGCTGTCAAATTTTGCAAGCTCTCCGACAGCCTGCGGTCGTGATCCAAAATGTCCGGCCTTGGTGCCGACGGTTTCCTCTTTCCCACTGCTGCTTCGTCCAATTTCACGTTGCCAGTCGCTCCATTCACGTAGCTGCTCTCTGGCAACCGATTCATCATCCCTCGAAGAGCTATTCTGGCGCTTAACGCGGACCAAAATACCTCGAGGAGAGACGCCACCAGCACGTTAACCGTGAGCAAGATTTTGGTGTGCCAAGACTGACGATGATCCCTGTACCAGAATGACATCACTCTGCTCTTGATCGTTTCCAAGGACTTCCCTGTCACATTCTCTGACGAGCCGTCTCTGTCGTCGGTGTTGGCCAACAAATCCTGTGAATTTTCGACGTCGTCTCCTTCGGGATTAATCGTCGAGGTTCTCAAGATGTATCCAGAGATATTCGACATGTTGTCAAACACAATTCCAGGCGTGGGATAGTAAGAACGTGTCCTCGAAGAGCGGTCGTAGCTTCCACTGAGATTGAAATTGTCCTTATCGAGCGACGTAGCAACGTCGTTCAGTATCGTGTCGTTCCTCGGGTGTTCAACGAGGTGAGAGTGGTCTCGTGGCTGCTCGAGGATTCTCCCGAAAGACCACAAGGAACCTCTGCTCTCGGCAGCAGCCGCGATGTCGAACATCGTGGCGATGAAGCAGAGAATCGCCGCCGTCAGGGAGAACAGACTTCCGTAGAAGAAGATGGTGATGTTTCGATCGATGTACCATCTTCTCCAGGCGAGCAGGCCGGTCACGAAGGGAACTAGACACGCCACTGACAGGATTGGACCTTGGAGAGATAAGGCCAGGCTGCCCAGCAGAAGCGAAAGCGCACCGAGACCGAAGTGCACGAAGGACAGGCCTCCGACGGTCGACGCCGAATAACGTCGCTCCGATGGATACAACGAGGACAGAGCTGGCTTCGTTTTTACTTTTATCACGTACACGTTCTCCATCGTCACTCGCTCTCGTGGATCTCTTGCAATATTCGTCTGACAAACTCCTTTACTAACGATCGAAATTAGGTGAAGAGAAGAATGTAATATACACATTTGCCAAAGTGATCCATCGTCGATGGATTTTCTAATAAATGTGTGCTCGGGTGTTAACTCTTGACTGGTAGCATCGGGCTGTTGTCGACCGTAAGGATTTAGAATTTTTTATTTATATCTAGAATCTCTTTATCTAGCTTGAAGATTGATTCGGTGACTGTAATGACTTGGAACTGAATTACTCGGTTTTGGAATTTTTGACTTTATTGTTTTATAGAATAGGTTACTCTCATTTATGATACAACGACACTGTTTGAGGATTAATTGGACGATTATCTGTAACTTGAATTTAGGATTAAATTGCTCAATTTCGCAATTTTTAATTTAATCGAATTACTAATCTCAGTCACGTAAAATGCAAAGTATCTCAAAATTCTGTGACACGTGACCCAACTTGATGCCACTTGAGAGTTAACCCGGGCACCTTGAACGGAAGTTGCTTCGGCTCTTTCGAAACCAAGGGCACTTGACCGTGAACGAAATATAGCAGTCAAAAGTATCACAAACTCACAGATAAAGTATCGAGAACGAATCTCCGACAAGTAACTCCTCAAATATTCCTAACAAAGGCCACTCTTAGTTTCACCATCCTACGCTGGCAATCGCGACCATTCGTTCATTTTGCGACGCAGAACCGCTGAGACGTTCAGACGAGAAACGAACAATAATTTCCGTGCCAGCCAATTGCGCTAACCGCCTGAATTTAATTCAAGAAATCCCCGTACCAGCGTCGCATGGATTTCCTCGTGCGCCCGAGCACGCGCTTGTGCAATCGGCGCTGTAACAATGGAACGAGGACGAAAACCGAGGGAAAAGGAACCGAGTCTCCGTCCAATAAGCACGTAGACGCGAAACGGTAAATAGATTTAACAACGGAGCGTCGTTGCTTCAGCTTCGTTTTTCTCTCGTCGCTGCGAACATTATGCAACAGCGGTTTGCGACTGCCAGGCAACGCAATTATCCAGCTGCACGCGCGTATCCGCGCTCTCGCCTGGCTCCGGCTTTTCTCAGACACACGCCGTTTTCACCGGTTTCTTGCGAATCCAGCCGCGCGCTCGATTTTTCGATCTCTTGGGAAATCACTGAACCAGTTCCCGTCCGCGAGAATTGTCTGCTTCGTCACCGATCGTTCCCCGTCGAACTTGGTTCAACCTTCTCGTTGACTTCTTCCGCGCGGTTTTAATTGAGAACGCTCGCTGACATGACGAATGCGAGTGTAATTAACGTCATTAACATCGTCGCAGTTGCGGGCGATTCTTTTCGCTGAATAACCGGTTGCTTCGCTCGACGATAACTCGCTAAATTTTCGCGAAACCCGCGTTATTCCTTACACACTCGGAGCAGTTTCACGTAGCAGCGATTAAGTTTTTTTTATCGTCGATTAAGTAACCGACAGTTTTGTCCAAGTCTCGCTTCATTCTTCCTCGCGTACCGAACTTGGCGTCGAATCAAAGAGTTCAACTAATTGGCAGTTTCATTCATTCAAGTCTCTGATGAAATCTTCATTCTTCGGCACACACTGAATTTTACTTTGCACGTTATTAGTCCAGATCTGTTAAATCAGAGAAGATCGTGGATTTGAAGAAGTTAACTTTGCGAGGAGAGAATAACTACCGTCGACGAAAAACGCTTGGGTAGAGCTTGAGCTGCGAACGAAGACTAGTTCGGAGTTTGAAATTACTATGAGATCCTGAACAGAGACCTCCCACGCGGTCGGTTCTCGCAGTGAAAGGGACAACAGAGAACGACGGATAGATGAACCTTCGCGGTTGTTTTAAGCCTTCCTCACACCACTTTTCACATGCTCGTGAAACGATGTCACGCTTGCAACGCGGGAGATGCATCTATCGTAACGTGTTTCTTGTTGATGCAAGAAATTATGTACGTTAAATACAATCAAGGTGCAGGATCAAGTAACCCGTCCTTTCGGACGCAATGTGTTTCCAATGCTTTCAATTGGACTGTGGATTCGTCAATTGGCTAGTGGGTTCGTTTCGGTTTCAAATTTAAAGATGCGAAAAATTGCTAAATATAGTGCACGTTGTGACATTTAATAAACTAGTCGGTCAATTCAATTATTTTGATAAGAATATAAATTCGCGCGAGTTAGTTGTAATTTGTAGATCGCCACTCGTGTGAGCAAACACATCGTAGAATCGTCACGAAGGATTTAGGCTAACCTTTATTTTTCACGGCAGAAACACAGGGGCTTGGCACCCGACCTTTTCTCCCAAGCTCGAGCCCACATACTGCCATTGATACTGATCAATCCAATTCAATAACTATCGTGCGAATTCACCGCGATGGCAGAACACAATGTTGCTAATTTTTTAAACAATATTTAAACATCGATCTTCAATCATCTCAAGATTTGATCGAGTTTAATGAAATACTATATTATAATTTATAAATAAATGAACAATATCACTGATCGTGACTAAATCTTCTTGGAATAATCCAAAAATGAATTCAATTAATCTCTATAATTCGTCTCAAATGAAGAGTTGGCATATAAAGAAGTTTTCCACTGACGTTATATAGCGTTTCACGTGAAGACAATTCCTAGCAACAGGGATTAATTAATCCGATTGCGCTGATTAAAAGGGAGGTCAATAAAGATTACTACGACCGAGAAGCAGAATATTTTGTAGTAGCAGTAAGTACTTTTTATATTTATTTTTCAGTCTCCTGCAAACAATACCCCTACATCGTATGGCAAAAATAATACGTCAATGGTTGAACATCAAAGTGTTTAATGGGGAAAGGTTCGATGATTCACAGCCTAGTCGAAACCACCGACAAAAGAGGATCAAAAACCGACACGTTTCGGCGCGTGTCGCGAGAATAACTGGGCACGTGTGCACTCCTGTTTTTCAAAGCGATTTCCTCGCGAGCAATTTTACTGCTACCACCAATTTTAGTTCGTTTGTTCACGAATTGATGATTTGTTGCGCGTTTAACCAGCTCTCCAGCTGTGGGAAATTTTCATACTTTTCTGTGTGAAATTATAGACGAAATTTACGTCCTATATTTATCGCAGAAATAACCAAACAACGCAAAAAGAAAAAAAAAGAAGTAAATGACACTTTGAAATTGTCAAATGATAGGAAAATAATCGTAAAAATTTCCATTCTTAAAACACGAACGAGGGATATGTTAACTCGACATTTCCCGCAAGAAAAGAGAAAAGTTCACTTTCTCGATCTCCAGAAATAAAATTCTTCGCTGATAAATCGCTCGAGCGGAAAATCTGCCACGCTTTCCTGGAAACTGATCGCGATCCCGCAGAATAACGACGAATTACTGCTTAATACGGATGAGACGATAATATACTTTCTCGTCGTTTATTAAAATGTTAATATGTTAATGACGCGGGTGAGAAGAAAAAATGAAGAAGAATACTTTTCCTGCTCTCGATTCCTTATTTTCATTAGACATTCTCTCAAGCTTTTCTATTTCTGCAAGCTCTTCTCGGTTCTTTGAATTGAAAGGATAGATTCCATTCGCTCATGCATGAAAGTGCCAGCTTTTTGTTAAAACTAAACTATTTAGGTTGCTATTGGGTCTCAACGACTACAGTTCTTTTGAAAATAGTGTTGATCGAATTTTGACAGACAAGAAAGGACACGTGTCGGCGTTTGAAATAGAACTTCAAAAAATTATGAATGATGGTATCATCTGCACGCTCGCGTCCTCACCGAGCGTTAATGTCTCCGCGCACGCAATAATTCCACCCAAAAACTCTCATCGGGGACTCCAATTTGCACAATTTTAATGCGACTTCCTCCCTGTTCCTCGAAATGACTTTTCGGCCGTTAACGCGACATTCGCCTGCACGTACGAGCCAACCGTGTATTTGGTGCACGAAGAGTGAAAGATAAAGAGCGTGTTTGTGATCGGAACGCGTTTGTATTGGAGCAGCTGTTACGATTGGGGCACGCGTCCCAACGGTCGCGGCAGCTGCCCAGAAAATTGTCTATAGTGCCTTCGACTGAAGTTCTTTCGTGATACTCGCGCGATAACGCTTTTTTATGCGCGCTTGTACATTTAACTTACGCGAGAAGAAAACAGTTGTCAGTTAATTGTCGCTAGTTCGAGTCGTTTGGTATTTTTGCGATGTTCTATCGAAGCAATGAAATGTGGATGCAACATGGGTATGCAACTTTCGAGTCACACGAATTAGAGTTTAACGGATAAGAGAAACGTCAATTATAAATAAAACTCGACAAAATTTCTTGAAATTTTACATATATATTTTTTGGTAGCAACTTTAGTGTTGCTTTGTCGAGTGTAATTGATAATTTAAATTGGTAATTTAATTCTAAAATATTCAATCATTCGATTTACAATTGTTCACGAAATTAATTTATAAAAACTCCATAATTGCAAAGAATAAGAAAAAGTTTGTAACAAAAAAATACAATCATTCAACCCTTTCAACCCTTTCAACCCTTTAAAACCGCACCATGTATGTTGCAAATCCATCAAACTTTTAGGAAAAATTATGAATTTTAGGTATTTCTACCATATAAATTAATATGGAATGGTATTTAAAATTTAAATGTCATGGCGGAGAAAGGATCACCGCAGAGGTGATATAAATTTCTTAACATACTGCTGAGGGTAGAAAACGTTAGAAGGAACGTACTATATACAAAAAGACCCCTACCCTTTGGTATGTGACACCAAGTTTTATATTATGTGAACCCTCTGACAACCCCTCAGGTAGTACGTCGCATATGCACACGCGTGTGCGGTGGTAACGCTCGGAGAAACGCCCTTCGTGCATCTGCTCTTCAGGAAGCTCGTGTGGCAGTTCGTTGGAAGCAACCGTACTGTACAGATCGAACGCATTTCAACATCGGACTTTGCCCCCGCCAGTGAGAGACTCGCCAGTTTCTCACGCCAAAGTGAAGACAAATTTTCCACAGTAGCGGAGTATCGAAGAAATAATGGGAAAAGTTTGAAAGACAGGGTGTTTCGTGACTGTTGTGAAACGGAACAGAAAGAAGAAAATGTGCAAGGTACACCGTGCTTCCGCGAAAGATATCGCCTCGCTGCCTGCAAAAACGGTAACATTCTCCCTCGAAACTTGGACATCGCCAACCTACGTGAGCAACGTTTTCCTGATTGTCGTCAATCGGAAAAATAAATCGTAAGTGGCAGAATAATTCTTCGGAAGCCACGTTCTAAATGCGCGCGTGTCTCAATAAAGTTAAAATATCGGACGCCGAGTAAAGACTCTGATCGATAAATGAGCAATCTCCAGACTCAAAACTCTAAAAGCTTTGATGAAAATTGAACGAATCTATCCGAGACGACAAAATGATGGCCCAAACGACAGAACCGACACCGGTGCACTGTTACACGAATCCCTCGTTCTGCCGGCAATCGGAGTACATACCGGAAGACCAAACTTCCGATCTACCGCCACCACCTCATTTTCAAAACAACGACGATCTACCACCACCGCCTCCGCCGTTGCAATTGCAGTACAACGGTGGCCAAAATAACCCCGCGTTTCAAGAACCAGGTGTGGAGGGTAGGATCGAGAAAACGGATAGCAGAGACAGATACTGTTACCTCGAGGGTAATAGCAATTCCACGCATCGAAGGTATGGAAGCGTTCCGGTGGAGGAACATCGCGCGATATACAATCAAAGTTCAAGGTACGAGTACATACAGGACGAACAGAGGGGTCAGGTACAGAGGAGGAGTTCGCTGAGGTACGAGTTCATTCCACGCCAGCAGGTGCAACAACGTTCTGCACCGGCGACCAACCAAGACGACGGGCGGGAACTGCAGATGCAAAGTTGTCGGAACAACAGCAGAAGATACGCCGTCGTACCGGGTGATACGGATTATCAGGACGAGGAGACCGGGTGGAACACGTCGCAGCATGTGTCTACGACGCGGAGGCATATCAACACGCCACAGGGTAGGTTTATTAGAATAGTAGATTAATTGGTGGTAAATGTGCCTTGGAATTTTATTGCGACTTTCTCGTGACTGTGGTGTTAACATCTTCGTCGGGTAATGTTCGTGACGTTTCGGATGAGACTTTGATAAAAATGAACATGCAAGGCACCGAGAATTTGTATGGAAGAGATTAGTAATGCCAACTTTTTAACTAGGGATGATGAATTAACTTGTCATTAAAAAATGCCTCTTCGATGATAAGTTGAGGCATCATCGTCTTTCGTTAAAGACACTCTGTTACGTAAAATAATTATTGCACCGTAAGATATTTCATTTGAAGAGACATTACGTTTCGACCTCAAATGCGAAGGGGTTAAAATAGCAACGTGTTATTAGGTCGTTACGCTAGAGTGCCGTTGCAAGAAGAAGACCCTCCAGCTCTACCGGAACGAAACGCCCAAGAACTATCGGTTTCCCCGAGAAACAATTTAGCTACACAAAAACTGCACGAGATATTGACCACTCCGAGGAAGCCCAGATCCAGATCCGAAGAGAGAACTCTATCTCCAAAGAGGCAACATTCGTTCAATCAAACGCCACAAAGAAGAGCACTCACTCCGGGTGGTTCCCCAACTGGTACACACGTGTTCGGCAAACGTTTGCCTCGAAAAATATCTAAAATAGAAGAAATATCTTAGTAAATTCACAGATCACAAACCGAAAGTGGAATTGTGGAATGCACTGCATTTCAGAATTTAAAGAATATATATCGTGAAAAAATCTAAATCACTGCAATAATCTTTATTCATTCTAACTTTAGATAATCTGTAGATATAAATAATGTTAAATTTCATGGAATATAGGTCGAACATTTAGTCCTACGCGTCCCACGCCTCAAGGTACACCACATAATCGTACATTCTCCATGGGACCTCAAACTTCCACCCCTAACAAAGAGCCATCGGCACGAAGATGCTTGCCATTATTAGAAAACCCGTCTCGACAGCAGGATGTCTGTCCAGCCAGCAACTGTGGGAGACTACGATACATTGGCACGGCTCCGGTTGACCTTGTAACGATGGGTCATGGTGATCCACCGCCTCGTTACGCGTACTTGGAAAATGGACCAGAATCTATGCCAATGGTATCCGGTTCACCAAAGTATCAAGTGATACCAGCAGGACAGAAAAGAAACGCGTACCAAAGCATAGAAAGTGCTTTTATCGCTAGAACCGCAGTAGTAAGTAATTATATAAGGTTCAAACGATTTGCAGAAAATTTTTCTAAAAATTCTTCAATTTAATTATTATCAATATCGAGGTTATTATTGAGATAGTATTTCGTTATTCGATTATGTAACCGTATAACAGAGAATGAAATGATGAACTAATCGTGTGGTTTATCTATATAGGTTCCACCACTGTCACCACCAAACAGTGACGCAAATACAACCTTGGCTAGTGGTTTGGAGAAGAACGACAGAAAAAACGCACCGCTCTTATTGGTCTTGATTGGTATTTTGACCTGCGGTTTGGCTTTGTACTTGTCTTGGACGCAAGGAAGAAGGTAATTGCACGTAGATAAAAAGATTTGTAACTTTCATCAGGAACTAATTACGGATATTCATTTGCAGATATTATTACGATAGTGCAGCAGGTTGTGGAGCCTGCTGCGCCCTAGCTGGCGCTTGTAGAACATTAAGAAGGACTTGGACAGGACTTGGACTCGCAGCATTGTCGGCACTGAGCTGTGCAGGACTTCTCTTACTCGCTGCCAAATCCCCCAAATCTGGCACCCCTCTGCACGATGTCACGGCTGGTGCTTTGTGCGGAGTTTCCCTCTTGGGTGCTATTTTGGCGCTAGTCGCGCTTTTGTCACCAAGGTGCAATTTAGGACGACACAGAAGAGTGCATTCTTGGATTCCTCGACTGTCACCCTAACTCTTACATTCAGCTTGTCTCTTGCGTTCTTGAAATGTATAGAATACGACATACCTCACGTATTTCAGTGTACAAGTTTAATGCAAGAATGATGGAAGTGAAAATTAATTAATTGCTGAATAATGAGAGATAAATTAAAGGTTCTATACAATGCAATAATGTTAAAGAATGTTAAACATGTTATAAATTAATTAATCTATATCCCCAGCCAGTCCAAGTAAAAATATCCCAATTCAAATTTAAGACATGTACACAGTGTGACAAGATATCTGAAAATTTCCAAAAATTCGTGAGATATGTCTTATTATATACAATTACTATTAAATTTACACAATGAAATGTTGTCTGATCAGACAGTGAAATCCTAGTCTGCTGTTTTATCGATGATATGAATGATTATATAGAAGTAATACTGAGGGAGTGTAATGTAAGAACACAATTTATGCTCATGATGTATTATCATCAGACTGCGAATGTTTATGCGTTTTTAAATTTTTATAAATCAAACTAAAAAAATATATATATGTAAAATATATGTAAGTATTTTACTTGAAGAGTGTTCTATTTTGAATATTTTATATATTTTTACACATTCAAAGCATTTTTTCATCTCTAAGTTTCTAAGAAACGCATAAATATCCGCACTATTTTAAATTTAATGCGCTCCTAAAAATTATCCAAGTACAACACTTTATATTTTTGTAAGACTTTGTATATTTCGTTAAATAAAAAAATTTCCGATGATTCTCTTCAAAAATCTTAAAACAAGTGCTATATTTGTTTGATACCCACAATGTGGAAACGCGATACAAATATTGTCCAATTCATTAAATCATTAGAGCTTCTATCACCTAAGATCTTACTTGTCTATGAAACAATTTATCAATTTGCTATATATAATAAAATAGTCATCGATTTCAAATGTATAAAAAGATAATATATTTCTTTCAATTAAGAAAAGGGAGAAGCTCATCTGATTGAGAATCCTACGAAAATATTTAATAATATTCTATCAGAAAAAAGGTATTTCAACTAATAAGAGCATTCATCTCAAAATGAAATATATCGATTACTACATCATTTCCAACACACATATAATTTTGAGCTTCATGAAAATCTGACAGAAATTGAAATCTACCTCAAACCATAATGTTATTATGTAATGATATTATGACAAGTGGAGAAAATGTCTACAAAAGACGGACTTATCGTTGTTCTTTGCCAAGAGAACTGTATCGAAACTTTAGAAATACTTTTCCATAAATTGAACGATTGAACCGTGAGATACGCTAAAATTCCCAATTAGCGATAGCGTAACCGGCTATATGGACTTTACTTAACCTCGAGTTTTTTCTAGAGAAGATAACTAAAAAAAAGAAAGCGATATTTGTTCAGCAATTTGTGCAATTAGAACATCAAAATCCAATTTCGTCAAATCTTTGGTAATCATCGTTCTAAATGAAAAATTATTATCTTTTGTAGATAAATTTGCAACGTGTACGATGCATATTGCTATTTCAGAAACAGATGGAATATCTGTGTAATGCGCTTAATTGTTTGAAGATTTATGCAAATTTCACGTGAATCGAACATGGCTGGTTCGATTTGTTACACAAATCGATTCGACTTCGACAAGACGTGATCGTTTGCCTAATATGTACATATCCACATCGTTCGAACGCGGTTGCACAATTGCTCAATACTAAAATCCTCTGATCTTTCGATTTTCACATTTCTTCCTTGCTTTTGTGTGTCCAAGGCAAACAGCTTTCATTCTCACGGATTGTGTCGTGATGCATCGTAATATACACATGCATCAATGACCTCGTCATAGAATGATTATTTCCATGCTATCAAGTACGTACACGTATTCTTTATAGTTTATACAAAGAAGCATCTTCCCCTCGTTGAATAATCGTAATAACAATTAATGGGAATATAAAAGTTCGACGGGGGTATTAAAACGTCAATTTGAACCGGCACACGATAGTTTACCAAGAAAAATATGATTTACAATTGTTCAAAAGGTACTTACAAAATTCGAGGATGAAGGAGTCACCTGTCGCTAATGGCGGTTGATCCGTTTGAATTCGTACCGTGTGCAACGTACATTGATGACGTCACGTCATGTTTTCGCGCCAAATTTCAGCAAGTGAAATCGTTCTGTTTCCGCCGAAATTATAACACCGACAGGCATGACATCCGTACTGAATGATAAAATGGAAACCTCTCGCACTCCTGATGCGTTTTCGGCGTGTTTTTTTTTTTATCAGAACTTTCAAGACGTTCAAATACTGCAAATTGCAATCTCGACGATGTATACAATATGGTGTGAAAGTCATGTTGATAACTTACGCTTTGTGCAGAGTGCATCGAACTTGTCGCAGGATTAAGAAGCACCATTCTTTGTCTCGACGATAGTGTTAATTGAATAACACGGAATATGATTGCAGGAACGAGAAAATATGGAAAAAGAAGGAAAAAAGTGAGGAGCGTGGTATGGCCGTGCTTCCCTTCCTCCAGCCGGCAGCTTACGCAAACGGCCGAGAGAGGGTGCGCCAGTAGCGCCGATAATTCGTAACCACGAAAGGTATAAGTCGTTCTCCTGTAAACGTTCGTCGCCGCGAATATCTTCACGTGTGTTTCTCTGCTATTTGTGTATCGTTGTTCGAGCGTCGAGCGTCGAAAGGTGTGCAAGGTGTGGCTGACAGGGATATACTCGTTTACTGTCGGGTGAAAGAACCAGGCCGAAAACAGTTGTTCGAACGTGTTACTCTCACAGCAGCAGGTAAGAATTTCGTCGTCTTTGGCCAGTGCTCGCGTAGATAACTTGCACGCTTGTTTATTTGTCGCGATCTTATCGCTCTTGGGGTAATACGTCTCGTTCTCTCCTATCGATTTGATTTGTTTTGTTTGACAAGCGCGAAAGATGCGGAGCACGCGTGTCATGTCTCGATTCAAGGCCAGGGAAGACATATTGGCACGTGAACAGAGCTTATTAAAAAAATAGACCTGCCCGATCGAGGGAAATCGCTACGTTTGAATCGATCGGGAATTATTTACGAGTTTGCGTTGATTATTGACGACCGCTCGTTCGTCGAGTGCATTTGCTTTGAGTTTACGTTTGCGTCCGCTGCGTCATGCGAGCTTGCTTGTTGTTCCTTTTGCGTTATATAAGGAACACGCTTTGCGCGAATGTGCCGCCGCCATTTTTGTTGACGTAACGAGGCGCGAAATTTAACCGACTCCTGTCGGTACAATACGTACCAGGGTACGATCTTTGAATCGCTCAAACTTTCCATAATCGTTTCTCGATGTTTCAACAGCGATCTTTTCTGTATTTTATTCACTTTTTCGTTGATAATTTTCAAAGATAGAAGAGGTCTGTCGAAAGAACGAGTCAAGCGAAATTTTTATCTAAGGTCTGGTTTACACGCGCACATTCTTCTCACAACGTGTTTTAACAAAGCTCGCTTCTTCATCGCGTTCTTTCACTGTGATGCATAATAAAATTATCAGTCGTTTAATGACCATCTTTAACAATAACCTCGTATTCGCGGCACTCTATTACGCTATGAACGTTTTATAATTTAATCTGCCCTGTCCACTCATTTATCCATTCACATCACAGAACATCCGACCATGGCATATTTTCCTCCTGTTGGTCGGCTAATACACTTTAAGATGCGACTTCCCAAGCAACATTGTCGAACCACGTTTTCGACGATTCTACTTGTTTACCAATTACAGATAATAAACATATTCATTTACAAAAATAACAATTTACAAAAATGATTGCACGTTCAATGTTGTTTCATCGACTTGTACCATTTCGTCTCGAAGCTGTTAACCTGTAGTGTTAGAGATACAGATACTTGAATTTTCACAAAATTATACATATACAATCTAGATGAAAAAAAATATGACGACGACGAAATATTAAGCAAATCCTTGGAATATATGTTTCTTTGATAGCTCCAATATTAAAAAAAAAAATAGAATATAAATTACTCGATTAAAAAGCAACATTTGAAATAATACTCTAAAGTATGAAGAGGATGGAAAATCAAATAGAAAGATAATTTTGACACAGCACGAGATGGAATTTCAAAAGTGCTCTTATACTTATCTTATATTCTTCTATTTATTCTGTGCTTATGAAATATTTTCCTATTTCATGTTCATTTTTATCAGTCCCTCTTACAATTCTATGTCTTGTTTCTCAACACCGATAAATTCCTGGAATTCCAAGCGCGTGTCCCAAATATTTTGTGGGTCGTTCGATGGCCCAAATTCGTGCCAGCGTTTGGACGTGTCCACGAAATCGTACGATTCCAGCGATGCGCGTGGTTATCGTCGCATCGTCAGGTTTCACATTTAAACTAAAAAGCGATGATCGGCGTGGCAACAAAGACCCTATTTCTTCTGTTCTTCGGATCGACGTCGTACAATTGCGCCTAACTCTGACAATCGATCCGACCGTGGCCCAACTTGACAGCAATTTAAAATCGCTTCTCCTCCTGTGAGCCGTACCAAGTGCAACTGCCATTCTCTCCCACGAAACGTCACGTAGACCTTCTTCCGCTTCTTTTGCCAGGCGTTTATCACGCGAACACGTTTAACCATAGAATAAGAGAACAAAGTAACCGAGATCGAGTAAAGCTTTGAAACTCATTGGAAGACACCGAAGATAAAGAATAAGAAATTAAAAAAAAAAATAAAAAAAAAAATAAAAATACAGAAAACATCAACGAAGGTGAATCGACGAAAAGTGAAAGCACCATCTTTTCAGGAAAAATGGCGATCACCTCGCCGAAGGATGCCAAGGAGGGCAAGGTGGAAACCGCGGCAAGAAGTTGGATAGCGAAACCAATTTTGAGCTCCGAATTCGTTGATGATCCGCCTCTCGAAGATGTCTACGTGGGTTTAATTCGGAAGAAAAAGGACATCTCGATTGCAATTCAGAGGGTCTCTTCCATTCTGCCGGGTTTCCATCACCTGAAACGCTGTTTCTCCGAGAAGTTGCTCTTGGCTCCGGTGAACTGTACAGAATTATCAACGGAAAGGGAAGATTCGTCCGGGAAGGAACGAAGTTTGACCGAAGATAAGCTTAGAACGGTATTAAGGGAAAGGGGATTTGACTTATCCTTGTTGAAAGATGACTTTCAGATGATAAAGGTGCCGGCGAGAGCAGCCAAAACGAAGGCACAAGCGATGCGGCTCTCCAATATTTGGCCCCTGAACTTTCACCCAGACGTCAACGTCGAACGTCTAATCGACGGATCGGTTTTCACAGAATACCAATTGGGCCTGATAGAGAGGTACATGAACGTCGCGGTGCAAGCAGCCAGATTAGGAGCTGTCGGCAATGCGAACTGCAATGGTAGCGCGGTGATCGTTGACCCGGAGGATGGAAGAATCCTTGCGATCGCTGCCTCGAAAATCGACCAGCATCCGATGTGGCACGCGGCTATGCTGGCTGTGGATCTTGTTGCTAAACTTCAGGGCGGAGGTGCTTGGGAATTTGAAGAAAAATCGACACAGAAAGATACTGTTGCGTCAAAAACATCTAAATCTATTGATCAGAGAGAAGCAGCAAATCGTCTGACTAAAGAAACTGGTATCAAGAGGAAATGTATAGAGGATACTCCACTTTGTTATCCAACGAGCTTGTCGAAAATTAGTCTTCCAAAGGAAGAATCTTTGGAATGCATTGTCGTTCGACGAGGACGAAGGAACAATGGTTCAACGAAATCCGAGAAGATTGCAGCAACAAACGCTGAAAAGTGTGGTCCTTATTTATGCACAGGATACTGGATCTTTTTGTTAAGAGAACCGTGTCCCCTTTGCGCCATGGCACTGCTGCACTCCAGAGTTTTGAGAATATTTTACGGTATTCCGAATGAAAATACAGGCGTGTTAGGGTCCAAGACGGTGTTGCACGCAGTGCCAGGGTTGAATCATCGATATCAAGTTTGGAGCGGCGTTTTGGAGCAAGAGTGTCGTCAAGCGTTGCAAGATATCGAGCATAGAAATACGAATTGATTCACACGGTTGTCACATTTGTAACAATTAATCGTAATTCCTTAACGACAAACGATTCGTCAACGATCGCAAGGAAACTTGTCGCTTAGAGACATTTCGTTCGTTGGAAAGATTAAAAATCGTCGAAGCAAATTCTGTAATTCACGTTTCAGTGCAATTGCAGCAAGTGCGACTACGATTTTCGTAACCTTTGATAATGATACCGACGAAAGAACTGTCCTTGGCATTGTCGCGAAGTAAGTTAGCCAAGTCGTGATGCTATAACATCAATGTAACAACCGGTTTATAATTTCAATCAAAAGCAGACGACGCAAAAGATCTTACACGTGGTTTAGACGTGCGTTCATCCGTTATGAGGCAGATATATGTACGACCTTGGTGTCTTGGTATAATTTGCAGGAACAGAGATCTCTATTCGTGGTTGTTGCTTCTTCGTCTACACGACGAGTTAGGCACTTGTATCTATTATATTATACAATCGCCGATCTTAGCCGATACTTTCTTATTGTTGGAATTAAGCCTGATTAAACATTGCAAAGTTTTTCAATTTTCACATTAGACTGAAGTATAAAACTTGTATCAGAAAAATTCAAGTGCAAGATATACAAGAGATATACAAGAGAACACAACTTTTATTTATATATATTTTATGAAAATCGTTCAAATCTCTGAAAATGCACTGTTGTAAATTTGTGAAGTTTCTATAAAAAAAAAAATGTGTATATATATATATATATATATAAATTGATCGTTTTTCGATTCCAATATTAAACGACGAGAAAATGGCTTGGACTTTCAAAGATCGTTCAATTGACAAGTTCAATATTTAGAAGTGACAATCGCTCGGAGGACAAACTCCGAGTTTATTACGGTTAAAGCGATTCTTTCGAAGCGTTACGTCAAGCTTTAAAAAAGAAAATCCTCCGCGTCTCCGTGGAACGATTCGAAACTTCAGACAGAAATTATTATTAAGATGAATTACCTCCAGTTGTCACGAGTGATGCTAGAAAGACGTCGAAAATAATTCCCTCGTCGACGCAAGTCTATTATTTCATACAGAGCAAACTGTTGTACGACGAACGAATAATCTTCGGTTGGAAGACCGAAATATACTTCGCGATAGCGTGAGGCAAGGCCGCGTGAAGTAATTCGCCGTCGGTGGTGGTCGTTGATCTCGTCGAATCAGTGGAAACGTCGCCATCGGAGTTTCCTACGAGGAGTTCCTTTCCGCAGTCGTGCGGATCACTCGGACGTCGCGTGCAAGTGTCGTTGATACGGCGAATACGCTGCTGGTTCTGCGGAGCTTTCCTGTACAAGACACGCACGGTTTAATTTGTATGGAACCGAGTAGCGCGTATAACAATGACCTCGCGGATTAACTTCAATCAGCGAAACTTCAGACGTCTAACCCCGTTGAGCTGGCCGGCTTTGCTGAACGGATGTACGTGCAAAGATGCGGAGAACAGCGCTGGAACACACTTAGGAGAAAATGATGGTACATGGAATTAGGAAGCACGACGACTTATTCGTCGGTCGAGCTGCGGTACGACTGGCGATCCAACGTGACTCGTAGAAGATTTTGCACACGTGCTGATAAAGAAATCTTGACCTTTTTTTATACTATTAATTATCGATAAAATTAAACTATTTCATGCAATTTTATGGGATGAAACATTGAATTATTGAATTACACGAATTCAGTTGAATCATTGTAAAACTGAGAGCGGAATTTTCTATAAACGCATGAATCGACTGTGCGTCAGAGATCTTTAACTGGACGAAATTCCTATTCCTTCCTTTCAAATATTGCAGTTGCGTCAGAGGCTCGCGACCTCGATCACAATTATGCAAAGTTTTAAATTCTTTTGGATTTTTTAGTTGCCGAAGTGCAAGGTTTCGTCGTTAAAATCGGTTATTAATTTTCCGTTGCCTTTTTTTTTTAATTAATAAATGATGTATATATCCTACGACATGTTCGACATTTTTATACAGAAAACATTTCTCTAGAAGCCCGATTCCGTGAACGTATATTAATCTTTGTTGTTTCAGGTTCTGTTTCAACAATATTAGTTTTTCTGGGGATTTTCTGGAGACGAAGCAACCACCTGAAAGTCTAAGGATTGCAGAGCAGTCTGGAAATCTGAACGAAAAGGAAACACTCTGATAAATCGTCTTTGTCTAATCCTTCAGAATATTTATTCAAACATACTTTTCGTGTAACAGCAAAACACATTGACTTTCTCTCTCTTTCCTTACATTTCTTGTTCAATCTGTCATTGATCCTCCAACGAAAGAGCGAAGAAGAATCATCCTTTCTCGTAATCTCGTTGGAAGCTAAACGAAACAACGCGTTAGCCAAAGTCGGAGATAACGTCTTACGAAGTAATTAATCCACGTGGCGAACAGTCATTTTTTACGACGCAACTGCTCGTCAAGTCGACGTAAACCGTCGTCGTCTGTAATAGCAAACGGAAGATACGCGAGCGAAACTGAAACAGTTTTGACGCAAAGGTTTTCCCGAAGACAACGTTTCACTCAGCCAGATAGGAAAAGCGGAACGAGTCAGGTATTTAATCGAAATTCGAATTCAACGCGTGACGATACGGGACGATTTTACGAGGTAAACCAAGTCACATTTTGCTCATCAGCACTGAGTGGTTCCAATTGACGGTCGGGTCGACCCTCCAGCGTAGACACTATTGGTCAGCCTTTTAATACAGACGGTCGCGATTGGATCAGATAGCC
This sequence comes from Melipona bicolor, assembly GCA_030673865.1. NCBI lineage: Eukaryota > Metazoa > Arthropoda > Insecta > Hymenoptera > Apidae > Melipona > Melipona bicolor. The sequence goes on along the minus strand of JAHYIQ010000023.1, from coordinate 3,455,782 downwards.
GGATCGTTCTTAGACAGAAGACATCGCCGGAGCATTCGGTTCAAAACTTTTGACGTCGTCAGTGTCGCGCAATTTGCTGCCGGTCGACGTCGTCGCAAAAAAGGGGTAGAGGATTCGTGAGACGTTCGCACGTCCGCAGTTTGTCTCAGTCGGTTTAAGTCGGTCAACAGTAGCACCGAGCTCATAAAGATAATCAAGCAGAACAATACCGAGGAAGCAATTGTATCAGGAAGTCGAAACGTTTGATCTGCGTCGCAACTGATTTCTGGAGAAAGAAGATTCGCTTATCGTCGACGTTTTCGAGACTTTAGAATATTAGAAAGAAGATAGAAACGAGGAAGTCATCATCGAGTAGAGCTGTGAATTTCGATAACGTGCGATAAACGTATCTCGACGTATCATCTGAGGTCTCGATTACCAAGTTTGAATGGCTCAAATCTACTGGCTCTTGCTCTTTGAAAGATCCTGATCGTTACCTCCAGCTTATCGCCAGAAGATAATAGTGAGACGAAAGATTCGGAGTAGAAGAAAAAAAAGTGGAGGTTTGCTGGAGAGGAAGATTCGTGTTCTCAGTATTGAACGAAGAGGACGAATATTGGCTGACTTCTTCGAGAGGTTCACCTTCCCTCGAGTGGAAAGTACTTTAAGGAACGTTGACGAACGAAACACATTGCAATTTGGTTTTACACCACGAAGCCTCGTCTTTTTCTCCCTGGATCAGATTTATCTTTCCATCGGCATCATGGAACGAAGGATCCTGAAAATGTGGTGACGACGTGATAGGCGAAGGCCTTCGATTATCGAGACACTATCAAGTGGTGTGAGCCATAGTCAGTTAGAAAAAGCGAAATCGAAATCGAAATATATTTGTACAGTGTCCAGTGACACTCGCTGACAGTCAGTTTTTGTTAACGAGACGAATTCTACTCGAGCGAAACGAATTCCTCCATCTCGAAAGATAATACGAAATTTTCCTCCACGACTGCTGATTTCAATTACCCTTCCGTCGAGCCGGAAATCCAGTGACCAGTCGTACCGCCGAATCTGAACGTGACTAAGCTCTCGTTTCGCTGAATTTTCCATTTGTCGAGGAGCATCGAGAATACGTGTCGGCAGAGAGAAAGAGAAAGAGAGAACAGCGGGCCGTCATTTCGCGAAACGCTCGAATCTCGAAGGAAAGAAATAGTAACAAGATGCGTTGCAGCCAAGGTGTGGCGATGGTATTCGAGGACGCGTTCGTCGTCTTTTCGCGGTTTCTGTCGCTCAAGTCGCGGGGTTGCGCACTCTTGGAAACGCACCGGCAACGCGAGACAACTGGCATCAAGAAATTGTACAACAGCTTCTTCGTAATGTTCTAAGGATAGCTCTTCCTCGTGGGAAGTACGTTCGGCCGTTCGACGACGGTGGTCGAGTGATGCACCGTGTACTTCCGAGATCGTTGTCGATCCCGAAGGAAACAACGCGGAGAACGCACAAATACGGAGGACGTTTTGGTGAAAAACGAAAAAGAATCGAGAAGATCGAGAAAGAACGGAGAAAGAATTTGGGAAATTGCTTGCCAGCCGCAGAATGTACGTTTAGAGTAGCGTTTAGAGAAAAAGAAAAGGAGGAAAGAAAAGTCGCCGTGGTATTAGGTTGAACCTACGAATTTCATCGTGGATGATCATCGTCCATCGCTATCTAACCGAAACTCAGACTTGTAATCTCCTCTTCGAATATCACATAGCTACCAAAGCGTTCTCCGAAGAATCTCTGAGCACTCGAACGAAATAAGGGCGAGTAGAACCGCGATTAGAATCAAAAGAATAGAGGTAGTTTACCCTGAGAGATAAAGAAACAAACCCCTCTGGGTAGGGAGAGTGCTTCGAGATTTAAGGTCATTGAATGGAGCTCGAATTCATCATGGACGGCGGTGCAGACGCTTTGAATGGGACGATATGGTTTCCCAATACACCGTCGCCACCGTACGAACAGCTGTCCCCGGTTCGTCAGAACAGACGTGACCCCATTGCCACTCAGCACGTAAGTTTTCTCAATGTTCTATTGCTTCAGATAATCGTATCGTCTCTCGTTGCTGGTACTCGCGTTGGAAACGGCGACGCTTCACGACGCTTCGACGCAAACAGAGGAAAGTCTCCTCGCGTATTGTCGGTGTTATTCAGCGTTATCAGCCAATTTCTCTTTCTTTGTTCTCGCGCTTTGTTCCATGCTCTCTCGTGGTGAACGCGCACCAGCCTTCGTCGATTCGTTTGCGCAACGCGCGTTTCGAAAATCCCATCTCGTGGTGATATCGTGGTGGCCCTCCGAGACACGAGATCCGTGAAGCAGCGCGCGTCGTGACTCGTCCCGTGAACTGACGGTGATCAAACGTTTTATAGGCATCAATGGGATATCACAGTCCGCAAAATTCTTTATGGCAGGATAAGTACAACTCACCGAAGGACTCCCCAGAGGACAGTGTCCAGATACGTTCGAGCAGCGAGTCACCGCAACATCTCAGCCCGTCTTCCGACAATACCCCCAATTGCCAGCAGAGCAGCCTGAAACGTCGGGCCACCGAGCCGTTGCCGCAGATCACCGAACTCGAGAAGAAACACGCTAGGAGAGATGGTTAGTATAAATATACGTTTCGACGTCCTAGATCGCATTGAAACTACCGACTTTATCGATTATTCTTTAAAAGCGCACGATAGGTTAGAGTTCACTGGGCGATCCGCTGCTAAAACCGAGTTGGCCAGGAAATTGGTTGGGAAAAATGGTAATGGTAAGGATTGATTCTTCTGGTGATGACGAAGAAAATGAAGTTTGCGTGTAAAATAGATTCTGTAGATTTTTCATTTTGTCCCCCCGTTTTTTTTTTTCTTCTTTTTAATGTTCGTCCGTTTTAAATGTCTTCGACTGTACCACACTGTCGAGTTACTATCACCAGCTCTCAATATAGACATATCATTCGAAAGGTCGTGTCGAGGACCTCAGATACACAGTCGTAGACACTGGCGAATCTAAATTCTTGTACAACAATATTAGGCGTTTTAGATTATCGGTTATCAAGTATAATTATAGCTACTTAGCGCTTGAAAAGAATCGTGATAATCGTTATGGTTCGCAAAGATTCCATTTGCTACGTAAAAATTGTCAGATAATGTTACGACTCACCAAACAAGATTCTGTTATTAAAAGCTCCCGAATATTACATACCAGCGTTATGTAATAAGTAATACTTATATCCTAATTACGTTCCAAATCGAAGATATTACGTCTTGAACTTCCGTCCGTGAATGATCCTCGCCTTCCTTTGTCAAAACGTCGAAATTCGTGGTTGCATTGTAAGAGCAGAGATGCTGCTGCGAGGAACGTCCGGAAACTGATCCACCAAACGTGTCGTGTACGCGTTTATTCGACGCCTTTTTGACCACGTGGTTGCAGAAAACTGATAACTTCCCGAGTACACGCAGTGTATCGTAGATTAAATTCACCCGAGGAGAGACAGAGAAGCTGATACTAGCTCTCGATCCGCGAGAAACCACGCAAAGGTACACGCGCGTCGTTCTTATTTTGGTGGTGTTGCTCGAAAGTGTGCTTGCTTGGTTCCCGCGTAGTTTGTTAAAACGATAGAATGAAGTGGTGTGAAGTGGACAGCTCCAGGTTGCCGTTACTACATAGTCGACGATATCCTACCATAAATTGCAAGAACCGACGACGAAGCGCCGCAGTCATGGCTCTCCAGGAGACCAAGAGAATTGGCGCCATGCATCATCAGTTTTACATGAATTATGCCAATGTACAAGGTTGTACGCGATGGGCAGATGTAACAAAAATTAGGGAAACCTTAGGATGTTAGGTCAATCGAGAACAGCATTGGTCTTGCAATAAAACATACACATAGGGTTGTGAAGTAATCATGGTTTTGAATAAAGATTTCGCGTCTTCGTGTACTAGGGGAGAAATTGGACTTGTTACAACAAGATATAAAGTAGTTTTTGCTCGTGGAATAATCATAGAGTAACACGGCAAAGAATTTAATGAGATTTTATAGCTTTGTTTTTCATATTTGTAGGATCTGTCGGGAACAATGGTAATGGACAAGGATGGTCAACCCAAGTGGAGGAGCTGGCAGAACATCTCGCCGCCGATTTCGATGGATCCCTGTCAGCACTCGCAGCATCCGACCTCGCAACAGCCGTCGCCTCCTATAACATGAGGTAAACTCTTCGTTCAACGTTTCATTGAAGAAACGCAACACAAATGCAAATTTCAATTAGACGAAGGTAAGTAATGAGAAGAGGAATAGGATCGAAATTCCACGAAGCCAGACAATTCGACGTCTTCAACATGCAAAAAGTTCATGCCTTTCGTTTTGCAAGAAACTGGATTTAAAAAAAAATAATACTGGACCTTTGCTAAAGCTCGACCGATGGTCGATCACAAAGAATTTACTCGAGTACGAGGAGAGGTTTAAAGCCGATAAAGTAGGTTTCCCTAGAAGCCCATGTGCAGTGCACATTGCAAGAGCGGATCGAATCTCGATTAAAACGTGGTCGGTAGTGGGAACGAGAGTGCTGAGTAGGAAAATCCGGTTAAAACCAGATCACAGCTGTGTCGCTGTTTCGTGGCTCGAGCGGCATATCCTGGGAACTCACGTCGACTGCAGACGTTTAGACGCTTGGCGAGTGTCCGCGTGTACAGGCACGTGCGTTTCTATCCCGGAGCCGATTGTACCATTTTCATCCAATTTTTCCATCCGCCTTTAGCAGACTGCCACAACTTTCGTGTCACGATTCAGTGAAATCGATTCGACGATTTTCTTCTGTTCGTTGGCTTATTCCCATTCGCACTTGACCGCTTTAAGCCGTTTAGAGACGCGTTTCGGAACAAGCCTCCGTCTTCGTTCTACGTTTTAAATGGATGGTAGTCACACAACTTCTTTCAATTGCTTACTTAATGAGAGACTTTTGATACTTAAGATACTCGATGAGCTTCCGAGTTTCCATACGATACTTGTTAAAAGTAAAATGTAAAAGAAAGTAATGTACGATTGAACCATTGCAGACTTTTCAATGTTAGATAACACGCAGTCGGATACGTGAGAAGCCGCCCGAACGATTCGACTGTCAAGAATCAGCTAATAGAATTACTTTACACGTGGCACGCGCACCATCGTCGCTAGAGAACATCGCGACGATTTTTCCATGAATCATGAATGAAAAATTTTAGAAAACGTCTGACGCATATCTGAACAGGATCGATTCGTGGAATTCACGTGTGTAAAACCGATAATTCTTAGTTTTTCTTTTTTAAATATTATTCTACTTAGAATTTCGTGTATCAGTGACCACTGGTACGTCATTTAGAGTTTAAAGTCCGTGTTAAAAAAAGGAACTCTTTAACTTAGTCAACAAATGTTTACGAAAAGATCAATAACCGTAGGTGGATAAGACAAAAACAGTGTTTGTGAAATTAAATGTTTGCAAAGAAAAGGAATTGAGCTCGAAATTTCGGAAACTGTGGTCATGCATCAGTATTTAAAAAGTAGGTGAGTGATTAAAGTAAAGTTTAAAAATACAGTTTCTCTTTGTGTGGTGATCTTTTTTTTTATTTTTATATATCTCTATTGTTAGACAGTAAGAATGATAAACGATTTCAATGCATGCTTCGTTGAAGATTTGTATAATGTAGATTTGTATAATTTACTATTAAATACAGTGAAAGTATTAATCAAATCAATTTAGTAATATCAATTTGTTTTTTGTTTTTGTTTTTTTTTAATACTCGCACGAAATTCGTACGACAAATTTCTATTTTCGATAGTACTTTATCGCGACTACTACGCTGCTAACTGATATTAATTTCGCTGCATTCGCGAACCAGTACGTTCCGGTTTTGGTTGACCTTAGTGACTCAATTCTTATCATAGCGGTTCTCAAACTATTCTTTCGTACTTTGTTCCGTCTGAACAATTAAAGGTACGTCGTGGAGATCTCGCGAGACACTAATTAACTCACAGTCGTTACGACAATTTTTATAGGTTCGCCATTATGTGCGATATGATGCTAAGCGTTTGACGTAAGTTAGTTGCGACTGTCTTTACGATTGCTCCATTAGATAAACACGAAAAAAATCTCACTGATGTAGAGAGTATCTACAGATTTTTTTTTCATCTCTCGTAAAATACGGTTTATGTAAGCCACAGCGATTTCTTTCCGGTTCACGCTAGATTTCGTCTTACGATGAATTTTTAAATTGCCAAGAGATATTTCAATGTACAAGCGTCTCTTTTTTCCTTCACGATCGTAACTTACGAGAGATTAAAAAATTAATTGATGTCACTTGATATTGATGTAGTCCATACTTAATTTTGGAATTGTTGATTGAATTTAATTTTATTAACAGACTACGAATTCTTATGCAAATTGATATTTTCGCAAAAGTAAATAGAAAGTTCACTCATTAAGTATGATAATAAATACTGTAATTTGGATGCAAATTTTCGTCTTATCTCGTAAGTTCGCAGTCTATCTATTATTGATCTTTATGACGGAAAATTGGTCAAACTTTTAGTAATCTAATGCAAATTACTGCAGTTATCTACGAACTAAATGGAACTATTCAAACCTTAAAGATAATCGACGAGCTTTCAAACGCTAAAGATCACGCGATGTGGATCTTGTTTTCGAGGCGATTTTTGTTGCTGTGCAAAAGTTGATCGTTATTTTGTAATTGATTCATTACGTTAGCAAGTAAAAAACACTTGTTCGCGTTTCTTAGCTACTTGCGTCACGAGTCCCTAATCAATATATGTCAATAGCGAAAACCGGAATCTATTGGTTATTATCGGTCGCAACATCCTTCGATCGTAGACCTAAATCGATTTTAATAATAGGCGTTTCATATATATAATGATGACGTCGCAAATAGCAAGCACGATCGCTAAAAAGTGCAATCGATTAAAGAGAAACGTACCAACTAATTGCAAAAAGTGATCTCGATTTTGCAAAATGTCTAATTTACTTAGACTCCATTTGCATTTTTTGTCTCAAAGATTGTGTTTTACATTGGGAAAAATGTATAAAGAAGGAGTGTGTAATCAGCAAATTTTATCATGAAATCGATTAATAAAAATAAATTTTTCTATTTACGCTTGAATGAATTTCTCCACTTCTAATTGGGCATTTGTTTTATTGAACGTTTAGAAACTTGTTTCGTGACAAACTCGTTAATCTTGCTGCATACATTTTAAATGATCAAATTAATAATAAATTTGGGTCAGTCGTGTACATTCTAATTGCTACTAGATCGTGAATATTTATCATGTCTTTATTAACTACAAAAATAGAAATAACTGAGATTATTTTACATGAGTTATGTTCGTTCTTGTGTCTTTAAATTTTTCATAAATGCATAAAAAATAGTCTAAATGTGGTAAATAGTTTAAATATAGTCTAATGTCTAGACTAAAGGTTTAAACAAAGATCAATTTCATTTGAAAAGTATTACAACTAACAAATATATATATATATATATATATATATAATAGTATTACAATTATTTTATTTTATATATATATATTAAAATAGTTGTAGTTTATTAATAAAATAGTTATAATTATTTTATATATATATATGTACAACTAACAAATATATATATATATATTTTTTTTTCCATATAATTTAGCATTTTGAACATGAAGTGGAATAAAAGAATAATAATCGTTCGAAATTTGTTTGCAGCGAAGCCCTGCTCTCCCTTCCATCGTTGACAGTGTTCAAGCAAGAAGCACCATCGCCGGAAAACCAACAAAATTCCAAGTAAGTTTCCCAAGCAAGCTCCGGGAGAACCGCTGCGCGTTTTTGTTCACGCGGTGCACAGGGGACATTAACCACGTGTCTAAGCAAATTCACGTTCGTTTTGTAACCGCATCCTTTTTCCATCACCTTGAATGTTTTTTCCCCCTTTTTTATCGTTGCCTCCACCTGTCGAGGCGTGATCGTTAGATCGTCCCGTCACGACGAGTCGATCCTTGAAAATGCCAGTCAGTGTTTGATTGGTCTATTGATTTTAAACGGTGGAAGAGACGCTGGAGGAAAAGCGATCTCGCACGAAGAAAACAGAAGCGAAGCGGAATTTGCCACGAGACTCCCCCGCAGAGACGCGCGACTGATAAGAGTGTATCGTTGCGTTTCTTCGTGCAATTATCGAACAAATGGCACGCAGGTCAGACCTTTTGCTCTCTACGAGGCTCCTCGCGAGCCTCAATCAGCGCGAAACGTCAGTCCGTCCGACACAATTGTGCGAAAAACGTGTTTCCTTTGAGAATACAATCTCACGCGGAATTCAGTTTTTTTTCCGTTTAACATTCGCGATAGTACAATGCGTGTGGTGTCACGTTCGATGTGCGCCTCGAACGCGATTCGCGAGGTTACCGATTACGCTATTCTAGATTCCTTTGACCACGAACGTTGAATATTTTTCAAGTGTTTCGGACGATTCACCAAATCACGAAGCCATCGACGCTGTTTCAAATTCTATTCTCGGCTATGAATTACAGCTAAAGAATGTCGGTCGTTTTTAAACGTTTCGACAAATCAAGCTATATTTAGTTTAGTCGGTATTCTGGATTCTGTTCTAAGTTGATCATTTCGAAGTGTTGATCGAATCTTCTGCCATTTGTGCACTGTTATGCACACGCCGTGATGGACTCTAGGAATGTTTTAAAGAAACCGAAATAAAGAGCAACGACAACACTTGGATGCAGACTCGTTAGAATCAGAAAGGTTAACAGAGAAAGAAATGGAAACCTTAAGAGCGTGTTATTTCGAGAATTATTGCGCGAATAACGGATAAATTGTCCGTGTAGGAATTGCCCCTAATTAGGAACTCTGCGTTATTACACGCGACCCACACGCGATCTCCTTCCAGCAGCGAAGCATCTCGTCGAATTGGTGAAAACTACCGGCGACGACCGCGAGTTAAGCGTGATTTCATTTCGCACGACAGAATCGGTTTCTGTCTCCTGAAACTGGTTTCAACGGCAATGAGAACTTCCCCGGACGTGATTCTCTCACCCTCGGTGTTCCTTAATTTATAGTGAGTGCAGCCCTGAGTAATGAAATTAATCGAGTCGCGTTAATCTCGAGGAACTCACGAAAATTAGAAGTACACGTACGACTCTCAAAACCTCCTCCTCCCTGTGAACCGTACCCTATCGTACGTTCACTTGGAATTTTACATGGGATTGATGTTATTTTCTCGTTCAATGTCTGCTTCAGTTTAAACCACGTGTCACAGAGAACAATTAATTCGGCACCACCGAACGGCACTGTCGAGGCTGACAGTAACAATAATGGGCAGACAGCAGCTAGTCTTCATCAGTTGCTTTACTCCTCGAACGAGGAGTATCCTCCGACGTCGTCCTCGGGAAATCACGTCTCGTCCTCTCAGCAGGGAAACGACCTCAACGAGGACTGCCGGTACGTCATTTATTTTGTCGGGAGTGTAGCAAAATATTCTAGATCTCGTCAAGATCATTGAACTTATTTTCAATGATTTGTTTCAATTCCCATAACACGTATATCGTGGAGAATTTGCTAGTGATACGTATATTGATAAAAATTTTCATCGATGCACGTTCCTATTGATGAACGATGCACACATTGTATATTGTTAGAGAATTTTAAATTCAATTCGAATTCGATAATTGCGACGATGCGAATATTTCTGTGATTTACTCGATGTAAAATTAAATTATTCTGAAAGTTGTTGGTTTCTTCTAGAATTAAATACAGATATAATTGTGGGTGAAAAATATTGGAATATTCAATATTTTATTCTATAGTTCTGACGATGTTCGTTTCGTTTATTCTGATCTCTGCAAAATTTACAAATTGAGTATTTCAAAGGAATTATTAGAAACGAGTTTTTCGAAAAAAGATTGCCACAACAAGAGAGAAATTATTGAAAACGAATGAATTAATAACAAGAGAGTAATGTTTCTTATAGTTTCCAATACGTGCTTGCGGCTGCCACGAGCATTGCAACGAAAGTCAACGAAGAGACGCTCACCTACCTGAATCAGGGACAATCGTACGAGATAAAATTGAAGAAACTGGGCGATCTGTCGGCTTATCGCGGGAAAATTCTGAAGGTACTTTGTCACTCATTATCTATTCCCCGGAATAGATTAGGGGACCATCTATGTTTGGGTAGCAACATCTTAAACAACGTGTTAGCTTCTACAAAATCGAAATCGAAAGAGCTCATGCTGGTTGCAGTATGATTTTTCCAAGAATGATTTGTACGAAGACAGAATTTAGCAATAATTATTATTATCATCGTTCATTGACGAATCATTTTAATCCTTCAGCCACGAGCAAAATCTACTATCTTTTGATTTATTTCTTTTTTTTTCTTTTCATTGTTGATGAACCTGTCTAAGATATAAATTTCTCGAAATACAAAGAAATATGAAAATTGCCCGCAGCTAGAGGGTTAATTGCTGTCCCTTATCCTTCACGCGGTGCCAACCCAACTGAGCTCGTAGGTCGTGTTCGACGTTCGAAAGATGTGAGTCACCCAAACGGTGCTACAACGTCTCTGAAGGAACATGCAACGTTTTTGTTTCAGTCGACAATACGCATTTGCTTCCACGAAAGGAGACTTCAGTACACCGAGCGGGAACAGATGCTCGCATGGCAACGCGCAAGACCCGGTGAACGATTGCTGGAGGTGGACGTTCCCCTTAGTTATGGGATGGTGGACGTTTGTCAACCATCTCCGTCCAGTAATAGCGTGGAATTTATGTGGGACCCGACCAAGGAAGTCGGCGTTTATATAAAGGTATACGAGATGAGAGATTTGTAAAGTCAATTCGTACTCCTTTTCTTTTTCTTCTTCTTCTTTTAAAAATATTATTTTTTTTTAATTGGATCAGTTATTAAATCTGCCGTGGTACTCCAAAAAATGGAACTTTTCAAAGTCTTTTGGCAGACTTAGAATTGCCAAAATGATCAAAATGATCATACTTTTTCATAGAAAGTTTGTAGACTCATAAAGGAGAATTTTTAAGGATTTTAAACCATTTTTCGTTATAAGTGTAAGTTTGTTATTTTAGTTGGACAGTTCTAATATCTAGCACTAAATTTTTATCTATAAAATTTCATTTTAGCACTATTCTTTCCTAATTTTTTCAAATTAAGAAATCGTCTTGCTCAAAAATGATCCGAACAACACCACAAGGATCAAAAAGAAAATTCTATCCTTAAGATACTGAAATGATATTTGATTCTTCTGTTTCAGGTGAACTGTATTAGCACTGAATTCACGCCAAAAAAACACGGTGGGGAGAAAGGCGTACCGTTTCGGATCCAAGTGGAGACGCGACTGCCGGGAGGTCCACGTTTACATGCTGCTTCTTGCCAGGTAAAAGTCTTCAAGTTGAAAGGAGCCGATCGCAAGCACAAACAAGATCGGGACAAGATTCTGCGACGACCGGCACACGAGCAGGACAAGTATCAACCAAGCTACGACTGCACGGTTCTTTCCGACGTGAGTGATCATTCAACACTTTTCTCTCCGCAAAAGTATTGACCAGTTTGGTTACTGCGTTTGATTACAGATTCCCCTAGATTCTTTATCGCCATCCAATTTGATCACGCAAAATGGAGGGAGTCCTTACGCTTCTACAGAGGCAATGTAAGTACGCGTAATTAACCTTGCTTTCATTTTATTTCTTTGATGGGAAAGAGAGAGTATTAGTCAAATTATACACGTGTAAAATATATGATCAACTTTATAAAAGTAAAACACCAAAGTATCTTACTTTGGTGTTTTTAACATTGAAAAGAAAAAAGTAAAACGTTTACAATATCCATATTTCTAATTATGACGACAGATAGAGAAAGAATAACTATAGAATAAATTATATAGCCAAAAAGTATACAAATATTTATAGTATTATATTATATCACTCAAGTGCCAATATTGAATTTAGTACAATAGTATTTATATTATTATAAATGCTAAACTAATAATTCTGACTTGTACTCTTTGTACTAAAGATTTATTCCATAACTTGTTTGCGCAATTACAATTTTATATATATATATATAATTTTTTAACCTCTTACGATTTTGTCTGACCTATTGCCAGCTACTACTGTGCACCAGTATCTATGTTTGTATAGACACATATTTTTTTTGTCTTGATCCTTCTTATGTAAGGGAGTAGGTTGCATAAATTACAGATGTTCGAAACGACGTAATAGATCATGTAATCGTCTTTTTTTTTTTAATTTAAAATTTAGACGGTCGTTCGTTGCTTAACTTCTCCACTTTTGTTACTTTATGTTGTAAAAAAATGTTACGCGGTGAACGTATGCGCGTTACAAACGAACTGGCTTATTCTGGATATCGCGAGTTTCCGTATTTCGTCTAATTAATCAACAATTTGCATTGACCGACTTACGCTGTCGAAACATGATATAATCTTGTTATCACCATCTTTCCTCTTGAAAATGAAACAACGCGCATCATTTTTAATGCCAAAACACTTTGCAACTTTTTTTTACCGATAATGGAACAGACAGCTACAAATGATTTCTATGGAAATGAATCCACTTCTTACAAAATCATCATCTCATTCGCTTCTAGTTACATGAAAAATTGCAAGTATTTTTGGAGCAAACACGTATACTCTACTCTACGAATATTGAACAAACTCGTGGACTTAAAGTCGACGTATCTACACAGTCTTCGTCGACGATCAAACGAAAGAAAAAAAAGAACGCAACTATTTTTAAACGACACGACACTCTACAAATCTGCGCATCAAAGTCCACGTGTTCGCAGAGTCGTCACTTTTCACGATAACGTTGATATTGTGCATAAGAACGAATACCAATTTTTAATTACAATTTTCCTTCGAACGTGAGCCTATTAATAGCCATCGTGTAAAAGTCAAAAAAATACCGGTGTCCTTTCCCTGTGTCGTCGTTGCGCAAACGGAAAAAAAAGAAAAATCAACGACGCTCGAATCGGAAACGCGTGCGTGAAATCAATTTCCTCGTCGGGAGCGAAAAATTTGATGCAAGCGGAGAGAGAAGAGATCCTTTCGAGAGAAAGAGGCGGCTGGCAGGCACCAGTGCGTGATGCGGCTGGTTTGCTTGCGATGCAGAAATGTACAGCCGCTGCGTTGCCGGTTCTCTCTCTGAAGCGAGCGTTGGATCGGTTAAGTGGAAGGGGGCACGGGACGATGAATCGGCCAGTGGAGGAGGGTACAGAAGTAGTTCGCGAAATGGTGGCGGAAAGCGTGGCGGCGATGGTAATGGCAATGGACGATACCAGGCTTGGTGGGACAAGGTGGTGGAAGAGGAGGTGCCGGCACGGGAGTCGCGAAACTGGCTCGAACTGGCACAAGCCGGCAACTGGTAGAGTCGACAACGACGCGCCGTGCGAAAGAGAGAGCGAGAGCGAGAGAGAGAGAGATAGAGAGAGAGAACCAGAGAGACGACAAATAAATTCAGAACGCTACACGATACACGCTTCGCCGCGCAGCCGCTTCGGTTCTCCGTTTTTATCCGGTCAGCCTCTTTCAGCATTCGGTTGATCGTTTGGAAATCTTTTCGTTTCGATATTGCCGGTTGGTGAAGGCCAGTTACCGTCCGTCCGCGATTGACATCGTCCATCGTTTTCTCTCACCTTCTCGGTTGTCGGTTTCTCCTTCGCCGCGTCGCGATTACGCGTCGGGAAACGTCGGGACGAAGACACGCTCGTCGCTTGGTGAAGACGAGAAGATAGTCGACGAGAACGCGTGGTACCCAGTGAGGAGCCGCAGACATGATCTACCGTTGAGCAGCGCTCGCGTTTATAAATGAAACACGGTGTGACCGGTGACTGTCCTTTCGTGTGATTCGATTACGTTCGGCTGGCCGTACTACTTGTTGGCTGATTCTACTGCTGCCGAGTTCGATTGCTGTTCGCGGTCGCGATTATTCGGATCGATCGATAGAACGCCGCTCTCGTTATCGCTCGTTTTTACGCTCGAGCCGTCTCTACCGACTTGATATTCCACCGGGACGTGATATCGAGGTTTTCGTTCGAAGTTGAAGAGATACAGAGGGGGACGAGGTCCGGGAAACGGAAACGTTTGGAACAAACAACGTTCAACGTGCCCAAAGGAGACTTTGAATCTCGCGTGGACTGGTCAGTGTCGCAGCGAATAATCCTCGGTCGGGGATTCGAGTGCACGATGCACGGGGATAGGTGCCGCGATCTCTCTGCCTTGTGAAATATAATTGACCAACCGGTGAGAAGCCTCCGGTTTCGATTCGTTCCGGTGCCCAGCGGGTCTACGTCCTTCGACAAATAAAGCACCGACGATTACTGCATCGACCGTAAAATTTAAAAATAAATCCCGGCGCGCGGAGAGACGGAGGCACACAAAAAGAGAGAGAGAGAGAAAGAGCATCGTGTACACTTTTCCTGGCAGCGTTTCCTGATCGAACGTTATCGCGTATCGAGGAGGGGAAAGGTAAAAATAAAAGAAAGAAAAAGAGAGAGAGAGAAATAAAAAGCGTAATCGTAAATCAGACGAGCGTGTGATATGCCCGAGGGACAGCGACGACGATAATTTTTGCCTGGAGCGGAAGCCCGTTGGCTCGCATGCGTCGCGCACTGTGATTCTCTCGAGCACCCACCCTCCTGTCTCATAGCGCAATCATAGCGCAACGACGAGCAAAGAACACTCGAGACTGGCGAGAGTTTATCGATCGGACATCGAATCGAGAGTGAAGCCGTTACACGCCGTTGGAATGCCCTCGTCCGGTGTAGAATCTCATTCTCCAGCTAATCGTGCGGAATCGTCTCGCGTGTCGAGTACCCTTGATCTCGAATCGTTACGGGCCGACGATCAGAGCGTGGCTGTGCGCGAGATCCTGGCCAGTCAGGTGCTCCTGTCACGCCAGGATCACTTCCTTAGATGACGAGCAGCCTGGCCGCCGGAAAGCTGATGCCAGGGCGGTTCGATTCAGCCTTGAACTGAGATCATACGTACACACGTGCCACGCATACACACCACATTACACGAGTACATCGAGTTTCGGCATCGAGTTGAAACTCTTCGCTTTTCGATCCGCGTTCAACGAAACGCGCGATTATATTCCCTGTCTCTGCGATCGAGTTCATTTCGTCGAGGACGAAAGAATAAAGATAATTGATCATTGAATTGGATGTTGGCTTTCGGCGACGAACGTCGGGAGACGAACGAGAAACGTTCGTTGATCGCGTATCGAGCGCGTAAACTGGGTTCACCGAGGCAGAGTTTTTGCTTGGGAGTCTCGCCGATTCGAGGCCGATAGAGATCGTAGAGAGAAGCGCGGCTCGCCCCGATGCCAGTTGGACTTCCAATTGGCCGTGGAAACACACTCTAGACGCAGAAAAGAACGTGCAACGAATGTTGAATGTTGAGAAGAGAGCCGCGTAGAGATGCGCTCGAACGATCTACCGGTTGGCTGGTGAACGAGACCGAGTCACGTAGCCAGGGATGCAGCCGGCTGCTGATGCTGTTGATAGTCTTTGGAATTGTTCATGACTCGCTTGGTTACTCGGCTACACGAAAGTAGAAAGAGGAGACGGTAGAAGTTGCTGGGAGTCGGATTTCAAGAAATCGAAACGAGGAAACCGGCAAGAGAGAGTTGTGTTTCAACAGGGCTTTTTCCGTATCGTTATTCGCGATTTGCGGAATTATTCGCGACTCGCTTTGCTAGTTGGCTGCGACACAGGAAGAGGAGATCGATAGTTACTGGGATTTAGATTTAAAGAGATCGATCGGTAATCGCAAAGAGGCAAACAACCTCGAGGAATATCGACCACCTTTTTCTATGAATTCAGCGCGATCGCGAACAAAGTAGCGAAACTAGAGATATCCAGTTCGGGGCAGACTCCGCGTGCCAATAGCGATCTGATTCGTACCGATCGTATCCGACCTCAGCCTTCGAGACTTTTCAACGATCAATCGGATCACAGTTGCGAACGAGCTGTCCACGTTTCGATACGAGATTCTTACCGATAATCGAGAAACTGAACGTTTGAAAGACTACCGTAACAGAAAGAAGAGAGACACATTCGAAGAAAATAAAGAAAATGCACCCACTCAAAAACGAACGTTGCTCGAGGTTGAACCGACAGGAAGCGATCGACTAACATCAAAAATTTACACGAATGGGTGATGAAAGAATCGGAGATTGGTCGAGCGTTCGCTTATTCAGATTGCACACATTCATGAAAGAGCGAGTGAAAACTCGAAAGAAAGATTTCCAAGAGGGAACCCACGAGTCTTCTTCTCTACGAGGAAAGGAAATTCGTTTTTTTTTTTTTTTGTTTTTTTTTTCGGAACGTTGATAGAGCTTGAGCTTTGATAAGGAAGTAGTCGAGATGACAAAGGGTTGTCCCAGTTGGAAGTTGAGGAGTTGCTGGGCCATCAGATCGACGGAAAAATTTCACGGCGATGCCTCGGCTTACCTTCTGGAGCACGAAGTAACGGTCAGCGGTGGTCCGCTGCAGATGGAAGTCGTGGCTAAGTTTATTCATTCTATTTCGGAATCCAGAGCGAGAAGAGGTGGTCTCATGCGCGGCGGACTAGTCAGCCTGACGATAAGAAAAGGCAGGAACAACAAAAGAATCGACGGCAAAGGGATTTCCAAGTTGATCTTTCGCTTGAAAAGATATCGTACCATGTAAGACATCGTACACGATCGAATATTATTATTTATTTATTCAACGAACCTGGATCCAATAAGGCACAGGTGATGCATGCACGTTAATTACATTCAGTAAGGGGAATTAGAAACGAACGAAACCAGATCTCAATCTGTAAATTTTAACACGCGCATTGCAAATTGAACTATTTATCTTCTCGTTATTGTATCAGTTTGACAATTACGTTGGGAAAAGGCAAACGAGAGTTAAACGCTGCAAATCCGGAGCACGCTAAAGAGAGAAATAAACGAAAAAAATTTCCCTGGTTCGCGTGTTATTATTCTCGCGTGTTTATGTAACTATCTCGAGACAGTTGATAAATTAGATGGTTTTCTAGAACAGGAATTAAGTTATATTATTTACACTTTAGTGTCAGTTTCGTGAGGAATCGCTCATTATTAATAATGGCTCTGGTTCTGCGAACGCCGTTACAGCCCAATGACTTAATATTCGTACAGTAGCGATAGATTGCGGTGTCAATTATTACCGTGTTTGCTTTCATTGCGCTTAATGTCGTTAATTCGCATTCTACGCGGACAGCCAATCTTCCACGGCGTCTACTTCGTGACAAATTGCGTTGATGAATACAGAAGTATTTTACGAGTATTTAAACCCGAGCCGTCTGTTCGACATCTTCGTGCGATTCAAATAGTAAACATTAGAAATTGCTCGAATAATTAAAAAAAACTCGAATATAACTTCATACAGTCTCTTAGATTCGAATCAATAGAGACACAAAAGTGTTCGGATAATGAAACAACCACTTTGATTATTCGACAGACATTAGGGAAATTGTCAATTTATTTAAAAATTAAATTGTCTCTTTTTTTTAACATACGTACATAAGTCTAAAATTCTTCTCTAATGTTTCAACGTACAAAGACATTTTGAGGAAAAATTATATATTTTAATAATTTTTCTTCCCAATTAAGAAAATCACGACAAAGCAAGTAATAATATGAAACATAACGTGAGATTATCACAGGAAAGAAAAAGAGAAGCATCTGTTATAAGTATATATTCTGCTCGAATGATACGACTATTGGATATAGTTGAATAATAAGAGTTCAAATATGAGAGGTTCTAGCATGTATAATAGAGTTACAAGTGGAATTAAAATGGATATTCTTATTCTTGTAGATCACCCCAAACTCGCTCTACTGTAAGTGGCACTACTTCTCCGGTAGTAGCACCCTTGGCGCTTTCGGTTTCCAATCCGGGTATCGTACCACTGGTTCCTGCCTCCGACGCTGCAAAGGAAAATGTGGGAACAGCACCGGCTCTACCATCGCCAGCGGCAATTTTGCCGGATCAGTCCTGCATCGAAGCCGAAGTCAGTCTTCGCAGAAAATTAGCTATAAACGAAATTGAAACGAATGGAGATTTTAACTCTTTGCACTGAGAACGTGATATGATATTTTCACGCTGATACGTGAAACACGAACTTTGTATTCAAAAATATTCTTTCTTTCTAACGATAGTTTCACGTGATTGATACATGTAAACGTGTCAGAAGCATTATATTTAGCAGGGAATGAAATATCGAACATGAAAGCGATATGGACACGAGCTTCGATAATCAGCGGTTATCTTGATGTTTTCAACGAAAAGTTTTTCTTTTATTAGAATGTAGAGCCTCAGAAATTATAAATTTATTTCCATGGTTGTGATGCATCAATCACTCGGACAATTTGAAACGTCTTAAAACATTATAAAGTGTACTCGTATTTTTTAACATTTCACTCATAATTGTTTTTAATCAATTTATAATGGTTTTCTAATATTGGAATTATGATTATGGGTTCGTTTAATGTTTTATAATATTTTTATAACAATAACTTAAACAGATTTAAGCATTGAAAATATTTTGATAAATTGTTGCTCGCTTCTAATGATTTTTACAGAAGCAATCATAAATTTAACAATTATAAATTTTTTTCCAATTTTTACGTACAGAGCTGAGAAATATTAAAACGCTTCCTGAATGTAAATGGTTAAGATTTTAATCCTTAATAGATTTTAACTCGCATGTATTCTTTACAATAACTATAAAACGACGTCCTTAAAGAAAAAAAAAAAATTTTAACTTACAATATAATTACAAGCTAATATAATTTGTTTGATTACACAGGCACCGTCGTGTTTGGCTCAATTATCACCAGACGCAAACGCAGCACAGACAACCACGTGGCTCCGTGCTAGCCGTTTCAATGCGTTCGAGTCCACGTTCGCAAGCTTCTCCGCTTCGGATATTTTGCGACTCTCTAGAGACGACTTGATCCAAATCTGCGGTCTGGCCGACGGGATTCGATTGTTCAACGCGCTACATTCAAAGGCGCCAACCCCAAGACTCACCCTCTATTTCTCGCTGGAAGATAACGGCTCGCTGTGGAGAGTTGCCTACTTAGACAGTCTGACCAGCAGTGCCTTGATAAACAAGTTACTAAACACCTTAAGTCTGCCCCACGATCGACTACATTCTGTACTCTTTCTTGGCCCCCAGGGTATTCACGTGTTAGTTACTGATGAACTGGTAGCGAACATGAAAGACGAGAGCATGTATTTCGTTGAAACCATCAAAGGTAACATGAAATAGGAAAGATGACTTTGAAATTGAAGAGTCTACAGCAATAAGGAGTCAGTTCCAATATTTAACACGTATGATGTTTTCAGATTAATTGACACTTAATTTTAAGATACGAAATAAATAAATATACCTATGTACTTAACATGCTTGGTGTGAAAAAGGCAAATTTTAAATAGTCGCTATTTATGATGAAAGAAAGCTATAGATTTTATATAAATAATATCAAAGGTTTTAGTTTCATTTAAAAAACATGTTTAAAAAAGTAATTTGATTTTAATTGATTTGAAGTGGATTTGAAGTGGAGCCCTTCCTTATTGCGATACCTCCTTCAGTTTCTATCAACCTATTTAATAAATTATTTTTCTATTAATCTGTTAAATAATCTTGTATTACAGATAATGCGAGTGAGCGCTACAAGCTGCTTCTAAAGCCTTCGTCGCGTTCCTAAAAGGTACAATCATTAACAAATTAATTGCAAAATTAGTAGATCTCCAATATGTGCTAAATTTACCAAACGTGTCTGTGATTTGATAAAAAAAATTTTTTACATAATAGAGCGCAAAAGCAGTCAAATTAGGAATTTGCCGATGTGCTCTTTCTTTTGGTTTTAATTATAACGACGGATTTTATGAAGGGATATTTTGCAATAATTTAATCGGTTTATGAAGTTGATAAATTGATTTTGAATTAATTTTCTGGCTATTTTATGCAATCAGGTAGCAACAACTTGCTAATAGACAAAAATACTTTACACTACAATACTCACTATCGAAGATGATCGATGCTTTTTACATTAAACAGACGTTATTACGAATTATACATATATACATCAAATTATATATTTTATATATATATATATATATTTTACTTTATACAAAAATTTCAATTATCTCAAAGATAATATACAATTTAGTTAATTTTTCTTTTATTAGAGTTTAAGTAAATTGTTTAGTTTGGAAATTTATTTAGGAAATACGTAAGCGGCGGCGATCACCGCGACTATTCAATTGTTGTGCCACGAACATGTAAAAATTTAGAATGCGAATAATGTTATTGTTATGATTATTCATCAGCGTCGAATGAATTGTTATTTCGAATTTGTACATTTTATTCAAAGCGAACGATATCGCTGACGAATATGATCTCTATCACATAAAATGTAATATTTTTTTATTATCATGATATCGAGTAGCCACGAGGCCTAAATGAACGTAGAAAACATCACTCCTGACGATAAATCATTTTGCTAAGACAAAAGTGCAAGAATAGGAAACCAGACCAAAGTTTCTATTCTTCGATATTAAAAGAATATCCTCAGAAAAATATACAAGTGCCTTAATTTTCTTTTTCTTTGTTTTTTGTTCATAGCAAAGTGTTAGAATTTATTTCATAGGAGTTTAACGACTAGGAATAATGACAATTGCTTTGCCACGAAAAATCACGTTTCTCATTACTTCGCAGTACAAATTAGAGAACGATCGATCGTTTCCTTGAACGTAGATTACAGATTTGTAGAACATGGACAACATATCAAGTATTATAATTTACTACCAAATGTTAAATCATAAGTTAGGGATCATGAAATGAATCAGTTCCAGAGTTGACGATAAATAAATACAAATTACTGAATGTATGTCAATATATGGTTACTAACATTTTTCTATGTTTTACGTATACTCGAACGTGCCTTTATACGTGAATTTGAATCAGTGGCACATCTCAATGCTCAAAGCGTGTGTCGTTTTACATCACACGAACGAATCATGTAACGATCTTTTTAGAATCAGTTAGCGAAACTGTCTTTGTATATTTTACTTGAAATATTATTGTAAAATGAAATCAACGGTAGAAACTTTGTGAACTTCCATTGTAATGCACAGAGGTGTATTATTACGATTGCATGCTATAATATTTCCATAGAAATTTCGACGTATGTCATGAATGTCACGGCGCAATAAATGTTCTTTTTGTTGCCAAAAATACATGACCTCCCCAATAAATGGGCATATTTATTCATAAATATATTATTTTATTTAACAAAATAGAATAAGCCATAAAATGTGTAACTGTTTTTCATCGTATGTAAAATACGACAAATCATCCTTGAGACAACGTATCGCTGTAATTTGCCACACGTTGCACATTCGTATTTCTTTCATCGCATTCCATAACACGTTATCCTCATTATTTCTTTTTCTTCATCTGTTTGTTCTTCTTCTTCTCCTCTCGCTTCGTTTCCCTCTCCGACAGACATCTGAACAATTTGTAGACGAAGAACACTACAATCACAAAAGTGCAAATGAAAATTACAAAAATGGTATAACGTATAGAATAGAATTAATGTGAAGCCCTGTTCAAAACGTAATAATCACGATTTACATGATTCTCTTTAAATATCAAACGATTTATAAAAACGACATACCAAGAACGAAAGCTATAAACAGCACAGCGAAAATGAAAACGATGTACGGATAAGAATAAAACAGTGAAGAGAAGCTCCAACTATTTTCCATTTTCTTTCTAAACATTTCTGTTACTTCGTTCAGAAATTGCTGCTTTTCTTCATTGTCCAATTCTTGATATCGTTGATACATGCTATGTAACTTTTCCTTAGCATTTTCCGGTAAAATATTTGATAATTTCTCCAGTGCACTATCGGTCAATACACCTTCGTTTTGCAACGAATCCAAAATTTTTTCCATATTTCAACGTCGTAGAGTTTTTTTACTAATTAATGTGAGTACCGAGCCGATAAATCGTAAAGTCTGTTAGCAAAAGAAGATACAATTGATCGAATAATTGTTCTCGAACAGTGACAAAGTGTTTGATTAGATAAGAGATAACACGTTAAGTTGTGATTATTGTACACGATGCACAAATGACGATTACGATTTATGACCTTTGTTATTTGACTATTATGATCTTTGTTATGCAATGTAGCTGATAAAACAAAAATCTGTACTGAGCGTCAGTTTGTTAAAGGTAATCAGAGGAAACGGTGTCTCTAGTCCCAAGTGCCGTAACTTATTACCTAATTTGAAAAGAAATTCCTAACTTTCCCATCTAATAAAACTAAATTTCTAAACGTCTAGATTCCTAAATTCCTAACAGACTCCTTTCGGACCCAGGAAATATTTACCAAAAATGAGAGCAACTACGCTCAACAAAGACAAGAGGACCATAGTTTGCATGGTCAGATTACTGCCAGGCATCGATTGATCGCCAGCTTGTAGTAAACCGCCCACTCGAATATTTTTCAACAGATCTTCTCTAAGAGATGACTTTTCTTCATCTGACATGCCATTCATCGAATCGAGCATTTCAAGAAGTTGCTCAGCTGTTGGGAGTTTTCCTTCGAAGCCGGGTTCCGCATCTGAAGGAGGTACTGTTGCGTCAGAGTTCGCTTCCAGCACAACACTCGCTGCATCGTCTGCGTTTACTAATGCAACTGCCAGAAGACTTGCAAGTATTATCCACATCCTAATTAGAAAAAATATTCTGTTATACTGACGGATCTTTAGTAACCATACCAAGACATTGGAGATTAGATAATGATGTTTTTTACACGACATTCAAGATCAACAGAGGACTGTGACGATCGTCATATGCGCGTCCGTTAAAAAAATTAAAAACCACCACTTGAAAATATACGTAAGAAGTATCCTGGTTTTTATTTTACAATTTCATTAATACGTGCTTTGTAATAAAAGACTATTAGCGAGTTGTTAGTCACGATGTTTGAACTGTAATTTACCAGCGTACCTGGAAAGATTTTTCGCTTCAATGAGAAAGTCTATTGATATGAGAACACCTTCGGCCACCACGAAATGCTGATTAATACTTGCTGAGACGTTTCATGGAAAAGAAATGGAAGAAATCTTGAGGGAACCGGTCACTTCCGAAGGAGATGATCGTTTTACGGGAAAGAACACTCGTGTTTGGCGGGAAGACAGACGTTGATCAGACATGTGACCGACGATTGGCTAAAGCCGAAGAGGATCCTTATCTTATTGGTAGCCATTTGAACACTAGGCCAACGTGGCCACTTCCAACGTGTTATCCGAGAAGCCACGAAATACTGCTCAACTTCAACGACCTTGCAACGTTAGATTAAAATGCGCTAAGCAGGCACATTGCGTTTTTCATAAGATAATAATGTGAAGTTGTCATTGGAGGGGATACATGTTGTTGTATATGATTAATTACCAACGACGTTTTCAATATTAAAATACACTCGTGGAAATCGTGGAATTATTTTTTATCTTCATCATACATTAGTTACATCTAATATATTTCCTTTGAAATTAACTGTGTTCGTCGCTTAAGCAAAATTAAAAAAGGTACTCCCAAATCTATTTTTTTTGTTTTTTTAATAATTGATTAAAATAGTTTTCTCTTTTTCTAAGAGAAGATAAGAGCATAATATATTTTAAAGCATGAATCTCTTCATATTCATTTTCGTAACTACCTTCTTTACAATTGTAGGAATTTTTTAAATGAGACGTCTTCGTACGAGCAAAAGATCTTTGTTAAAATAAATGGCTTAAGGAAATGGACAAGCTATCAGAAAACAAATATGAGCCAGGAAGTCGTGTGCCGAAACACAACCGTGACTATCACGAAATGAACAATTTACGCGCATCACATGAATTCGATACCGTATTTAGCTAATCACTTAAGACAATTGTAAGTTTCAAGCATTTCAATCAATGAAATCGTACATCTATTACGTGACTGGTCGCGTCACGCTATGCTCATAAATTTGAATCACGTGCAACAGTTGCAGGTGTTTGATCTACGTGTCTACTTATGTATATAACAAGATTTCCAACTTGTTGCCACTAATGAATTCTTTTCGTTGGAAAGTGTTACTTACAACTTTGCTATAAGATATATTATTCCAAGTACGATCAAGGTAATGAAAATAAACCATATGTTAAGGAAACACGCAATTTCTGGAAAGTGTATAATACCGCGTTTTTTCAGATATGTTCTCTTACCAGCGACACCGATCACTATAATAGCAGGTATTACGAAGACAACATTGCTGAATCCGTGTTCGATCGGGCCGTCGAAACCATCACTAAGATCCACCATTCTGAGACACAAAAAATATTCAATAAATTTTAAGACCAAGTATGCAGTAGCAGGCTACTGTAACAGGTATCACAATAACGCCATCTAGAAAACGCCTGATGCTACTTTAAGGTTAAAAAAAATCGTGTATCTTTGTGGTTTTGTTTCTTCAAAAAAGAATTTTACGTTCTTTGATTTTATTCTACTGTTAATCTATCGAATGAATTTCATACTGCACGTATT
Organism: Melipona bicolor; assembly: GCA_030673865.1. Classification (NCBI taxonomy): domain Eukaryota; kingdom Metazoa; phylum Arthropoda; class Insecta; order Hymenoptera; family Apidae; genus Melipona; species Melipona bicolor. Next base: position 3,431,128 of record JAHYIQ010000023.1, on the reverse strand, counting down.
CCTAATTATATATGTATTAACTACTTATATTGATTTTTGAACTCAGCGCCGGCGCATCAATTTTTATTGCATTTCTTTTGTTATATTTATTATAATTGATGGATAGATCATTGCATAAATGGCAGTAACATATTGGAGGATTATTTTAGTAAAATTATGAATCTCGGTTTTTTTATAATTTCCTTATTAGTTCTCAAATAATTACTATTCACTAATGAATGTAGAATGATGTTGTAACAGAAAACGTTTCTAAAAAGTATAAAAATTCGTCTTCTTTTAACGTTCATCATAAGATTATCCTTTAAAAATTTTTCAAATTTCGCGCTTTAGCGAATTTCGACACTTGAGTCCCGTATTACCATTTCCTGCAAGCGTGGCTACAAAAGATGCAGAAACGATTCGTTTCCCGCCGTTTTTGTGATATTGTTAGGCTCAATCGGATTGAGAAGTCACTAAAATTTCTCAAGTTGGCGTTAAATGAAAGAAATATGTTGAAATTCGCAAAATTATCTGATAAAGCGCATGCACCAACAAGAGGATCGAAATATGCTGCTGGATATGATTTAAAAAGGTACATATATTTTTAAAATACGAAGGTTGGGGATAATCAATGGATTTTTCAAATCATCGAAGTTTTATCATTTGACAAGCATTATTCTCTTTTATTAACAGTGCCTATGAATATATCGTGCCTGCACATGGTAAAGAACTCGTCAAAACTGATTTGCAAATTGCAGTTCCTGAGAATACATACGGAAGAATAGCACCGCGTTCTGGATTAGCGTGGAAAAATCATATCGATGTAGGTGCAGGTGTTATCGATGCCGATTATCGGTGAGTGTTTAAACAGCCAAATTATGAGCTAACAGCTAATTATTTATATATAAATGTAAAGTACATATGTTTCTGAATGTTGGAAAGAATTACTGTTTGAGAATGAAGGAAATGATGAATGATGAATGGATGTCCAGTTATATTATTTACATAAAAAGAATTGAAATTTATTTATTTACTTTTTAATACAGAGGAAATGTAGGGGTAGTTCTATTTAATCATAGCAATGAAGACTTTAAAATCATGCCAGGGGATCGTATAGCTCAAATAATTTGCGAAAAAATAATATACCCTGAATTACAAGAGGTGAATAGTTTAGATGAAACAGTAAGAGGAGAAGGAGGATTTGGTTCAACAGGAAAGAATTAAATTAATAAAAGAACATTATCATTTTGTATTGCTCTCTTTTATTTAAATCCTTAAATATGAATCTAATATTTTGTTTTCATCTATTCAGTATTACTTTAATAAAAAGAATGTGATTTTTGTATATTATTCTATAAAAATATTTTCCCCTATTAATTCAAAAAGTATATTTTTGGCACAGATACCTATATTTGTTATTCTGTTCTACATTTTTGCAAGAGTGACTAAATTGGTATACTTTGTTGGCGTTTTCACTAATCTTTGGATATTCTTAAATTCCTTATGCTTTGCATCAGCTAGTAATTTAAAAATAACATTCTCTGAAGTAGCTATGTGGCATCCTATTTCTCTCATCCTCTATAAAATTACATAGATTAACTACTACATTAACTTATAATTTTTAAAAAATTTTGTGAAATTACCTCTAAGGCCAATAATCTGTCTTCTAAAGTACGTGAAGTACAACAATCTGCTACAGTATGTACTTCATAACCACTTTGCCTTAAGTCGATTGCTGTATTCTCTATGCATACATGAGCTTCAAGTCCAATGAGAATAACTGAATCTGGTCTTTCTCCAGAACAAATTGTAGAAAGTTCCTTGTTTATCTAAAGTTTATTTCTAAAATTACTTAAAAAGTTTAATATTGTCTTCTATAAAAAAAATTATAGCAGAATATAAATACCTCAGGAGTACACATGCTAAATTGAGTCTTTTCAAATGGTCCTTTAACACCAGAAATATCAAGTTCTGGAATAGTTTTGCCTAAAGCCTTTGGATTTTGTTCAGAAACAATAATAGGAACATTTAAAAGCTTCAATGCATTTATCTATGGACACAATATATATACATATATAAATTAACCTATGTTTTAACCTTGAATTTTTCTGAGTACAAAGTAGTATTAAAAACTTTGAAGTACTGGGTTCCATTAAACCATGTAAATCCTACATATATTTATATCGCATGCAATGTCTTAATTAATATTTATTTACCAGCTTTACTGAATTTTGTGTAATTTTGTCAAATTCAAACATAGCTTTAGCGAATTTTTCTTGCATATCACATATTAACAGAACACTTTTCCCCTGTTTTAAAACCACTTTCGCAGCGTTTATTGCCATATTTATAATAATCCTTGAAAAATTGCGTGAGAATGCGAAATAAAACAATTCTGTAAAAGTTACAAAGCTAACCAATCAGCGAAGTGGCTGAGTAATGTTGACGAATTTCTGTACCGCAAGCCCGCAAACTAACGTGTTTTCATGTTGTGACGCACGTGATATTATTCTGTGATATTCAAAGTTCATGGCCAGTCTTAGCTTTACTAACTTTAGACGTGTTGCATTTAATCGATTTCATACGAACCCCCTTGATGCGCGAGCAACATAATAAAGTGCATAAGGATATTACAGTAATTATCGTATTATAGTACAAATATGCGCAAACTTGAAAATATTGCTATATTTTAATAATACATTTCCGCAGGTTTAATTCATTTTTCTACATATTTTGATCGATCGGTCATATCTGTTTTCGTTTTTATGGACAAATACTGTTGACCGGTCAAGAGTATATCCATGTTTTTTGTATGTCATATATACATGCGTGTATGTGCCTTGTACGTTTGGAATACGTTAGTTTATTATTTCCTTATAATATTTATTATTTCCTTAATTTTAATATTATTGATTTTCCTGGAGTCTTGATATTTTAATTAAAATTTTTAATTAAAACTCTAATTACTCAAATATTGAAAGTACTGAAATATTGTACTGGTCAAATATTAAAGAAGAGCAGACAATAAAAATAATTGTTATATCGTCAGTACATACATAAGACACGAGCTAAATTTTACGTAATTAAATCGTGTAATGGTTTATTTGAAAATTAATGATTTATTTATACATATAATCGAGGATGTACGAAGCATCGCGAGAGATTACTAGAAATTACTACAACGTACATTACGAATATAAATTGTGTTCGTAAAAATCAAAGTATCATAAGAGTATGCGATAATTGTAAAAATATGTTTGAAGAATATTGTTAAAAAAAAATTTATAGAACAGACGTGTGTTTTTCGTATCAATTTGTAAAACATTTTCTGATATTCCGAAAATGTAAATTTAGTGCGACTGGTTTCGCGCATGCGTAATACCGCAGCGACCCAGGTGCGAGTCGGATACGGTAGAGGAACAGCAACGAGCGCCAGTTAAACAATGTTGTTCCGAGTGATCGGATGTACGTTCTGGTTTTGAGTACCATCAGGCTGATCAGATTGATCTAATCAGTTGGTATAATGTTCGCGTACAGTTCAAATCAGGAATCGCACAAATTTTAACAATCTAGAACAGTATTTCATTAGTCAGCCATTTTGTGTAGTTCTATCGAATTTGTAAACAAAGAATGGCCGGGGAGCCTCGTGAAACCGGGCATATGAAGCCGTTGGTGCAGCTTTTTCCAAAAGCGTCTGAGTGCGTGTACACGAGTTGTTACTGGTAAGTGTTTCAGCGAGATTTGCATGATATTTTTAACAACAAAATTATTGATTTGAACAAATAAACGTGTCGTATTGCGGTATATCCCGCGGTGGATCGATACGTTGCGGTAGTACAGAGACGGCAGTGCGATATGCTGCCGCCATCTTTGAAATGTATGAAATATCTACGAATCGTGATACACTGTTTGCATCGCTTTGAAAAGACCCGCGCATTTTCATGTTCTGCTTATTATTTGTGGGATTATAAATTTTGCGTTTTTCTTTTTTTCTTTTTTTCTTTTTTTTCCTTTAATCTTTGGTTATATTAGAAATGTAAGAAATTGAATACGTTCCTTTAATTAATCATGCATGTGTGCTGGCAGATAATTCTATTCTCTATCAAACTTGTTTCATTCGTCTTTTAGCTTGTACGAGAATTTGCGATGTTTATTCTCGCCTAAATGTTCTTTCACGTATCTTGCAATCCTGTTACAATACATTTTCTGTTTTACAAAGCTTCGAATACAATCTTCTTACAAGCCATGCGATTTATTATCTATATTTAACAATATTTTTGTGTACTGTTTAATATAATTTCCATTCGCTTGCCCGTACTTCGAGAATGTTCTACATTGGGAAATACTGCACTCCCATTTCTGTGCACCGTTCTTTCTTCCCAATTGATTTCGATCGAAACTAGCAAATTTTGGTTTCTTTTCATTTCTTTTCCCTCCTTCTCTTTTCATTCTCTGCTTGTGTTGCACCGTGTTGCATCACATTTGCACATATCTAAAAAACGTGTGTCCGATCTATTCGAACACGTTTGTCTGCAAGAACCAACTGTGTTATTCTAGCGAGGAAAATGTATGGAAGCTCTGTCAGGATGTAGCAACCAGGCACGGATCGGAATTACAGCATTGCTATGTTGCTTTTGTGAGCAACTCCTGGCGTAGCGTACCGCTTTGGCGACAACGGGCAGGGAAGGACGAGGATAAACTTGTAGTTTGGGTCAGTTGGCAAAACACGAAACGAAAAAAAAAAAGATACACACAAACGACTAGAAAGCGATTGTTAATTTCGAAGAGATCTCGTGTTTTTTTTTTTTTTTTCTTTTGTTTCTTGTAGCTATAACAAAACTGGCTCTAGAAAGAAAGAAAAAAACCTTGTCTGTTTGTTCGATTCATAGGACTTCCACGTAATCCTTATCTACGCACCCGACGATAGAGCGGTCGTTTACGATTTAGATAGCGCGTTGCCATTTCCCACTCATTTCTGGAAATACGCGATGGAAACGTTTAGATCGGACGAGGTTCTGCAACCGGAACATCATAGAAGATTCAGAGTGGTGCCAGCCAGTGTATACCTGCGGGAGTTCGCCTCCGATCGACATCACATGAAACGCGAGGATGGAACATGGATCAAGACACCGCCGGATTATCTACCAATTTCGACATCAAGTATGTTCATTAAATATGATTAACCTTTTTAGTGCCGATAGCGTCGATTGTCGTTGGTTTTATTTATGAAATAAGTAGAATTATTCAATAAGAGAGAAAGTTGGAATATACTTTTGGAATATATTGGCTCTTTATTTCATTATCGCATGTTCATTTTTTAATTTTATAATTATAATCATAATTCAATCTTCATTATTGAAATAACTATTAATAATTAAAATTCTTCACTCTTTTTGTCAATGAGAATTTAGATTCCTTTTTATAGTTATTTGATCTTTTCTAAAGATATAGGACCTTTCCGTGGAATCTTTATGAGATGAAACAATATTTAATTATCAAATTCATAATTGTTATTGAAATTTTAAAAACACGATAGTAAAGAAAGAGAAAGAATGGTTAGAATTATTTTTTTAATCGGCATTAAAAAGGTTAAGGAAGTACGCAAGGTACGAAACCTAAAGGACATTTCTCTCGTCATATACACGTATTTGTATTTTCTTTGGAAACATTCCAGCGTGCAAGGATAACTTGGATTCCTTTATTAATATGGATCCGGGAACCGGGTTTGGGATTGTGTTGACCTTAGACCAATTATTCGACCGATTTCATAGGCCGAACGCGATCCCAACGGCACCTCGTACACCTCATCCGCAACCGACACCGACTTAAATAAACCGCTAAGTAAGTTCCGCAAAGGATAACGATTGTTTGCTTCGATTTTCCAATTTGTCGACAAAATGAATTGTATGGCCTAAGGGAATTGGTTAAGTGCATGTACCTTTTGTGAACTGAAATTATTCGATTAACATTTGATAATGACGTTTTATCTAAGCATTGTTCATTATTCCGAATCGCCAGTCATATCTCTGTGAATGATAATACATAGATTGGAACCGATCGTTTCATTTCTATCGCAATTCTTAACTCCGCTGTGTATACTGTTTTAATACACTGTCCCTGTTTAAATGTGCCTCACGCCTTTTTTACTCTTGCCTTTGATCGAATTTAAATATAAGGTATTACGTCTGACGCACAGAATCTCTTTGATTGCCGTTGGTTAAGTGCTACTGTGGGAAACCCGTGCGAGATCGTATACTTAAGATTTTAGGTATACAATTTTTAATTTACGAAATGAATCGTGTACTTGAAACATTATTAAAACATTGGGAAGGATTATTTTTCAATGACAAATTAATATTGACATGATATAATTTCTTTTTACGATTTTCAGGGTAAAACCGTACACATGCTATGTAATATAATGATTAAATATTGAAAATATTACGAATCGTGTATCATAATCTGTGCAATGTACTATGTTTAATCTTAGGGCAAACTACTCGTACTATATTTTACTTTCAGCAATTCGATGTACTTAAAAGCTTTCCAGTTATTTAATTTTATTCCCAACAATTGTATTTTTAAAATTTTTAGAAAATTTTAGAAATTTTTAGAATTAAAATATTAATTCATGAGCAGTTACTTGAGATATAATAATATATTTAAATATTCAAAAAGATCTCCGTACACCGCATTAGTAAATTTATATATCATTATATGGTTTTAAGAGACTGATAATTATTTTATTGATTTTATTTCTTAATAATTATATAATTGATCTTATATTTTGTTGTAGTGAATTGATTAATTCTTTAATGTTACTATAGACATACTCAGATTTCAAACGTTATTTTTAATGATGTATTTTCTAGTCTTTTCTTCTTGTTTTATAAATCTTGTTTTATAAATATTCACCGTATTTTATATTTTAAGATTGCGTGGGCATATAAATTTATTTGATCAATTTTTAACTTTTTTCATCGTATGCTTTAGGTCATTATTTTATTAAATAAGGAACTATCCTTAAAGATTTAACTTATTTACGATGCATTCTCTTTTAAAATGTACAGAAACATGTTAATCCATAATGGATTTAAAATATGAAAAATGTGAACTAAAAAGAGAAAAATTGTAAGGAAAAGAAAGGGAAGATAAAATAAAGAAAGAATTATTAAAATCTACTGATTTCAAAATTCAAGTAGAAATAATCTAATGCAGTAGTTTGGAGATTTTTTTCAATTGAATGTGTATATTGCTTTTATCTTATATGGATGTGCTCTAAAAAGTATGCACATCAATTTTTACTTGCAATTAAATGTGTAATTGGTTGTCTACCAATTTAGTAAGATTTGGAGTCCCTGTGTGATAATTTACACTTTCTTCTTTGGATAGCTACCTTAAAATTAATTAATTATCCTGTGTCTGCTTGCCCAATTACAATATGATGTAAATTGATAATATTAATATATTTCCCTATATAAATTATCTATCAATTGCTAAACCTCTAACAATCCATATTGTAATTCTTGTGATAATTTACACTTTCCATTTGGAATACTTATATATTACTGCTAATAAAAAATGATTCCTACTAACTACGTGTTTATTTATAACTATTTCTTCATGTAAATTATTAAAAATATTTCATAATCATCTACATTATGATTCTTGTGATACTTTATACCTTACAATTAGTGATAATATTTAAAAATAGATTCTTATTAACTTTCTGTTTATTTATCGAATCATAGTATAATATAAAGAAATAATATTAATTCAAATTACCGAAACAATCCATAACAATTCATATTATAATTCCTGTGATAATTTACATTTTCCATTTGGAATATGCTAATATATATTATATATATTAATGCTAATATAAAATGATTCTTACTAACTATATGATTCTTTATAACTAAGTATTTTTCCATGTAAAGTATTAAAAATTCCATAATCATTTATATTATGATTCTTGTGTACCTTACTTTACCAATACTTTACACCTTGATAGTTATTTAAAAATAGCTGTGTTTATTTGTCGATTTACAATGTAAGAATATTAAAAGAAATAATATTAGCACCAACTACTGGAACTCCACAATAATTATTATTATAATTCTTGTGATATTCATATTTTCTATATAATAATATTTAAAAACCGGTTCTTAATAACTCTGTGTTTGCATGTCGGATTTTTTATATCAGTTATAGCAACATGTGTACGGTTTTGCCCTGGTATGCGATTTGATACGGGTCTTTCCTACTATTATTATCGAGTACTCCGATTCCAAAGATAATATATTATAGAATCGAAGCCTCGATACTCAATCAATAGGAGCGATAATAACGAGGAATAAAAAAGAACGAAGGGCACATCGTTCAATCTTTCCAGGGTCCTCTCGTTGTCCCTCGGCTCCTCCTATAGTGTCTAAACATTTTTCCATTTTATCGAAAAAATGAAAGTTTACTAGGAAGTCGCACGTCTTTAGGTAAACCGATTCTTTTATACAGCGGTGGTTCTACTTATGTGTGAAAATGAAAAGGAAGAGTACTCGATTGAAACATAGGTAGCAACATCGTGATAAAAAATAACTTTTGCAAGGACGTGTACTTCCGTCAATAATCTCTATTTCTACACTATGCTGTCATATTTGTCCCCTTTTTTTAAAAGCCTTTTTTACAAAGCCTTGCCAATAATCCCGTCTCTCTCTTTCTCTCTCTCTCTCTCTCTCTCTATTGTCTGCTACATGTTAACTATCGACCATATTCCAAGTTTTCTGGATTCCGACCCAAAGTAATCGGTGATGATTGTTCTCGTCTTCGTTACGTGAGAAATCTTAATCGCGTCTCTGCTCCATGGTGGTGTTACTGTTACAATTATTGTGTCAAAGACTGATGTATTTACGGACAAAAATCCGAGGAAAAAAAAAATCCGTTCGACAACGTATTTTACCAGCGCTTCTATTACTAGCGCAGTTGCATAAAAAAAGAAGAAAGCGTACGATATGCGCTTTACTGTCGTCGTGCAACCGAAATAGTAAGGGCGAGAATGTGTAATCTTTGCGAATAATGTAAAATTATGATAGTTACTGTAATTCTTGTGATACTTTACACTTTCTACTTTTGAATACCTACGCTAATACTATAGTCTAAAAGTTGATTCTTAGTGGTCGTGTGTTTGCTTGTCGAATGACAAATTTTCTTTGAGAATCCGATCAAGTGGAAACGTGTTCCACGTGACCAAGCTTGTCGTCTGACATCGAAATGTTATTTTCGAATCAACGAACGTCCCTCGAGGCCCTTTGAAATGAAATTTTGACAACGAAAAATCTTGGACTCTCTCTCCGATCCATCCGGAATTAGAATCTTAACTCTATCTTCGCGATAGATTTCTTCTCCACTTCCCTGTCAATCAGCCTCAATGAAAACACTCCTATCTTCCTTTACGAAAACTTCGAGAATGTAAATTTCCATTGGCATGTAAAATTGCTACGATCTCGTCGAGAAAAATAGCTCTACTTTTTCATCAAGACTCTTTTACTTAGTTAAGACGTTCTAGTAAATCTGTCGTTTTTTTTTTTTTTTCGCTGTGAGCGTGATACGATGCGATAGAAAATTTAATCGACAAGTGAATGCAAACGGGTTGTCGGTTTCTCGCGTCGATGGAACGTCGTTGTTAAAAATTCCGGCGAGGAACCGACAGTCGCGTTTATAGTTTAAAAAGTTCGTCCACTCTTTGCCTTCCAGCATCTTTCACTAGATCTCTTTGTCTTTTATCATCGGACATGTGTTTTCTCTCCAATTCACTTTATATCATGTTACTATATTTACATACGTATTTGTAAACAGGCGTGATCTGCGACTTGTGAGACAATTGGTCGTTGGATGTGTATCGTTCTGACCAGTGTTGGGTAAGAATTATTTGAAATAAGAAACGAGAAGATGATGAAGTAATTAATGTTGTTCGTGAATAAAGAAAAACAATTCGTTATCGTATCGTTTGTTATTCGAAGTTTTTAAACAGAATTGTGTGTAAAAGGCGAAATATTAAATATATATATGTATATTTAACAAATATTTAATTTATAAATAAGATACGTGTACTTGCATTTATTAATATATTCTTGGGAATATAAATTATGTATATCATTATTGTTTGTAATATGTAATATATATCGTATAAATATACAAATAACAATTCATTTATATTCCAAAGTATACATTAATAAACTATAACAAACATTTCAGAATCGATAAATTATTATGTGCGAACCTGAACGAGACTGAAATAAAATTATACATGTATGATAACATGAATAATGTAAATTATCTTTATCAGAGTAAAGATGAAATGAATAATCGGCGCAACATTAATTTGAAATTTTATTCGAATATGAATACCCAACGCTGGTGCTGACGTCAAGTGTGATGATCGCGGAATAAGTCTTGTTGCTTCTATACATCGTATCGTATGCGAGAAACCCGGGACCGATTTTTTTAGCATGTAATATCTTCGATTACCAAAATGCAAAACAAACAAAAAAAAAAAGAAGAAAAAGAAAGAAAAATGGTAAAAAGACCTAATCTTTATCATTCAAGATATTGCTATGTCAGAAGAAAATTATTATATTATCATGACAGTGATAATTATTGTATATATACATATTGTTCACATATACATATATATATATATATATTTATTAATATTTCATATTTATTATATTGATATTTTTAATTGAATCATATCTATTTCGATACACCGATGAAAGATAGTTTCGAAATGTTGAATTACGCAATTTATCGACGTTTGACATATTCTCTTACCATTGTCATTTTACGATAATACACATAACACTGTACAACTCTGTGGAAAAGGAAAAAGAACAAAATGAATGAAACGAATCACAAATCTTTACTCGCATGTTCACCGAGAATTATAAATGGGATAAAAATGGAAAAGTCTATCTATTGAATTTCGCCCTTTCAGATCCACATAAAACAGTTTTAATAAATGGATGCACTCCGTTTTGTCTCTTTCAACTTCTCTCAATGTGTGCTGTTTGAATTTTTACGAATCATTACCAAGATCCTCTTTTTCTCTCCTCTTTCTCAGGTCAGGCACGGCATAGTGAAACGACCGAACGAAAATACTTCCAAAATATGGTAATCGAAGCTCAATCCTCCAATAATTAATTTCGCCCCTTTTCTTTTCTGTCGAATTCCCGATCGGACGGTCAACAGTTTTCCATACTCTCCGTTTGACACGATTCAACAAGATTGTTCGGTGTTTTATTGAAATTATCTATAATAAAGATTTTGCTCAGAGTATGCGCATAGTGTATCCTCGGCGTTTTATTGGGTCATTCTGGCGATGAGTCATACAGTAAGCATTGGGAAGTGAAAAGAAAAGAAACGACGCGCAAATTTTCAAATGTATACTGTATTCAGTTTGCAAAAATATATAATGTATAATTACAAAAGTTACATATTGAATTATGGTATTTAACACCCCGCAACGCAGTGAACCGCATTGTCGAGTTACGTTCATTTAGTATACTGCCCTTCGATGCCCTTACGGTTTTTGTAAGGAGATCTTATAGTTTAGAATGCAATTTCTGTCAGTTTACGCCTTCTTAATTATTAGTACGTTTCTTTTACAGTTTGTATAAGTTGCATTACATGGGATATTGCAGTTTAAGTTTAGTGTAATAAGTACTTTAGAATGTGGTGATCGCAATATGACAGACAGTAGAAAAATAACTCTTAATTGGTATCGTTGGGTTACAAGATCATAACGATAGAATTGAATTAATTAATTGTAGAATTTTATTGTCAGTCTTTCTATAAATATAATACTCCAAATTTTAGTAATCTAACATAAGCCTATAATTCAATGATACTATTTGAGAATTAACAAAATTAAAAATCTTCTGAGTGTCAGATTGCGTCGTACTTCTCATCACTAATCATCTTTGTAACAAGTAACTAACAGTGATACAAGTATTAAGTGAAATAGCAAGGAGCAATTCTTTTAGTGTAATACTAATCGTTCATTGTGCATCTCCTCTTTTTTTCTTATATTCTTAAAAAAACAGCCTGAATATTTTCTTTTTCTAGACTTTTGCAAAGTAATACTAGAACAATAAATATTCATAGAATAACAAACATGTAACTAGAAGTTAAGTAATGCTGAAACTGACTTACATCGAACGTAAGTAGGTGCATTAATTTTTCATTGTCCTTTGTTCTTGTTTCCCAACGATGAATTCCTTTCCTCTAATTTCAACTAACTTACATTCTATGTAAGTTAGAACTTCCCTTAAAATATCTAAATAAATTTTTTCCTGCCTTCTTTCTCTCTCTCTCTCTTTTTTTTCTTTTTTCTTTTCACAGAACAAGTCTTATCAATATATAACTAGGTTTCCCCTGGATTTCACGTTCGATAGTACGGCCTGTAAGTAGACATCGGAATATTGTTTTTCGATAAATGGTGAACATCACCTTGATCGTATTCCACGTCGTTGTAGATTCCGCTTTGATTCTGAAATAGAGAGGCGTCGTGTCGTCGGAGTGCTCGCAAGTATCCGAGCGTGGAAAATCACGTATTGGAAAAAGGAGGAATACTCACTGCCAAGGATGACCTGGACCTCGGCCTGGGAACGTGAAAGCCGCTATTCTGCGGAATTAGATCAGCCCTGTCCTTATCTTGCGGCTCGGAATCCGAGCTGTCTGGATCTGGCTGATGTCTTTGTCGAGGTCTCGTCGGAGCTTGAAGTCGAGGCAGTGGCACTGGTGGCAGTGTTCCATGAATATTCAAGGGTGGATACCCGAATACGGCGGAACTTGGTCGAGTTGGACCCATAGGTTCCGTCTGGCGTTCAATAAAAATTAAATAAAATATCATTTGCCGTTTTCCTTTTGTCCCCCCCCCCTATCCGTTATTATTACTAGTTGGCAAGTAGTATTGTTCAATCTCTAACAGAATCGTATTATTTGATTTAGGAGGTAAAAATGAAAGTTTTTTTCAGTTATTGGTGTATTTAGTATTTTTTAATTGCTCTCGTAATTGTCAACTGTTGTTTAATTTTATTTCATTTCTTTTAGGTAATTTTCTTCTAATTTACCAAATTCAAATATCAACAATACTTATATTTTTCTTATAAGCTTTTGTCATTAGTTAAAGAAACGTTGGGCATTACTCTTATTACTCACAGCGTATACATTGGCGGTAGCCATGTGGTCGCCAAAGTGTGCCCACATGTACGGTGGCAAATTAGTCGGTGGTCCTTGTTTCACGGAAGCAAGAGTACCTACAGAACCAACCCTTGCCAAAGTTCCTGGAAGGGTACCTGGAATGCCACCCTGAATGTAACCGTAGACCGGAGAGCCGACCGATTTTTGTTCACGCGACCATCTTCGACTATAAGACAGAAAAATTCGTTATCCCTAAAATTCTATAAAATGTATAAAGCATGTATTGTATAAATTGTACGTAGAAATATATATTTACCTCCACATAATCAGGCAAATTAAAGTCAAAACTATAATTATTAAAGCTGCTACGGACGCTCCTATCGCTACCCCTAATACCTCTCCATCAACTTCACATTGAGCACCATAATAATTACCCGTGCACCTTGAAAAATTAATTTAAGTTTATTTTAATTTAAAAATTAATAGCTACCGTTATTTCTTTTTTTTTCTCTTTTTTTTCTGTTGTTAGATGATTTCATTTACTCACGTGCACTGCATGTGGTCGCCCTGGTAAGAGCACGACCCCCGATTGTTGCAGTAAGTCGAGGGACACGAAATACAAGTCCTGCCAGATTCATTAGCATCGTCTTTATGAGGATCTTTCAAACCAGGATTGCAAGTGCAAGTAAATCCACCCCAGTTATTCATGCAAACGGCCGAGGAGTGACAGTCGTTCAGTTCCGACGATGCACACTCGTCTAAGTCTATAAAAATGACAAGGTATCGATTAATTTTTATTGCTTCTAAATTTACGATTAGTCATACTCTTTTTCTTTTTTTATGTTCACCTTGCAAATTTGATATAGATCCAGGTGGACTGTCAACGTAAAGAGCGCTGTTCCCTATATTGTTGCTCCTTCTGTGAATAACACCGAGCAGATGTCTCTGCAGCTCGCCTGCTAAGCTTGATCTAATTGTTCTTGGTTCATAAGTGAGTTTCAAGGTTGCATTCACAAAGACACCCCCTTGCCCTTGACTTATATCCCCTTGATACACTCCATTTATGAACGAACCCATATACTCGTCCGAAAACGGTGTCATCGACATAGCAGATTCGATCTAGGTAACAAGAAAAATTCGTCATTTAATCTCTTGACAATGTAACCCCGAGAGAGGGTTATTAAATATAATACAGGGAAGGAATTCAGAATTTCATAGATTTATCATTTATTTTTGGGAAACTTTGGAAGTTATTTCCTATTCGATTATCTTTGTTCAGTCAGTTCTGGATTATTGTGAAATTTTATAATATAGTATAAAAGTATTTTACTGGATTTTCAAATGAACTATTTAGATTTTTTTCACTGTAAGTAGACTGTGAATTTAAGAACCTAAAAATATAAAAGTAATAAAAGTAGAGATACTTTGCCAAGAGTTTTTCTTAGTAAATTCTTGTTTTTTTTTTTGGAGTATTTTAAATATTTCCCATTCTGTTAGACTGTCAAGGGGTTAATATTCTTCAATAATAAAATTCAGTACTAAATTAACTCACAGCTCGATTTGCTTCGTAGGCTAACGTTTGATAGGGCTCGGAATCCCTGTCGGTGAATCCTCGATCCCAGACGACTTTCCTATCATAGATTTTATCTACCCTAATCGATACCACGATGCTTATAATTTCTACAAACGACAAAAGTTTAGATTAACATCCAATGAAAATTCGCAAAGGTAGGCCCTCAAAACGTTTACGAACTTTTGCATGGTAAGGAATGTTGTAATCTCGCATATCCTGGTTTACAGTGACATGCGGATACTCCTTGAACAGTGGCGCAAGCCTCGTGCTGACTGATGTCACAAGTGCTCGTATCGCCTACGATACAAGTGTCAATTCTAACTGGAGGTTGAGTCGGTCTTCTGTGAAACGTTGGCCTTCGAATAGACCCATTTGGTCGTGGAGTTGCTGTTGGTGGATCTGGCTGTGCGACTGCAAACCTGTGAGAGAAAATTAAAGTCAAATTTAAAGTTTTTATGCGAAAATCTCTACTTGATCTATTGAGGATAATTTATGATGGTTTCTTTAGTGAAAAAGATGTTAAGCGAATTTAAAAAATTTTTTTTAATAGATATAACATTGAAAAGCAGACTTTGATAATGTAAAATGATTGAAAAATATTGTAACAAATAGGCTGAACTTGAATTTTAGACTTAGAAGTTAAAAGATAGAATTCAGAAATCTGAAAGTAGAATTTTACTTAGATACTTTTAGAGATCTGAAAGTATTTATCAAAGTATTTATCATTTTTCAATTTGAAATTCATATCAAAATTTGTAATTACACTGACCCTGTGCCAACAATAGCGGGTGGTTGAGTCCTAGTTGGTTGAGGTTGCTGTTGCACGTGCGTTGAAGTTCTATCAGAATTCTCAAATAGATTCATATAGGTTCTTTTCCCGTCAATACTAACGAATCCTTGGCCTTCCACCGCGGAAGTGAGAATCACGTCTGCGTTTCCACCATTTACTGGTACTCGAACACCTTCTCCTGATGGTCAAAGATGGATAGGAATTATAATTATCGACAAAGGTCAAAAGCGTGTGGATACTTGTCATTTTTGTGGCATCTACTCTTATATTGGTAAATTCTTTTACAAATACTCTAATAGTGTAAAATATTTAAATAAATGTTTGTTCGTCTAATATCATAGAATTAAATGAATTATAAATTGTACAGGTTGCTCTATTACAGTATGAGGGTATTTTGAGGAAATTTATAGAATTAACAGTACTTTAAGAGAAGAAGCACGATTATACAATACATATAAAAATGAGAAGTCATGAGATTATCATTAGATACTTAATAATTTACTGAAAAAATATATTCTCTAAATTGGAATAGATAAAATTCACTCGATTTATCAAAGATTTAAGTAGATGTGACAAATGACAAAGCGTCTGCCATATTTTTGAGCGTGTATCAGTGTTTACCGGAACTTGCACCACCCGGGCCTTGAATAGCCGAGACCGTGACATCAAAAATATCACCGAGAGGTGGATGTCTTGGTGGCGCGTAAGGCCGTTGAGTAGCCAGTCCTTGGGTTCCCGTGTAATCCAAAGTATCGTCGAGGACGATCCCAGGCCTGGGTCGGTAAGCGTAGCGATCCGTAGGCGCTACAAAGGAAGTTAATTGAGCATGCCGGCACTCGACAAAGGAAGTTAATCGAGCATAGTTGTTCGTTGCATCCGTGCGAGGAATTCATTATAGACTGAATGCAGTATTGTCTTATCGAATGAAAAAATTTGTACGAAACGCGCAACCGAGCGAATGTCCTACCTGAATTCTTCGAGAACGTGTTCATGGTAGGATGGACGATGCTTTTCTCGGTGGTCGGCGAGGTCTTGGTGAAAATCGAAGGTAAACTCTCAGTTGGCGTTGGGATACTCGATGCGGCTGTGCTTTCGGATTCTATTGTTTTGCTAGGTTCCAGAGTTATCGTGCTTGATGCACTCGTGACGTTACTTGAATTAGCATTGATACTCGTGGCTGCTGGAGTTGATTGGACGATGGGTTTGTTAGACGTCGGCTCGATTATCTGAACCGACGAGCTGGTCTCGATGTTCAACGTTGACGTGGAATAAGATTTCGTTGACGTCTTGGAAATACTCGGTTTACCGTTCGATTTTTCGCTGTTTGTACTGGAACTGGAGCCCTGAGAGTCGTTGACCTTGGAGACTTTAGTAGGTTTGATTGGAACTTCCAGTGGAATCACAGGCTTTGGAGAACTGTCGTGCTTGGTGAAATCCGTTTTGTGCGCGTCGCTAGATTGAGTCACGTTTACTTTAGACGGAGCTTGATGCTTGTTCTCTTTCTTACTGTTAGTGGAGTCGGGACTTTTTGTTGAGTTCTGAGCAGATGGTTTCTCCGTGATCTTCGTGTCTGTTTTAACTATTTGATTGTTGCTCTCTTCGTGATGTTTAGTTGCGTTCTCTATGGCGTTCGTAGTGGTAGCCTCACTCTGATCTGTTTCTTCCTTTTTCGTGGAGGAGTCCTCCAGCGATGGAAGTTCAGAGTTCTTGTCTTGTTCTTTCTCTCGATTGAAAGTGGAGTTTGACGATGGTAGCTTGTAGGGAGGAATTGGTCGTCTGTTTCCACCTGATTATTTATTATGAGATTGTTAATAAAATAAACATGGTAAAGTGATGTTCTTAATATTTTATAACAATATTACTCTACCAAAAGTGATATCAAAGATCATTTAGACCAAAAAAAAAAAAAAAAGAAAACAGAATATTTAGTAATGTTACCAGGACGATTCCAAGTCCATGGGCGATTTCCTTGAGGGACAATCTGCTCTGGCAATGGAACTCCGCTCACAAAAGGTCTAATTGGTCTTTCTGGTGGTAGTTGGTTAATCAGTGGTTTATCAGGTGCTGGTGGTTTCTCGAAAGGATAGGGATGATCAGGTGGCGGGGGTGGGTTCATCCCAGGCGTGTCGAAATCAGGCGGTAGTGGTGGAACATCGGAAATTCTTGGTGGTCCTCTGTTATTGATCCTAAAAGAAACACAATTAGATATTAATACATAAACATTAGACGGTATAATTTGTTAACTAGCTTTTAGAAGTTAAACAATTATTCCAAAAGGAAATATTAAACGATGTAAAATGTATTTAAAGTAGAACTATCTTAGAATTTATATAATAAAATTATTTTCTGATCTTCTCGTTCTTTTGCAAAAATACAAATTTGCCCAAATATCCGCAATCTAATAATTCTAATAATTCTATAGAATTCACTGCACTATCGCTGTACCTGGTGGCTTGAATCGGCCTCAGAGGTCTCACCGTGTTGGCGGCAACGTTCACGTTCCCGTTCAACAATTTCACTATTCCCGTGATAATATCCTGTATGTCAGGATTTGCTTGTCGATGACCCGGAGAGGCGGTCTGCAGTATGGGTGGTGGAGCGTGATCGCTATAGATCCTCGGAATCTCTTGGCGAGCTCGTCTTTGTTGATCTATGGCCTGCAAGTACTGTGCCTGTTGGTTTGACACTCCACTCATTTGATGGGGCTCCGACAAGAGTTTTGCTTCCTGCGGAGCCCCTAGTCCTTCCCCCGACATGGATTCACTGGTCGTTGGTGATATGCTGTTGATTATTTCAATAATTTATAGGAAACATAACAGTATATCAATCTTTAGACAGTATGTAACAGAATTATCTTCTATATTTCTGTAATTTATTTATTCTGTTCTATGGTGGTTTCAGGTTTCTTTTTTCACGTAATTAGAAGCAAATTTTATTAGATTTCCTTTTTATTAAACATTGGTGTCTCAGCGTTACGGTGATCTTGACGAATGCTGCCCGCTTGGCTGAGGTTCTCTCGTTTGGCCTTTTACAGCCGTCGGAGAGATATTATGATGCAGATTGTTGGTTTTTAAAACGTATATTTGATTTGATGTGTATACAACTGTTGCTGTGTGGTGTCTCGTATGAACTGTGACTCGAATGAATGTGATAGACTTGAGTCCGGGAGAAGATGTCTCCGCGTCTAGACTCATGGAATGACTGAACGTTCTCTCCACTGTTCTCTCGCGTTATATGACGAACCCTTATTGCGTGTCGAATTGTGCCTACGTGACTTGGCGCCAGCCAAGACGTCCCTTGTTTATTCTTTAAGAGATGTTCTTGGAATACTCTAACCCTGCCTCTCAGGGTAAGATAAATGTCCCATCGATAGACATGTGCTAGGGTATCCGGTACTTCTCCGCAGGATAGAGTATTCTAAGAACCTAAACTATCCTGTTCTGATCCAGAACAATTGGTATTATACTATGATCCGTAACAATTTAGGAATTCAATTCTAAGCAAATTTATCCGCTAAAATGTGATTTAAATATGACTTAAATATTATAAGCCACATTTTTTTTTTATGAAAGAAATAGTTTTAAAATTCATCGGTTAATCCCACGTTACCAAAGTTTTCTCAATTTACATTGAAATTTCAATTGACTTACTGGTAATATTCACCGGGTCTAACTTCGATATTGTTTCCATCGATGTGATCCACGTGTTTCGACGAAGTTAATTCATCAATGGATTCCTCGTGCCTGGTGTTCCTCGTCACGAACCTCACATCCTCTTTGTCGTAATTATCGACACTTTTCGAGCTTTCCAGTTGAAAGGCCGGAACCGTTTTCTGGAAAGTCGGTGATTCATCACGGTGATACACACTGGAGGTTCTTTCCGGTCTCGTGTACGCGCTGGCACTGAGGATTACGTCTTCTTGCGAGGAGCGTGATGACGTTGGATCGTTTTGGATAGCCGAGACACCTGTCAACAATTAGACGACAGTTTGTAATCGGCGAGACGCGAGCAATCTTACGTTTCATCTCTTCTTTTTTCACGAGCGATCGTCCTGGAATAAAATAGATAATTGCATCGCGATGATGAGAATTTCCTTTGTTGCGTGGGAACGGCATCATTTCGGCGGAGATAAAATAATTTTGCCAGGAAGCGGTACTCTCGAACGATCTTTCATTGTGTTCTGCTCTAGAAAATTGTAAAACTTCAAACGCCTCTGAAAGAGACATTGAAAAATTTCCACGGTTCACGATCGAATACACGTTACTAAAGATTAAAGTTTCATCTTCGTCATTTGAGTTAAACAAAATGGTAAAAAAAAGAATCGTGCAGCAAGTTTGCAAAGAGAAAATATCAGTCTTCGTCATCGTTGTGAATATAGTCACGAAAGAAATCTTTCTATTTTCTTCTAGAGATGTGGAAGGAGGAAGAAATTCGCGAATAAAATTTCACGGATGGGTAATTTATAAATAAACGATCTAGGTTGCTTACGGAGGGTTAAGAACATGGCTCTGGCTCTGGAACATGTTTTCAAAAGCAATGATCGATCGGAAACGTACCGCGTAAGTCTGCGTTTCCCTCGACGTACGATCAATCAGCCATTCACTTAAATCACCTTGGCAATCGCAAGAAACGTTGCGTTGTCGATAGTCGTGGAAGGGTCGCGATCGACGCGGTGGCAAAAAATCGAGAAGATCCACGGCCGATCGGCAAGGAAAACGGTACTCGAGCGGTTGACATTCTCGAGGCTGGTGTATCGAGTGGTTTGACCAACCGTGGACGTGACGCGTATGAAATTACCACTGTCTCTTTCCTCGTTCTTCGTTCGTTCCTCTGGCCAGTTGGCTCGTCTCACACTTTCCGTCTTTTATACACGAGGAGGGGTGAAAAAGGTTCGTCGACGTCGTTAAATTGGTCTGTACATTTTTGGTGAGAATCACTCGTGAGATGGCATCTCGACAGTTAGTTCGGTAATACCCCATATAGAACTTTAGATTCCACATTGCTTAATTTAGTTTTAATGAAACTTTTAATTTAATTTAATTTAATTCCATTGTTAATCTTTATTGGAGAGAATATGAAAAGTCAAGTCCTTTCTTTAGAGAGGTGTTTTCACCATTAAGAGCATTTATCAAAGTTTCCAATTTTTTGTTTGAATTTTTTCCTTGTCAGTCGTTCTTATGTACAATTGTTTTACTAACTTCTGTATCCTCCGATAATCTTGGTCAGTATTTCAGGTTTCTGTACGATAAATTCAGAACGCCGATCGTCACTATCGAGTCACGATGATCTGTACCTGACAGCAGCTACCAGTCGTAGTTTCACTTAAATTGCTTCGCGCGTCGTTGAATTGTTGCATAGAAATCTCCCATTGTTTCTGTCCCGTCTAGCGCGGAATTTCGATGCGCGCTGCAACTGTATCTAACCGAAACCGTAAAACCGTTTCTGTATGTACACGTGTGTAGCCGCGTCGAAACGACGAGCAGTAAAAGCGATATTAAAACTGGAAAGTCGAATAAACGCCACGGGGAACGTCGTAAACTGTTCAATTGCGTCATGAAACGTGTAGTAATCCACGAATGGAGATTAAACTTTCGGTCACATTTTTTCGATTTTTCCGTTAAACGATGTAATCTCGAGTTGTTACTTTCATTTCGAACACGTGGCAGCTAAAAGGAAGTTTACAATTTGATATTTATCTACGTGTGTGTGTGTACAAATGAGATAAGACATTTTTATCAATATTTGCAGAACAGAAGTCGTGAAAATTCGTATTTTTCTTGTCAATGGAGCAGTTTAGCTACAATTTGTACAATTGCGAAAGTTCGTGTAACTCTTTGAACTTTGAAAATTGAAGCTAAAAGGAATTGAAGTCAACTAGAGACTTGCTCTATCCGTTAGGCGGATCCGTAATTAGTGGTTCGCTATATTTTACATATTTTTGCATATCACGTGCATTCCGATTTTTACAGTTTTAATATGAATGAATATTCCGCATTCCAACTATAATATCGCGATAATTACGATGATCGTTAGAATGCGAATATTTATGTATCTGCAGGAAATTTAAAGTAATTCCAAATAATATACATGTAACAAAAAACTGCACGACTTGTACCCCAGTACGATTCGTCTCACTGAAAGGCCCAGAAGCAACTGTTCCGACTAGGAAATAAAGACGACTTTTTTGCTATAAAATTTTATTGATATGCAAACATTTGAATCGATACAAAACAAATTACAGGCGCGATCACTCAGTACCAGACAACGCCACTCCTACTCGAGGTCTACCCCACGCCCCCTCGCGAATCACGTGACCCAAATCAACCAATCGCTAATTTTCGTTGCATTAGCGTTGCACCGATTTTCTGGGTTACCCCCACTAAAATCACTCTCAGTGATAAAATAGAATATTTACTATATTATTAATTAATGAAACAAATTTCTATTCAAGTTTCACCGCTTTAGACACGTTTATAAAAGTATAAAGATGAACAAAAATCGGTAGCCTAATAATCACGTTACGACTTTATGTAACAAACTTAAACGTCTTTCCAGCAGATGAACGAGAAGATATTATAGCACGAATTTTTATTTTTATCGAAAAGTGATTTTCATCGATTGAAAAATATTCAACAATGTCAACGACTTGCATATAATGTCGGATAAAGTCTAAAAGACCTAATCTGGCTGCCAAGGAAAAATATTATATATAAATTTCGCGTCATGGTCAATGTGTTGATCCGATCGCGAATCTATTAGACCTTGTAATGCCTTTCTGGACTCTGTCGAAAGCACCAGCCCGCGAACCATCAACGCGTTCATCGTTTGTCTCATAGAAAGTGTGCATATTATAGTATCGTTTTCCTGTCGACTTTTTCTCTCTTTTCAAACCTTTCACCGTCTTTGACCGACTGTTTCGAGGAATATCCCAGCTCCGAGACAGTTACTGCTGTTAACGGGATAATAAGATCACAACGATCTAACGGGGCTCGTTCGTTTCATTAAAGGTCGGCATTAGGAATCGAAGAACCCGCTGGACTGTCTCAATTTATCAATCAGAATTGCATTCTTCCTTCTCCTCGTGATGAACGGTACGATAACTTTTGCATAATCTGTTCGTTCGCAGTTCGTTGAGTTCACGGTGGTTGTTCGTTGACGATTAATTATTCATCAGTTGAACAGTAAACTGTTCGGGTATGGAGCACGCCGATGGCTTCTTCGTCCGTAACTCCATTTTTTTCAGATAATGCCGGAATAAATTCCGAGAGAAATCGTACGTCGATGTTGTACAGTGGTTGTATTCGTTCGAAGATGGCAGACGGTATCTTCACCATCGACGAAGAGATCCTAACGTGAATAATGTTTCCCACTTCCTGTGAATCGCAATTGCCCGAATAGAGGCGATCTATCGCTAATTGCTCATTAGGAACTGTACGGAGCGACACGATTTTCAAACTGCTACCTGCTTCGTAAACGCAATTAAGCTAGCCGTTGCCTCGTTCTACTCGTCGAGCATCATGCTCTCGATGCTCTACCCCGGTGGAAACACTTCGCATTTCTCAAACGCGTCGAGTCCTCTCGAAAAGTTGCAACGATCTCAATTAGAGTCGTACCAGTTCGACTGTCCTGCTTTTATTTTCGAAAAATTCTGTGTTCGTTCATATGGATTACCGTTGTCTGGGATAACACGATGTTGTCGCTGTCGAGATTACAGTTCTTTGTTGCGGAAGTAAATCACTTGGTTTGTGAGATTGGTGCCGTAGGTCTACTGGAATTATACCTGATGGAATTTCCATTTGTTAGAAGTTCAAAGCACCCTTTTCTTTTTAAATGGAGTAAATCTTTTTGCGCATTTGTCGACATCATAAATGAAATATCCACGTTTATTTAAGAAAGAGTCATTATCTCTAACACGCTTTCGAGTCTATAAACGTGTATATATGTACCAAATTCTAAAAAGACACTTCATCCTTTTCCTCATTGTGTTTTTCTTCCTCTAGATTTTGTAAAATTTTGAAAAAATTTAAGTACATGTCATCACTAAAAGTGATTTTAGCGGGGGTAAGCCAGAAAATCGGGCCTCTTTAGGTGCAACGCTAATGCAACGAAAATTAGCGATTGGTTGATTTGGGTCACGTGATTCGTGAAGGGGCGACTTGGAGTAGTAGTGGCGTTGTCTGGTACTGAGCGTTCTTCAACCTGTAATTTGTTTTGTGTCGATTCAAAAATTTTATGGCAAAAAGGTCGTCTTTATTTCCTAGTCGGAACAGTTGCTTCTGGGCCTTTCAGTGAGACGAATCGTATTGGGGTACAAGTCGTGCAGTTTTTGTATACAACCTGTTCAATCCTTAATAAGTTGAAAAGAGTTCGATCTACAGTTTCGTCCCAGCGAAACTACCCTTGTAGAATCAACACTCTACAATAATCGCGAATTTTTAAATTACAACTACTTACCAATTACGTCTCAACTAGAGCAGCGAATTATCGACGATAAGTTCCGATGAAAAGGTTCGCGATTGAAATTACAGTGATTCCCATTGACGTCGGTCGTGCGCGGACGGTTTGTCCGTTTACCAGCCGTTAATTAATCGATCAGATTGTCAGGATCGCGTGACTGAAACCTTTTATACATTTTGTCCCGTGGATTTGATCGACGAGCTATTTACCAAGTACTATATACCGAGAGACTTTCGTTTCCCATTTGGATCGCGGTATGGTACACGCGCGTATATCTATGTGTATATAATAATTACAAACGCGGCTCGCATGCTGCGAATGAGTAACGGTGTTCGCCAACACCATAACCTTGCTAACGTGAGAGCATCGGATAGGGATCCCGTGAGAATGTAGGTGAATTGCATGGTTGATTCTGTCGCAACGAACGGAATGCAGTTTCTCTCTCTCTCTCTCTTTTGGTCAGGCTCGAAACTCGATGCGTCCTGAATCCTTCGGGAGCCTGAGGCCTCTCCACCTTCGGTTCTCGAAGTCAATGCCCGAAATAATTAGCCGCGCGTTCTCTTCGCTAATTACCCTTTTGCGAAACGCGATGGTACTTTTACTTTGTTAATTAATTCCACCTTCGGTGTTTCTACCTTTCTTTCTTAACTTTTCGTTCGATCGTTGGCGAGAAGACGAGAGAGAAAATCATCGCCATTAGCAGTTGAGCTCGTTTTCGGTGGGCGGTCACGAGAGTATATTTGGAGATACTCGTCAATTCATATTTCGAAATTTCGTGATTCTTGTGATGAATTGAATTCTCCGCAATTTTTTTTTTTTTTCTTTTTGCCTTCGAAATATTCGAATGCGTGTCATGGAAGAGTTTGTATTTTTTGAAATTTTAACACCGTGGTTTTTATGCAAACTCTTATTTTCGTGAGTACGATTTGGAAAATAGAACATTGTAGAGAGTTGTTATCAAATACGAAGGTGTTATACTTTGGATATTTTCTCACTGAAAGTGATTTTAGCGGGGATAACCTAGAAAATCGAGTCTCTTCAGGTGCAACGCTAATGCAACGAAAATTATTGGTTGATTTGGGTCACGTGATTCGTGAGAGAGGGTGGAATAGATCTCGAGTAGGAGTGGCGTTGTGTGGTACTGAGCGATCGCGCTTGTGATTTGTTTTGTATCGATTCAGATATTTGCATATCAATAAAATTTTATGGAAAAAAGTCATCTTCATTTCCTAGTCAGAACAGTTGCTTCTAGGTCTTTCAGTGAGACGAATCGTACTGGGATACAAGTCATGCAGTTTCTATGCATATTTATGTATCTCTTCGCATTATACGTATCCTGTGTAGTTTATTTGTGATCATATCAGTAACATTTAAAACGAATTTAAAAATACATATGCACAAGTTACGAGATATTTACATTCAACATGCATTCAGAGAAAAATTAGTATACCGCGTAAATAGCCATCTCAAACGTATAATAAATATTAAGTATGGCCTGAATTTCAAAGCTTATTAATATAAACAGCTAGATATTTAAATATCTCGCAAAATATTACATCCTTTTAAAACTTTCCAAGAAAAATTAAAAAATAAAATAATATAATAATTTCATTGAAATCATCCAGATAGAATGAAGATGCATATTATTTTGTACATCTAAAGAAACTTATAGAACAGAGCTGAACTTTCCTATCTATCAAAATTATAGGAAATGGTTAATCCTGTACCCGTAAGATTCCATTAGCGCAATCTGTTGGCAGGTAAATATTATCATTACACGCATATCTGGCGAGGCAATCGAATGCTGCATCTGGAACCGGTAATATTTTTTACGAACGTTTTGCATATAAGACAGAATTATGTTACCTCGTTACCTCGTGAAACGCATGCTATGTTTACCATGAACTTCGTGCAAACTCTTGCAGCTCCCCTTGAGGGAACACTAAACAGTTTCGTGCATGAAAACTCTCGATGCATTGATTATTACACCGTGCGAAACACTTACAGAGATGAGATAAACGAAAGATGAGAAATTGTCGACATTTTAAAATTTTAAACTTGCATAAATCCAAAAATTGGCTCATTTTAAAACACGAAGCCTTTACTTTGAAAGTCCTAAATTTGTTTGTGTCTTTCTTTCTTTTTTTTTTTTCAAAGATACTTTTGTTAAAAAAAAAAATTCAAATTTTAGTCTCTAAAATCGGTAAAACATTTTCTGGATCCACCACGATCTCGAAAATTAAAGTCTCTCTCTTACACCGATCCCTCAACGCTTGTCCTGCCATTGAACGACGAAACATTTCTTGAATTTTTATCGAACTTTAACCCTAAAGTTCGAAGTTCAATAAAAGAGGAGGCTTCAGTCTCCACGCATCATGGTGTGATTTAGTCGTGAAAAAAGTATTTCAGTGATTTCAGAGACGTTTCAGAGACACGGTGTGCATAATTTGCGAGATCGGTACAAGTCGACTCGCGATCTCCTCGTTTCGTCGTTTGACCTCGTGACGCAATTTGAAACAACGTCTAACGCGACTTGGTAGAAAAAGAAAGAAACGTCGAAGGGATTTATCCGTGGAAGTGTAGACCGAGCTATGCGCCGTCTCTCGAGGCGGTAACGGCAGAGTTAACGGTACACCATTCCAGTCCAATATTTATTCTTTTCGCTGGTAAACGCGACATTTGGTACCTTTGCTGCGAGATTCGACAGGTGTCCAACAATCCATTTGATCGTGAACACGTAGTTTCCATCCGGTGTTTAACTCGAAGAAGATTTTCAATACCTAGGATCACACTCGTGCAAAAATTTATCGATTAACAATAATTACAAGTTACAGGCATGCTTTACCGTTTTGGAGGATATTTTAGTTTGTACTTCTTCGCGAGAAATTTAATTTGATTCATTATAAAAGTTGTTGTTATTAAATATAACGTACTGGTAATCTATGAGTCAAGGATTATAGAATTTTAATAATAACGATATTAGCTTAATTAGTCGAATTAGTCTGAATAACAATTGCACCTTTTATCTTTGGTGTTATTAAACATATGAATATTTCTTGTACTTCCCATATACTCACTATTAATCTCATTATATCTGGAAAATACAATTTTTATAAAAAAATATTTGCAGCATCGTCGTGTTTCCCTACTTTTCAAACGAAGCAATCAATCAATACGACTTCTCAATGATTGAACTGCAAGGAAGAATCATCAATTGTACATTGTGTTTCGAATATTTATTTGCTCGTAGCCACAACGTACTCGTATATATTTTTTAACGGTGAAATAATAAAATAAAGAATTTTTTCACAAAAGAATCAGCTGACTGTGTCGCGGCAAGCTTATCGATCTCAGTTAGTTTCGACTGATTTCGTGAATTCGCGTGATTCAGAGATCCCTCTGACGTGAGTTAGCAGTTGCCTCGTGACGAATACTGCCAGAAACTTCTCGTTCTTCCATTTCGGAGACGGAATCTCGAATATGACGAACCGACAGACTCTCTGTTCCACCGCGTACGACGTGATTTCGTGACACTTTCACAACTAAGGTGCTCGGGCGAAAGTCGAGTGACGAAACTCTATGCCGGATACGTTTCTTCGTGTCCATCCGCATCGACGATGACGTTAGATTAGGCGATTCTTACAAATTTCTCCCGTTGCGTGGATCAAACATCAAGAACGAAACACGTTTGATCATAGACAGTTATAGCAGAATTATCTGGTCGATAATTCGAGTACCTTGACGATCGACGAGACCACACCTAGTCTCCCAAAAAATTTGCATAAGCCAATGAACTGCCATGATCTGAATTTGTCACTGGCTTTCGAGATTCTCGATTTTTATTCTGTTGTTATTACTTCTGATTCTAAGAAGATTTCACCTTTTTTTACACCGTGTTGTATTGATGAACTGCGTGAAAGCATAGATTTCTTTCGTTCGTGCAGTAATGTTAAGACTGGGACGTGGAGATCTCGAGGTAACAGGTACGTGCCAGAACGCAAATGCACGTCATGCTTCCAGCTTTCTCCTTTGTCGCTTCTGAGACGACGCGTGTGACGATGTATACGATGGTATACAAGCGAAATTTAGTAGTTCAATGGCTTAGAAAACAGGATTCAGCGTTTGGCATAAAGGACAATGTTTAAATACGGAAATTGACAATGCACTAAGACAATTAATTTTCCACGCTTCTATTTATTTTTAATGGAATGTATGTAAGAAAGAAACAAATAGCACCTAGAGAAATGATCAAACTCCGAAACTGCCAAATTAGAAAGTGATCTCTATGAGTGAGATAACAACTCATTATCTTTCTATATTTTCAGTTCAGTTAGAAGACTCTCAATTTTTTCAGTCATCGAAAAGTCATCATTTGAGCCACCGAATTTAAACCTTGGTGAAATATTCCGACAATTCTTTTCTTTCTCGGAATTTTCGTCCGGCACACCAGGATACATATATCAGCGAATATATTATTAACAATCTTGGAATCCTGCCAAATCATCGGGGACAGGTTTTATCCGGATGAGCGTAAAAGTCGTGCGATATTCTTTCTTCCGCGATACGGTGTATAGAGATGTATATCCGGTTCCATTTAACTTCGTATCGAGTACGACGAGGCGTATGAACAATTCACTGTGAGAATCTTGCAAATGCAACTGCAAAGTTGCGACTAAAGTCGCGGTGGAAAAAGGAAAATCAAAGGTTCAACGGCCTGGCCACGAGTTAACCTGCTTATAAATATGTAAAGTGTAAAGTTCGAGTTAATTAAGTTTTTGCACGCATCGAGGGCCATCTGCTTTTCCGTTGAACGCCTCGCGTTAATAAAGCCCGGCTCTAATTAGAGGGAAGGAGATGAATTAGCGAAATCTCGTATCGAGATGCGAAATTAGCGCCTCGAGACTTTTCCATTATCAATCGGACGTTTCCAAATAAATTTGTATGCGATGATTGAAAATTTGGGAAGGTAAGAATTTATTATCTCGAGATTTTCCAACGAGTATCGGATAGCTTCAAAAGCTCGTTTTTCTAGATCCTATTAAATATTCATCACTCAAATGTGTATCCAATAGTAAAAAGTAAATATTAAAATATTGTGTACAATAATATATAAATTATTAACACGTATATTGCACAATTCAAAATTTTATAAAATTTTATTTAGACCTTTTGGCCTTATTTTAGCCAGTGATTGTGCATTACAATAAATTTGAATTTTAAAATTTGAACGTGTTAATAATAAATAGAAGAATGAAAAATTTATTTTCACGGTGTTTAGATCTGTCGTGATCATATTTCAATAGCAAAGAAAAGCAACAATTCGGAACATTTGATTTCTAAAATAGTCTCCAAATCGTGCTTTTTACTATTTCGATCTTGTCGCTGGAACGTCACGAAATTTTCGACAGAGGTCAAGATACCGGTTTAAAACTCGACCGCACGTAGCCGCTTGAAAAGCCCATCAAACAGGTTCACGCGTTAATTCGCCGAATATTTGCATCGTTTTATGGCCTATGGCGTCAATTGTCCATTGCTATGGTCTGCACACGTGCACCGTGATGTTAGACGTTCCCGCAAGAATGTTACCTGTTTACGATGAAACGTGCGTGTACCTGCGTTTTGCCTCGAAGATGTATTCGAAGATTGTTCCTCGTCAAAGGAAACCGGGAATTATCTCATTAATTGGAGTATCCAGTTACCTATTTCTTCAGATCGTAAATCACGTTTCGCGGGAAGCTCAACCTTATATTCAATTCTAATTGCAGATACGAACGTAAAATTTTAATTATGTAGTATATTCTATTCAGGGTTGTGAATTTCTCTTCGGTTTTTTAGCCCGATTTGCTGTTTGCCATTCTTACTAAATTCATTTCAAATGTGCAACTTAGGCCGACGAATTAGTAACGAAAACATAGAAAGAGAAATTTTTAGTTCAGACGATTGCTTTTGAACGTTCGATTTCATCGAAATTTCATTGTAATGGGATTCTTACAATTATGTTGGTAAAATTTGAAACTAATCCGAGTTACAAGATATTTATTGTCAATTAAAAGATGAATAACCATCTTAAGCATGTAATGAACGTTGAGAGATGATCCCATCGATATCGATATTTATCGTGACCATTTCATTCGATTTGGCCAATATAATCACGACGGTCAATTCTCTTCGCGATATTTGCAAAGTATCAGGATTTTTTTTATACATAACACACATAATACATACGTGAAATTCATTCGCACGTGTTCGATACAACTGTACATACATCCGCTTACCTAGTAGAATTTGGACCGACAAGGTCACCAGGACCTTCGACCCCACGATTCCTCCGGCTATCATCCTGACCCGATGGATCCGTTCGTCGGTATTCGCGCTCGTCGGAGTGTCGTCGTGCCGCGTTCTTCGTCCTGATCAAGGCCAGGTTAATGGTCAAGGACACTCGGAAGGACCTCCTCAAGATCACTCGCACCTGGACCAGTCTTTATCGTCGCGAAACGTGCCACGGTGCCAGCCGATCGCCGCCATTTTGCTTCGCAAGCCTATGCCGAGTAAAAACGTCGGGCATCGTGGAAACATTAATTCCCCCGTCTCGTCATTCTTGCCTTTCCTCGTCCGATCCTTACCCACCGATCACTTTTTTTTTCTTTCCTCTCTTTTATTCGGTCTCGCACTCTCGCGCACGCCCGGTTGACCTACTTGGCCCGCGGATAGGTCCGGTGTTGGTACGCGCACCAGCTTTTCGGCCAGCGTAGTGCGACAACACGCAGTTCGTCACCCTATTTTCGCTGCTTTTTTTACGCTCCTTTCCTTAAGAGCCTGTCTCTCCTTCTTTCCTGTCCAACTTTCTCGTTACTATTGCATGTTACGCTGGCACACGTATCGTGTCAGTGTGTTTCACCATCCGCCTAGCAATGCGGGCTGATGTCGCGCAGAGATACACGGCGTAAAAGTTTCGCTCGAAACTGGATTTCAGAGAGGAAATTCGTGCACGAGTGTTTCAGATTTGAGACTCTACTCGCATACACTATTTTTACTGGATTAAAATTTTCCCTCTGTCGTGCCTCTTTGCAAACTTTTCCTTTGCATATGATCGTCCAGCTAGTATCACAGAACTGCACTCACCTCTCGTACACTATGAATCACACAAACCTGTTCGAAAGAAACGTTATCAATTCCGCACTCATTGACAGGATTATCCGACTTTTTCCAATCACTGTTCAAACTACTATTAATATTTAATCAATCTCCTATCGACGATTCGCGCGATCGTTCGTTCCACCGATCGTAAGTAACTCGCTCGATCAGTCAGTTCCTCGAAAAGAAATTGGAGCCCTGGAAACATGAAAACCCTCAAGATTGGATCGTGTTTCGATGGAGTTTCGTTCGTGGTTTGCTTCACGGTCGTTCACACGGGACTGGCTCACTGCGAGCACGGTCATACACGGTTTCTCCCACTTTAACTATGCCATGCTACACCATGGTGCACTATACACTCTTCTAGAGTATATACGTCACGTCTTCGTGGCTGGTTTCCACCATGCTGGGCTCTACCGTCCACTCGACTCCTGTTCTGCCCCCCTCTTCATCGAAATTTCTCTCTCTCTCTCTTTCCATCTCCTTTCTTCTTCCTTTCGTACGAGGTCCGGCTATCCTCATTCCTCCACTCGTTTCTTCGTCCTTCTCTCTCCTCGCTTTTTGACGGGGTCCGGCCTTTTACCTCGACCTACCTTTCGATCCTTTCGGGACTCCGCTCATTTTCCCAATCTTCGTCCCGACTCCGCGACCTCGCGCGTCTTCGACACGTTCGCCCTTTGCCTCTTTCTCCTTTTCGTCCGCTGACTTCTTCCTCGTCTGCAGCCTCCTCTTCAGCCGAGCGAATCTTACCTGCGCGACTTTCTCGCTCTCGGAGCTCTTCCTCGCGCGCTCAGCAATTGTTTCCACCTGCTCCATGGCTTTCTGACTTTTCATCGAGATATTTGGTTATGCTATTTACGGGTCGTATTTAGCATTTGATCTTTTCAACGAGGACGAACTCGAGTCGCTGGACTTTGAAGATTCTTCGATCGTTTATTGGAAATATCTTTCGTTGGTTTTTCTTTTTTTTCAAAGCTGGAGAAGCATATTTGCCTGTTTGTGACGTTAAAATAATGGTCTTCGAATTATTTAGATATTCTTTTGTATACGTTGATTGATTTTTACTTTAAGGAATGACGAACTAACATTGGAAAGGATTTAGGATTCGATTTGATTTAATTTTATCATAATTTCCGATTTATTGAATATCCTAAATTTATTGTTATTTATTTATCGTCATCCACAGTTAAAGTGCCTGAACTTCTGCCACTGCAAAAGAATAAAGCTAATTTTCATTTTCTTTCAACCAAATAACGGGATTTTATAAATGGAACGCGAGAAATTGATTAACCAGCGATGACATTTGCCATCTTTTATTCATTTTCCGAGTAACAAATTAGCCAACGTGACTGAGAAAACGATTGTGAGATAAGTAACAGGTGAAAAGTAACAGGTTCTTTGTTCTTGGGAGTTTTGAGAGTATCGAGAAATAGGATTGTTGCAACTACATCGAAAATTTTTGCGGATCTACTCACACTTTGACGAAAATATTCTTCTCTCGTTAAATATCGCAACCATGAGTTATTATATATGAAATTGACGTTCACTGTATTTGAATATCGTTGCCTGCGTCAACATCAAAAATGAAGCAGCCTCGAGATAAAAATTTTGTCGAAACATGAAATAGTTCCACAACATCTGACGATTATCATACATTACTTATATACGTTATCGTATAGATACATCGTATTATTCATGAAATCATTGCAATTTAATTTTATGCTAAAGTCAAGAATAAATAAATGTTCAAGCGTGAAAGGGATAAAGAGCTCGTAGATACACGCAAGAGAAAATATTTTCACGTAATTATCATAAAGCAACAGTGGAGTCGCGAGCCGCACGCACGAAGCTCGTGAAGGAGGAGTGCCTCTGCAACGTCTCGATCATTCTTGTCTGAAGACTCCGCAATGCCCTCGCGGTGTTGTACAGCTGCGACCCTTCATTTTCTTATTCTTCGTCTTTCTTCGTTCTCGGTATGGTAAAACCAGACTGGAATGCGCAGGGCTGCCTGGCTCGATCAGTCGAGAGCAACATTGATCTTTGAGCACTCGCCACTGAAATTGCATCGTGACGTTCGATATTATTCGCTTTTGTCGTACGTTACAAAATTTAAATTTATACATTTAAATTTTTGTCAAAATGACAATGCGTTTCCAGGCTCATTTACTTGAATTTTATCGGTAGACAAACACACGTTCCAGAAGTTTCAAGCTTACTTTCTCTGGACGAAATGATCTCAGAAATCTTCTGAGAAATAGGAATATCATATCAATTGCAACATTGATGCATATTCAATACAGAAAAATGATATTATGAACGAAATATCTGTTTAAGGAAGGTGTTGTTTCTTTTGCAGTCTTAGTGTATTCCAAATTTTTGGATTTATATTAATTAGTATTGGAGTATATGATTTCCGCGTTTAGTATTAAAAATAAAACTGAAAATATTTTAACATTACGTAACCTAACATTAATATTTATTATTATATAAATTATATATATAATATATATTATATTAATATTTCTTAATATTTCCACGCAATAAATTAATTAATATTGTATTTTGTATGATTTCCTAATGAAAAAAAACTTTCGCGTTTAGTATTAAAAATAAAACTGAAAATATTTTAACATTACGTAACATATTAAATTCTTAATATTTCTACGCAATGAATTAATTAATATTGTATTTGGTACGGTGACTCGGTTGCGTGCTCGAAAATTTCTCCTGGTTTCCTTTTTCTCGTTCCGAATACAACTTTTTTCAGGTTTCGTTTGAAATTCTTCCACGGTATTCCCTCGACACGGTATACAGTGTCGTCGGCGTTTACCGATTGACCTCACGTAATACGGGCGCACCTTTTCCTATCCACGAACTTTGAAAGAAGCTTAGTGGGCTCGTCCTCATAGTAACGCAACGCGTACGGAAAATTAAAATCGCAATTGCGTATAACGGGTAGCTTGTTGGCCAAGTATCCATGAAATTACTCGGTCAGTAACTCATCCTCATCCGGGATGAGAATAATAGAATGAGCGATCGTTTCATTATTCCAATCGATTTAGAACAACTGGATGCATCTTAAGTTGCTCTGTTGGTTTACTTTTTCTTGGCGTTTGAAGGTTTAAATTTCATGAGAATGTAGGATAACGTTTGTGATATGGTAGATAAAGCAATGGACACGAGATGTTCATATTTTTGTACGCGTGTGAGTTTGCATCAGTTTCAACTTTACTGATTCGTAATTCTAGTTGGTCAATGGTATAACGCTGTTATTGAAGAAACTCTGGTATTTTTCGTTCATAGAAGGACTTCAAGTTCTTATCCACGAGTGGATTTAATCAGGGATTGACAACGTTTTGGAAATTATTTAGAAATGAAGATAAAAATATAGAATTTATTGAAACGATGATTGAATGGATAGAATTGTGATAAAATGGAATACTTGAGAAATTTCGAGATTTTGAAGTAATTTTATCCAAGAAATAAAATGGAACAAATGAACAGTCAGAGATCAAATTAATGTCTAGAACCTTTTTCCTTATTGCACAGATATAAAATAATTTACATTTATATATCCTAAATTTGAAATTGTTTAAATCTAGTGATAAGAGTACGCGTGGCTGATTAGATCGACATAGTCCATAAATTTAATAATTTAACTTAAAAAAAATAGAGAACGATAAAATTTGATCCGTTACCAAAAAGGTAGTTCGCTTGACAGCCCGTTACTGGAAAGACAGATTCCTTCGGTCGATAAACAGGCTACCAGCACTCGGTAGCTCGAAATTCCAAGCATATTTTCACATTCGTTTCGATCTTCATTAATCCTCGAACCAATTAATTCCAATCGTATCTCCATACGTGTTCCCCGCAAGAACGAGTCGCTGGCTATTTTAAAAATTCCATCGATATTCGAACGTCGCAAAAAAAAAAAAAGGAACAGTTTAAAACAAACCTCTCTCTTGTTGTAAAATATAACGGCGAAGGGAGGGAAAAAGAGGAAGCAAAAGGATGGGTCGAAGCGGTGGCATCGGAGAGTAATCAGGCAGCAGCTCAAGGACTACTAATACGCTCGTTTTATCCGTGTTTTCGTACGCAACACGTCGGCCAGGATACGAGCCGCGTTCAATTCTTTATTTTCATTCCAAGCTGGGCCGAACAATGGGGGATCTAAATTGGGCAAAAACCAGTCTGCCGTCTAGTTTGGCCATAGGCTGAAGGCATTATGGTACAGCTGGTAACAAACACACACGGACAGTGAGAGCGGTCCGACGACAATGGAAAGGTCTCCGATGTGAAGGTGAGAAGCCA
The DNA here is from genome assembly GCA_030673865.1 of Melipona bicolor. Classification (NCBI taxonomy): domain Eukaryota; kingdom Metazoa; phylum Arthropoda; class Insecta; order Hymenoptera; family Apidae; genus Melipona; species Melipona bicolor. The sequence goes on along the minus strand of JAHYIQ010000023.1, from coordinate 3,395,687 downwards.
GTGCTGAAAAATCAGCACGATGTCGCGATATGGCACGGGTTCCTTTTTTCCCCCCCGCGACAGACCGATAGATATGTAGCTGTAGCTATTCGGTGAAAGTGATAATTAACGAGCCGTGGCCGATGCGGCTATGTCCCACTCTTCGATCGTTCCGGGGGACGACTCTGTCGCCGATGGTTCATCGTACTCCTGACCGGTTATATATCGTCATCGTCGGCTCTCCTTTTTATTTATTCACCGCGTTTTCTTTATCGCGCTGATTTTTTTCCCAGCTTAGGGTAAGGCAGGGTTACTCGGTCGTCTATGGTCAAGGAGCGAGCGATACGATTATTATTCCCGAGCGCTTCTAGGAATCTCGTAAAATCGTGAGTTCGCAATATTTGTCGTTCCGTGTCTGTCGAAAATTTCGTAAAATCGTCAGTTAATTTTTTGATTCACGATTGCGTTTCGTCGGTATACGTCATTAGCCACTTGAGCAATGTAGCAGGTTGTAGATACAGTAATGAAACTGAGGTCGATAGAATCGCTCTAAAGGGGGATTTAATGAAGATAATGTCGAACTGTAAATGAACACGACGTACTTCGTTGTTTATCAATGGAATTAGAGTCGAATCAGTCAGTTTCCCAATACACATCGCTCGATTGTTCATAATCGAATTTGATGAATTACGAGGCACAAACAAATTAGCTCAAATCTGATTGCGAGAGTTATTACGTCACTGAGTGAAAGGTTTCGAACTCATTTGCTATTTCTTTTTCTATCAATACAGCGTGGTATCTTATCATACTTGAAAAGTTGGGAAATCTATCAATTTAAAATTCTAGAGTTGGAGGTACAATTCTTGGCCATTTAATTAGCATCGCTCAAAACTTTCAATATTTCTCACCTTTATTCTCCTTTGTTCTCTCTTTTTCTTTCTCAAATTACTAAATTATAAAACAAAAAGTATTTAATTTCTGCCTGTTCTCTAATCAAAAAATAAAAGCAAAAGAAAAAAGGAAAATAAACAGAGATAAAATATTTAAAAAAATGCTGAAACCTCCAATAAATTATTAACATTACACGTTGCACGAAAGAATTTATTAACACTAATGACTTGCGTCCCCCTGCAACTTTACCAATAGAAGCAAGTGCTTGAGAATTCGCCGTTGTCTACCACGAGCCTAACAATAATTACGTTTCATGTGCCAAACGGTTCTGTTCCAACTGTTTCATTGCGCAGATTGCCGGGGTAGTTATGACAGCCGGCCTAAAAGGCCGGGATTATTTTTAGCGATTCGAGAATGGCCGGGGACAGGGTCGATACGACGCGATGTTGCAGCGCGAATGATAAGAAGCCGAACTGCACATTTCCGTGGCATTCAGAACCTCACTCGTGGCCTGTACAATCAGCTCATTGTGTTCTCTTTCTGTTTGCCTCGAAAATACTGCGCGTCGAATTTTTTTTTTTTTCTTTTTTTTTTTACAAGGACTTACCAGGTGCACCTGGTTTCCAAGTGGCTGGATTTGAATTCCTGGATCGATAGAGAGAAAGAGAGAGAGAGAGAGAGAGAGAGAGAGAGAGAGAGAGAGAGAGAGAGAGAGATACATTGATGGGCAGGTTGTTCCTTTTCTTGGTATAATATCGACGGTAAAGTGGATTAAATGATGAGTACACGTACAATGAGTACGAAATTTGCATATCATTTGCATTGCACTAATTAGTAGACTGTTTGTTGCATAGGACATGCATTTATTAGAAAACTGTGGATGTACAAATGCACGTGACGTGCAAAAATATACATTGAAACTAGAATGCTTTTTATAGTAATTAGTTTGATTGGCTACCTCTGTTGCATTTATATATTTAAATTCTCTCAAGTCTAAGATTTAACCAAATCTTAATTTTGGTATTCTTAACTGTCGTCTTATTTCAAGCCACTTCTTCTAAAGCTTTACTTTATACTACGAATTCGGGTTCAAAGTGAAGTTTCCCAATTTGTTCAAAATGTCCCAAAAGTTCCGTTTCTCCAAGTAACAATAGTTACTTTGTAGGTTTCCCACTTCATTTCGTAAGACGTATTTGAGTTGTTTTGTTGCCTCTCATTTTAGTAAACATCATTATCGATGATGGAAATATGGCTTTTACCCATATTTTGTTAATACATATTTTCCTAAATACAAACCAGATTAAATTCGTCATTAGAGCATGATGAACGAGCACTGATTTATAGTACTGCAGAATCCATTAGAGGAAAAAGGACATGACAAATTAAACATCATTATCGATGGTTACATCGTGATGATGGAAATATGGCTTTTACCCATATTTTGTGAATACATATTTTCCTAAATACAAGCCAGATTAAATTCGTCATTAGAGCATGATGAACGAGCACTGTAAAATCCATTAGAGGAAAAAGAACATGACAAATTACACTTTGCTTCTTACGTGGAAATTCTATATATATATTCTAAATTAATTTACATAATTAATCAAATTTATTTGATTTAAAAATTGCTATCTATCTATTCTTGAATATCTTTCAAATTGATGGTAAATAGCTGCAGTTATGTATAATTATGTAGCAATACTTATTCTGCAATTTATTATCTACTTTTGCTTATTTTTTTAAAGATATATTTATATCTTCACTCTCTTGGCATGTAGTTTGTCTTATCAGCTCAGTTATATTAAGTTACTTTCTTTTCCTCGTCGATTACTACAGAAACCAATTCCACGTATTAAATAAATATTAAAACGGTCTAATGTTTAATCCAATGTTTCCTAGAATCTATTCTTCGATTTCAAGGTGTGTTTCTAATAAATGTTCATAAATATTGGAATACTTCCGCGATCATACGTGCATAATACAATCGTTTATTCACGTTTTCTGGAAAGTTACGTTACCACCTTTCGTCGTAACGCAAAACAAGTTGACACAAATCGCTTGAATCATCAGTGACTCGCACGAAAGTGCTCGTAATTGTCGCACGGGTACATCGCACGATCTTAGTCACACGCAGATGCGCGAAATGATTTTCTTTTCCCTCCCTGCCTGCGACGTTGCGCGGCCAGTGACGTCTTGTTTAATCTCGGTGGCGAATATCGCTTAATTAGAAAAACGCCGCCTCGAACATACTCGAACATAATCGAACATCCGCGTCGAAGGATGCGTGGAAATCTACAGAAATTAAAGGCGAGACCTCGCCTGAGGAACGTGAATAAAATACGAATAAAATACGAGCGCAGAAACGCAAGAGGAACACGCTACCGTTTCAACCGGATCCCCTAATCCGACCAAACGGAATACGTAATAAAATACACGTCTGAAAGTCTCGTCGAACGATCTTTCTTCGCAAAGTATCATCCGAGTTTTGTAATTTTGCGTGCTTGCACATAGACCACGGATTTTTATGCTGAAATATGAAATTTAATAACTGTGACAATAATGATATAACGACAGAATAACTGAAAGATAACGACAATCTAATCGTGACTAGGTTGCGGATGTTCGTACAATTTCGTGCTTTTATAAACGAATTATAATTGAAATTACAAGTGAAATGTTCGTTCATTTCATTTACCGAATATTGTGGTAAGTGTTTCAATATAATAAATAATGACAAATGTTTGGATATTTTATATATTATGTACATACTTTTAAATGTCTCGATGTATGCCTCGCAATGGTAACGAATTTTAAAAATACGTGATACAAAGTCTCGAGGCAGATTTTATTAAATTGCACGTATATTTTACAATTATTAATATGCGAACTCTTTACGGAGATTATTCAAGGTTGTCCCAAGACTTTCGAACGGGTGTACAACAGAAACGAAAATACTCAGGAATTCAAAATGTGTAAACTGTTTTACTTAAAACCGTACAAATGTATGTTTGTAAAAAAAGTATCCATACATGGAGTAATTCTTATTACATATGCGCATATATTACAAATTAAATTGTACTTTTCAGAAAGCAAAAATAGGGAAGTATTCGTCCGCAGTACGTTTCGTAGCGATAGTTTCGTAGAGCCTGCGTGTGTTATTCGCGTCGGTAGTGGCCGCGTCGAGCGGTCTACTCCGGAAATTCGAGGCGCGGAGGAAAGGGGCGCTGAGGAAAACCGATGGCCATGGGCGCCGACCGTTCGCCCTACGAAGGGCACCGACAACAACGCTCCCGTCCCTGGCCTGGAGAGTCTACCGGCCCATTCCATTCGAGACCCGTCGTCGTCTCTCGCGTACATCGGCCGCCGCAGGAAGCATTCCATTCATGTTTCGGGACGCGCAACGGACGACGACGCCTGATCGGTGGACAAGAGAGAGGCAGAGCCGGATAACCGGGACTCCTCGCGAGGGTTAGCGGCTGCCCGGCGCCACCGTCACGAACAACGACACCCGCTGATATGCAATCGCGATGACAATCGGCAAGTTAACGTGAGAAACCGAGGGACCACGTGGCGGCGCGTTGCCAAGCTACGAAATTGCTGCGCCCTCGTAACCTCGACGCCTTCAGAGAAAAGTAACAACACCTTGCCGCCGACGGAAACGTTCGCAACCATGGTGCGTGGCTCTCTGATTAATTAGCGTGTTAAGCGAGTGACAGTGGCTTGGAGTCGAGTCGAGTCGAGTCGAGTCGAGTCGAGGGTTCATCGGACTTGCTGGACGATTATTGGTTTTTCTCATGCGAGCTGTTTCGTTGGAATTCAACGCCGGATGCAAGGATCGCGTTCTCGTAAGTGTGTGTCCTCGGGGGTTCGTCCCTCCGTTTCTTTCGTTCCTCGCTTCCTGTCTCGTTTTCTCTTGCCAACGTCTCGCTCCCCCTTCCCGCCGTTCCACCGTCCAATCCGCCAGACAAGGGGAGCACGCTGGAAACAAACGACAGCCAGGATCTCCGTGATTGATCCTCTGACCGTTCTCCCACGAGCCTCTGCTCACGAGTGCCACCAACGAACGACGGGATCGTATTCAGATTTTGTTCGGTGCGTTCAACACGTTTCATCCACGTTGAACAAAATTTGTTTGCAAGAGGATTGCAGTCGGGGAATATGAAATTTAATTAAAAATAAAGATTCAACCAATATACACATAATTGGTTTGGATAGTTCGAGGGACGCACTGCAACTTTAAATAAAAAAATGCTTCCTTCTCCGTCAAAGATCCGAACGAAATGACGCAGATAAAGTATCGCACCAACGACAAACTCTCAAGAGGCGTCGATTTCAGAAACAGGACATGCTTCGTCAAGTCGGAAACCCCTGACGCACACTTGCAGGAAATCCTGCCTCCGCTATACTCGGAACGGCAGCGTTCCACGAAAGTAATTCGTCTTCGACTAGAAAATAATAGTTCGCCGCGTGAATCTCGACGTGAATCAGCGTGAATCACTCCGCGTGGTATATCCTGAGAGGTGTAACGCAGTTTCCACGAAATTAACCGGTGACTATTCGGAACGTACTATACCGACTATATACCGACGTAACGCAACGTACACGTAAGTGATAATAAACGGGGTGATATAAAGTCGTTCCGTCAATGGGTGATCCTTAGCAGTCGGGCGCGTTGCGTCGCGACGCTTGTGTCTCTCTCGCGTGTTCTCTCTCGGTGGCAGAGAGGCCGCCCTCTCTCTGCGTGCATACGGATATAAGCGGATCGTGGCAGCAGGAGCGTGTTGGAGGAAGGGCCGAAGCGAGCGAGCGGCAGCTGTTGGTAGCGGTCGATGCGAAACGGGGCTCGATCGAGAGGTCGTCGTTGTACCTGCTTCCTTCGAGGGTTCGGCAACGACTAACAACCGAACCTCACCGTCTGCTACTAGCCGTGCCGTGTCAGTAGTAATTTTCAGGTCGGTCCACAGTGTGGTGCAGTCTGTCGGGCTTTACCATCGAGTTTCGACGCGGCACGGTCGCCGCTCGGCTTTACACGACGATTCGTCGAGTCGCCGTTTGGTTACGCTCGCGAGTGGTCGACCGTCTGCTGCCCGTTGCTCGCGCGACACGACCTCTCTCTCTCTCTCTCTCTCCCTCTCTCTCTCTCTCTCTCTCTTTCGTCTCTCGATCTCCCATCCTCTCTCGCTCATGTGTCTCTCTCTTTCTCTCTCTCTCTCTCGGTGCAGTGTGCAAACTGAAACGCCGTGTGTGCGTATATATGTGCTCTCGCGTCTCTCGTAGAACAGGACAGGACAGAACAGGACAGGAGCGAAGGAGAGGGAGAGCACACAGCGTTCGTTAATACACCCGTTTCCGGCACGTGGAACCGCACCACACTCTGTTTTTCTTCGTAAGCGCATCGCTGCCGTCGCTCCGAGCTTCTCTCGCGGGAGGTCAGCACCTAGGCGGCGGGTAAGTGAAGAATCCACGCTCCCGTCGGGAGCAGACAGCGCACCTTTCGCACGAAGGACACGCATAACCTTTCGGAAACGGCGAGTCGTAAACGACGACTCGCTAAGGCTTTCGTCGGTGGACGAACGAACGCGACACTTGTTGCACGGTGGTTTTCTCGACGCGATTCCGAGAGTAGAGAAAATTTCAGACTGGTGTTTTTTTTTCTTTTTTTTTCTAGAAAGGAGATCCTCGCGGTCGTTTGTTAGTTAGAGCAACGTTTGGTTTTGATTGGAGACGTGGAATCGTATTGATTCGACAAGGGGCGCTGCCGCTTGATTTCCTTGAGATTTTTCATCGTGAGAACGCTGGTTGGGTCGCGGTAGCGTATCTGTGAAACGTGAGAACGCGGAATGTCGCGACACGCGGAGATAAGACAAGAGTCGACTACTCACTCCACGGGGGTGGTTTCCCCGCGCTTCGCTTGTTTACGAATCGTCGTGCGTTGGCAGCCACGTGGTTCCTGTGCATCGCGTGCATTTTCAGTTTATATAAAAACCGAGTAGCTTCGAACAGAATAGCATGAATCTTCTATTGTAGAATCGCGGCTTTTAGTTCGTAGTTTGATGCAATTGAGTCCGCCTTCGAATAATCAGTGTACGTTTCATAAAATCACTTTTATTTCCATTTGTAATTTTAGTGTTCCGTATAAACAATTACGAAGGTTATTTCGATATTCAGACTTGTACTATTTTTCCATTAGTGATTGGAAAATAATTATCAAAAGCAAGAAGTATGTAATAATCAGAGAACAGTCATCGAAAATAGATTGACGCTCGATTACTTTTTCCTACTAACTAAAGTAGGAGAACGAGATTATCACAGAAAAATTCCACACCACAGAGAACTCACTCTGTCCAGCTGTGACTTGGCTCTTTCAACGTTCGATCGTTTATCGTTTCCGCTTCGATATCTTTTCTTTCCTTTTCTTTTTTTCCGAAACGATCATGCGTGAAGTGCTGCACAATCCGTGACCAGCCGTGACTAGTCATCGTAAAAAGATAAATCAATAAGCGTGCTCGGCTCGAGGGGGTGATCTCGCGTTGGGTAATTGGTTGTTTTCTCGCGAACGGTCTAGAATTCGAACGGAGAGTCACGTTCGTCCCCCCTCGCTTGAATTGTAAATTCCGGATCGATAGTGACACGGCTATGTGATTCTCATAGTTTACTTTGACTCACGCGTTTCTCGGAGCGTTTGGTCGATCGGTTGCTACGGCTTAGAAATGGTAGCAGATGGAAGGGCTGATTGTAAGTGTTCGTCACGTGAAAGACCCAGTATCAATCCCATGAATAATCTGAAATTTACTGGCGCCTTCGTGTTTACTTTACTCGTCTATGTATGACGTTTCCTGTCTCACGTTATCTTCGTCTAATATCTACATTATTTCCTGTCCTGTATCTATAATTTGCAACTCGACGATCGTCTACGAAGTCGCTGGCATTTCTTGTTCAACCCTCGCCCGTGCAACCGAAATGTTGTTAAGCGTTGTGGGTTTGATCATCCAGTAAGTGTGTAAGCGAGTTTTCAGCAAGTAACAAGTAAATTTTAATTTTTTATTAAAAGAGTGTATGCAAGTACGAGTTTTGGAATTCTTATTTTATACGATGTTTCTCCAATTAAAAACTTATTAAAGGAAATCTAGAAATTGATAGCTCGGTATTATTTGGATATAATCGGAGTTAATCGCGTCGCCGTAATACGTAAATTCTGTAGAATACTGTATGTACGTGTATGCAGTACTAGAGGAGGGATTGTAATGACGATAATGACCGATTGATAAATTGTCCGCGTTCGTTTACAAAACCGTTCATTCATTCATTCACTCGGTCGTTCGTCGTGTAACTGGTTCGCGCTACTTCCAACATTCGAGCATTTCAAACTTCAGGAATTCTTTTTCCCCGATTTACTTCACGTGCAAGTGTCTTTATCTCCTCGTAACACACACGGTGCGTAAACGTGGTGCAACACATGCAGCACAGTCGAAGATACACAGAACGGAACAACATTGAGCAATCGGACGTGCCAACTTCGCACAATTGGAGAAATCATTTGCCGATAAAACGAACTCTCGTGTCACGTTGTAATCGAATTTAACTCGTCGTTGGCCTGCTCACGAGATAATAAACGAAAGTTTGATACACAAAGTAGATATTTACTTTTCCGCCACATTCCTTGCATTTCATTCGACGGTTTCGCTCCTTATCTTCTATCGAGTCGGATGAAACTTTCGTATGTTATCGCTCCCTTCGCTAGCCACCACCACGCTCTAGTTTTTCTTTTTGTAATTCCCAGAATCGCGTTTGCATTCCTCTGCTACTCGTTCTTCGTTGCCAACGCGAAACACGAGGCACCAGCTTCTCCAGAGATTCGTTCGTAGCGTTTCTTTTCCTTTTCTTTTTTTTTTTTTTTTGCTTTTTCGTCGTGGAAAAACATTTTCTTTTTCTGTGGACGAAATGATATGTTAGAAACACGGTGATTGGTCCGCTCACGTGCGTGGAAACTCTGAGAAATTTGGATTTGGATTTGAGTTTTCGAAAGACTTCTCTTCTTATCTAACGCGCAGTTTTATTTTTTAACTTTGTATTTTTGTTAAGGTAGGAAATTCGTGTATAATCGACAGGGTTTAAATTTAAATAAACTTCGTCGTTTCACTTTGCAATCAGTTCACGTGGTTTAAGACTTGTAGGAAGTTTGAAATTCACCACTATTTTTATTACTCTTCCACATTTTGTGATTTTGTTCTATTGTTGAAAATCACCCACGAAATTCACAGCTCAGAAAATTCACATAACGTTTGTTTGAAATCTGTTGAAATCATTGAGATAGTTCAACTTGCAGAAAGCTCCTTATATAGTTGTGACGTTTGTCCCTCTGCTCCATTTTCTGCACATTTTTACGCGGTCTTATCACAAAGGAAGTTGATAAAAATAATTTAATCAAATAGCTGCAAAACTTCCTCCGCAAAGATGACATTTTATAGTAAGTTTATAGTAGCAGTATTGATAACTTTCAAAAGCATCGTCCGCAAGAAATCGCGAAATTTACTCCTCGTTCACAAAAAATTTCGATACTACAAAATATATATATTTTCGAATGTCCGATTATGCGACAAATATAAACTTAGGGACCATGTACTTCATGTAATATCGTGTATTTCGTTGTACACGCTTACATGTGTATATACAAGTTACTACATTTATGTAAATATTACGAAACCATAAATAGCTATTATGTTGCCTTCCCATGGCCCTTAAACTACATTCGAATTTTCTTACTTTATCACACAAGTCACACAACAAAAAGTAGGTCTTCGTATCTTCCTACGCAACCCAGCATTATCTTTCACGCCTTCTTCATTCAACTTTTGTTAATAGTAATAACGTATGAGGTTCAGCTATCATGCGGACGAGGGTATGCGCTTCATAACTATAAAAATTAACAATTAAGATTGCCTTATATTATAGTTTTTGAGTATCTCGTGTGGTATCTCGTGTAGGTACGAGACAACTGCTGGTTTTCTAATTACCAAGCAAGAATAAATCAGCTTTCTATCTCTCTCGAAAGGAGTCATTTTTTAGAGTACGATTTCAAACGTGATACATTTTTGTTATATTAATTATTACGTGGTACAAAAATTGAAAGTTTTTGGCTGCATTTGTAACACGTCACATTTTCTTATTTTATCGCTTTTTAATCTTAGAGAAAGAATTTTGGATTCTGTGCTTGAAGAAGCTGTTTATAACTTAATAAACGAATGAACCAATTTTTAGAAATGTAGAACAAAATTCTACATCATCTGGGTATTACCGCCGAAGGAAACAAAGAATATTAAGAGACCCTTCTTACTTTAAGTCGACGATGGCTAGGGCTATTATACGAGCGCAGGTGCGTGTGCAAATGTCACGTAGCAGAGGGTGCAACATGATCGTGTACGGTACACGAAAATGTTCACCAAGAATCAACTACAATATTCAAATGTTCCATATATTACTACCTGTATATGGGATATTTTATATCTGTGTACCATGTATTTCCCACAAACGTGTAAAAATCATTTTCTTGAAAATAATGTATATATAATTATTGTAATTTTAATCAAAAATTTGATTTGTACTCTTTTGCCCGTCCATCAGAGAATTATTCTGGACTAAGAGTTTAACATAGACGTCTCAGTACCATTCTCCAAGCTAATATTTACTTACGTGCTGACATCCAGTTGAAATTATTGAATCGTCCGCTGTCATGATTAAACAGGTGTAATAAATCGTCCCGGTAGATCCGAAATTTAACCTGTCTACACTTTACACTTACACGCGTAGCTAAGTCGTTTGTAACCGGGATAACGGAAACGATTACATCAGTTTTCTTACTGCTTTTCAGGTGGAAGTCGAAATGTTGTGATGGCTGGAACGTCACGACGTCCGAGCTCAGAGCTCGGACCTGACCTGTCTTCACCGACGCCGCCGAAGAAATCCAAGTTCTCCGAGGCGTCGATCGAGGGAACATCCGAGAAGGAACATGACCTGAGCATCACGGAACTCGAGAGCGTGGAGAAGTTGGCCAGCTCGTTGTCCGAGAACACGATCGAGTTGATACCAAGCAGCTCGTCGGAGACGAATCCCTTCAAGATCAGCGAGGAATCGTTGGCCAACACGAAGCAGCTGATTCGGACTAGCTTGGAAGGGCCTGTGAACGTGACGGCTGGCTCTTCGAAGGAAGGACACTTTGGTAGTTTCGAAACGATTATACAAATGAAGTACAGCGCCCAGGAAGAACTGTCTGGCAGCTCTAGCAAGATATTGGAGACACATAGCGACGTGCACGTTCAGACTTCGTTACATGGAGGGGAAACGTTGTACCAGGAATTGTCATTGATTGGGAATGGAGCTTATGGTACGGTTTACAAAGCCAAAGACTTGAACACGGGACAAGTCGTGGCGTTGAAGAAAGTTCGGGTGCCTCTGACGGAAGATGGACTACCCACATCTACGTTAAGGGAAATTGCCACGTTGAAACAACTTGAGAGATTCGAGCATCCTCATATTGTAAGCGTATACTTAACTTATAGTGTCGTTGGATTGTAGATAATTGTAGAAATTTTTCATTAGAATCGATTATAATTATATTATGAAGTTTAGGCTGGTTTAAGTTTAGTTTGTATTCTACATTCTTCCAAAGTAGAAGTTAATAATTAAATTAAATTGAAAATTCCAAAGGTTAGTAATATATTTTTTTTGTCACACTCGCAGGTAAGACTGTTAGACGTTTGTCAAGGAACTTATGTACAGTTGTCTGCTAACGATGAAGAAAGATCTGAGACGATACATCGAGGGATGACGTTGTGGCTGGTATTCGAACATGTGGAACGAGATCTAGCATGTTACATGTCGTCCTGTTCGCAGTCGGGTATTGCGGCTCATGTGATGAAACAAATGTCGAAGGAGATACTCCAAGGAGTGGAGTTTTTACACAGTCACAGAATCATTCACAGGGATCTGAAACCTCAGAATCTGTTGGTGACTAAGAAAGGGAGAATAAAGATCGCGGATTTTGGACTGGCAAAAACATATGACTTTGAGATGAGATTGACTTCTGTGGTAGGTTGATACGAATAATACATCTTGGAATCACTGATAATTATTAACAACCGTAGGTGGTTACGCAGTGGTATCGCGCTCCAGAAGTCCTTTTAGGCTGTTCATATGCCACCCCTGTTGACATTTGGTCCGTGGGATGTATATTGGCAGAATTGAAGCGACTCGAACCATTGTTCCCAGGTTCGAGCGAAGGTGATCAACTCGATAGAATTTTTCAGTAAGTTAATGAAAATATTCATCATTTCTTTCTTTTTTTTTTTTTTTTTTTGTAAAAGAAAATAATTTAAATTCAAATGTGTTTTAATTATTCTGCAGAGTAATTGGAACTCCGTCGCAGGAAAAGTGGCCGGAAAATGTGTCCCTTGGTTGGACAGCTTTTCCTTACAGACAACCGAAACCTCTTGCAGCAATAATACCTGATCTCAATGAAGATGGACTAGATTTAATTAAAGGTATGCTTGTGTTTAATCCTCATGAACGATTAACCGCAGCACAAGCTCTGAAACATCGGTATTTCGCCGAAGATGACTCGTGATGATTATTTAAGTATTTTCTTTTCTTTTCTTTCTCGAACATTTTTAGTAATATCTTAAGAGCAGACTGACGTTACGATACCCAAAAATACGTAAGGATATTGTTCTTTTTTAAGGACGTCGCAGTACTTTTATTTTTAAGCAGATAAGTATAGTTCATTGCGAGTATGATACAATAGAGATCTTTGTAACTATGTTACAAGGCTTATACATATTCCGTTGTCATTTAGAAATTATAATTGCAAAGTATGTTTGCTACACTTTACGGAGCGATCATCGTATTTAAGTCATACAGCCATTCCGTTGCGTCGAGAAATCATCATAGTTTAATTATACGTAGTCGTTAAATAATGTAGAAAATAACGGTTCTTCTGACTTGCCTATTCTGAATTAGACATCCATATAATTTCCATTGTTTGCTTATCTAACGGTAACAATATTGATACATTATTTATTTAGGTAATATCTAAAGAGTATTTCAATCGTTACTTTCATGTTCGTAATTCTGATGAGTTTAATTCTATTGATATTTCATTTACTTTATATCTTTCGATTAGATGATATTTTCGTGTAGGAACAAAGTAGGATTTATGTATGCGCACCAAAAATAATTTCGTGTAATAATTAACAAGGTGTGCCTTCCAAAGTCGTTGGTAACGTTCGTAATCCATGCCTTAATTTTCTATGTAATTAAGCTTAACTATAAGAACTATTAACTAACGTTATTCTTGTAAGACTGGGGCCTATTGACCCGTTAGATTCGTCGAAAGAACATAGGATCTCCCGTAAAAAAAAAAACCAGAAAGTACACTGCCATATGTAGTAAAACAAGTAACGAATAGCGTTTAATAATGTATTTTATCTTATCAGTATGTGTATAAATCTTAATATTACGAATAATATTTATATATATATATATATATCTAATTACGCACTTTGTAAAGACACATGGAAGACGTTTAAAAAGACTGTACAATAAAATAAAGATTTTATAGTTTTATATATCGAAACTATTCTTAAACTGAAATTATATTAGAATGTGGAATAATAATCGATCGATAATCCGATAATACATAGTCATGCACATACATATGTATGCGAACAATACAGGGGAGAAACATAATGAGCTAAATTTTCTCATGTTTTATGATAGAGTAATTTTAAAACTAAAATCGAAGATATGTCAGCTATTTTAAAAGTATAGTACAGTAATGTATAGATTGTGGACTTTTATGCATTTATTAACTTAAATAAATGAAACAAATCTTTGCCTAAATCCTTATGTTCGTAAAAGCATGAATTTGCATAAATACCCAAAGTTTAGTAATCTCATGTTGTACAATTCAAATTAACCGCCATTTATTGCTCCTGACATGGCGTCTTGAACGTTGTACATTCTTTATCGCATAATTATTCCGACGTGAACTTTGAAGATTAACGTGCTATGTACAAAGGTATTTGAAGTACTCTCGAAATGAGACTATTTTTCAATCTTCCCATAACTTCATTTAAACGTCTACCATATTTCAACGCCAATCTATCACATTATACTCCATGCTGGAGAAAAATGGCGACCGAAGTGGAAAAAGCACAAACTGCAGCTCCCACGGGAGATACTATTTTCGGAAAGATACTTCGTAAAGAAATACCGTGCAATTTCATTTACGAGGATGACCAGGTAAATTGAATTAAATGGTTGGAAAAATATTGTTCTGAAACATCTAAAATATACTTTTGTTACGAGAACGTGAGGTTAATTACCGGATATCATGCCCTTGTAACAATTATTATTTACATTGTTGAAATGCTATAATTCATTCCGTAATATGTCATATCATAGTATTTTACCAAATTAATTCCTAATTATATAAATTATATTTTTAATTTATTATATATTATATATTATATATGTTCTTTATGATGTGTTTAACATCTTTTAGTTTTTTTCCTTAAAATGACATTATCAACAGTCACAATCTGCAAAATAACAATTGCGTAATTTAATCTGTAATATATGTATTAATCTCAATCAGTTTATTAATTCCAATTCTTTCATAGAAATCTTTTTCCGAAATGATACTATAAACTTTTAGAACCTCGAAAGTATAATTCTTACGCTACAATTTATCTTGTCGTTAAGGTTGCTAGTAAAACAAAATTTTAATGTGTTAGTGCGTTGCATTTCATGACATTAACGCCCAAGCACCGGTGCATTTCCTGGTGATTCCACGAAAACCAATACCGCAACTTTCGAGGGCCGAGGATGGAGACGAAGCTTTGTTGGGTCATTTAATGATAGTTGCTCGTAAACTGGCGAAGAAAGAAGGTCTCGATCGTGGTTTTCGTTTAGTCATCAACGACGGCCAGCATGGTGCACAGTCGGTCTACCATTTGCATCTACATGTTCTTGGTGGCCGTCAAATGCAGTGGCCTCCTGGTTAAGCAACTTTCTATCACTTAACATAACGTTATATCCAACTGTAACTTACGATTATAAAAAAATCTTTCGTCAATAATAAAACATTGGGGAAAATATAGCTTAGGTTTGGTTGTTTTAGTTTAATGTTAAACGTAGTTGAAGTTTATTCTTTAAGTTTAATACTTTGTCTTTGAGTTTAATACTTTACAAATTAGGTACAAAAATTTATTTCTTTTCGTACACTTCATATACGAATTGTATATCGTTTTCTTCTTGAACGCCCTGAGGTATATTTGGATCTCTAAATCGATGAAAAAGAAAATTTAGGTAAAATTAAGAAAGATACAATAAGATAAAATAAAATTAACATACTGTGTCAAAACAAAATTATTAGGAATAGATGGGAAGAAAGTATCACTGTCAAAATGTTTTTTTATTCTTGTTAAATATAGTCGGTGAAAATTCGGTGACTCCATTGCAGCCTGAAATTCAAATTTATGTGTGAATTATTTAATTGTTAAACTTCTCGATTATCTGAGATTATTCTGAATAAATATCGCACCTTGTATACAGAACTTCCTCCTATTACCCATATACGTTCGACTTGATCTTTTAACGGAGGTTTCTCAATAATTTCAAGGGCGTGTGGAATACTTTTACAAACTATCGCATCGTTACCGTAATCCCTACATATTTAATTATTGTTTTATTCCTCTCATCTAATAACTTAATTCGGTTAAATTAATTCGATTTAATTTCAAATAAACTTCAACTTAATCATTAATAAAAGTGTCTTACAAAGTCTGTGACGTAAGGATTATGTTTATTCGGTTTTGTAACGGTCTGTGCTTCTTTGGAATACACTCCCATGTCCTCCGTCCCATTAGAACAACGTTCTTTTTACCTGGGTCCTTCGTATTCGTCGTCATAGATGCAAAGAATGCCATTTCACTTCTGTAAGATAAGGAATAGAATATGTTACATTATTAATTATTATTTATACTTAACTCATGATGTTATCTTAATTATTTCTTACTTAAGTTTCCATGGTAAAGCCCCTTTTACGCCAATACCCATTCCCTCACATGCCGCTGCAATTAAATATAAGTTTAAGTTCATCTTCCAAATACTAAAAAGTTAGATTGTGACAAATACTCAATATAAATCACTAAGCCTTTTGATTTAACACGTGTTTGTGACTACTAAAAAACCGTTAAGATATTGAATTGTAGAGGACAGCACAATCTTCAGAACAGAGTTTGACTACTATTTGAAAAGTAAGAAATATGGAAAATAAGAGAAATTGTGTGTTTTATTTCTAATACATCTTATTTTATTTGTTCTGAATCTTGAGTAATCAATGAAAATTGAGACCAGTGAAAAATTGCGAAAATGAATATTGTCTGTCATATCGTGCTCTTAGGAAATAATAGTGTAACGATTGAAGTTTTCATTGTAAGATGGCAGACCAAGTATTATAAAGAGTGATATTATTATGAAGAGTAAGATTCGTATATGCCGATACATTTTTGTATTATCGTTGTTATACGCTCTAAGGTCCCTTTATCATATCAGAATTGGGATAAATTATATTTGTCATATTAATTATACAAGTGAAAATTATTATTTAAATTTCACGTAATTATAAAATTCTATTTTTTGAATTTTATATTTCATGGTACAACAAAATATTCATAAATTAATTTGGTAGAATATAAATCACACGTAAATACAGTTATATTCTTGTTTATGATTTGAATATAATTTTTGTATCCGCCATAGCAAATTCGTAAGAAATTCCCACTTTCTTCGATAGATGGCAATGTAACTGTTCGCTGTCATGCGACGTTTTAGCGTGAAACGTGATAACCAAAATTTCTAGAAGCATTCACCCTTCTGATTTCCAATACCTCAAATTTTGAAAATTATTCGAATTACTTAGCAAATTTCACGATATTAGCAATATCGTAAGGTAAGTGTCTAAGTATCGTAAGTAAGTACTTTTGCTTAATATAAGTTATCATTGTTCCAATGTACGCATTTGATCGTCGATTACATTAGTTTTGAAACAGTTTTAAATCTCGTGTATATTAAATTCGTCCTTTTATTTCATCTTTTAAGCATTTCAATTATATTAAATGATATACTTGCACCATGTAATTTATAATTTTCGTGATATCAATTCTGACATGACGTGATAAATATTTTATAGGTTATGCCGTATGAAAACGTTTTGTTGATTTGATGGCAATGGAAATTCGTTGTTTTATTTATACATTCTCTCACATTGTAATCATGCTAAATTAAGGAGTTTGCAATTGTTTACTCTATGGAACATTATATATAATTAGAAATTACTTTTAGAATGTCTGGTCGCGAAGGTGGTAAAAAGAAGCCTTTGAAGGCCCCGAAGAAGGAATCAAAAGTTTTGGATGATGAGGACATGGCATTCAAACAGAAGCAAAAGGAACAACAGAAAGCGCTCGCCGAAGCTGCAAAGAAAGCAAGTCAAAGAGGACCTCTTGTCACGGGCGGTATAAAGAAATCTGGCAAAAAGTGATGCAGTTAAGACTGAGAAAAGATGCAATCATCGTGCATACCATGTTCTTATCAAGGCATGATTTTGATATTATCAATTAGTATACCACCTGGAACATATTTCAGATCTCTGATTCCAAGAAATGGTTAAATATTTGTAAATAAAACTTTTATGGATTAAATCATAGCAACATATGGACTTAAAATAAGGCATTTTATTATTTTTGACATAGCGATCAAACACGTTCAGAGGGATCTAATAAATTTTATACGTTTGTAATCGACCTACGTAAGCGTTAAACACTAACTAAGCGAATAAAACAATAAAATTCTCTTTAAATAACGTGTTTTCCGAAGACAAATGAAATTTACGATTTACAATCGTTGATTAAATATCAAATTTTTACCATGTGCATTTTAATTGTTTAATCCCAGATTTGATCTAATTTAACTGTCAAGTAATAAGCCGTTACATCAATTAACCTTGAGTTTAAATATTTCGTGCAGAGATTTCAAACGCGTTTAAATAATTCAATCACGTGTGTTAAATCGATATATCATTGTGCAACGTCATCGACAAAATACGAATTCGTTGGAGATATGATACAAATGTGATACAAATAATACATCGAACGTTGTTTTTTCCGGCCATTTATTTCTAAAGTCAGGTGCAAACATATGTCTACCGAAGAAACGTGAATTACAGCTGATTGCCATATGATCGACAGTGCAGGCAACTTTCGCGAAAAAATTACATTCTCTCCGCTGTTTTCGTTTCGCGTACCGTTTTGCTTTTTGATCGAAATAATCGTCTGGAACAACGCTGGCAAGCAAATTTTTGTCATTTCATCTATTTCGGAAATATACGCTTCACTTAAATGCTCCTACAACATTTACATACACCGAGAAAATCCAAAATACACATGTCGTTGTTACCCTTTCTCTCGATAACTTTATTTGCACGTTATAAATCATATCGTCGCTGTGCAATGAATCCATGTTGCAAATTAAGTTTTACGAGGTCACATAACATTTAATAATATGTGTTCTTCAACAAGAATCTGTGATATATACGAGTGTTTAGTCATAAAAGGCTTCTCTTTTGGTTTCAGGTGGACCTCGGAGCATCGTCGTACGAGTTTTTAATAGTTATTTTGGCGATGGCTCGTTGGTGAACGTGGTAGATGGCGTAGAACTGTCAGTGGCTGGGTCAGTTGGCAACAGACCTCGGTGGTGGTCGTAAGTGCTTGTGCTGGTCGAGTCTCGCATCCGTCAAACCTCTCTCGTCAAGTTTGCACGCAAAGGAGACAATCGAGAGGGGTGCTCGTGCGTACCGTGACAGAAGGGCCAGAGCAGCGAGGGACGAATTCGCGAGTGCGCCGATAGTTCAGGAAAACCATGGAGCTCGTCAGGATCATTTGACCCACGGGAACGACTCCAGGCTCGGTGGATCGTGCTACCTCGCGTGATACTACAAATCGGTGAGTTACGACCGACCTTACTACTCTCTTCTTTCTCTGACGATGACAGTTCGTTTCTGTCTCTCCGTTAGACACTGATAGGGAACTCGTCCTCTCTTTCTCTCTCTTTCTCTCGTTTTACTGTGTGCGTCACGTATAAATGTTCTGTGCCACGGACGATGCGGTGCATGTGTCGAGTGTGCCCACAAAGGGACACCATGTTATTCACCTGCATCACGTACCATATTGCGAACCTTGTGCTTTTCCTACAGCTTTGCCACCCCCAGAGGGGTGCGCTATAACTACCAGCGAGATGATCGAGCGCGATTTCCTGGCCTGACATGTGTGAGTGACGCGGTGGCTCGCATAAACGATCTATCATAGGTGTGTTGTAACGTGTACGAAGATAAAGAGAGAGAGAGAGAGAGAGAGAGAACATTAATGCGTACATCTAGTCTTGACCACGCGTGTACCGTGTACATGGGGCTTTCTCGCGTTGCAAGATCATGAATTTTTCTTCCAATTGAATGCCGTTGGCGCAGTCAACTTGCTTTGACCGATGAGTTAAAATGATTAGGTTAGAAGCAGGGATTAGAGAGACAGGAAATTCATGCGGCTGATTAAAAAGATACGATACAACACGATGGTATATTTCCATCGATAAATTTCGGTGAACGAAAAAAGTTAGAAAAAACTGGTGTATATACGGCTGACGTAAAGTGGGAGCGTCGTGGTGTCACTGTCGCCTTGAATTTTTTCTTTCAAACGTCGTGCCCCGTCGTTGTTTTGGGAGTGAAAATCTCGTTCCCAGCTCGGGCAATCTCGCGGACGTGAGATAATATCAAATTTCGCGAGCTTCGACGACATTTTTTACGAGCAACAGTCTCGATTCTTTTTAATGCCAAACCTAGATCGGTTTTGCCACGATTTTTATTAATTTCCTAATTTTAAACGATCTATCTTCGCAAATTTATTCATCGCAGGATGACGATGTATGAGTAGTCAATTGAACGGGGTTAAATTACACTTGTCAATTTGGTGGCTTCCAAGTGACTCAATCATCTTACATTTTAAAATCGTGTTCGAGCACTCGAACGTGTACGAGGTGTTGCACAACGGCTCGTTACGAAAAATCGTCGTTCCTTTTTAAATTGTTTCGAATCGATCGCGGGAACAAACGTTGCTCGATCGATTCGCGACTCGTCGTGAAATAATCGCTGCTGGCGAGGCTTATGACGCATTCAGATGCACACGTGGAAAACCCCTCGAGGGTGAGGTGGCGGTGTCTCTGCTTTAATATTAATACCCGATATAAATCATGGACGTAAGGTGCAGATCAACTTTGACCTTCCGTTCTTTTTCCATCGCCGATAAAAAAATCACCGCTTACTCTTTGTTCTTTGTTAATTTCGATCACGGTACCTGCGCCGATATCCCGGTGCGTCGGAACGCACGTGAGTACGAGTGATTTATATAAATCCGACGCGAGGACACTACACACGTGCCGAGGTGCTAGCGTGAAAACACACTTTGAACTTATGTCGTATTTTACGTTGATTTTCCAGTTTTCGCAATTTACGCCGGCTGGATTACGCACCACGAGCGATTGGTTACGTCAGATCTTCAACATGATGAAACGCACGTGTGCGTAAATACGTGTGTAGAGTGTGGGTCTATTTCGGTGCTGGTATTAAGCTAATTACGACGGGAAATATGTCGAAGCATCGGTATTTGTTTCGTCCTTTCTTCGGATACGAGAAATGTTGGAAATTTGGAAATTTGAGGAATCTGGTCACGTATGAGAATTTGAAAGTTTAAATCTTGAAAATTCGACAATTTATAAATATTAGAAATTCAATTTATTAATATTAAAAATATTAATTTATAAATGTTTAAAAATTCAGAAACATTTCAACATTTACTTTAACGATCTCTATTAAGTAATCTCGGAAATCTGAATATGTTAAAGATCTGAAAATTCGAGAAGATAAACTCGCGAGAAAAATTAAAAATACTCCAACCTTGAAGATTTGGAGGAATATAAAAATATAAGTATCCAACGATTTGGAATTCCAAATTCTACGTTTCTAAAACCGTACGATTCTTCCAGTATAATTACCCGATCTTTAAACCGAAAAAAAAGGAAAAAAAAGCGCTTGAACAGTGTATTAGTTGGTTAATCACTCCGAGCGACGCTGATAAGTCGAATCTTTCCCTTCTGCCGTTCGAAAGGAAGCGTAGTTACACTCGACGCCGAAGTATGATGTAACACGCGTGTTTTTTCGTGTATACGCGGATACGTGTGTTTTGTCTCGGTTGCGTGCGTTCCAGGTGCATCGGTTTCTCATCGCTAGTTTTGGCCTCGTCATCGCGTCCGTGTACTCGCCTGCGAGTAACCTTGTGCAACGCTTTAACGATTCGCACCTACGCGGATTAACTAACAACAAAGTCGTGACAATCTTCCGCTGAGCTTTTTGCACGTCGAAAGATCGCCGCAGGAGAACGCGCGACTTTTTTTCTTTTTTCGCGTCGTTGAATGGATTCAACGAGCTTCCGCGTCAATTGTCGCCAATCAGCCGCATTATTTTCAAGATTGCACGTAGGCATCGCTTACATACGTCGGTCATTATCGATTTGATTTACACTGGAAAAAAATCGTACAAGTCGTTCAATGGATTGTTTGACGATCGCCGAACGTGCTGACGGAAATTTAGACTCTACCAAAAAAAAAAAAAAAAAAATGGATGTAGCCAATGTCACATCGAAGATTAATCTTCATCTAACAATAAGTTTCACTTCGGTTACGTGTTCTTAAAAATATGAGCAGTAGCGATCGTTTTCTTTATTGCTTCCATTTCGCGTTAATCTCGTAATTGCGTTCTACAAACTTTGAATGAACCAACGCAGCTGCAAATAATTGAGTCGACGTTCGTGGCGGCGGTAATTGGTTTCCACGTTCATAGCGCGATATCGAAAATTAACAGTAAATAAATGTCGAAATAATTGGACGTCCAGATTTGAACGTGGTTTATGTAGAAACTCTTACAACTTTCTACGGTTCGTTGTGAAATAACCAGGTAGTCAGGAAATTTTTGAAGAACTCTTCAGTTCTGCAATCAGTTAGGTTCAAGTACGTTAAATTCATTTAGAACTTGACCATTCATTTATTCGAATTGAACTTCAATCGACACGACTGTTAAATGAACTCTCTCGCTTGCTCGTTGTCTTGGGCGAATGAAGTTTTATCGTATGTTCATTTCATTTGAACATTTTTCACGTTAAAGTTACATTGGTAAAATCTGAGAATGTATATATAAGTTGCAAGATACTTGTAAATACATTGAATAATAAATGTCAAATATTTAATTGATAAGTATCAAGATATTTCAATGCAATACGTGTAATAATTTTTCCAAATGTTGGCATACTTTCGTCAGTAACTATATACTTCAGAACGTTTTCTATACCATACATAATATATTCATAATGGTTAGTTTCCAATTATATATAATATGTATTATAGTTAGTTTCCTATACCATACATAATATATTCATAATAGTTAGTTTCCAATTATGTATAATATATATTATATAGTATGGTTTAGGTTAGGTTTAGGTTAGATTTAGGTTAGGTTTAGGTTAGTTTCCTATACCATACATAATATATTCATAACAGTTAGTTTCCAATTGTGTATAATATATATTATATAGTATGGTTAGTTTCCTATATCATACATAATATATTCATAATAGTTAGTTTCCAATTGTGTATAATATATATTATATATTAAGTATGGTTAGTTTCCTATACCATACATAATATATTCATAATAGTTGGTTTCCAATTATATATAATATATATTATAGTTAGTTTTCTATACCATACATAATATATTCGTAATAGTTAGTTTCCAACATATATATAATATATGTTATAGTTAGTTTCCTATACCATACATAATATATTCGTAATAGTTAGTATCCAATTATATATAATATATGTTATAGTTAGTTTCCTATACCATACATAATATATTCATAATAGTTAGTTTCCAACATATATATAATATATATTATAGTTAGTTTCCTATACCATACATAATATATTCATAATGGTTAGTTTCCAATTGTGTATAATATATATATAGTTAGTTTCCTATACCATACATAATATATTCATAGCAGTTAGTTTCCAATTATTTTCGCGATTTCATGTAAAATCATACACACACACACACGCTAATGATACCTTTCATCCGTCAATCATGTAACAACGAACAGTGTATAATATTTTTTCTCTCTCTTTTTTCTTATTCTTCGCGTAGTAACCGCTTGGAATATTGCTCGGTGGAATCAATTAAATACTTGGACGAGTGTTTAACGATATTACGTAAAGACTGTGACTCGTGACTGTGCCAGAGGTTCGCTCGAAATGATCAACGATCTCTTCGAATCTGATTCGAAGTCGTGCTTGCTCCGCTGTGTTCAGCTCAACGCAGCAATGCGGCTGAAACCGCGGAATCGTTTCTGAAAAAATTTTCGTTCAGAGAACCAGCCGACCGCAACACTCGTCCGGTGCTAATTTAGGCGTTGACTAAAATCGCTTCGGCTAAAAGGGTTAACGATAAACGTGCCAATTTTCTCGCCGCGCGTCGTAATTCACCGTGTCAATATAAGCACGAATTCTCCAACGCATCCTCTCTTCAACTCGGCCAGATAAATTATATATACGGTCTCGACCTCTTTTTTCCCTGTTCTTATCAAACGCTCGGCACGTTCGCGCGCTGTGTTCGCCACAGATAATTCGATCGAATGTGGAAGGGGAGATAAACTTGTAACTCGAAACAGCTAGAATTTTGGATGAAGCGAGTCGGATTCGCCGATACGTGAAACGTACGTAAACGATTTGATCTGAAAGAACGAACTGTGCCTTCGAAACGCTGTACTCCTGCGTTGAGTTGCGTTAATTTACTTGCAACGAGGAATTAGAAACGACAGTGTCTGCTTCGTTCGTAAATCAATCAAGGAAGATTAGATTGATGTCGCTGGCAATCATTGAAACTAACCGTGGAAAATTGGTAATTGACGAGGATCAATTTCTCCCACTTAGCACGCTGAAGTGTCATCACGCTGCGCGGCAGTACAGAAGATCGCGCGTCGGCACAAAAACTCTACGAATTGAAAATCTTTTTCCACTCTCTCTTCGTTCCACCGGGACTTCTTTTCTCCTGCTCGTGAGTGACTGAGAGATCGGTAAAACTTGGTCGAAGCGTTTGTGCAACTTTAGCAGCACGCTAGATAAGCCCGAGAGCCGGCTACGTAAACGAGCTCTGACCCACATTATCGAAGAACCGTTCGTTCGTACGAGCAGGATGTGTACGTGTTCAGCGAGCGTTTGTATGCACCGGAACACTCGTGTGTTCCGTGACGACAGAATGCATCAATCGAGAAAGCCATCGCCGGCCCCTTCCGTTACGCGTATTGTCCGGCCTGCGTCTGTGATTTACGCGCCGATAAGTTTTCAGGATTCGTGCCTTGCTGGTGCGCTCGCGTCTCGAGCGAGTGGGTGGATCTTTTCTTTTTTCAAAAAAGAGAGAATTCAGTTTCGAAGTGATCTGGAAGAAGAATTGGTATTGCCAGATTGACGATGTAATATCAATAGCAAAAACAGTAAGATTAGATCGAACAATATTTGTATGTATATCGTAGGGTGAGAAATGAGCGAAAAGTTGGAATTTTGTCGAAGGCACGTGTTCGTGAGTTTGACTAACTCGCCTCTGAGCAGAGAACTGATCGTCAAGAAATCAGAATACTCCGAGCTAATGATAGATCAGCGCGCGATACACGAACAGAGCGAGGATGTGCTACTTGCGCTCGTGAAAGTGGAACCGTACGTGAAAATTCCGCGATTAATGGGATGAATCATCAGCGCGTTGCTTGGAGGAAGGATCTGGCTAGATATACTGTAATTATTTCGCTGCAGATGTGCGGATACTTGCACGTGGAGTTGCCTCCCGACGCGTTCGACTGCAACATTGACGTTAGTCTTTGGTAAACAAGTTTTTGCAACTTCGATAAAACTGAAATGATAAATGTAATAATCAGCGGGAGCTGCGACTTTCATTGCCAACGAGATAAGTTGTCGATGGAATAATTATCGATCGAAGCAGACGTAGTTTCTTTAATGAAAGGAAATAGTGTTTGAAGCGTTTATCTCGTACGTGCCAGCTATTGCCGCGTTTGATTTTAACGTTTAACATTTCGGTTTGACTGTGTCAGTACTATGGGCAAAAATTGAACTGCGAAATGTGAAAATTTTACATATCACACTGCTAGATCGAAATTAAAATTCAAATTGGGTTAAAATAAATGAAAACCAATTTGCTGAAACTGAATTCGATTTAAGTTGAAACAGACAATTGGAATAGAAGTCTGTTTGTCTCAAAGAAAATTTTTTGAATTTCTGGTTGAACTGAAGTTATCTATCGATATATGAACAAAGATTTATAAATAGTGGGAGAAATTTGTGAATTTTTTTACATAATCTTCATACTGGTGTTATTTGAACAACTGTTACGCGTCGTACAAGTTTGCTAAGTTGCGCAGTACAAGTCATTTATCATTCCATCTAATTCAAACGTATAGATAGCTCGTTAGATGTTTGATGCAACAATTTTGCCACAAAATAAACATAGAACCGATTATCGCGCTTCCAAATTTCCAAGATATAGAACAACATTATTACGTTCGAAACGTTTATAGAAACAGAAAAACTCCTAAAAATCGTAGATGAAATTGCACGTTTCACAAGCGAGCCGGATTTTTCTCGAAATTACAGCCCACGGAAAGATTTCGATCAAAGTATTCGAGAACAGATTGAAATATCTTTGATCAAATTAAAAATAACATCAGAAAACGTTGCGGACACGAAAGATCTCTTTCTGCTTTCGAAAAATGCCATCAAGTACTTTGATTGAAAACACGTCTTATCAGAAGTAACAGAAGACTCGTAGCATAAAACCACGATATGGCCAAGGTGCAATGCAGCTGCATCATTCTCCCGAACAAGGCTGCGGTAAATGGTCTCGTCTCTCAGATAACACGTGCACCGCTATCTCTTCTATCTCGCGTGTATCGGGCTTACATAAGACATCGCGGTATTATGCTTGTCAACGACAACGGTGCAGCCGCGAAGCGATTAGTTACGAAACTGCTTGCGAATATAGAGACGAGCAAGATTTTACCAATCTCTTAAACCTCGTTTACGTTGGCCAACTTTTGGCCGAGGACGAATTGGTTTGCAAGTTGTTTCAAATTGTTCGTCGATCGAGTCGGATTTAATCGAGCGATAAGATAGGATAAGAATCGTCAGAGGCTGACGTCGACGAGAGACGAGAGACGACGATTGAGTTCTGATCTTTCATTTTTGGTTAAAATTAGACAATTAGAGTCGAGACGGTCAAAAATGAACGCGAGTGGGTTACTTTCGATGTAAAGTACGTATTAGAATTTAGTATTTATTAGACACTGGTTAGAAAGCTCGAAGCTTGCCGAATTTTATGCAATCGGTATTTTATTTTCCTATGTAACACTTCTATTATACCTATCTGCAAGGTAATTAAACCGCGGATGTTGAAAAAACTGCACGACTTATACCGCAGTATGATTCATCTCACTGAAAGGCCCAGAAGCAACTGTTCCGACTAGGAAATGAAGACGACCTTTCTGCCATAAAATTTTTGAATCGACACAAAACAAATTACATCGTTTAGTACCAGACAACGCCATTCTTACTCGAGGTCTACGCCACGCCCCCTCCCGAATCACGTGACCCAAATCAACCAATCGCTAATTTTCGTTGCATCAGCGTTGCACCTGAAGAGACCCGATTTTCTGGGTTACCCCCGCTAAAATCACTTCCATTGATAACATGCTAGAAAATGCTAGAAAACAGAATTCGATATCGTAGATCAATCGAAAGGAGCAAACTGCAAAGGAAGCATAACGTCGCGTTTTCTTTCGCTCTTAGAAACTTTTTTTCTCTTTTCGTAGAGGAAGTAGGAAGTGTTTAATGATTCACAGATACGATTATCTTTCTCTGCGTTAGCCACCGAGTATTTCGATAACTATCGGTTACTCGCTTTCACCTTCAATTCGCCGCGATAATTATCGTTAAATCACAGATTCGTGAAAGTCGCGATAAATCGTTGGCCCCTTAATTGCCGCTGCAAGTGGTTCTCCTCTCGACTTTGCAATCGAGTCGGCCTTCGACTTGACATGTGAAAATTCTCTTCGATTTGAAAAATAACCACCCTCCACGATTAATCTTCGAATTCGGAAACGAAATCGCTATTGTTCTTCTGGTCGGTGAATTCTTGTTTCCTATTGCTGTTAGACTGCGGATTTTTACTCAAAATGGTAAGAAATTGTATTTTGAATATTTTTCTCGATTTTCAATTTTATTGTGTAAAATTTTCCACAAAAATTCGCAATCTAATTATTATTATTTAAAAAAAACAAATGCGTTTATTAGTATTCATTATTGGATACAATATTTATTATTATGATTAGTATAATTTCTGTATTTCTGAAAAATAAAAATTCTCAATTGGAAATCATTAAAAGTGTCATATATATAATAAGACAGAAAGGATTGTAGTTTGAATATTTTGTATACTTTTTTCATAGTTTTTAAAGTTCAAAAAAAAGTCCACAGTTTGTTCATTCATATGTATTCATCTTCAAGGTATCATTCTGAAAAAAATGAAAGAGTAGAAGACTCTCTCTCTCTCTCTCTCTCTCTCTCTCTATATATATATATATATATATATGTAACGTGATGAATTGCGCAGCCGAAAATTCGTCGGACGAAATTCGAATCGATATATTCGCGAGAAATTTATTTCGAGGCTCGGAAGAATTTGCTTTGTTAAACGTTCGGGTCTTCACCTTGAAATTTCTTTCGCGGCCGCGAGGTTCATCGTCCTCCGTTTAGGATACAACGCCCCCGCCTTGTTTTGACATAATTCGCCAAACACGCGTTTTGTCGTCCCGTAAATGATCGAGGCAACAAAAGACCGACGTCCGATCGTCTGTTCAAAGCCGCTCAAAGTCGCACGCGTGTTTTCCTCGAAGCGTGAAGAATTGTATGTATCTGTCGGGTCATTGACGTTGAAAAGGAAAAAAGAAAGAGGAGCAAGGGAATAAAAAATTGGTAGAAATCGTTAACGTTCGAAGAAACGACGTACGAAGTGTACGTCGAGTTGTGCCAAAAGTGCGAGTAAAAGAGATCGTCGGCTAAGGACACGTCGTCGTGCCAAAAATATTCGCTTCTTCTTAATCTTATTTTCAGACCGAATCCTGGATTTTCCATCTCTCTGATGTCTTCCATCAGCCGTTTGTTTCTTGTTCCCCAAATCTTTGAATCACGTACGCCACTCGTGCGTATATTTGGACGTTTATATAGTAAAAATTATTAAACGTGACTTAATCCAATGGAAATAATGAAATAATACATCTTGGAAATTGTAATTTGATCTCGCGAGGGATATAAAATTAAATACTCTGCGAAATATCCAAAATACACTCTTGATGCTCGAAATTAAAAAAACATTCGAACCTTTGAAGTGTACTTCAAAATGTTGTTAAAAATAAAATTAGCGATTTCCATTCGATTCGCCAATTCGAAAGATTTCAGTGTTTCCGAGCGTACTTCAAATACTTACGTTCGATCTAAAATTACCAGCCAATGATTCATCAGAAGATCTAGCAGCTGAGATAAATTTCTGTTTTAACTTCTATTCTTCCGATCACGTTTGGAAAAATATAAATTTCCTTAAACATCCACGTTCGTCGCTAGACCGAAAATTTCAAAGTGCAGAGAAATGTAACAATTTTACATCTCTTCAATTACGTTCGTGAAAATTGAAAAGTGCATAAAAATCCACGATCTGTTCGTCAATTGTAACATATATTCTCGTTAAAAAAAAAAAAAAATATATGAGCAGGTATCTATGCATTTTCGACCGGTAATGTGCGCCGATTGTTGCGACTATTATTTAGACTTATGGACTCTGTACGTGGAATATCGATACGATACGTGTATATATCTATATAACGTAGCGATACGTTAATTAGAAATTGAACAGAGCGTGGTCGAAACGCGGCAGTCGTTAATGATCCGCGTGCATGTGCCTGCGATTGCACGTGCAACCGCGGAATTGCAGCGGTGTTGGTTGCATAATATGCAGGTAACCTAGATCTGCATCCACTGCTTCCCACCCACCGGCCTCATTACCCCTTTGAGAATCTCTCTTCCCTTCACCTGTCTCCACTCTCTTCTCCTTCTAGCCACTCTGGAGAATCTTTTGTCTCGCGTCGAGACGTTCTTTCTGCCGTTTTCCGGTGTTCCCCGGGTTCACTGGACACCGATGCATTTTCGCGTAATTGCGCTGCGCTAGCCGGACCAGTTTTACGCGCAAGCGAGCGATCAACTTTGCTTTTTTCCCGTTAATTTGTCAATTTTGCGTAAATACAGAATTAATATAGTGAAAACAGTTGATTTAGCAAGGATACTATTCTCAGGATCATCATTTTATCACTGAAAGTGATTTTAGCGGGGGTAACCCAGAAAATCGGTCCTCTTCAGGTGCAACGCTGATGCAACGAAAATTAGCGATTGGTTGATTTGGGTCACGTGATTCGCGAGGGGGCGTGAGGTAGACCTCGAGTAGGAGTGGCGTTGTCTGGTACTGAGCGATCGCGCCTGTAATTTGTTTTGTGTCGATTCAAATCTTTTCGTCTAATCTCTCGAGATTGAAGATTTGTCAACTTTTTCGGCCAATAATATCTTCGAATTTCTGAAATAACCTTAACCTAACCTAGCGAACCATCGTTTGGCTAATTGGATCGTTTTTAATTGTCAGAGGTTGCGAGCTTGTTTCATCCGTCTCCGCGCAATGGGGGCCGGTGTGGTGATTTCTAGAAAGAAAGGAGGAAACGAGCGCACACGTACGTACCGTACGTACGTGCGTGTTGAGCAGGGCGAAGCGTTTACTAAATACTCGGGTAACTCGAACGCGAGAAGGAGGTGAAGTGGTCGTACGGTGTAAAAAAGATCCTCGTCGAGCCCTTTTCCACCCTCCAGCGAATTGACGTCACCTCCCTTCCACCGCCGAGACATTCGTCAATGCGGGGAATTGCGAGTGATATTGTGTGTGGTACGGGCGCGACATGTGCGACACAGCGGGCGTATCATTAACGCGCGACGTGGCGTGAGCTGGCTCGAGACCGATTGCGATTGCTCATTGATTCAGACTTCGCGCTTCTTGCGAAAGTGGATTTCAATTGGTTTCGTTTCGCAGTGTAGGCAATTTTTTTTGTTAATATCAGTCGCGTACAAGTCATTTCACTGTGGTATTTCTGCGTGCGAAGCTGATCGTCTGAAATTTGATTATTTTTGGTAATTTTTTTTGCATCATTGCTGAACTGTACCTCGGAATATACTCGAGAAATTGTTCGATGACTCGATGTGTATTTAAATTCGCAAAATGATAAAATTATGGATTGGATTTTAGAGAATAATAGTACTTGTACGTCGATAAATAATCAAGGTGTAAATACAACGAATATTAAAACCAAATATTTAAGAATTGTGTATATTTTAATAAATCGTACATTGAATCAACTTTCATTTCGGATCATGCAGAATAACAGAGAACGAAATCTTCTCACGAATTACAGAATTAAAAATGGACGCAGGCAAGTCAATTTTCCAATTTTTAGTACTCGAATAGACGAACGTGTATAAAAGAACTGAAAGAACAGGAAATATTCAAACAAAAAAAGAATTATTCTATCCAAGTGATTAACTGAGTTAACATTGTGTAACTTGAAAATTACGTATCCATATACATTCGCATGTATCTTTCATCAATTACGTCGTTACGTAAATTTCAAACGAATCATTGCTGTGACTAGAAATTAACAATAATTACCAATTGTTACATACAACTAATAATATTGATAATTATCGTTAACTCCCAATCGTTAATTCCCAAAATCCTAAATTGAAATAATCTTATCTTCCGAGCAAATAAAATCCCTGTTGTATAGTGTCCAACTCGTTTTCTTCTTCTCTGATTGACAAATTAAATGCACATTATACGCACGTGACGTTACCGCGAAACGTCATCAGTGTGTCACACCGCGAATCGATTCATAGAACCGATCGAGCCATTTAAATCCACGCTGACATTGCATCGTCACTGCTCGTAGTGATAAGTGTTCACAGAGGAGGATGATAGGTAGCGCGCACGCCGAAAGCAGAACGGATGCAGTGAAAAAAGAATCCAAAACGACACCTTTGTATCCCGTTCGGGGCCGTCTCGGATTTCGATATTGCAGTCTACTCTTACAGCGTTGATTATCATCGTGAAACTGGATAGTCACGACCTCTCCGCGTGTATTAGAGGTGCAAAACAGGTACGAGCCTCTTTCTGTCCTTCCGTTGCGATCCCGAGGCATCTGCGATCGTGGGGTCTCGCTGGACCGATTCACTCAGAGTATCGGGACCTCTGCTCGAGGATACTCGCGCGTGAAAACGCGAGAATTGTTTAATATTTAGATGAGTGGAAACGGCGAGTGGAAACTGGTATCTGTCACTGAAAGCTGCTTGCGAAACAGTGAAAAAATTGCGGTGATCGACTGGTTCTAATCTTGTTAATCATCGCTGTGAGATTCCATTGGAAACCGACCTCGAGGAGGCAGCTGGCGACTTGCGGTTTCGCAGAGACCACCGTGCACTTATTATTATCGCGCGTTTCTTATTAACTTTTCGTATCTTCCGTTGATTTCGTTTTATTACCAATCGTTGCAAGCAAGGTTAGAATAATTAGGTGGATTCCTCTGTCCTTGGTATTACTGCCAGGACCGTTAAACGTAATGCGAGGGATGCATCCTCGGATGCGTAGTACCGTTAGGCCCATAAAGTAATTGCAAGAATTAATTATGGGACTGGCCTTGCCAATAGCCATAAAATTTCTTACCTTTCCGATTGGGAAGAACACAATGAGAGTTGACCTGTTCAAGGACCGACTGTCAGTAAAATAGTACACAATAAATAGTGAAATAGTACATGATATCTAGAGAATCACCATGTAACCAATATACGACCATTCCCCCCTAAAAATTAAAAACTAAATTATAATTAAATTATAATTAAATTGTAGTTAATTTACTAAATTATAGTTAATTTATATTTATATAATTTATATTTATATTTATATAATATATTTATAGTTAATTTATAGTAAATTTATAGTAAATTATAGTCTGGTACGAACTAGTGTAATAACAGTTAGATTTAGGATCTTCAACTTGATTTGATTTATAATTTTATTATTAATTTACAACGAAAGCAAAGTGAGTTTCAACCATTGCTCTATATTAAGATTTCAGTTGCCACGTGGAAAGAACGTAAGTTAACTCGTTAAAGATTCTTTCCAATTTATAATAGTATCAAATCCTATTTTTTTTTTTTTTTTTTTTTTTTTAATATCGGAACCACGAAGACTCCGTAATATTCCAAAACTTCGAACTTCGAGAAATTGAGATACACTTGCAACGTCAAAGTAAATTAATGCTCGCTGCTCGAACGAATGTCGAGTTCAAGTTAATTCAAGTCAGAAAGTTGTCGGTGTTTGAGAACTCGTTTGTTGATCTCGCCACAACAGGAGCCAGCCGGGATAGATTCGTCCGTAAACCGTGCACCCCTTGTTACTTCGGCCAGTCGACCCAGTTTCATTGCTGTACTCCGCAAAAGTGGAACGCAGTGGGTCAATCTCGAAAGAACGAGAAAAGACAGAGAAAGAGAAAGAGATAGAGAGAGAGAGAGTACTCTCGATTTTTGTAAAAACTCCTAACCCGAGAAGCATCTCGAACAGTCGCGTGGTGTTTTCTAAATCTACCTAGTTTTTCATCTTCTGCTACCTCTTCTCTTCTCTTCTCTTCTCCTCGTTTTTTTCCCCGCTCTCGATCGCCATCTCTCCCTCTCTCTTTGTTGTTTCGGTAAAAGTGACAATGTTTTCTCGCGAAAGTGCGCGATAGAAAGGCAGAACGGAGGAAAACGAGAGCAAAACCGGGGGTGTCGTGGAGAGTGCGAGGCTGAAGCCTCGGGAACGTGCCTTTTCACCTCTCTGCCGCACGTCGGTATTTCGCAGTGAACGCTGCGAAACAGCGCGCGAGCCTACCGGAAGCGCGAGTTTATTTCTGGCTGGTGTTGGAAAACGTTCGTTTTGGCAGCTTGATCACGGACAGAAATCAAAAGGTACGCGGCACGTGTACGTCGGTGATGTATTTCTAACGATCGGCGTTGCCATCTGATTCGATGGATCGCTTCGGCCCATTTGGTGTGTCGGTCGTTTCGCCTAATGGGCTTGGTCGTGGTTTTTCGCGTCAGAGAGTCAGCGATAGGAACGGGATTGGGCATTTCTATACACGACTAGCTAGGGAATGTTCTAATGGTTTCATTTAAATGACAGTCTCGTACGAGTTGTTCGTTTCTATTCGAAGTTATTCGGATTCGTTCGGCGATGGTTCGATCGCGGGTGTTTATATACAGTTTTGCAATTTTGTAAATGCAATATAAAAATGATATAAATATATATATAAAATATAATATAAATATATGGTATATAATAATATATAATGTAAATATAATCGAAGAAACGCAGTTTCGTTTGAATGAACCTTCGTTCTAGTTGTTAAACATTACAACGATTGTGTTTAGCAAGAGAGATTTTCTGTGGGCATATCGATTTTTAAAAATCGTCTTGTTCAATTCCAAATGATTGAAATCTTGAAGATTTCTTGAAGATGATACTAATAAATACACTTACGTGTGGAGGGCCCAGAAACCAATCAGTTCAGGTCGTTTGCCATCAAAAATAATTTCGAAACTGTCCAAACATATCGTCGTCGAAAATCTTCGATCAATAGAAATGTCCCATCAAACCGAAGATTCAAATTGACAACAATAAAGGGACATGTTCCGACACACAGCGATTCTCAATTTTCGCGATCGTGACCGCGACTGGCTATCGCGTATCAATTCCTGAAAACGATTCCTCGAGCTCCGAACGAATCGAGCGTTTCGCTCGCGAGAGAACCGAGCGTTTCGGTTTCTCCGGAGTCTCGTTTCTCGCGCACGTCCTGAAAGTCGTTTCGAAGCCGTGAAACGACACCGCGTCCAAGGTGCGGTTTCGCGAGTTAGCAACAGTCGCCACACTGTGTGTGCCACGGTGTGTATGTGTGTGCGTGCGTGTGTGCCGCACCGCGACGCTGACACACGCGTGCAACCGTTGTTAGCACTCGTGCAAGCGCATTATGCAATCGCGTGCATCGTTTCGTTTCTAAGCGCAATTCGCAAGCTCCCGTCGTCGCCCTCGGGAGCACCACGCGGAAGCTTGTGCCAGCGTCGTCGGACTGTGGAGCGCACCGGAGGATCGATGGACACGTGATCGAGATATCGCGTGTTGCCCTTCAATTATCCTGCACTTTCTTCCTTGGACAATTTCAAATTGCTTCGATGTGTGTTTCTCGGAACGTGCGCTACGTGTTTGCTGAAACAACCTCGTGTTTTTCCATGCCGGGCTGCGTTATCGTTTACACATTATCGTTCGCAAATATTTGGCCACTTTCACGTTGTTGCGACTGCGTGCAGGATGCGGGCACGAAGCAAGAGAAAGACACGGAATTTTTCTGAATTTCTGTTAAATTTACTTTGCACCGTCGTAGCACATTGCGCGTTTCTTGGAAATTTGGAATGTAGTACTTTCTGTGGTATCGCAATTTTCTATTTTTTTTTTTTTTTCTTTTTAATTACGTTCTCAGAAACACTACCTCGCATAAAAGTCTATTTTCGTCTTTTCGCGAAGAAAATTTCACGAGGATCTCGCGAATTTTACGGGAAAACTCGAAAATTTTCCTCAACAGCCCGGCTCGAGACGCAAAACGTCTTTTGACACGTTTCCAAACGCGAGGGTCTATATCAGTCCGTTGTCACCGGGTGAAAGGGTTCCTTCGCGCGATTTCCAAATCGATTTACGCGGTTTCACGTAACGATACGCGCGACACTGCGTCGTCATTGACGGCCAGCTAATTCAATCCCACAGTCGCATTCGTACATGCCGCGAGCTGCTAACGAGCTCTCCGCTGCTCGGAGAGAATCGTGATCAACTGGTGCAACGTCGTGGCGCAATAATCGATTGCACAAGCGGCTAGGACGAGATTTTGCGGACGGCTGACGGCAAGTTCAAGGTGATCTCTCTCGCGCGCGATAGCGACATCTCGCATGGCAACATTTTTCCCAGCCCGCGTTTGAATTATTCAAGTGACCGGCCGAAAATAGCTGGCTCACCCGTGACATTGGAAATTCGAAATTATTCTCGGTTGAGGCACTCTCTCACTTCGTCTAGACGTCTGTATTCGAGCGTCTATTCGATAACGAGAGGTCTCTCTCTATGGTCCGCAATGGACGGCGAGTACCTACTTACGTTAGACTGACGTAGGTAATTCGTAACACCTGGCTACGAGTGAAAGGACACGAATGAGAAAGGATTGCCAACGTCGTGCGATCGTAGACCCGCAGAGGATTATCGTAATTCGGTTGAGTTACAGTGCACGATCTGGCGTATATCTGCGGGGAAACCAGGCCTCTTTACTTTTACCAACTCGTCCGATTCAACCGGTTTCCAACGTGTTGCGTCCCACGTCAGCTATTGCCCTCCTTTTCGCTCGGTGTTTCTCATCTGTTTTTCAAGATGGTCTCGCCGAAATTAGTCCGACACTCTCGCAGAAGAATCCCAAGTGTTTCTTTTTTTCCCTCTCCTTCTTTTTACATCGAAATGGTACCGCTCGGAGCGTTTAACTTGTTTAGTCTCGTTACATCCACGTTTTGAAAATTCTGTTACTGTCGTTGGAAAAATATCAAATGACTTATTTGTGTAATGGCAGTATCATTCTGTCGTAGAAGGTTGCGTTAATAATACATTATCTATTCGTACACTCAAACGCAACAATCGCGTAGATATAAATGATAATTGAATATTTTGAGCGAAGTTTAAGGAAAACGATCATTCTTCCAATGGTCCAAAGTCCGAAGTCTGTGTGAAGTTCATTGTCTTCCCGAGTCGTTAGGCTTTTCGTCGAGCTCGCAGATCGTTTTCCAAAAGTGGAAACTTGACCGAACCTCGCGCGGTTAGCAGAGTACCTGCAATGGTACTTTCTTTTCAGATTTTCGCGCACTTGCACAATCGATACAGCTGGCGGGATCGAGCACACCTGGCCAGAGTGAAAGGACACGAACACAGAAACGTCATGAACGTGCCGCAATATCGTGACGATTAGCATTGGCACGGCACCAACTGGAATGTCAGGCTTATAAAACGACTTTCGGTAACTATTCCTAACAGCTGTGTGGCGGTAATGTCGCAGTTCGATGCAAATTCAAGGGCAGTTCTCCAACGTTCGATGAATTTTCTCACCGACTGAGTAACAACTGTGATATATATATATATATATATTTATACATTGTGTCC
The DNA here is from genome assembly GCA_030673865.1 of Melipona bicolor. NCBI lineage: Eukaryota > Metazoa > Arthropoda > Insecta > Hymenoptera > Apidae > Melipona > Melipona bicolor. Next base: position 3,359,182 of record JAHYIQ010000023.1, on the reverse strand, counting down.
ATTTTCTTCGATCAGTCTTAAAGAGCAGTTGCAATATAAATTTTCTCTTCGATTATTTTGTATTGGAATAACTTAAAAAATTGAAATATTCAGTGAAAAGGAAAAAGAGATTCAGCAAAGAGAACAATTACAAAATATTTCCTTTTCTGGAATAATTTATAAAGGAAAATTAACTTCGTAGAAAAAACGAGTTCTCTGACTCAACGCACGGGCCATGCGTGTCAGTATATAAAACTCTCCACTTTCCAAGGATCAGGAAAAACTAAACGTGACCACGTTACGTTGCCAGGTGAAAGCAAACTAATTTGTCCTAGAGATCGGTGAACGTGCGATTTCCTTACGGAGAAACTATCTTATCGATAACGGGAATAACTGATAGAAACTCTATTCTTTTTTCTTTTTTTTTTTTTTTCTAATCAATACTCGAACGAACCTGGTGGCACCAGGTTTTATTCTTTCAAGAAGCTTGCGAGCGAAAAACAGAACGACAAAGGATCGGTCGGAGGGTCCGTTTGCATTCTTCGTTCGTACCAGTCAACGCGGATGTGATTTCTCGTTCGAAACGAGACCTCTCTCATCAAAGAGCTCTCCCTCCCTCCCTACTCGCGATGAAGTGGTTCAATGGAAAGATTGCCTCGGCATTGTGCTTTCTTCCGAAAATAGTCTCATGGTCAAAGGGTTAGTCGACGGTCTTTGTTCCCTTGGTGGGAAGCAGACGCGAATTCGTTGCCATATGGCACGAGGAAACGAGCGAGAGAGAGCCATTTTCGTTCTAACCTGGAAATAGACTCGAGACTGTTTCTCTCGCACGTGCGCTCCACACGCACTCACACACGCCGTCTGCTAGCCAGACAGCCTCTGCGCATGCCCGAACAGTCCGATCAGCTGTTCGACGCCATCTTTTTGCTCCCAGCTGAGGGCTCGACGCTACGCTCAGCTGACCTCGTCGTTGATACGAGCCCCCAGCGCTGCCAGGAGCGTATCTACTCGACACTCGAACCTCGAACCTCGAACTTCGAACTTCGAATTGATCGTTTCGTTTCCCTTTGTTCTGAAACCAAAGCGAACTGAACTCCCACTCCTTTCTAATCGGAATATTTTTTCGCTACGAGAGAAGAATTTGACGATTAATTTAGGTGTTTACTCCAATTTATAATTTTAAGAACCAGCGATAATTGTCGTTTGATATTTTTGACGAATACAGATTGTAACTGGATACGTAATTTTCGAGTTACAGAGGATGTTGCAGGTTGTTCATTTTATTTGAATCCTTGAATCTATTCTTACAGCTCTATTTTTATCATTTAATTTGAAATGTATTGTCAAGTGAAAATTTCTTTCCTGTTCATCTTTTTTTTTTTTTATCAATCTCTGTTGATTCTATTTTTACATCTCCTTTCCTTGTATTGTTAAAATTGAACACAGTAAGAATTCCTTCCTTTTTTCTTTTTTAATCAATATTTCTCGAGTCCGTTTCTACATTTCTTCTCTTTAAATTAAAATTTAAATGTAAAATTTCATGCAAAATTGCTTTCTTTTTTTTCCGTTTATCTTCTGTGGGGTCGCGTTTTAAAACAATCAGCGCGATAAAATCCCAAAGATACTCGCGTTTAAACGAGCTCTCGTAAGCGTGCTTTCGCAAACAAAAATCCGCAAACTTCGACTCGCGAACTCGTAAAGTCTTCGCGTTTATTGCAAGTAGACGGAGCATCTCTCGCGTTGCGTTTCTTTCCGTGGAAAGAGCAGAAAAGATGTAACAACGAATGAATTTATTTACGCAATTACGTTTTACACGCAACCCTCGCCTGAGAACGAATCTATCGTGCATTTCGCCGTTAACCGCAGCAGCTGCTTTTTCAACGAAACAACACGCGTTGTGTTGTGTTGTGAAACGTTTGCGTTCCACTCGGGTGACAGTGGAAATGCTTATCTTTGGCCCGACACTGCGAGCGAGCAGAGACGAGAGGAGGCCTCGAACGGGCCTAACCCAACCAAGGGAAAAGAACACAGAATAGGCGATGTGCGAGCAGAGTCGATAAGCAGCGAACGCGTGTATCTACTATCCGATCGATAAACATTAGCCTTGACATGATATCCAGAGGACCGCTCTTTCACCTCGCCTCCTTTGCTCGAACTCGGTTATCCTACCGCTGGCTTTCTGGTTTCTTTTGCCACTTAACGCTGCTCTATGTATCTCCTCCGCGTACTCGTGACTCACAATTAGCGACGGCATTTCAAACAGCTTCGAATTATTTGAGATCCGCACGAGAAAGTATTGGGTCCTTTCGAAAATTCGTAGCGTATTAGCGAAGGTTAACGTTTCGGGGAGATGCGCGACAGGTTTTCGAATCACTCTCGAGTTAAAATTCAATATTGGATGTAGTCGGAGTAGAGTTATTGAACAGAGAATAGAGTGATTGGGTAGAGAGTATATTTGATCTCTAACTTGTACTGTGTGTATGTATATATGCATATATATATATATATATATATATGTTAAAAATTTTTTAAATATTTTCTCCTATGTATTTAAAATTTGACTAAAAGAAATGTTGGCTAAATTATTTATTCATACGTGTTCGGGAGCAAATTTTTATATTTACTGAATATTTATTTTGTAATCGTGTAATTATCCTCCTCGTGTATCTTTGAGAAATTGAAGATTTCAAAAATCTAACAAAACCCGCTTATACGACATTCAGTAGATAAAACAGATTTCTATTTCGGTTCCATTTTCTCGCTTACTAAAAAATATCTTAAAAATACAATTGAAATCTCTGCGATATTTAAGTATTCACAATTCACTCGTGACTCTTCTTCGAACATTCTTCGCGATTTTCATTCGTCAAAATCTCAAACGAGTCAGTGAAGTTGCGCGAATAAATCGAAGATCGTCGTGCAAATGACAATTCGATAGACGAGGATTTTGTGTTATAAATTGAAAAGACGGTCACGTTTGGAAAAGCAATTGAACAGTTGTGTCTGCGTGTTCAATAGTGTCTGGCTGCATTATGTAAACGGAAATCTAGTACGAACGGAAGCTTGAGGTCTTTCGGAGTGTCTACTCTCACTGTTCCATTACGTCACTTGGCTGCTCGGTACTGCGATTTTTCATAATTTTCCATTCTGCCCGGTGGAAAGAGGGGTGTGACTGCGTTTACGTCATCTCGTTGGCTGGGAAACGATTAACCGCTTGGCGTCGACGAGATTTTCCTCGTGATTGTTCCCCGTATATATTCCACGCTTTGCAGAGACGTTGTTATAAATTCTCATCTCGTTGCAATCTTTCATTTACTTTCATTATATTTCATTATATTAACCGCTTGATATTTACGTGTAAATAAAAATGTCCAATTTTTACAAATCACAGAGATATATACATTGGTCACTTATTATTAATGATCTGTCCCGTAGTTAGCAAAAAGTTTCCGATCAAACATTAGCATTTTAAAGATATGCAAAAGTTGAAAGAGCTTTCAACGTATGAGAAAATAAAGTTAGCAATTGCAATTCAATTCGCGAACAGAAAGGATTTCAATGTTTTTGAATTAAGTATTATCGAGTCGAAGCTACGTGGAATGGTTCTTCGTTTGCTCCAACGACAGTGACGTTAAGAATTCCAAACATATTTGGATGGCGACCGAAATCCAGCTCTTGTATCAGAACATGTACGTATCTCTTCTCATTCAGTCTTGAAATAAAATGTTGAGATGTTTGACGAAGTGGTCTCGGTCCGAGTGGCACGAGCAGCGTTGGTCTCCGATGTCCACCGTGTTTCTGGAAATAGAAATAGAAGCGTGCTGTCGAGGTGGTGGATACTCGGCTCGCTGGTGGACGTCTCAGTTTAGACACTGGTTTTTCCTTACCAGACCAGCTGTATCTCGATGCTCTAGCAAACGCACATTCCTTCTCGTAACTCGACACGAGTCTTTCGGCAGTTTTTAACACGGGTCCTTTAAAATTAAACGCGGAGCCTTTAAGTGTCTCAACTCCTATGTATGTGTTGTGGTTAGCATGACAAGGAACGAGGTGGTATCTCGCGCGGCGTTTCTTCAGACAGGGATAGATTAGGTCAGAAAAATAATTTATTTCTTCCTTCTCGTGACTGATACGTGTGTGACGGAATACGTGTATTTTATTTTATTATTAGGAAAATTGAAAATGAAATTATACAGTCCAGTGCGATAAAATAAAATTGCAAATTGTAATTTCATTTTGTTGCGTTTTGAGCTCAAGTGTCTTTCGGCAATACGTTGTAAGTAGACTGCAGATTTTTATAAAGAAAATGCAGGGAAAAATATCTGCAAAAAGATTAAAATAATCAAAGGTAGAGTACTTGTTGTAATATTTAGTAGTGAAATCTCTGCTTAGACTGAACTAAACACTACCGAATTTTGGAGTGTATTATTAGTTTCATATTTTGAATAGTAACAATTTCTAAAATATTATTAGCACGATTCTATCTGCTTCAGAGAAACTTCATAGCTTTAATCTTCTTTTAGACGTTAGTTTGATCGTTCAATTTTGCACACTTGTTTCTAATCAGATTTCGTCGCGCTACATCATGCACGACCTAATCAGTAACTGAGAGTATCTGTCTAACGATGGAAAATTTCGCAGTCGTGTCCGAGTAGCAGTATTTTCGAGTCTGCGGATTTTCGTCGCAAGTATTCAGGGCGTGTATAGTTTCGGTGTCAGTTTAGGATCATCGTCGACGCGGTCGGTTTGCTTTTTCAGCGCGGAGATTTCACTCGCGGCTGTTTAATATACATGACTCTGTGTGCGTGCAACAGCTGCACACGCGAGAGGTGTACCCTCTAACGCTTCTGGAAATAGAAAGTCACTCGCAAGGTGGATGCTTAAACTATTGTGCCATCAGCCGAGTTGCAATGTGATTCGTCAATTTATCACTGCCTGACATTTAGCGAATGAAATTTTCGTTCGTTACACAACGAACCGTGTAACATTCGTGCGATTTTTTCCTCGTCCCCCACCATTCCGAAGAGAGAAGAATCTTTTTTCGAATTCGTTTCAAGGCGATCCGAACCTTTCGAGCGAGTATTTTCGAATGCGTTGTACTTTGTCCCTCTGGTATCTGACGCTTCTCCTCGCTGTTTGCAATTGTGGCTAACGAAGGCCAGCCTTCTCGTGGACGAAGATTGCGTTTTCTTTACTTGTTATCTCGCTGCCGTCAATATTAGACTTCTTAGGACTCATTTATAGCTCGAAGGGGAATGCCGCTTATTGTCAGGGATAATTAAAGGAAAGGAAAAATTGTTGGCCCCTCTTTAAGAGGGACTCTATTCTTTTATATATTGGGCAATTAGCGGACTGCAGATCTCTATGCAAAACAGAAATGCATATATATATATATATATATAAAGAAGTACATAAAGTAATTTTTATTTATTTTATTTTCATATAGAGATCTACAGTCTGGTAATTACTTTAATTATGATTCAAGAATTTTCATGAAATTTCAGTGGTTTGCAATCTTTCGAAAAATAAAAAATAAAAATTTAAGTTTTGATATTAATCAATCTTGAACATTAAATCGAATCATTGTATAGCGGTTCTTGAAGAATTTTGCAAAGTGAGTAAAAATTTCGCGAAAATTCAGCTATTTGATCAGTGCAGTAGAAATTATAATTAAATGAGAATAAAAAGAAGAGAAACATTATAGACGTGGTACTTTTGGTACAATTCCGAGACAGTCTTTGAATTTTTAAGTCACAAAATTAGTCGAGAATTTATTTCAAGTATTTAAAAAGGAAGATATCGTATCTTTTTCAAACTGAAGAGATTCAGTGACAAAAATACAAAATCACAATGATTTGTCATCAATATTCAAATTTATTTACGATTAAACTCAGGGCTGGGTAACTAGAAATAGGTCTCAGGCGAAGAGTCATTATGTTAATATTTAAGATTGATTATTCAGGGAGTAGCTCGCCGTTGAATGCGAAGCAATTGCGTAAACGACGATTTCCCTCTGCAGAGGCGGAATATAATATTCTAATGGACGAAACTCAGTTGGTCAAGTTTGGTAGCGTGTATTAGGTCCGCTCTCGAAACCCACACGATGCCCGTGTCCCTCGTGTGAGTCGCACAACCGAGGCAGCCATTAAGCATCTGATCGTTTTGACAGCGAAAAAATATTGTCCTCGTGCGTTTTCGAAGAATTATCGACTGAAAGAAACGCGAGAGCAATGTCAGTGCCTACCAAAATATTCGGGGTTCAAATGATTTTTTAAAAATATGCCGTGTCTCTTTATTTCGTCAAATTGTTTTACTCCTTGAACCCTTAATTGCTTCGTTGTAAATCTTCTAAGTCTCAGTCTTCGATCACCCGACGAAGAGAAATCTCTTTTTGAAATTTGGAATTTTGAACATACACCGTGTTTTAATAAAACAACGAGACTAGTGGTTTTTGCAACAAAAGCAAGGCACAGAGTGAAGCAAGGACACCTCGTTATCTCGAAGAGCCGCCGTCTGGTTCGTCGATCGTGTTGAAATAGTCACTGCAATTATCGATTGTTTCATTGATATCAATTATCTTAGATTAAATTTATCTAGAAATAAAAAAAAGAAAAAACTTTGACGCGTGAACAATGGCGTGGTAAATCTTGAAAATCGAGCGCGCACACGTACAAAGTGACAAAGCTTTCAGAAATTTCACAGTGAAACACTTTCGCGATACGCGACGAACTTACCTAGCAATAACAAATGTTGAAACCTAGCGAACTGAGTTCAGGCTGGGAGCGTTCGCCAGGCAGATACTGTGTGCTCTTAGCATAATCTTCTTAATCTCGTGGCGGAGCTCTTCTTCGAAGCAGCACACGAGCGAACGGAGTTGAAAAGGGCCATTCTGGCGCGCGAGCGCCGGCTCCGTCTTATCGAATATCGCGGTAAATTTAATTCTGTTCCATTTTTGGTCGTGACGTGCACAGCCTGTGTAACTTAATTACAGCAATTTGCCTCTCGTTGCCGCGCAAACAACGATACCCTTTCCACGGCTCTTCGCCGTGAAACGACGGATGTGACACGGGGGGTAATTAAAGGGACGACAAAAATCCGGATTATTCCGCTCGAAAGCGCGGATTCGCTTCCTTTGATCGTATCCACGTACACCCTCGCTCGAAACTCTTCACGGACAAACACGGTATGGTATCTGCCTCGGAACTGGGAACAACGCTGGCTAAATCATACTTTACACTTTGCGTTAGTGTATTGACAATTCTGCGGTAGAACTTCGCACGAACTCTCTTCGACGTACAAGTGGTCATTTTCTATAATTGGAGTTGACTTAGTTAGTGATTTTTCGTTGATACAACACAAGTTCAGATTGAAGTAAGCGGTAATTAAAGTAAATTTGGTAATAAATGGAGTTTGTGTAAAGGCTTAAAAGCTCGATTGCCAACAGTGAGTATCGAATATTAAAATGCGCGAATGCTTTCCCGTTAGGTCGACAAAAATGTCGCGTTAAAAATTCCGCGACGTATTCAGGAATATTCCTCGAACTAAAGAAACTGTGCTAAAAGTTGCGCACAATAAGACGCAATGTATGTATACATATACCGAAGAATGTGCAGAGGTACATAAAAAGATACGGATCTTTAATTCCTTAATGCACGTTTCACGTGTCGCATACGCGTACGTATATTTCTGTACGGACGTTGGAAGTCTGTGATCCATGGCTGGAAACCTATTGCTGGAAGTTAATTGCCGGAGCCAGAGGGATCGACCCGGGATGAAGGCAGATGCGTTCGAAACGGCTCGTAGCGCGTCCGCGCGATTTTTGTAGTCCCTTTAAATTTGTTGCGTTGTGTCACGTCCGTGGGCCGCGAGAGAGCCCGTAGTACTCTCCTCCCTGTGTTGCACGTGACGAAAGAAAACAAGGTGCAGCCGGGGCCGGTGCAGCAGGTTCGAGGTTTCCTGAATGGTTAGTAAGTCTTTGAGGGGCCCGGTGCTGCTCGCCTGGCTCTCCCCAGGAGTGGCAATCAATGGAAACGCACGGCTCCTTGTTGACAGTTCGTTTCTCGGCCCATTATTCCCCGTATAAAAGGGAGAACGGGCGAACGTTTTCGCAACGGGCGAAAACGGCCAGGGACGGCGGCGAACGCGAATAAAAAGTCGCGAGAATCGTTTCATTGTCTTTGGCTACGGCTACGGAGAAAAGGGGAACGAGCTCGTCGGCGGTGGTCGCCGCGTGTTACGCAACTGTGTCACACTCCGAGGTGGAATTAATTTCGTTTCGTTTCTCCTTGGCTTTTCGTCCGTTTCTCGTGTCCGTTTGGAAATTCCTCGCCAGACGAAAGTGTGTAAAGTTAGGATGGAGAAATAACGAGGAGAGCAATATGCGATAATGTGCTTCTTGTCAAAAAATTTATTTAAATGTTCACGTGAAGATTGATACAAGTGCGATGTAATAATTATACATACGATTTATACACTCGTACAATTATACAACTTGATGCTTGTGCAAAAACGCGCTGCAGCTCGTCCGACTCGTTCGATAATCCTCGTCTGTACTTCCGAGTGTCATTTATAATCTACAAGTAACGTACTTATTCTAGGGATCTCGCAGGTCTTGGAAGGCTGGGGGGTCCTTACTGTCTGTTTTATGATCGACCTTCAACGTACCATCGACTTTCTTTGCAACAATGATCGTAAAATTGAGACTTTAAATCAGGAAGAGTACTGTAAAGAATATATACGTACAACTGTACAATTTATACAATTTGATGTTTATTCAAAAGCTCGTTCAAGAATCCAGTTGATTTTCTCTATTTCCGAGTGTCATTTATAATCTTCAAGTAATGACCTTACTCTATCTAGGGATTTCGCAGGGCCTAAAAGGTCCGAAGGCCTAAAAGGCCTAAAAGGTCCCAGGGGCTAAGGGATCCTTTGTGTTCGTTTTATGTCTTTCCTTCAACTTTCTTTACAATAAAACGGTAGAAAAAATTGAGAATTTAAGTTAAGAACGATATAGCTGCTATTTGAAATGCAGTTAACTAAATTGTGGATTTCGTTGATCTGGTAATTCTCTATTTTTACACACGTAACTACAAAAATGAAATTTGTTTCATCCTCTAACTGTACACAGTTTAGCTGTAGAAATAAAGAAGAAAAATACGCGTTGTGCAATTTATATTAAATTTATTTAAGTATTCGCGCGGGGAGATTGTATTTTTATCGAATCATCTCGTGACTCTTCTGTATTTTTCTGCACTCGTGTGGTCGAGAAACCTTTATCATTCCGATTCTTTTTCGAGCCACGACTCCCCACGTCTTGCGTATCACTCTGCGATAAATAGCAAAGTATCGCAAATGGAAAAGGATCCGCTAAAACGTCGACGGTGTTGCACAATAGTTTGACGGAGCAAGAATTTATCGCGCATATCGCAGTGAAGAGGAAAAGAGCGTAAACTCGCACGTCAAAGAAGCGCTCGTGATTCATTCGCTATCGAGTGAAAAGAGACGAAGATAGCTGGTCTCGAGTTTTGCGTAATGACCGTGAAACCGCGAGAGAAGTGGAAAAAGAAATTCGGCAGTGACGTTGAATCGAGAACAAGCCTATACCAAGATGGTATATCGGGAGTAACGACAGAATTTAAAGAACAGAATTAGTTCTTGTTATTTTTGAGATTAGCTTTAAACTTTATTTTTCTTCAGGCGATAACTCGAGAGTGTAACGGTGTAGTGCAAGTAGAAGCGATAAGTAATCAGCTAAAATTAACCACTGTTCTACTATCTACAGTGATGTCTGTTATTTGTTAAATGCTCTGCAGTTTATTAACTCTTTTTCTTACTTCGATGAAAGATAAAAATTACAGTCGAACCTCGGCAAGAGAATCTTAGCAACAGATAAATTATTTGTTCGTAAAATGATGCGTAATATAACACAGTGTGGTATATGGAAAATCGGCAGTTTTATTAATTAAACATATAATTAGTCATTTCTACATACATTGAAATTTTAAAATATTTCATACACACGTTTCCGTGTCAAGTGTCGAAATATTCAGTATTGAAAATCAGCAGTTTTATTAATTAAACATATAATTAGTCATTTCTACATACATTGAAATTTTAAAATGTTTCACACATACGTTTCCTGTGTCAAGTGTCGAAATATTTTCGCGATTAATCATTACAAGTTCGAGGTTCGATACAAATTTGCATTCCACTGAAATCAGATATCCAAGTATCCAATTGTCAGCTCCGACTGATTGGTATTTATTGATTGATCGTTGCATGATGTTCACCACTTCCACCGATAAGAATTTCGAAACCTCTATTGCAAAGAGATCAAAATCGCTCGAAGTTGGCAATTGCAAGTGGTGTAGTTTACGACTGTTTCTGCGGCTGGCCGTGCATCGAACTGATAAACCGAAGCAGAAGAAGCAACGATAAATAATTCAGGAGATAGTGGATACAGAAGATTTGCTCGCAGCGGCAATCGGAGAACAACTCCTCTCCATTTTCGCATGCGTAATCATCGAGCTCTTTGTCCCGGTTTGGCTTTTCCCGATGCCGCTGGGGTTCTTCAACCTCTGTGCTGGCAATTCCCTTGAAATCAGAGGGGTGAGTCGGCCGCGTCTAGACGCAGGCAACAACCGGCCACCCTTTTTCCTTCGAAGGACGAAGGGAGTGCAGAAAGGCTCCGTTACGATGACAGCGAGAGAGAGCCTCCGTTACATTTGGCCAGCCCGAGCTCCGGTTTGAGAAATTGCCGGCTCCGCCAGTGAAGCTCGAAGAGGAATCGTCGAATAAATACTTTCCCTCGGAAATTTTTTATTCGGTCTTGTGCGTGGGTTTGACCGTTTATGTCCGTGGGTGAAGCCAGGCTCGACTCGAAATTTTATTTTTAAATTACGAGATATGTATAAAAGTATGAAATTATTAAATCGAACGTCGTGTTTTCACGAGTTTCTCGTGGTGGTGAACAAAATTTTCTTTGAATTATATTATTATTGGTCAATTTACGACTATTGTTCTATAATATATGTAAATTACGTATATGTTTATAATCTATTATAATACATATATATGTATGTAGATCATAAAAAACAGACCTTTGACTTAACAGTTTCGCGCAAATGATATGAAAATTCAACATTCCTTTTCTCAGCAAAGAGGAAATGGTTCTGTTTTTTTTTTTGAGAGACCTTCTCATTCTCGAATTACACGAATTACGTCATTCTTGCTGGAGCAACAACCTCACTAAACCTAACCTAAACCTAACTTAAACCTAACCTAAACCTAACTTAAACCTAACCTAAACCTAACCTAAACCTAACCTAAACCTAACCTAAACCTAACCTAAACCTCGCGGATGATAGCGGATTTTAAGAGGCTGGTTCCCACAGAAGTCGGAAACAGGAATATCACCGAGGCAGCGAGGAGCAACGACGAAACAGGATATTCTCTTTTACGATCGCCGGTGTTTTCATCGCGCGTACACTCAAAGCGAATCCGAATATGTACGTACCGTGCAATCAGTCGCGAAGGCTGAAAAGGGTAACGATTGCGCACCGGCGAGGCAATCCTATAAATCGACGAGCTCTCCACCACCATTGGAGAGAAAACCGAGAGGGAACTGCAAATGGTGATTTTCTTATTTCAGTCACCGGAAGACACCAGGCGTAGGAAATCAAAGGCGTCTGTTGACCGCGAAAGAGAACGTTATGTTTGAACACCTTTTGCCTTCGACAGCATCGTCTCTCGCATTGTGGGAATTCTAGAGAGGAAAAAAGTGGATTTTTTACCATACCTACAGGAAGTACCGAAGATACTTTGCCGATAGTAAGTCGCAAAAATATCAGAGAAGATTCGTCAATCTTCGTCTTTCACCGACGAAAGTTACGAAAGCGATTGGAAAAGCGAAACGCACAAAGTTACTCTCCCATTCTTCGAACTTGGTATTAGCTTTTAGCTTGTTAACGACAGAAGGAAGATCTCGATTTTCTGAGAGAAAGCGACATGGAAGCTCCGTCTCTCAGAGGTTAGATTTAGAGTTAGACCGTTGTCGGTCGTTGGAGATGGTTTATTGCTCGGGATGTGCGTGTCGAGAGGCGCGGCCTTAGCGCATTGTGAGGCATGTTAACGAGCTAATTGGTAACGGGCCGGTGGCAACAGAAGACGGCCTCGTCCTGATCAATGATTTCCTTCATCGAGCGTGTAAACACCAGCGATTAGCAAGGAAAAACTGGTGGTTTTACGTGCGTATTATGCATCCGGTTGGCCGTGATAAGCTCGTATTCCCTACGAGCTCGGACTCGCGAGCGTCGCGAGAATTCCCCCGGCTGATTTTCGCAACGCCTTTGTCCTCGTTCGAAACGATTCGCCGATTCAGTTATCGTGCTTTGCTCGAGTTACATTGTCTTCGGTCACGAAAAGAGTTGACGCACGTCAAGCTGAACTAATTTCAGTTTCATGATTTTTTTTTTCTTTTTGTTACCCATATTATTGATGATTAATGACGTTCTCATTTCTATTACGAATAATAGTGTAGGTCTATCAATCAAAGTCTTTTCAGATTAGATTTTTATACTATCAATATTAGCATGTTAATTAGATCCGACATTTAGACGTAATTAGAAAACTTTGGATAGTTTGGAGAATAAATTATTCAATCCATTTACAAGAAATTTACAACAAAACGAAAATGTCAACGAACTTATTACCAGACTACCGATATCTACCAATTTTTGGGAAATTCAAGGATAGAAAAATCCGTAATATACGTCGCAATATTCAATACAGTTGTTACATCGAACAGATTCGCAAACAACGAATAAACGTCGGCAGTTTGCTTATTATACGATTGGCTGCTTCCCTGAATAATGACGGCAAAAAATAGTAAAACTGGTAATGTCGTGTGCAATGATTCGAGGACACGGAGAAATGAAATTCATCGGTGAGAGAAAAAGAAGAGAGAAAAAAAGCGGCGCAAGGTCGCTCGGAAAAGAAGTTGAAAGCAGCGATGAAAAAGGAAAAACACGGTGGAAACGCGATTAGAGAAAGAGCCAGAGGAGAGTAAGTAGCCGTCGAAATGGCTCACGCAAGCGCAAGCGAGTTCGAATTAATTCGCTCGGTTTCTTTTCCTCGATTCTAATTACTTGTCCGGGCAGTTTCGCAAAAGTTCTCTCTCCGCGGAGCGTAGCTCTGGTGAATTTCCAGCGAAAAGCTTCCGGCTCGCGGTGCAAAATGAAAGGGAAACGCGCGGCAACACGGCTCGCCTTTGTGCCGTTTGCTGCTTTCAGTTAGCACTGGCGAACGACGAATAAAACAACAGCCTAGCCAGCGAATCTTCTGCATTTTTTATGGGCCGCTGTCAGCTGCTGATTCCTCCGCTTTTCCTCCGTGTTCTCGTGGAAAAGAAAAGAGAGAGGAGAACAGCCGAACACGCTCACGTTGCATCGCGTGACATTTCTCGTCGGCGGAGAAAACGATACAGCGAAATTATTTAATTATTAATGAAACGATAATAATGCACGTGTCCCTGGCATATAATTACCACTGGAGTAAAGATCTTTTTATGAATATATCATGCGCGTTATATAAAACATCTTTTTACCGATCGAGTTTGAATCTAGAAATGTAGCACGTGTGTAATAAAAATTAATAGCTGCAGAGTGTGACAGAATATAAATAATGAAAATAATAAATGTAGACATTACGAAAGTGTTCGAATCTATTATGTACCTTAGTATTCGTAAAGTCATCTTTGACGTCCTCTTTTTATGTGAGGAATAAGATAACATTACAATATAATATAATTATAATTACACTTGGATAAATAATTAATTACTTAATTAATTTTCAGATTGGTTTCAAACTTGACCAGTGTATGATAATCATAGTATTGTAATGTTAAAGATATTTTATACAACGCACGCGACATGCACATAAAAATTCTGCTGTGACAAGTGATTCGAATACTTTCATTGGCAGAAAGACGCGCTTTCTAATACACCAGCAGCGATCAGCGACTCGAGTTCAACCGCAATAAGGCGTAATGACGTCGCAGACGTAACAAATTTTACCGCCACACATTACGATGGATTATCATAGCCGGGAACTTGTAATTTCGCGTTTTATTTGCTCCCTGGCTGGCCGGATGTCGCTGATTGTAACCAATTATTTCGGCAACAACGTAGACTCAATTTACTTTCTACCGTGTGCTCTCTATTTCGCCGGAGTTGAAGAGCATCGTGTCCGTGCAACCGGTTAACCCTCTTCGCGGTCTAACGAAATGGAGAATTTATTAGAATGGTCGTTTTCTTCGTTTATTGCGTTTCTGGTATCAGGAACTGTTTGCGTAATAATTTATTGAGTAATGATATTAGGAAATAGTAATATCAGGACAGATTTCAAATTGTAGGTTACAGAGACTTCTCTTCTACGACTGTATAATTTTTTCTCTGGATATAGAATAACCAGACAATTTGTAAAATTCATTACTCGTTTGGTAACTTGGTAAAAAGAATTCCAAGACGCGAGATTCGTATCTTTGATAGCTTGAAGAGCTGTAAAAAATGCAAATGTAAAAAATGCAAATGTAAAAAATGAGGCGTATTAATTATTATAACAAGTACAGCATCTGTTTGTTTATACGAACATATAAAAGTCCACAGTCTACCGGCAATAAAAATTTCCATCCGTGGTATCTATCTATCAGAGACGTCGAAACGATTTTTCACGATCGTTTCAACGGAGGAGGTGAAAAGAGCTCGATGTCCCTGAAATTAACATAAAAAAAAGAGAAAGAAAAAAGAAAATAATAATCGTCTTCGTTAATAGAATTAGTAGGCAGCCGGTGGAAGCCGTGTAATTCTGTTAATGCGTTTACACACGCGTTTCAACCGTGAATTTCACGCTTCGTTGTACCGCGTATGCAGAAGTTAATATGCACTTTGCGTTGCCTGCGTATTTTGCGTATGCTTCGTTTCTGCCGGAAAATTCGATCGAGCATAAAGCACGATGCATTTTGTAGTGTTCATTGAACCAAAGGCGCCTGTCCACGAGCGAAAAACGTGTCGTTATCGAGTCATAAATCGTCGAACGAACGAACGACAGTCGAGCGACTCTCGATCGGTATGCAGTACAATAACTAACAAACGACGACGAAACTGTTTTCCTCGATTATCGCACGCGCGGAAGTACCTTTTATTCCAACGCTGGTTCTTTCGTAATCTTTATCGTTTTGGAACAACATCGTTCGATCTTCACACGGCCGTGGTTTGTACGTAGATCGTACATTTGCAAAGGCGATGCTGGGAAGTTGTTGGAGTTACGTACTCTCCGTAATAGCTGGCACATGAATCGTGATAATTGATGGCCGTTTAGTGACTGATAATGGCTGTTCGTTCGCTGCTACGTTTCAGATACAGAACGTGTCTGATCTCTCGTCGAAGAAATTCCGTTTCTTATTCCAATTACAGTCTAGCAAAGTCTGCCATTCTTCTTTGCCGGCTGGCTTTTCGTTCTCTGAATTTTCTAAATGACACGAGTTATTCAACAATTGTTATTTGGAATTTATAGAGTGGGTTGCAAGTAATTTTAGCTTCTGAAAAACATTGAAAATTTCATCTATAACGCGAATTGCAAATCTCATCGCTCGAAGTTCAGCTTCGCCCAGGGGTTTTGCAACTTGGTAGGCATTGTCTTTTCGAATGGTTCGCTCTTCTGCGCTTCCTACTCCACTTTCTCTCCTCTTGTTTTTTTTTTTTCGCCATTGTTTCCAACAGCAAACGAGCCATTCTTCGAGGAATTCCCAGGATCGAACGACGTTTATTGGAAATCGCGCGAAGGTCGACGCAATTAAGAGCGAATCCGTTGGCTCTCCGACTCTCCGCGGGCAAGTAACAAAGAGAGCCGCGAAAGTACAAAGTTTGCCCGAATAATTCTCGCCGGCTTGTTTACTTCAAGCTGGATAATACCCGGCGCCAACAGGCCGGTGTTTTCTCAGCTGGACCAACCCGGTGCATTCACACCGTGCTGCACCTCCTGCGTCGTTCGCCTTCGTATATGTACACGCGTCGCAGCTTCGACCTCGGTCTTTTATTCCGTAACATCAACCCTTTCCGCACTGCCTCGGCGAAGGTCTTCCTCGTGGTTCGAACAGCTCGACCAAGAACCCTTGGCTCTTGCTTTGATCGTGCGTGATGTAACAGATTTTTTTCTCTCGGTTTTTCTTTTTTTTTTTTTTAGATTTTTAGACATTTTGCGACGATTCTAGATCTTCGAAGTTACAAGCTTGTCAAAGTACAAAGTTCTAAATTTGAAGTACTAAGCTCCGCAAGTTTCTCATTTCTTTGACGTCATTGTCAACGAAGGAACCCTTTTAATCCTCGATCGCATCTTCGATCAAAACTGCTAAAGTTCAGAGCTTGGGACGGAGGATCTTTCATTTCCCGATTACTTCGGGCCCTCGATCAAAACGGTATCTGGAATTTCCGAACTTGAAAGAAATATCCACCTCGATACTTCGTATCACGTGCCAGTAATTTTTTTTCATTACTCGCCGAGTTTCTCAGCGCGTACCGCCGACCATAGAGAGAGACCTCCTTTTGTTCTTTTGAAAGGAACTTGATATATTGCTGTTGGGAAGGTTGCGAATTCGCCGTCCGCTTTTCATCCTTCGATCGATCCTCGGCTTAGCTTCATCTTCGCTCCATCATCGTACCGCTTAAAAGGACCTGCGTCTGGCAGCTCTCCGACGCTGAAAAAACCACCCCGTTTACCAGGAATCTGTTGGTCAACTTGCTCTGCAGGACTTACACCGGCTAATTGTACGAGAAAAGACAGTGCCTAGTGCTAACGAGATTTCACTTGCGGATTATCGGCTGCTACAGTGCATCGGGCGACGCGATTAGAAGCGGTATAAAGCAACTTCTTCTTCCAGCAAGCAAATTATTGCGAAACTTCGTGATGCCATTCAAGGTGAAGAATATTCATCGTTTCGGGATCGAAGAGTAATTCTTCACCGTTGACGCACCTGTACCTGGAATACAAAGTCCTGAAATCCTTCATTTTTGGGTTAATTTAATTTATTCAAACATATGTTAAGGAGCTTGGATACAAAAATTAAAGATTAAAGAGTTAACGTAGAATTGGAAGTGAAAGTAAAAGTATTTTCTTAAATATACGCGGCAGAGTGAATATTTATTATATTTTGTTACATCGTACTAATTTCATTTTTAAACAGGCTGGAGGAAATGGTCTGTCCTCAACTTGCAATTCTTATCGTTAGTCTACGAAGCACTGAAGGCGTTAATTGTTATCAATTTGATTGTTTCTTGTTTACGCACAAAACGTATCTCGACCGAGCCCCGGAGGTTGCCTCTTAATCTTAACAGCGTCTCTCAAAGGACTTCGCCAAGGGTTGCGAACTTTTTGCGCATGACACCCGAGTACGATCACCCTCGTGGAGCCCCACAAGCTCTCCCTTGTAGTACACAGACCCTTGAACATACATACACGTGAAAGACGCGAATGTGAGAACCAGCGT
Organism: Melipona bicolor; assembly: GCA_030673865.1. NCBI lineage: Eukaryota > Metazoa > Arthropoda > Insecta > Hymenoptera > Apidae > Melipona > Melipona bicolor. The sequence continues at coordinate 3,341,664 of JAHYIQ010000023.1, read as the reverse complement.
GCCGCGCAGTTCTTTATTCAAATTCCTCATCGTGCGGGCACCAGAGTCGCAACCAGAGCTCCGACTCTCTGGCTCCCGGCAATTTTTCGCGTCGCCTAATCGCGAGTAGTAGCCCCTCCAGTGCCGCGTACGATCCGTTTCTTTCGGTTTCTCGACTTAAGTACAGTGGTGGACGAAAGGAAGTTAACAACACGGGAAATACGATAGCGTCAATAATTTATCGTATCAGTGACACTATCAGTCAGTTTCTCTACAAATTTACATTGCATTGTATCTCGGAAATGACGAGATCCCAAACGAAGACTTTGACAAACTTTTCCCAACCATCTAAGTCAGAATTTCGATCGAATCTCTATTGGTAGAGACTTGTTAAAAAATTGGTGCTCTAATGGAATTGTTAATACTCTGTCTCCGTTTCGTCAAACGCTACAAAAGTATCGAGTATTGTAACGTATGAAATATGACGATCCAGATTTCTTCCAATTAATTATAAAAGTTTCTTTTTAATATAACGAAATATTTTCATTCTATTCTATTTTTACGATAAACTTGAAGTTCTGTTCAATGAATTCTTCGAAGGCATTCTCGACAGTTTAGATATTTAAAAAAAAAAACAATATCAAAATGGAGGAAGAATAATCTCTCAAAAGATGTGAATATTCGCTTTAAAAGGAAGACTCAAAATGTCGATACGACAGAGTGGTATGTTTTGTGCGTTGCAACGTTTCGTCGGGAAATGAAAGTTTTCTGTACGAGAAAGAAACTAATCGGTCGTTGGAAGAAAGGCTCGTGAAACTCGTAGGAGCTGAAAAATTTCACTTATAAGGTATCGAGATATCGGCGTGCAGAGATATGACGGGGCAAAGCTTTCGTACGGTTTTCCCTCGTTTCTTTCTCACCTGACATCCGATCCGAGATTTCGTCGTTCCTCCTCTGTCGGTCATTATGTAAAGGTGAATACGCAGGAGGGCGATGGACATTATTTATAACTTTGCCCCGACGCCATATGCGGCGAAAGCGACCAACCGGATTGGCTTCCTCGCCGCTTTCCTCCGGGTGTGTTTCAGCAATCGAGCGAACAAAACGCTTTACGCCGCTCGCAAATCAAGAAAACCACGAGAATTTATTAGAAGGCGTAACACTCGCTTTCCGCTGAAACTCGATCGTTTCTCGTGGGTACCGAAATTTTGCAAGCCCGGCAGAGAGGCGCAGACGAGAGAAATAATCTCATCTTTCGCGCTGAAACAACTATTCCGAGATTAGTTATTCCTGGCTGTTCATCAAAACGAAAGAGCCCTCCTGAGATTGTTAACTTAAATTGAAATCGAAACTGGAAATTTGAAACTGTCAAATAATTGTTGATTCACTTGTTTATTGGAGACAGAAAAATTTAGAGATTCAGCGACGAAGCCTTTAATAATTTAATAACTTTATAATAATTTAATTCTCGCAAAGAATTAATTAATATACATATTCTCACTTTCGTTCTACGCTAAAAATATTCTCAAAAATTGAAAGTACTCTCTCCTTCAATCAAAATGAAAAATAAGAATAAAATCGAAAAACGATACATTCAAGGATTGAAGAATGAACGACAAGAACGCACAATGAGCGTGAAACTTTTTTATCACTGCAACGAAAATTAGCGATTGGTTGATTTGGATCACGTGATTCGTGAGGGGGCGTAGGGTAGACCTCGAGTAGGAGTTGTCTGCTGAGCGCCTGTAATTTGTTTTGTATCGATTCAAATGTTTACGTATCGATAAAATTTTATGGCAAAAAGGTCGTCTTCATTTCCTAGTCGGAACAGTCGCTTCTGAGCCTTTCAGTGAAACGAATCGTACCGGGGTACAAGTCGTGCAGGTTTTTTATTCGCGGTGATTCACAAAGAGAAATAGAGACAATGGCGACGCGCGTTAGTCTTTCCTCTAAACGTGATCGGTTAACAAAGTTCGTTCCTCGGATAAAGATATCGCGAGGAAAGTACCTGGACCTGGAGTTCGAAGCATGATAGATTGCGGTGGCGCGTTCAAGATTGACGATAGCGGTGGTCGTGCGCGAATCGTTCCAGTTTTCATTCCCCCGAGAACAGCTCTCGAAAATGTCGACGATCCTGTTGCAGTGCGTTGGAAATTGCTTCCACAGAAGGAGAATGCGCACAGGTTCGTGTTCGTGTCTAGAGTTTTCCACGTGGAAAAAACGTCGTTTCAATCGTCGAACACTCCAGCAATTTATCAATCACGTCAAACGTTCGAGCGTCTTCTTTCTCGAACGATTTTTCATTCCCCTTTGAACATTCCGAGAAATATAATAGAAAATGTTGATTTGTATCGTTTATAAGTCAAATTGTTAAACTAACCGCTTGTAACACGCTTACGATATTATAAACATTTCAATTTCTTAAAAATTTCTTAAGATTATGGAATCTAGGTGAAAAATACAAGTATCGAGATTTAAGCAGCAAGTAAGTTAAAATTGAGAAAATCTATTAGAACAATTCTAATAGAAATCCTAATTTAGTGGATTAATAACTGTCCGTAGATTATTCTACAATATTCGCAGAATATTCTGTTTCGTGATTCAAATGGGAAATTCATTTTTTTTTCTATTATATAATTCTATATTTCTTTTACTAATGATAGAAATTTTCTGTTTTCTTGTTGCAGGTATGCACTGCCTAGGTGCGGTGACAGGAGGCATTCCCAGCCCAAATGGGGCTGGCGGTCGGGGTGGCATTCTTAGCGTGTTCCGAGCTCTTGGAGTCCTTGTATGCGAAGGGAGGATTCAGGGCCCTCCACGTGGTTACAAAGAGGGCCCACATTGTGCAGCGCCTATGCAAACGGTGCCTAACGACCACGTGTGCGAAGAAAATAATTACTTGGTAAGGCAAACGTTCTAATCTTCTAATTTTTTTTTTTTTTTCAAAATATTCTCCAAAGTGCCTTATATCACTCTTACAATTCTATTTCTATTTCTTTTTGTAGTTCAGAATTAAAAAATACATTTCTTGTACATTGGGAGTGACTTTTAAATTTTTATTTTTCTTGTGCTTTACTACCAATATCTAATGATATTTTTTCCAAGTATATGTTGGAATATTTTTCATGTTTCTGTTCTTTTGAGTAAAATTGTCGAAAAAAGACAAAGACTGTTCGTACAATTAAAACATTAGAAATGACACCTAAATAAAATATCTTAAGCAAAAAGGACTTGCAGGAGACATTAAAGAACAACGCTTTTTAAATTTTGTATTTTAAGCAATTTTTATTTCGAAAATAAAATGACATCGTTGGAACTTTTCAATCCTATGTATCAAAGACGTGAGTTACAAAGCATGTAACTGAAATTTCTGTAGAAAATGATTTTTTCATTCATCTCCTTTTTTTCGCGTAATTTGCGCAGTGCGATCGGTATCTTGTGCTGGTTCGAGAGATCGCGGACCGTGTTGCAATTGGTTCGTTCCTGTGCATCGAGGTAGTGTTGTGCAGCGACTGTCCATGCGGTTTGACCAAATCTATGAGCAAGAATCCGATCTGCACCGTGCCGTCCTTATCAATCTCACCATGGCAACAAGCTTCGGAGATTCTGTTGGAGTACTGGTGTGTCTGCGTCGTTCCCACCAAGTAAGCTATTCCAAACCATTGATAGTTTTGTGATTGAATTTTCATCGAGGAGATATTAGAAGAAAGTTACAGTAATTTTTTGTTTTCTGAATTTTTTTTTTATCCATCACTGTGCTCTATAATTCCCACATAAAATTTATACAAATATCTTTATTATATATTTACATAAGAATTATTACAAGAATTTCCTGTGAGTATCTATCTTTTATTAATGATCCACAGAGGTCCAGAGACGATGAATTTCTATGGATTATATCAGGCAGTTCGTTCACGACTTCACTTCAGCCAGGTCGCCGCTTGGTGGTCCCGGAGCAACGGCACCGATCCCAGTTACATCACGACGAGGGTAGTGCCGTATAACGAGGATAATCTGAGAAAATTCCGGGAATCTCCAGTGGAGCACACGTTCCCCTTAGCCGGTCAGGGCGATGGAAATTCCATAAAAGTAATGAAATTGATTTTTATCCTTTATCAATGTATTTCGAATCCTTCGCCTGCACCTAAATCTAAAAATGGTATATTTAGCTACTTTCATTAAATATTTTATCCTTCCAAAATTATATATACGTACACGTACCGTGACAAAAAGAAGTTTAATAAATAAGTAGGAAGAAAATGCAAAATATACTTCAGAACTGATAGACTATTTTCATCAATATTTGACAAGTCTCATCATCTAGGTAACTAGACTGTGGATTTTTATACAAATTCATATTTTTAAGAATGTAATAATGTTTCAAGGAATAGAATTTATATTAACATATACTCACTACACTTTATTTAATCATAATATTTTAATTCTACCGAAAAATTCACGAAATTTAATTTTTATAATGAAAGAATAAAACAAAAAAAGAAAAAAGGAATAAAATAGGACCTCGGTGGATTACTCTAGAGAAAACTCTGTACTTTTAATATTTTCTATATTTTTGTCACGTTTCAAGCTCGTTTAAAAATCCTCCGTCTAGTTGCAACTCAGAAATTATGTTTCTTGAATCGTATCACTCTTGTCCCAGATATTTAATAATCCTATATTCATCGACTTTGTCTGATCTGGTCTGTTAATATCATCCTCGCTAATTATTCGTTCTACGCAAAGATGATCATTCTGTGTGCTCGCGTTGAGACGTATCTACGTGCGAAAGCTCGTTCGGATGAAGATAGATGCGCTTAATCGATCCCACGGATTCTCTGGCAAACAGTAGCTCGCCAGGAACGCTCGAAACGACGCGTTGGATTCGCGATAAACACGAGGTCAATGTTCCTCGAACTGTCCATGCAATTCGCATGGTGGTTCCACTATACTTTCGCCGAGTATACCTTGCACGGTTCTATTCTGGTGGCTCGAGGACACTAACGAATGCCTACTTTTAACCATGCAGATGAGTCACTGAGTCCGGCTACCGAATCTCTCTCGTTGCGAGTACCGCGACTGCAATTTAATGGAGCTGAAGAGGAAATCTCGTGTGAATTTTAGGTCACCGTGTGGGCATTGCCGAGGATGGAAGAGGTGCCGATTCTCACCTGCCCGTTGCACCCGATCAAAGAGAAGGACGAGGAGGGTGTCGCGAGGGCTTTGACACCGACCAAGGCTATCCCGGTTCCAACCGCCGCACAAAATCCCGAAGGCCTCGTTTTGCCTGGTAACGAGGAGAATAATTCGGGATCGATCAGCACAGGATGATATTTCAACATTCGAGTATCATCTTCGCGTCTCTCTCTTTCTTTCTTTCTTTCTTTCTCTGTATGTTTATGTGTACATGCATGTATAATATTTCGGTACTCGTAAATGGTAAAAGTACCATTTTTCTTTTTTATTCGTTGCACAAGTTGTTTGCTTAAAGGAAACATTGTTCCTTTGAAATTTTCTGTGAGTATGGATAACATATTTGCAAGATTTCACTTGTAATTGTTTCAAACAGCTTGTATCCTTCTATTTCTATTTTAGTCTCTTTCAATTGCACACTACGTATCAATTTCTTTCCGATACCTGAGAAATTTTTGTCTTAATTAAATTAACTTCGGTATCGTTCACTTTTCTTCCGGAAGGAATTTTGTATAAAGTAACTACTGTTTTTGTTACTTTTTTGAGTCACAAAATTAGTTACGCAATTAATTTTTCTTTTACCGCTTTCGTCCATAAATTAGTGAAGCTGATGGTCGAAAAGAAACCTCTCCCAAAATTCCCAAACTGAAATGTCTCTCGAAATCAAATATATTTCCCCGGAACAGCTTTGGTAGACGACAGACTGCAAACACCTTGCAACAAACCTGGAAAGCACCACTGTCCATGCGACGAGGAGGACGTTCCACCGCCATCGCCGGTGATTCCACGACAAAATCGCGAGAGGAAACGTCGCCGATCCCTTCCCTGTGGTCCAACAGATGCCAACATCTGCGTGACAGTCCAGCCGATGCCTCTGCCTTCGGTACAGGAGAACGTAACTCAAGAATCGAACAAAGATAGTCACAGCTCCAGCTACCCGAAATGTTCCTTTGAGATCACGAACAATCGCGGCGTTAAATGCCCGCAGAATCAGTACTGCAAATTGGAAGAGAACAGTATCAAAAACAGGAAGAATCTAAACTCGGACAATCTGGAGCGGTGTTTCAAGACGCAGCTGAATATCGACAGCCGAGAAGGGAATCTGGAGAAAAGGTACAAACGAACGATCGACGATCCTGAATCAAAATCGAACTGTAAGGAGAAACAGTGCAATCTGGAGAAGAAGCAGAAAGACGCAGAGATGAAACCTACAGAAAAAAACGGGCTGTTCGAAAATTTAATTCAACCATTTAATTCGTCGTTGCCATGGTCCTTCGTCGAATCTTGGAACAATAGCAACGCGAACGGGAAGTGCGCTTTTCAGAGTTTACGTGGCAACAGGGAAGCGTACTTCAACGACTCCGAGAGAAACTGTAAACCGCCAGTGAGCAAGGATTCGAGTCTTGTGATTAATCCCTTTAGGCAACCCAGTCCTTTCCACGAGTCAAATCCAGGCCCCTCGACGAATAATCGTTTGAAGCAGGATTCGATAAACACCACCTGTATGGTACATCAGAGCTGTGTCAAGTCGTCGAACAAGCTGTCGAATCCAGAAACAGTACTGCCTGGACGGGAAGCTTTCGACGCGGACTTGAACAGGGGCGCAAACAACAAAGGGCGATGCAGCAAGGATCTGAGTCAATTGATATCGAAGCTGTCGTTTCCTGACGACAAAGAGAGAACGAAGGAGGAGGGTGGCTTCTTAGATTGGTTCAGCAAAGTTCCCGGACGTGTTCTCGGCGTGACGCCGAACAACAGTTACGCGGAGAGCAAGGTGAAAGCCACGAATCTAAAAGCTCAGGAACAGCACGGAAACGAGGTGAGATTCAAGAATTGCAACTTGGAGCTGAGTCAACAGGAGTTCGACGAAGTTCTGGCTGTTTTGAGAGCTAGGACACCGTCTGAGCGTAAGAAGACGAGCATCAGGACGATGAAAAGGCGAGAGAGGTTGGAAAAAGCAACGGAGGACAGTTCGGATAAGTTGGTGGCGAAATTCGTGAGTTCGGAGAGCAATGAATGCTCGAATAATATAATGAACCGTGCGAAGCCTTGCGAGGGTTGTAATCACAAATTGTGCAGGAAGAACGATCAACAGGCTTTGGAGAAGGCCAGCTTCGTCGACATCTACGGTAACAAGAACATCTATAACCCGCAGAAACGCGAGAAATTAGAAGGCGATGGATCGAATGAGGATCTACAGTCGACGAAATGTAACAACACTGAGAAACGAACAAACGACACGATGGACTGCTTGCAGAACGTTTCGAACAAGGCGGACATACTCTTGGGAGCGATATTGCGAACCACCAAGGACCGAGGAGGCCAGTCAGAGATTCCCAGTGAGGCCAAGTCGAGGCTCGCGTTACCAATGACCAGCAACGAGGTAGAAACTAACCAGAACAACGTTACCGGTGATAAATGTCACGAACAGAAACTGGAAGACGAGAAGTCTCTGCCGATGGCGTTCAACAAGAGGTTCAATCGGTTTCGACAGTTATTCAAGAAGGAGCAAGAGAAGAAATTAACTGAGGACGTTTCGCAAGACGTGGTCCAACAGACGAGTCAACGTTCGTTCTCGTACAACAACGTCCACCCCAACCTGCACGATCCAAGGAATCTTCGCAATTGCAAAGTGAAGAGAAGGTTAGACTTTTCGAATTTCGTTGAAGAGACGGAGAAGCGAGACACGAGCCCCGATCCTTCAGAGCTTAGTACAAATGGCGCACATCAAAACTCACGAATCTATAGTACAAATTACAAGAAGGATAGCTGCGACTACGACGAGGTCGAGACGTCCAAGTGGCAAAGTAGATTGCATAGTACAAACGATGAGGATAGCATAGCCGAGCACGAGGAGGAGGAAGACGAGACTCTGTCGAAACCTTGCAAGGATGCGAGTGTCTGTAAAAAGACTCGAAACCACCTCGGTAAAGACAGTACGATGACAGAGGAGGATGAAACGGTGGACAAGGCTGTACCGACTGCCATCGAACAAGAAAGATTTCGGCGATCGTTGGAGAATGCAGCCTCGATGGTGTTTCACAGTAGAACCGGCTTACCACTAACATCCAGCCCAGCTCCGTTGAGGAGAGGCAGCTGTTGTTTCGATTACGATAGCAGTCTAAATTCTGTCTCCTCGAAAAGAAGGTATGGATCGTAGCTATCGATAAAAAGTGTGATAAACCAGATTTAGGGTTTAATATCTTATCAGTTTATAAAATATACGTAGCATTTCAAATGTATTAAGCAACTGGATATTCATATTCTTAATGTACTTGTCTTTAATTCTCAAGTAGACTCTTCCTTTGCAGTCTTTTCTAATTTTAAATCAATAATTGTATTATGTGTTGATGAAATTTTATTTCCATTTATTAATTTGATATAAATTAAACATAAACTAAACTTGAAATTTCACTTTATATCTTTTAACGTAAATGATGAAATCTTGATGATGAAAATCTCAAATGAAATTTTGATTATAGATTTTGATTGTAACCACTAAATATAGAATTTTGATTGTAACCACTTATTAATGCAAGATTTCTTTATTACAGTGCTCTATTCGAACTAAACACACCACCAAGCCCAGGTGCAGTGTCTCTGGAAGAAACTGACAGAGAAACCGAGAATGTTGGCGAAGGGGAAGAGACACCGAAAAGACGATCGACTTCTCGCAGTAGACCACAGAGTCATGCTCTTTTAGGCAGCTTTGAGGAATCAGCTTTGAATGGTAGACTGGAACCTGTGTCAACCGTTCATGGTTTCACGGCGGAACTAGGTGCCAGTGGTTCATTCTGTCCAAAACATCGAAAGCTTCCAGTCACTGTGTTTTTCTATACGCTCGGTGACAATGATAAAGTTTCTACGCCCTATCTCGTACGTATACTTGTATCCTTTTACTTCTGTTTCACCATTTGTGTGTGTGTGTGTGTGTTAAGTAAAAGTATGTTAAATCATCTAAAAATAATTATCTCAATATATTAAATGTTTGATATTTTACATTTCATATGTATCAACTTAATATTTAGAAATGTAAGACGGAGCATCGATGAAACGAATTCCTGTTACTTTTTGCCTAGGCACATATTAATTTGGGCAAAAAGGGCTACCAAGTACCAAGAAGCGGTACTATTCAAGTAACGCTTCTCAATCCTTTGGGTACAGTCGTTAAGATGTTCGTAGTACTATACGATCTTTCTGATATGCCACCACGATCTCATACTTTTTTACGTCAGAGAACACTTCGGGACAAAACACTACGCTACCTCGTACATCTTAGGTGCGTACACTTCTGTTTCTATTAAAGACATTGAATTTTGTCCATTTTGTAAACTTTGAAATTTTAATTAAATATACGATTGTGTCATTGTACCTTGTGGTTAATTAAAGTTTCAAAGCTCACGATCAGTGTTCCGAACAATAATCGAGGCTTCCTTTTATCAGAATGGAGAGAAAATACAGATAGTGATTATTGTAAAGTTCAGTATAATAATATAGATATCTGGATACCTTCTTAGATAATTAGATTAGATTAGATTAATATTGTCAATGAAATATTACTTAGTTATTGTTGTAGTTAACAATCTGTAGTATTAATGAATTTTATAGATTATTGAATTATCTTGCTTTAGATATAAATTCTATAATTCTGAAAAAAAATATCTCTACAATCCCAACTCGTTGATATTATTAATCTCAAGATCAGTACAAGAAATCCTTGGAAGCCACGATTATTGCTTTATATCTTGTTCTTAGATAATCCTTCTTTCTGTGAAAATTTTTTCTTTTTCATTGCATTTTTCCAGAATTGATTTTTCAGCCTCGTATGTGTTCACATGCAGCTCAAGATCTCCTCTGTTACAAAATTAAAAACCAACTGATTTTCTTTCAGATTTATGTCCGGCAAGTCTGGCCGGATTTATTTGCATACGGACATTCGTATGATCATCTGTCGCAAGTCAGACGTTGACACGGCGTCAGATTTCGGGTCAGAGCCACCAAAGGAACTACGAAGCTACATCCACGGTCCTACGAACCCGAAATTTTCGCCAAGGTGCTGAGCCACGTGGCTCTTTCCATGGGGTTGCTGTCAGTCACTCCGCTCGCCTAGTCCCCTTCGCGCAGAGGTTTAACAAAGATCAATTTTTTTTTTCCGAGATTTCCTCAGCCACGCCAACTTACGTGTAAAAACAAAAGATTCGTAAATCTTTGACAGAGAAACTTTTTCACTATTAAAAATACAATCGTGAAAGAGAAATTCGATAGGAAACCTTTGTGGAAATGGTCTTTTCGAGAGGAGGAAAGAAGGTTGTAAAAAAGATGTATGGCTACAGTTGAGAAAGATTTTTGTAGTGCAGTGTACTACAAAGATTTTCCTTCAAACTCTCACGTTACCTTCTCGTCTCAAAATCCTGTCCAACTAAAAATCCACGATCTCGTTTGAAATTTCTATGCAACAACGGAACTAAAGTCCAAGAAACCTTCACGAGCTGATGAGCCCCTTTCCTCTTTCCTTTGCGTGAAAGAAAAGGAATGAAATTGCAATCAAACTTGCAAACTTGACTCCCTACTCAACAATTCGAGACATTTTATTTTCTTCTCTCGAACCTCCTTCAAACTCTTACTACACTGTTTTTCCGTTTGTCTTTTCAAAAACATCTCAAAATATGAATACATCGGAATAATGGAATGTACGCTTTTCCCTCTTTCGTTCTCTCCCTTTGTCGTTCCGTTTTCGTTTAAATGACAACGAGAACCTTGATTTTTTATATATTCTACGGTTGTGTTTTTTTTTTTTTTTTTTTTTTTTTCTCTTTAAATGTAGTGTTACTCGCATACAGTATCATTCTGTTATATTAAAAAAAATTCTTACTCGAAACTTTACGCGACTTATGTCCATAATGATACGTATCTTAAGAAGATGGCTTTCCAAGGAGATCATCTTTATCTTTACAATTAGTTACAGTTACAGTATATTGCCGGTTCTTATCGAGGCATTCATATTTTGAAATGTTTTTGAGACAATAAGGCAGCCTGAATGAAAATTTTTTAGAGAGAGTTTTGAGGAAAGAAAATAAAACGTCTCAGATTGGTGAAAAAGAAGGCGTATTCAGGAGAATAATAATAATAATATTATTATAATAATAAGAATAACAATATTGTTACTGAAGCGAACTGCTTCAGTAAAAATTGTTTCGTTCATCCCGTTTAGTTAGAATTTATTTTCCTTCTTCTCGGTTTTTGTTATTTTTCACGAGAAACAGTTGATTCGACCGCGAGTTTATTTTCAGTTCCGTTGTTGAATAGAAACTTTTACTATGTTGGTGCATATGAAACATTATTTATTTATAATTTTTGATCAGCAAATATTGCCTATTTAAGTTCATCCCTATTTCGTCAATTAACAAACTCATTAAAACACAGACAATTTACTGCAAATGCATGCACTGTCTCTTAAGAATATATGGACACTCGTTTAAGAGGAAAATATGAAATTTTTAATAAATTTGAATAAGTTTTCTGTTCTACTTTTTACTACCATCTACTACTATCAGAGAATATATTTTATCAATAATTAATTAATTAAATAATTAATTAAATGTTGTATCGATAATAATTGTTTATTATGTTTAAGAATATCACGCTATAAAATGTTTAATTTAATATATACAGTACATTACACATATATGTACTTGTAAAAGACATCATTGAACAATAATAATATATATTACATGTCACAAATTTCGTAGAAATAGTAATTGTGCAGGTAATTTTGAATTATTGATAACTCTTACAATTTAGAATAATGAAGTTAGTTGATCATAAAAAGAAAAAATATATCTTTCATTTTTTCGTCTGTAAAAACATTTCATATGCATCAACCTAATAGTCGAATCGAAATGAATATTATTTTTAGCTGAATTTGTGGGCTGAGTAGTGCGCGTTAGTATTTTCAGCGACGTTCGTCGCTTGAAATTTTGTGTCTTTCATATTTTTGCGCGTTCTAATATCGTATATATATATTTATATATATTTCTTTCGAAACGGAAAAGCAAAGTTTCCGACCGTTCCGAGTTGATCGGTTTAATCGTATGTTAGAGACGATCTCCTTGGAGGGCCATCTCCTTGACGCATACTCTTGTAAATATAAAGTCACGTGTAAAGTTTCGAGTAACGATTTTTCTAAACCTTGGGATGATATTCTCGTGTGCACGTAACACTGTGTGCATTAAAAAAAAAAAAAAGAGAAAAAGATACGGGCATAGAAAATATCAAGAATCGGGTCTCTCGTTGACGTTTAAACGGAATCCTCAGGCTATTGTACAAAACGTAAAACAGAGAGTTAAGTATGTGATGTAGAAAATCGTTCAAAGTGTAATTTAAATAGATGCCATTTATCGATTCGTTGATATTTTCAGAAGAAAAGGAAAAGAAAGAAATTGTAAGACGGTCGAAGAGATGCTTGTTTATTTTGTTAAAAAAAGAAAAAGAAAAAAGAAGGAGGGACGAGAGAGAGGAGAGAGAAAGAGAAAGGGAGGGAACGAAAGAGGGAGAGACACGCTTTCGCGTGTGATAATGTAGCTTTGTGAATCAACGAGTGGCTGATTTACGCGACATTTCCTGCTCGACGAGAAGAAAAAGGAATTATTATTTACACGTATAAACTGAACACAATTTTTGTGTCCGTAGCACTGTGATGAATATTTTGATAGACTATAAAGAGTAATTATTATAAAAGTATCTATTTGAGTAGTAAATATTGTCCTAGATTAATTAAATAATTGTACTAATGTCGTATGAAGAATGTAACCGAGCGTATTAACCGTAAAAAAGAAAAACGAAAAAAAAGAAACAGGAAGAAGAAGAAGAAGAAGAAGAGAATAAGAGTTATACACATACATTTTTCGCGATCACACACGGCGCTCATTATTGTCTCCGTATCAAATGACGGTTTGTTTCTCTTATTTTTCTACGCGCGTAAACCAAGGAGAAAAACAGAGATAAATAATTTAGAACGAAACTACATAATTGCGCAATTTCGCACGAAGACCGCTTAGAACTTCGGCCGAAGGATCGCTGACTTCACTCACTTTCGTCGTTCGACTTATCAGCGCCTTCCGCAATCTCTGTCAGGTTTTCTCCGATCTACATACGACCAAATTTACTATTGAACAAAAGATTGTTAATTCAGGTGAACTATCGAGGACTTAGACTTGTTAAAATCGAAATTTTTGATAAAAATTCGACACGGTGAGAATAAACGCAGACGCAACAGGTGGTTTTTGTGATTTCTCTTTGGCAATGAGACGTACAGCGAATCAGAAAAATATTTATATCATTCTTCAGCAGTTGCTAACTTCGAACGATTCTCTTCATTTTTTCGAAATACGAATTTGAAAATTCGTAGCAGTGAGAATTATTTGAACAGGCGAAAGAAAATTTATACCAGTGTGCACTTTTGACATTTGAGATTTTCTTCTCTAATACAATTTTTGGTCTAGTAAGCAAATAATAATTTGCCTTTTAAATTTTCTTCTACATCGTCATCGGGAAAGAAATGATTTATTATTTAATTTTGAAATCTTTTCGAAGGAATTATATTCAATTATATTGAACTTTAATTCAAAACACAAATATGAACGTCCAAGATATACTGTTATATCTCCAGTTTCGATGTAGCTACTTTTTTATAATGTACATGTAGATAAACTATTTTTTTGCCACCTAACAGCAGTGACTTGATTTGAATGAAAGTTGATTTAAGATGGCAATAGGAAAGTGCAAATATTTTTCTGATTTATTGTACGTCAATACTCTGTAGATCGAACGTTGATCCACGCCTGATAATATTTCGCCTGAATCACACGAATCAAATTCACTGGTCGATGAAGAATTAAGCAGTTTTAACGTTACAAAATTTTTTGTAGCACGTGTATTGTACGGCAAGGAAATATAGAGTGTGTAATCACTGCCATGCTGTATATACATTGTAGCATAGATGAATCGTTGAATAACAGTTTAAGAGAGTTTTAGCAATAGTTGTTTGCCTGACCGATCGAGAGATCCTATTTGACCGAAGGCGGCAAACCAAAAGGCGGGTTCTGTTGAAAAATCACTAAATCCTTAAAAGGAGATCTCTGAATTTTCAGAAACCTCCGAGAGGTCTCTAAATTTCCAAAAAACCTCCAATAGATCTCTAAATTCATGAAAACCTCTAGACGTTCGTCTTATCTTTTATTACATCTTCTTTCAATGATCATTTTAAGAATTCTCAACTTGCAAGATTTTTTGGCAACCGATTAAAAAACAAAATTTTTTTCAACAGGACCTCGCTGGTGGGAACGAACAGAAGAACGAAGTGTGTACACGCTGTGAATTCTAATAGAATATTTTTCCCGAAACGCTGGAGTCGCTTGATAGGTTTAAAAACGAGAAAGAAAAAAGAAAATTGTCCACGTGTAATTAATTTTCATACGACGGATAATTGAACGAGTAAATACGTGCAATTCATTAGTGTACCTTTTTCGGAAGAATTCGCGCAGAGATAGGCTGATGAGTAACGAAGATTGTATTTTTGGAATCTACAATCGCGAGCAAACTCTTGTAACACGAGAAAACTCTTGTAGAACCGAGCATTAAGAACTTTATTATTGTGATAAACTTTTATCGGGACACGATGGCCCGTGATTAATTACTTCGAAGTCGAAACGCATTCTTGCTGATACGGGAGACGAATTAAAGTCGATGGTGCCAAAACTTGTGAACAAGAATGAAAACGAATTAATGGGAATGGCTTTCGAAAGCGCTCAACGACGCAAATCATTTCAAATCAGTTCCAATCTGCTTCGTTCAAACAGCTATCTATAGCTATCAATTTCATTTCTCAGCTATAGATGGTTTATTTTATTCATTTATTTTATTTTCCTATTATTTCTCTTCAGCGTATTTTAATTTTCCGTTTGCATTCAATTGTATTTTAAAGTGTTTTTTTTTTTTCTTTTTATGATCTTACGCGAGCCGTTCATTTGCCAAGTCGATTAACTCCGCGAAATAAAAAAATTCTTAAAACAATAAGATATTAGTAAAATAACGATACAAGTAATATGATAATCTCTTTCTGAAATTGTTTTTAAATTTTTTATTTAAATTAGGATTGTAGGATGTGTTGTTGCGATCCAGTTTTTATCTTGCGACATGTAAAATTTGTAAAACACTGGCTTTGTAAAAACAATATTATGCCATGGACAAGTAAACTTTTATTTTATAGTATTTATTATTGAGGAAAATTATATTTATTATAATTATTAAAAGATACTCTAATTATTAAGGAAATTTATATTAAACATGAAAAGAAAAGAAAATATTTAAAAAATATTAGAATAAAATTTCTTAAGTGAAGTTAATCACTTAGGCCTATGAACGGTGCAGCTATGGAAATTTTAACAATAATTTAGAAATTATCATCGATTGTTCGGTCCCTCGATAATTGGGGAAAAAGAAAGAGAAAGATGAGCGCCGCCCGATCAATGATAATTGCAATCTTTATTTCAGTCCCTCAGAAGTCGTTAATTTAATTTAATTTAATTTAATTTTAATTCTTTTGTAAGGTTTAAAATTATATAAAATTATTTATGTATTGTTTCTTTGTGATATAATACATACATGATAAATTTATTAAAATGAAAGATTGATTTATTTGTTAGAAACATTGTCTTTTTTTTAATTTTTCGTCAAATTTAAAATTTAGAATCATCATTTTAAATTAATAAATAACAAATTAAATAAATATAATCTAATTAAAATTATTTATAATTACTTATGTTTTCTCTCTCGTAAATCAAGATTTTATTTTTAAGTTGTAATAATACTAATTGCTTATGTGGGAACATATTATGAAATTGGTAATTTTATAAAAAGTGGAATTAATTAATTTGTCTTCTGAGAGGCTTCTTGGTCAATCCGAATACACTGATAAACGCCAGATATGTATACCTAGGGTAGCGTTATATTTTATAAATGAAAATTATTGTTATCACTAAGACATACTTTTTATTATTTCTAGCGAGCGAAGCGTACTGTCAGAGAGAGAAACATTTGTCGAGAGCAAACTCACACTTATGGTTACGCATGGCCAAACATAATAATAATAAAAAAAAAAAAGAAAACTACAGCAATGCATTGCAAACCATCTGTACTGTATGTTTTACTTGATAGATTAGTAAAAAAATTCCATCGAAGCCTTATCATGTGCTGTGTTCACGTTGAACCGAATTAAACTCTTCGAATTCATTTATACATACACAATTATTTAATGTTCGTCACTTAACTTATTAGGGATCAATGTTAATGAAACATTACGTTTTTATCGAAAATATCTTTTTTCCAATAGATATTTCTTCTTCTACCTATATTATATTCTTCCATTAAATTTGGAAAAATTGAAACATTTTCATAGCGGATGCTTATGTATTTTGAGGAAATTTTCAAAGATAACTAATTCATCAACAAAAATATATAAAACATCCATCGTGTAGAATGTAGATAATTTTAATTACATTCGTAAAAATATTAATATAAATTGTATATGTCCATTTAATTGTGATAAACTATATTTGCTATTTTTTTTGTACTCTTGCAATATGCAAGATTGCAAATATTTATGGAATAATGGACATAATACACAAAAAATTTAAAACAACTGACTAGATAATAGTGATAATTAGAAAATTTAACTACAATTAAAATTTATTTTATATGAGTACAAGAATAATTATAACATTCGAGTTATAATTTTTTACCTATGCTCATAAAACTGTAAACTTTCATAAAAATTCGCAGTCTTATCATTCTGATACGTCTCTTAAATCTTGACGAAACAACAGACAGTCTATTTAATTTAAATTTTGATCCTTAATAAGTTAAACTATAGAAAACAAGAACTATGAAAGAAGATATTACACCCCTCATATCTTACAATATATTTATTAACAATGTTTACAAGTGCCCACTCGCATCATTCGCGCAAGTGACCCTACGATCTGTAATTACAGCTAGAAATTGTCTTCTAGACAAATATTATTCCGAGTGCTCTATAAACTTAAAATTATACGGGGGAGGGAACACATATATAGGATGCACTCGTGAAATCATGTACTGTGAAATCTTTCAAAACAAATTCCACGGTTCCATCCACATAATGTACAATTCTCATGTCACAAGATTTAAGAACAATTAGCAATTTTGTCCATTCTGAATTTGTTCCCTCCATATAATGATCACTCTCGTTTCAGAGAAACGTAACGATATTAAATCGTAAAAAAGAAGAAAAAAGAAAAGAAAGAAAGCAATGTGCTGGACACGCAAATTATGCAGTCTCTTTAACAATAGTCCTAGATAAAGGGGTAAAAACTCGAAAAAGCATGTTTAGCATTCTGAGGTACGAAGGTTGTGCCTGTTTTCACTTGTGAAAATGAAATGTCATCGTACTCTACAGTTTATAAACGTACATAAGAAATATCTTTATTACAGAATAAATTCAAATAAAATATACAGGAGGCGACGTTGTTCGCTTCTCGCATTGATAAAACAGAAGAAGAAGTTAACAAAAGAACGCGACGATATTGCATCGTCTTGGATTTTCTTTGAATTCCCCCTCTGGCTGAATTTAACATGTTCAACATGACGAAACATGTCGAATACTTTAGAATACAAGACGGTGTAACTGCGAAGAAAATGAATTTATTCTGGTGAAGGAATCTCACTTAGCTCTTCGTTTAGTCTTATAAAAGTTTCATTTGAAAACTGGTGCACGCTCCTTAAGAGGGTAGTTCGTTCTGAATTGTCTAGAAATAGATAGTTTTGCAAATTTTCTTACGTTGGTAATTGCTATATGAAAAATTCCAACGTTTTTTAAGGTCAGTAGCAAAATTATTTATGGGCTTCGTGAAAAATTATCGACGTCTTAAATTGTTAATTTGATTTATCACGGTATTGGAAGTTGAATTTTTTCTTTATGAGAGAGCTTTCTTTAAAGCTGAAATGCTTTTTTTGTTAAAATATCGTTCATTTTATATTTACATTGTATTATACAACTGTCACGATAATTCTTGATAATGTTAGACGTATCGCATAAATACATATATAATTAAATTGTTCAACTTATAATTATACATAATATACATATATATATATACATATAAGAATTTAAATAATAAATATCAAATGTACATTATACGTCATAAATTCCAAAAATGGTAAATGTCATATTACACGTACTTTTGAGTGACAGTATACAAAAAAAGTTTTAACGTTTCATTTAGTAATTACGTACGAAAGAAAGTTCGAAACTTTAGCTATTTTACGACAGTTGAGTGTTGATCTGCCCCCTTAAGAATTTCTTTGCTTGTTACAACAGTATATAAAATATTACTTTCCTGGATAATGTAGTGAATATCGACATAATCGTTTATATATTTTTTTCAGCCAGCCCTCTCGACTCGCATGTCATTTCTTCTTTTTTTTTTTCTTTCGTCTAATTCACGCGTCCAAGAAATTAAATTATCTCATATCTTCTCTTCCCTTCTCGTTTACAGGCAATTTAAAATTCACAGACGCGGATAACGTTACATTGTAACAGGTTCAATGTTCGCCTAGCTACGTTTAACTAAAATTACGCATCGAATCACAGTTCACGTTTTGTTGCCATCCTTACATTCCTTCTAACGAGTGGAAAGTTTCTCCTCGCTTTCGCATCGATTGACCAACGAAGTTCAGCCAAACGTTGCACAGTTTCTCAGTTCAAATTAAAAATGAAATGCGAATAATTGGTCAGTACAGTTGCGTAATTCAAATGCTGATTCAATAAAGGCACGATATACGCGCGCGTAAGTATGTAAGTAAAAAAAAAGGAAAAAAGGGAAATAATTTCAACGGAAAGCATAGATAATATTTCACGATATAGTTTAACAATAGAACTACCCGCAGTAGTGAAAGTGACTAACTATTATTTCTATATAATTTTCGCATGCGTAGCAATTTTATACATTTAAGATTATTAGAAGCTTTATCCCTAATCCTCTGAGTTTCACGAGTTTCACGCTCCACTTGTTGGTAGTTCTAGTGTTAAAAGTATCTCGATTCCAATTTACAATAATAATTATAGCCGCGTGATAGTAACAGAGCACGAGAGAAATTAATTTAATCCTTTGAGTGCTTAGTAAAATGATCAAAAATTTAAATGTTCAATATCGCGCGAAAAACATATATCTAACTAATTAAAAATATGTTTAAACATATACCACCTTATGCATAATATTTATTTATTCAATATACTGCAATATATAAACTGCGGATTTTTATGCATTTATGGGAAAATGGAAGATACAGAGATGCACACAATGCATATCACATTCAAAAATATTTAAAATATTCAAGTGCATATTTACTATAATATTTCTATTCATCACATCATCTATTTCTTCACATAGCAAGTCCATAAGAATTTTAAGATACATAAAAATTCGCAGTAATATCTATAATAATCCTTTCTGAATCTCCAACAAGTAAACTAATCACTTTGATACAAACTAGACACTCAAAGGTTTAAAAACTAAACAAATATTCTGACGTTCTAAAAATTAGAGAAATAGACGATTGTCGCAGTTATCTGGATGCCCCATACATTTCACTACTTTCGTCAAAAAAAGACAAGAGAAGAAAAAAGAAAAGAAAAAAAATAGAAAAGATGGAAACACGCAAAGCACAGCCGAATTGCTATAATTGTGATATGTGGGCATTGTAACCGCGGGTTTAAACGAACAAATCAGATCATTCAACGTCCCTGACAAAGTAATAACGTTTGTTATAACCATCCACAGTCGTGGAGGAAATATGTATCCAATTACAGAGTGTCTCGATCGTGGATATCGGCTATTCCTCTACAGATCGTGACACGAAAGTCGCAAGGTACTTTTATTTTCCGAGCCACTTACAGCAGAAGCAGTTGTCTCGATTAACAACGTTCCGCCGATCGGTATCGGTGATCGTTCAAGAAACACCTCGTTAAAAAGGAAACACTGAAACATTAAGAACGATTCAAATGCAACAAAATATTAATTCAGGAGATGTTATGATTGAAATTTTTTAGATATAACCTTTAGGTGGATTGTTATTGTACAATTTCAAACATACATATTGTGGATATTGAAATATTGGAAGGCAAAAGAAAAAGTCAAAATTATAGTAAAAAGATATTGAGAAATAGTATTTGCAGTAGAATAATATATTATATTATATAATAATATATTAATAAATATATATATTAATAATATATTATATTATTTTATATTACTTGTGCATTTAAATTTCCAATACATGAATTTATACATGAAAATACAACGATAATTTTATTGCGTTATATATCATTATATCATTTTATAACATGGTTATTGATTAAAGAATAAATAGAAAATCCACCTAAGGGTTAATTTACATACAGAATACAAGTAACATTTTGCATATAAATGAATTTGAGATTCTGTTGTAAATTCTATGTTGGCAAACAATCCAGAAGACATTCACTCTTGAAGACATTAAAGATTATAAAATTAATGCTGGATTGTTGATAAATTTTAAATCATTGTATTTTATATAAAAAGATATAAATGAACAACAAAACTAAAACAAAAGATAAAAATTAACAACAATATCTCAATGAGCGAGATAACACTTCCAGAAATCAGAAAGTCAACGTGTCATGTTTCTACCGTAGTGTAGCAAGTCTTCGAACATCGAGAACCACGTTACTTACTTCTCCATTTTTTGGTCCATGAAAATGGAATTTTACTAGCAATGCCTGATCTCCATTCCACGTGGGAGTTTGTGCCCTTGGACGTGGCTCATGCGTAGCTGCCTCGTGGCCATTCCACCGCCGCAGTGGCTGCTCCAATCGGTGGTCGATACTTGAGTCCGATAAAATTTCGAGGAAGTTTTGTTGAAGATTGGCAGCAGCTCGTTGGCTTCGTTTGATAGAGCCTGTGCCGATCGAAACCATCGATTCAGCGGAAACAACGGCAATGTTACACCAGGTTATGAAATTACAATCACACGGCTCTTACCTTCAGGTATATTATAGCGTCGGTGCCATAGCCATCGCAACTCTGAAGAACGAGATCGCCGTGGAAATATCTGGCGTATAATCGAGATACTGGAAGACCGTAGCCGTATCCAGCTAGTGGAACGGTGTGAGCATCGGTTTTCGTTGGCCTAGGCGCTGTGCTGTACATGTATTTGAACAAATGGTCCATTTGCGAGCGAGGAATACCACCGCCTCGGTCAGACATCTGCAAACATTTTTGGTAACGTAATTCGAGTAATTGTTAGTCTAATTACACTGAGTGATTTTATATATTGTAGTGCATAGAATGCGTATAATGGAAAGATTACAAAAAGTATTGACACGTATAATTCTTTTTATCAAATTCTTCGTTTCGTTTTCACAATACTGCAGTATTATATTACAATTTATTGTAATATAATAATATGCAATATTAATTATCAATATACGATATTATTTAATTGTGTGTCGGTATTACACTGCATTATATGCATTTTTGCATTTCCAAATTTTCAAAAAATTGGACAATAATAGTATTAATTTATATAAATTAACCAAATTCTACCCTAATATCTATTTACAGCTAACAGTCTTACATAATGCAAATCATTAAAAAAATTTATTCCCACTTTCTAATAATACTCTAGGTAATTAACACGATCTGTTAGCGAACATGTTTCATATCGAGTACTATGACGCACCGACATTCGATACGAATGTTGACGAAACATCCGTTTCAATTTCCACGCAGTACATGTTTATTTATAAATTCGATCGTTTGTAATTTACACGTCGGTCAACTAGATGCACCATTAACTAACTGTTTGCAAAATTAAGAAACCGATTTGTAAATCGTACCTTAACGCAGATGTCTTCTTTGCCACGCGACACGATCACTTCTATCGCTGGATACTCCGCGTTCGAGCTATGGTGCTCCATGATAGCTCGCATGCTGTTCTTGAAAAGTTCGAACAGCATATGGAACAAATGGCTCGGTACGTAAACTATTCTAATTTGACTACATCGTTCAAGCTCTGCAAAGAAAGAAGAAATGGAATACGAAATTAGATGCTTATTTCAAAAAACGTATGAAATTGTCGTTCAACGATATTTATTTAAAACTTAAAACTAACCATAATTTGCGTAATTGACTTGTTACGATATGTAATAAATACGAATGCATTCTAAGATCAATACTAGTTTTCAAAAAACAACTTCAGGAGAAAAAATAATTTAAAATAATTTGTGAGAAACAGTTAGGTCGGAAAACTGATAACTCCATTTTACAATGGTCAAAATGTATTAAATACATTACGAGTCATAACTTGATCGATATTATTTTCAAGGTATAAAGCAAGTGAGATTTCATGAAGAATTCGGTCAATTTCACTTGTAACATCCTAACGAGAAAGTTCTCTTTTTATTTTTCGTTACTTTTACACACGAATAGAAAATAACAAATTGCCACATTGAAAGCTTCTCGTTGTCATCTATCCGTTCGTCTATTCTATATACGTGTATTATCTGTTATCGTGAAATTCAAAGGTTTCATCGTAGCAACTCTTTGCGCCTACCACAGAAAATTGATCATATCGTGCTACTTACTAGCAATACTCTAGAGTACAATCAACATTTTTTCAAACTTGCCGTTATGTTGCTGAACTATCAGTTCCGGACTAGCCAGATAATATTGATCGCACAGCAATCTCGCTTTCTCATACGCGTCTTTCACGACGCTGATTATCTCGCAGGACGGATCTATGGATCCTACGTGTCTGCTATGTCCGTTTAATTCATTGCCGAAAAGGAGCGCTGCAACAGAAGAGACTCTTCTTTCCAACCGCACTTAACAGCTAGGCAACACATTGAGACTACAGGAAAGAAACATGGAACGTTTCCAGTCGCTCCACTTTTATGTTCTTTTTCTACTTTCTTTCTAAATTCAGTATGTTGTTATTTAATTCCACGTTGTCAAAACTGGCCGGTAGATATCTGTCGCGTGCCGATCCGAATTTGCGTAATAAACGCAATTTGATCGGTAGCTTGCTGCTTTCAACGCTAATGAAAGTCAGCTGATTCAATTTAAAGTTTGTTTTAATGTAAGATTTGATCACCTTTTGAATTCGTTTTACTATCGTCGCACAACTTAACGCGTCGTCACGACCACGTACATCGTCTTAATTAATGCGACGTCACGAGGAACCGAAAAAAGTGAAGAAGAAAACAAAAAAAATCACGTGATCGACAAGCAGCCAATCAATGGTCGAAACAATGGTCCAATCCCATTCGAGCTCCCATTTGCCCATGCAGCGCACGGCGCGAAAATACGATCAGAATAATATCAAAATATTGAACAATGCATATCAGGGAACCAATAATTCGATTTCATTGTTACTTCATTTTGGAATATTTAATTTTTCTTGAATTTTCTGCCAGGGAGAATGTACACACAATACAAAATAAGAGTAAAAATATCTAAATTACTGTAGTCATTGGCTCAATGATACTGCTTGAAGGTGTGCAATTTCTGAAATTATACTTATACTTTAAATAAAGAAATCAACAAAAATGTAGATGGTTATCATGTTTCTTTCCTATGATCTTCGGTGTGTACGATGAATACAACGATAAACTTACTGTGTTGATTGATGAGCATGCGAATAGAGATTCGAGACATGAGAAATCTGTCCAAAAAGTACTGGATATTGTTCTCCGTCTGGGCATCGACGTCGTGAGATTCCTTCAACTCAAGAACACCCTGTGCCATCGTCTCCACGATGTCCTTGTGTCTGTTCCGGATTTTAACCAAAGTCTGACAAAATCTACAGAAAAGAAACGAGGAAACAAATTCAAACATACTTTGTCTACATATACGTGTTATACATCTGTCCGAAGAAAAGAATTTCGAATTTTTTTCAATCGAAATTGCGCGAAGAATGCAACGTCCATCGTTTGCACGAGGCATTTTAAAGAACAGAATCGGACGTGAATCCGTTCAAGAGATTGTTCTAGCGTTGAAGACTCACTTGTCTAAAGTGGTCTCGTTGACATCAACCTTCTCGAACTGCATGATATCCTCAAACGAAGTGGCGTACATATTATTAACTATACCCACACTAGGCATCTTCAACAAATTCTCCGGCAGCAGGTGGATCTCTTTCATAATGTTGGCCAATCGGACTGGTAGCTCCTTCCTCAAGAATATGAACGACTTCCTCTCACAGGCACTTAGACCTGAAACATTCGATTCGTTTTCTGTAATTAGGGATTTGCCAATTCCCAGTGATCTGTAATCGGTGTTTTGTAATTAGAAATTTATGATTAATTAATTTCGTCAATCGACAGGCCATTGCTTTAATGGGAATTTTTTTTGTAAATTTCCATTTTTATAATTTATAAGTTAATCTTACACAATTAATCTTCCTATAACTTTTTACTTTTCTAGTTACAAATTTATGGTATTTTCTGTAATTAAAAATTATACTTTAATTTTTAAAGTATTTCAATTTTTCAATCACAACTCCCTATTTCTATAACTAGTAATTTTTAATTTTAAAATATTTCAATTTTTCAATCACAGTTTCCTGCTTCTATAACTAGTAATTTTCAATATTTCGTACAATTCTAGATTTACAGTTTCAATTTCTCACATAATTTTCTACTTCTGTAATTAGATACGTTTTGTTCAATACGTACTTCAATCCTAATTCCCTATTTCTGAAGAATTTTTTTCATTCTTTTATCCTCGTTTCACTTATTGACCATGTTTTCATCTCATGATCAGTGTAGTAGAACGTGCGACAAGAGGCTTAAACTGTCAATCGCAAAAAAATCCGCGATAATGACGATTTTATCTAATTTAAAATCCATACAGAGACAAATGTCTCGATGTTATTTTGACGAATTTGAAAAAGACGGAACGATGAACTCAGTAAACAGAGTCTCGATTGCGTAAGCTCGATTTCGTTGCAAGGAAAGCAGAACGATTTCTTGAAATGCTTGTCTCGTTTCGTGGTAACGATACGCGTTATCTCTCAACGTTTCAACATTATTTACGAGTCAAAAGACGAACCGCGTGTTCGGTTTTTTAGCTTTTCATTTCGACGATAAGTATTAAATTAGATATGTAGAATTATTGAAATATGGACTGAGGAAGTAAAAAAAATTAATATAGTAAGATAAAAAACAATGTAGAAAAATTAAATTTGTTGAAATAGTTCCAACTACTTTTATATATTTTTCAGATTATAATGACACATTAATATTAATAATATTAATTTATATATTAATAATAATTATCGAAGAAGAATACATCCATACATACGTCGTTAGAAAGAATCAATTTCATAGAAATATTCTGCATTTGGAAGCGCGCATGAAATAGGTCACAGATAAACCTCCCTGTATTGTTTTTAGTATTTGTTACTTACACTCTGTAGAAAATACGATCGTGTGAGCTCGAGCCTGGCTAGATTGATACAGTTTTATCAGTCCTCGCAGGCGTTGGACTCGTATCGAAGTGATACAGATGCTTTTGACGTTCGATTTACTAAACCCGCTCTCCTGAAATTTAACTTATCGATCGATTGACGAAGCGCGCACAATTTCAACTAAACTCTGTCAACGAACACATATCGATGCCGGAATAACTTTTTTTTTTAGATTCTATTGAAAGGGAATGGTCTATCGATTGTTCTTCGAATGAAAGAATTTCGTAAAAACAAAAATTGTGTGACGAACGTGTACGTTGTATCGTTTACTGTCTGTAGACCGCAGATGTTTGA
Organism: Melipona bicolor; assembly: GCA_030673865.1. Classification (NCBI taxonomy): domain Eukaryota; kingdom Metazoa; phylum Arthropoda; class Insecta; order Hymenoptera; family Apidae; genus Melipona; species Melipona bicolor. The sequence goes on along the minus strand of JAHYIQ010000023.1, from coordinate 3,315,597 downwards.
TGGTGTTTGTACAAAATATGAATTTATACGAAAATCCGTAATGATAATTTAATTGTAAATGACTGTCATTAATAACAGTGTTAATTATTAACAACTTTTAATTAACAACAAGAGGAGCATTCGTGCTGTGATATATGCAATAAGGAAAAATTGATCCATATATTTATCTTATCTTTTATCTATATATATTTTTACGAAAACACGATTTTTACGAAAACACGAAGCGTCGAGAAATATAACCGTTGTAAATCAACAAGATTTCTATGAGGAATTGCAAGTTGTGTATTTCGATTAGTCCGGTAATTTCATGCAGCTGTGCATTTCGCGTCAGACGTGATAAAATTATTGGCTCGGAGTTTCTCATCGTCATTGAGCCACGTTGTTTAATTAATTTAATCCTCAATTACTCGAGATTGCTTAATTACCATCGGCACAGAATTGGCGAATCGGGTAATTCAGGAATGGCGCGGGAAGATATCGAGTTACGTCTCGTTAAGTCTGTTTGGTCAAATCAGTGACTTTAATGAATTCCAGAAGTACCTTTTTCAATTAAGAGCGGCTGTTATTTATTCTTGAGGATACGAACGGCGCAAATTTCGAAAAGAAGGAAATGCACAAAATGCAAATGCAACGTGTAAATTATAGTATACTCGTGAAAATTATAGCCTTTGGGTACGTGTCATCTTATCTACGCTTTTAAAAGTCATTGAAAATTTATGCGAGCAATTTATAAAATCGTTGCCCAGTTTCTTTTCCGTTTGACGATAGCTATAAAGTATAAACGTTTGCGATAGAATAGAAGTAAATGGACGTATAAGCGGGGACTTCGTAAAACTTGATCAGATCGCCATTTACGTCATCTAGTGCGACTAGAGCGCATTTCCATCGAACAATAACTTGATGTCACTGCCTAATTGGATTAAATTTAGTAGGTATTATGTTACTCGAGCGATTTTACGCGGTCTTGTGTACGTAGTAGAAAGTTCTCTCCTCTATTAACCGTTCCCACGCATGTTGGCGACTATGTTAAATTTGATTCAATATCAATATTTCCTTCTTTAGAGACAAATTTTTAAATTTTAACTGATAGAAAAGTTGTAATAAATATTTCTTTTCCATGCACCCAGAAGTAAATTTTACACTTGTTTTCAGTCTTTCAAATTATATTTTTAGTATATGATAATCAAAGGTAAAATTTATTTATCATACTCTCACTAATCCATATTTATTTTTCACGATTAAGGAAGAAACTTTTATATTGGAGTTTTCTTCTGTCAAACATCTCAGCTTTCAAGTTATTCTCATACGTAATAATCAAAAAGACCAAATAACTAAAAATATTTATTTTACAAGTGTGTAATTATTCAAATAATTTCAGAAGGAATGAAATAATATTTTGTTAATAAAATAAGGCTTGTGAAATAATGGGCTCTTCCTCATGTTACTCTCACTGCCAATAACTAAATAAAATAAACTCAGCCAATGAAATAAATTTGGAAAATTATCATTTTACATATGTGGTAGAATAATTTCTCAATAATTAAACTCTCTAGTAATTTAACGCTTGAAAATTTCATACGTCGGTATTATTAGTAAATAATAAATCAACTGTTAAAATCCCATCTGCAACTATCGGCGAGATTGGATGATAGGAGGAACAGTGTCCTATCGACATTTTCGAAATGCCAGGTTTCCCATCAAAGAAAATTGCATTTACTTCTAACTGGATAGATGGATAGGCAGCTGATTCAGTGCCAGGATGATAAATTGCCACGAAGTCATTTATTGTCTTTTATTCGTAGCAAGTAGACTGTACAAGATAGAAGACTTTTTCTTTTTCTTTTTTTTATGAGAAAACGACTCTTCTTGATCCAATTTGATCGAAAAAATGGCCTTCGTTTAATTATCTGCTCGCGTGGAATCATAGACGAACCATAACATCATTGATATCACTATCATTCGATTATTTCTTCATTAATGTCACACGCGTGAGATCTGATAATATTTCCGCTATCCAACCTCTCGTGAGCATTATTTTTAAATCAATTAATACCTACATCTATGTTTCATCGCTTTCGTGAATTAATTGAAAGTTTGCTCATTTACGAACGTTTTTATCTTTTTCCTTCTGCTCGGACGTTAAAAAAACTTTGGAATTATTAATTTCGTGCGAAATCGCGTTAATTAATAAGAAAAAAAATCAGACAGTCGTACGATCGGAAGTAGACGAGTTTCCTAGTTTGAAAACAGTTATGATATCGATTACGAAAACGATTACGAAATTTCTGTTAAAGATCGGCTTCCATCACGGTCCTTCGTGCATAGAATATTGGTTCTAGGCCCGAACTTTAATTCAAAACTTTCAACTTAACTTTTTAACTTTTAACTCGAGAAATTTTTGACAAATAACAATTTTGTTTTTTATTATCCAACTTACATGTTGGACATGTTTAAACGGATTAATGACATATTATCTGCCAGGAGCGGTCAGACATCCTTAAATAGAATAGATCTGCATGTGGATGCCATTCGTAAGTAGAATGCTCCGTATTCGGTCAGACGTCAGTAAAAGGAATTCCAAGAATTCTTGATATTTTTCCATTATTACATCTTCTATTTATTGTTGGATTTAGATGAAACTTCACAGTGTTTTATACAAAACATAATGCACGTCGAATATTCTTACAAGCAGCTGCAATTTTTAAATAATTTTTTATTCGAGGTGCATACACCGCTGGTTGATTTGCCAAGAAATCGCCCGGAAGGTCAAAGAATGTGCATTGAATTGCAATGAAACGTGCAATGTTTCTCAATGAATCGTTCTCATTCCGTTTGAGAATGTGTAATACGTTTGTTATAATACCAGCAACAAAGTCTGTATTGTCGGTTTTGTGAAAAATTTGTGGGCGAACGAAATTCATTTTGTGAAATGTAGAATGGAAATGTTAATATTGAAAATTGGCATAAAATATATGCAATATAGGATATGAGACACGAGATAGAAAATATGAAATATATAGTAAGGAATGTAAATATAAACTGTGGAAGTCAATTTAAGATGTGTGGATTAATGATATTAAATGAATATGAAATGTAGAATATAAAATGAAAGTATCAGTAATGATTAATAATAGATTAAGAAGATATATAAATAAATATTAGTAATTAGAGATGAGGTGTGAGAATATGTGATGTGGAATTTAGTTTAGGAATTGTGGATTAATGATGTTTAATATGGGATATTCTATATTGAACATAGAATGTGGAATGAAAATGTGAAAGATAATGGAAATTATAATAAAAATATTGAAGATACTGTGGATGTGGAATATGATATGCGAGATATGCATGGGATATGAGATAAAATACATGAAAACAATAAAATTTCGGATAGAAAATATGCCTTAAAAAATATTACACAATATAAAATAAAGCTTATCGCTCAAAAAGCAAACTTAACTAGCTAACTGCAATAGTTGCTCAACAAGCTGTCGAATAAATTTTAGCGAGCGATAAAAAAAATAATAAAATACGACCGTAAAATAATAAAATATGAGCACTTCTAATCAACGCAGTACGTTTCATTAAAAATGCATATGACGCGACTCTTTTTCCGTGAATTAACTTCTGTTCGATAAGGAAGAGCTTGACCCACATACCACGTATTATTGAGAATCATTAGCGAATTGAAGAGCAGACAACGAAGACGCGAATTCGCGAATGAAGCTTGACCTGGTCGGAATGAATCCCGTAATTAGTAGCTTTGATCTGACAGATTGTTCAGTCCTCAAAGGAACCTTCTATTTCAGGCAGCTGTCCGAGAATTAAAAGCATCATATTCAATTATCGTTTCTTTTAATAAAATTCACGGATTGTTTTAGCTCACATTGTGCAAGAACCTCTTTATCCTTTAGACTCGTCTAACGTCGTAACATTCTGTTCTCGACTGACGCATTATGGAAAATTTTAAGTCGCAAGAATGCATAAAATGTATGTACTTTATAATTTCGCAGAATACCATCTGTCATGGAAAAATATGTAAAGAATTTGTTTTTGTACAGTACGTAAAAATATACAGTCTGTTTGTACACGTATTTTCTTTAGACGATATTTAATATATACAACACATATATGTGTATCTTCTTTTATATTATTAAAATTTTATTTATATTATTATTGACGAAGTAGATTTACTCGTTTGCGATCAGAGACTAAAGCATTCAGCTTTACGTATTTCTAAATACATTTACAAATTGATGTTTCTACAATTATTGTCAGAGAAACTAGTCTTCTTATAGATATGGTAATGTTTTGTAATAATACTTATTTAATTAATCACTTGCAAAAATTGACTATGTTTAACTCTATTATCCAAAATATTCTTTTCCCATTAATAATATGATATACTATGCTCTAAAAATTGACTGCATTTCGAGTGTTGCATTTAAAAATAATCTTATTGTTTAAATTAATTCATCGAGATAAAATCCCAGCAGAAGGTGAAACAGAGAAATCGGAAAATATTTGAGAAATTATTTGTAGAAACATAAATGCAGATAGAAAGAAACATCATTCTATTTGATAGCCGAATAATAAAATAATTTGAAGAAAAATTACTTGATTGCTCGAATAAACTAACGTAGGATTGTTCTAAGATAACGAGTCAAATGAGATGATATTTATACAATCATTTTTTAATATTCCTCTCAAACAATACCCATAATGTTAGTGGCACAATTTACAGATAACGATTGAAGTTTTTATACGTGCTCGATACTGAACAATTAAAATAAAAATAAAAAAAACACACTGGCATTTGCAGAGACACGTATGCGTCAACATACACAGCACACGTGATTCATGCAAGGATAAGTGAATCGTAAATGACGCATTCAATACAACACGTTTCAAAGTCTCTGTCAACTCCATGCGACGGATCGATCCGACATTCTAATTTTATTTATACTCGTTTCGTTGCTTTCCAGGGAGTCGGGCGAAACGAAACACGAAGAACAGACGTTCGCGATAAAGAGCAATCCTCCAACGCAATATCGTTCTAACGCTCCTCGTCCGAAGAAAATAAATTAATCGAAACTATCGTTCGGCTTGCAAGCGAACGTGGAAAACTCATTTTCTCGATCCGTTGTCTATCTGCGAACCGGTATTTCCATTTCCACGAAGAATGAGCTTTGTAAAAGTATTTGAAACACAGAGACAGAGTGATTTTTGTTGGATATTACCATTGCTCTGTACATTATTTTATATATTTGTTAATTTATAAGTTAATCCTTATTTGTTTGTTTGTTTGTTTGTGCGAACAACATTTATTTCGGACATTGTTCGACTAATTCTAAATGAACTCTTGCTGGTTGACTTTATTTGAACCTATATCTCAACTTTGACTACATGAATGAAAGCTAAATATATCGTAGCTTCTATGGATAATATGTACAATATTAATTCGATATTGTTACGACGTACAGTTGTACAAAAATATACATAAAACGTCCAAGGCAACATCCAGCTGTAACTTCCACTTCTTTAATCTATTAACAATTAAATTAACTTTTTTTAAATTAAATTTTAAATTCCTCCGAGACAATGGAAAATCTGGCGAAATTTTAAATATATTGACACTTATCGACACGTGATATAATATATTCATAAAAGATTTTCAGAAGCGTTCGAGCACTTCGATGAGTCACCGTAGTTTCGGAACGAGTCTCGTCTCATCGCAAATGATTGACAATGAAATTTTCACGAGATAAAGATGAACAGGAAGCGTTACGCAAGGTAAAACACGCCTCGCGGGAATGCAATTATCATCTATTAACAAGGTTAACTTTGATGTCGGCGCACACAGTGTGCATGCGAACCCAAGTGCACGCGCCTAACGTTCGAAGGATGAAATTAAACGTAAATTTTGCTGGGAAACCCGAGGCGACGAGGTGAAAAATGATTTTACGATCGGGAAGGTCGAGGATCAAACGACGAGGGCAAATGTATCTGGGGCGGATCGATCGATCCGCTGGGAATCAGAGGGCACGAGGGACTTTTTCAAATTAGGATTATTTGAAACGACTGGAATTATAAACTCGTTAACCGGTCTTGGCTATAGCTACTTTAAATCGATTCTCATCGACGACCTAGACCAGGATTTTCACTGCCCTGAGTTATCTTGATTCACGACTTTCATGACTCCTCGGGGTAACCGATCGTTTCGTGAATTGCGATATCGCGGAGATTGCGATTGATTTGACGGACGTACAGCGAAGTTTACACTTGCAAACTGAACTGTCTTGCTACATCACAGAAAACATAAGCTGTTTTACGAAAATGAATATGAAAAATCTGTGCTACAAACGTTTGATGGAAATCGGTCTTAACGTTGAATGAAATTGTTTTTAACATCTGTTATATCTCTAAAATGACATCATCTATTCATGCTGTTACTAAAATTGTTATTGAAATTTTTTATTTTTAAAAACCCTCAATGCTTATTCTACGTTTAAAATAGCTATTCACGATGTGCATCAGTTCTTAACTATAATTTTAACGTTCGTTGCATATTTAAAACGGATATAATGAGTCACTACAGTGCTAATAAAATTGCAAAATATTTTATATAACGTGCACACAGTGTACACGTAAAAGTTTTCTATAGTGCATAATTTTGCAAGTCATCTTTATTGTCACGATTGAAATATCCCAAAATAGCTACGTAAATCACAAATATCAGTAATTCACGGCCGCATAACTGATAATTGAGTCACATTTGCACTTCTTTTTTATTTTGTTCGTAATTTCAGGAAAATATCTGTCGACTAAAATTTTCAATGATCATTCTTGAAACAAAACCTAGAGTTTTCAAACAAAAACCCTACTAACCCTTTGTCCTAATCCTTCAATTATATATTAACAATTATCGAGAAGAATTCCTAGTCTTGTAGTTAAATTTTAATTCAAAATTATTGTGAATCTTTTTTAAGAAATTCTTCTTCTAGAAATAATAAATATAAAATGGAATCTAAATTAACCTCGATAAAAAAAATTTTGAAATCTTTACTTCTAACTTAGATTCTCCTGCTCGAAGTCCAGATCAATAAAATTCTTTAGTCGTCGTGACTCCACGACAGTAAATACTTTATCCAGGTTTAGCTTGTTTTACGATCGAATCGAGAGATATTGTCGTAAAAATAACTTTACTTCCGGTGGATGTTATAAGCCAGTATCGTATAACGACGACTTATTAATAATAGCAGAGGACACGAAGTAGTACACAATTTATATACACACAAGAGTGTAAAGAATATGTTTTCAATGGTGATAAATAAATTGCGGATTTTTATGCATTTAAAAAACCAAATTACATGAAACAGACACAGAATATTCAAACTATAGTGCTTTCTGTAACATTTGCTATAAAATTCAAATTTCTATCGAGATTCTGAAAATTGATTCTCACAAAAATTATTATTATTATATTCATATTTTACACGTTATATGTTATATTGTATCCTCAAATATGAATGTTAGTCCAGACTAATAAAAATTAAACATAGTACAAAGTTCTCTGCGAAAAAAAATATCTTATCCACCTTTAACATATGTTACGTCGACGAGCTTGACTGTCAATAGTTGCCAAAATCTTATCGCATAAATTATCGAGAATATTCTGATAATTCCCACCAGTTGCTCTTGTCGTAACTTATTTTAAGAAAAATAAGCACAGAAACTGTATTTTCGACACGAATTGCACTTGTTACGAAATTGTTTTCGAAACGAAACTAATTTCGATCTTGATAGTTGATAGTTCGAACAGAGAATGCCGGTATGCTTTTTAACTGCTTCAAAATATTTTTATTACTGACAATTCCATTTATCGGCTGAATTTTAACTCAATGTACGTTATACATTATTAATTCTTAAAATTCTTTATCTTTAACAAACTCTTGTAAGCAATAAATTGAAATTGTTTTCTTCTTAATTAAAATTTTTCTCCTTTTCTCTAACTAATAATTCTCTGCTTTTTTTATCACTGAAAGTGATTTTAGCGGGGGTAACAGAAAATCGGACCTCTTCAGGTGCAACGCTAATGCAACGAAAATTAGCGATTGGTTGATTTGGGTCACGTGATTCGCGAAGGGGCGTAGAGTAGACCTCGAGTAGGAGTGACGTTGTCTGATACTGAGCGATCACGCTTGTAATTTGTTTGCGTATCGATAAAATTTTGTGGCAAAAAAGTCGTCTTCATTTCCTAATCGGAACAGTTGCTTCTGGGCCTTTCAGTGAGACGAATCGTACTCGGATACAAGTCGTGCAGTTTTTTTTTTTTAGGTATTAAGTGGAGACTTTTTTTCTCCTTAAAAAATGGAAACTGAATGAATGTTCGTAACGCGGAAGAAATGGAACATCTGTTTTCTGGAGGTTCGAGGTCGTACAGTCGTCAGATTTCAAGGAATGGATACTTTTACCAGCGAGAATGGAGGCTTCTTGATCGAGTAAAAACTCGACCAGACATCTCAATTACTCCCATGTTTTCGAGCAGTGTAAAAATTGTAGGAGTAACGACCAGATCAGGATAACATTCTATGTAAATCAATCTCTTGGTTCTTCTAGCAATTTTCCGCTCGCTTCACTATAATCCTTCTCTTCTCAATTCAACACGCTATTTACGTAAAATTTGATACACAAATTTTTAAATCGGATTGTCAATTTTTAATTAGAAATTCTCATAGAATTTAATAGAAATAAATGGATTAACATTTATCAGAGACAAATCAATTTCTGTCAGACTGATATTAATTCATGCAAGAATTTATTTAAATTTCCTCGACGTTTAATTAGTTTGGAAGAGTACTTAAGTTACTAAAATTACTTACTACTCTTATCTGTTGATAACTGAAATGTACGTCGTAGTTCAAAAAACTCGGTATACATATGTAGGTTTTTGTTTCCTTCCCACAATCTCTCCGGCGCTTTGGAGTCTTACAAAAATAACTTGAAACAAAAAGAAAAACGCGTTTCAATTACCACATATTCAAAAAACGTCTATCCTTCTCGATAACTTCAATATTTTTCATTTCTATAACAAATCAAAATTTAACTCACTATCCCCTTTTTCCCCCTGCAATTTAACATCTCAGTTGTTTCGCATTTTTCGCAGACAACAGACGAATAAATAATTACTGAGAATTCATGCTCACTGTCGGTTAATTACAGAAGGAGAAAAACACCACTTGTTGGTAAGCAGAGAAGAATATTAGTCATCGGTGTGTTTTCTGTACATACCTCCTTCTGTACGAGACGTCCACTGTCCCATAACCAGTTCTAGAATGGTCGACGGGCAACTATAACCGATCAGAGGAAGCAGCTGTTTAGTTTTAATACTTCAACCTCGATGTAGGCAAGCATATATGTATACATGTTGCAGGGCAATGCATGCCCCGTGACTTATAGCAACAAGTATATGTACGTATATATATATATATATATGCGTAAAACGCGTCCACTAAGTAAATTAATAACGTTGAATTAATGCCATTAATGTTTATTTTCACAGTTAATTACCGACAAGGAAGGAACGCCGCAAATTTATAATTTGGCGCAGTCGACGTTTCAATTCGAGTGAAAGTGTTATGGACTGAAAATATTATGAAATCGAAGTAAATTGCGGTTGCTCGCAGATGGAGGCCAATGATAAGGGGAATGCTTGCCACATGGTTTGGTATTTAATCATTGCCGTTTCGCGGAACAAGGAGATCGATGGGAAGGCAAATATTAAAACATGTGGATTCGTGCCTCGCTAAACTCCAAAAATGGGCTGTACACGTTTGTATAAATGTTGAGAAATTACGAGTCAGATTACGAAAAGGGAAAATTTCGAAAGTTTCATTGCCACTGAATTTAATTGGAACTTAAATGTCCATTCATACTAAATTAAATTTAATTTAAATTTAAAATATTATAAATTTTATAAAAGTCCACTTATACTAAATTAAATTTAATTTAAATTTAAAATGGTATAAATTTTATAAAAGGCTAATTTTAAGAAATTAACACTTAAAACGAAGATTAGCTTCGGCGATCGGTGTGAAGCCCGCCAATGATTTTCACAAGCTCAGTATCACGCGACAAATTTTTCGAAAGCGAGCACGGAATCGTTGTCCCATTATATCCAAGTGACGTACGTCAGAATCACGTGGATATCGAATTCGAAGTTCAAATTCCAAAGATTTGTACGTTGGCAGAGCGAAAATGGCAGCATTCCAGCCTCTCATTCGTACTGATAATGTGCTCGTTTATTTTTGTGGAAGTCGCCAACAGCCAATGACATTGACCGAGTTCGAGGCAAGATTCGCTGTCTCAAAGACGATTGGCCGTCCTTAATTTCCTTTGGAGTGCAGCTTGTTCAAGATCTACCGTGTAAACAACAAAGTATCTGGACAACTTGCTCTTGCGATTAAAAATCAATTTATAATAAATAATAAAAATTCGAGCAAGCTCTTTGTCTTGAGATTCCTCGACTTCTGAATTACAATTCTCGAGTTTAGAAGATTCTTCTACGCTGACGGAAGAACTTTTGGACACACTGATATTTATGTAGTTATTACAAAAATGTTTAATTTTATTTAGTTTGTTTGAAAGGAAAAACCTTCTTGATATAAACGATAAGAAAATAACAGACGTTAATTGGTGACGTTATCAGTATTAATACTAGGAATAATACTGATGCAACGAACACTAATATTAGGAGATATGAGAAGGAAGAAACTAATCTCTTAAGAAGAGGCTAGAAACTATGAAACGAATATCTCTCCAGTCTAATTTGTCCGTGCTCTGCACACTGCGGACCTAAACCTATTAGTTGAGTAGGATCAAAAGTCGACCTGATTGCAAATGCTATATCCTATATACTACGTACATATTCCGTCGGTGACGTTGACGTGATCAAATCTTGGTCAGAATAAGGTCTTGATATAAAATGGATTAGAGAATCAAAATAGATATTCCTGATGAAACATGCTCAGCTCGAATATTCTACGTCTAATTGTGACCTATATAATATAGTAAACAATAGTTTTTCAATTGATAACTGCAACTTCTAATCTATTGATTCCAAGAACTCGTCATTAATTTCTGTCAAGCTCAAATATTATTAATAAAAGTTCACCGAGATATCCGAATATCGCCGAAGAGGCTGTGAATCTTTATATAAATTTATTTTTTCTAAACGACTAGGAAGATAGAAATTTGTGGTTTATTGATTCAAATAAATTATAAATATATTTCCATAAAAATCCTCGGTCTGCTTAGACCGCAAATAGCGTTACACCGTCATCAACCGATTTGATCGTCCCATTGATAATCCGAGCGAATTACCCAGCGTTGGAAGTCCATCAAAAGATTTATAGATTGTTTAGCACGTTTTGTAAAGCGACTTAGGCAGTCTCAACACAAAAGAGAAGACGCCCTGACATAGAGTGGCTCCATTCAGAGCACCACTTTGCGATACAGCAAAGTTAAAGCGAATCTACGTGAACCAGATTCACCAAGGCCTGAGCGTGAAGATTCGAAAGACAAACAGCGCGACGATATTTGTTTCTGGCTGAAAACTCTCGTTATCAGAAAGACTCCGTTTGAGTTTTTACTCGATATTTGCAGAGTGTGTGTTTTTATCGGGAAGCGAGCAGACGTGTGATTCGATATTTACAAGTAAAGAAATATGTGCATACAACGAATATGCAATTACACATGTATATATAGTGTATACGGCGCGGATCAAAGGTAAAACAGGATGTTATTTCGTCTCGTGATTCGTGTCATTAGTATATTTGTCAGTCGTATAATTGACTTAACAAACAGAACGCTATACAGAGTGCTTGATAATAGCGTAAATTGTTTGTACGTCGCATGAGACTGCTAGAATCCTGATCTTGCTACGAAAATCAAGGTAATTTTAATCAGAAACGGGTACGTTTCAATGTGACGATGACCATAACGGAACAGCCGTCGGAGAAAAATTTGACGAATCTTCTGAGTATTCGACGTCACTGTCGTAATAAAATTTTGCGGCGAGCGTTATCAGACTGAGGTTATAGAAAATGCACAGGATTTTGCATAGTATGCGAAAATGTAAAACATATACAAAAGTATATTTATCACAATTAGATCGAGGATTTTTATAATTTCATATTTTTACACGACTGAGCAAATGGAGCTAAATATGTATTACAGCAAGTATTCTATCTCTGATATTTTATGTATTATATTATATTATATATTATATTATGTCCATTGTCTACATTTCTGTATTCCCAAATTTCCCATAAAAATCTTCTGTCAAAATACATTTGACAACATTTCAAATTAATTTTGTAATAAATAATAGCAATAATTTTGTAACAAACGTGTTGTTATCGAAAAAGTCGAGAATTTGCAAAGATTGTAAAAATTCTTGTATTGTTGCGTGACAAGTATTATACGAAGAATATAACGTGGCCAACTCGTTAAAAGGAAAGAAGTAAAATCTGATAATGAAATACCAGACATACGTGATATGCTGTGACAGTTTGAAAACAAAGCTAGCCGACAGACGAAATATAAATATATCAGCTGAATGAGAAAAGGACGGACCGATCACTATATCCGCGCACGTTGGAGAAAGAATTTCTTTACTCCAGAAATAAAAATTGGGGACGAACTTTTTACGACGTCGTTTTAAATCTTTCGCCAGATATTAATTTTGTATATATAAACGTTACGAAATCGAAATTTTTAATTTAATTTAATTCCAGTATCGCTGGAAGTGCTACTTCTTTTTATTTTATACTCATACAAAATCTGTAATTCTAAAATAGTTACAAAAATCGGTATCTATTACAGCTGCTTCGCGATATTTAAACTTTAAATTTCGTAATGATACTTTACCAACAATCGTATATTCACGCGTTAATATAATTTACAGTACTTTTATCAAAGTATAAACGACATTGAGATTAATAAAACATATAATCTTTCTATCACCGACAAATGATGTAAGCTTAAATTCGCGTGAATTCTCTGATTAATCTCAATTGAGATTAATGATCTCGGTGAGCCAACGATTATGACATTGAGTTCACTGTACCGTAAGGTCGATAATCAAGGAGTTGAGTAATTCGGGAATCGAAGATAACTAAGCGCGCTCCGATGAAGAATATTGTTACACAAACTTGCAAGAGTGCAATGATATTTCGGAGATCGATGGAAGAAAAACCAAAAGCAGCAATCTCGCATCTAACTGTCTAAATTTTTTCGAAATTTCAAACGTGCGATTCTCCTCCTGAATTTTCCACGAAAGGAAGTCGCGGTTTATTTCATTTTTACGAATTCGCGGTAACTCGTAAAGGCCTCGGTCGTGCCTTTAGAAATAGCCTTTTTATCGATTCTGTTTAACAATGTGTGACCTTTCCAAGCTTCTTCCTTTTTCAAATTTCCTCTACGATATTAACACATTATCGACATTTCTCGCTCAATTTCACATGAAATAACATAATACTTCACGTGAAATAACATAACACTCGTATGAAATGACATCATAATCGCTTGACCCTGTAATTAGCTTAGCGCGTGATCACCGAGATCGCTCATTGAGTGGAAAGGAAAGAATCAGTTGCACGAGTACTTTGTTTACTCGCATGACTGCATTACATCACTTTCAATTTACTATAGGCGCGTTAAATATTGATAATTCAAATGACGTGGCTGAATAATAGGTCGTGACTGATATGAGACGATAGAATATTTTACGACCAATTTTGGATGGCGTCAACAGCGAAAACCCCCTCTAAAAAAGGTGCAAAAACGGCATCGCTGCTATTGTAAAGTCCCACGGGGTACGATGCCCCGGGGATCGTTGCGCGATTTTACCAAAGCGACCCTGAAAACGGTGGCCCCCGTACTCCTCTTGAGGTCGTTGTTCGATCGAGTCTCGTTCCTACTGACCAAACAACGACACGGGGGAAACACATACACACAAACATATAATAGAAAAAAAGAACAAAAAAGAAAGGAGTACGTATAAAAAGAAATAGCCTGCTAGGTATCACGATGCTCGAGAGTCTCGCGGTTGAGACGCTGAGGTGTGTAACGTTTGCCAATAAAGCGAGAGCTCGCTACACTCACCGAAATCGATGAACTGTTTTATCGAAAGTGGCGAGGGGTTGAACTGCGAGTAAAAGTCCAGCATCTTGCTGATGTTCCCGAGACACTTTTGCGTGAGCTTCATCTCGTCGTACGTTGTAACACATGAACTTGAATGGGGCCGTCGACTCGGTTTCCCTTCGATATTTCTCTCGCGAGAGTCGCAGCTCCGTTTCGGCGATGTTTTCTCGTTTAAAAAAGCACGGCGAATGCTGTCCAGCTGAATCTACTGCAGGCAGGTTGACCAGCAAGAGGCTTCCTCGCGTAGTACGCCGGCACGAGGATAGGAGACACCTCCGATCGCGATGGTTCGTGACAAGACTAGACGCAATTACTGGTGTTTCAAGAAAGGGAGCTACTATATGCTCTTTCGCGCGGCTGCGTATCGCGTGCGACGCGAACGAAAGTGGGGTTATCCAAGGCGCCACATTTGAAATATTAGGCTGCTTCGTTGCGATTTTATTAGTCGTAATTGTTCGAAAATGATTCCGAGCTTGCAGGATTTTTAAAACGACGAAGGAGCTTCATGATTAGATGCCAAAGTAAATTGCAGCATCGAGTTGCCATTTTACTTGTATATTTTCGAGAGAATTTCTGTAGACTTTGTATCTAAAAATGTTTAAGTGAATTTTATAAAGATAGATCGTTGAAAATAAGAAATGAGATTTTTAGAAGTCAGGTTGTGAAAGTTATATATGATAAATTTCGCAGAATTATGGATTTTATGGATTTTATGCAGCTTATAGCAATTAAGGACAAGCATTAGGTTTACGACGCGCAGGTAGCCGAGGCTTTTTGACTAAAATGAGATGATTCATGACAAATTTTCGAATAAAACGACACGCTTTGAAATTGTGTATTGAATTGAGCATTGAGCTCCAGATGAAGTGCATTTTTAAAAGAGTTTTCTTGAAGAAATTATTTCGTGGATATTTTATGGATTTTATGTAACTAGTAGCAATTAGGAAAAGTACTACATTTATAATGCGGAGGTAATTGATTGTGAGACTATTTTCGACTAATGTAATTTTTAGTTTCAATAGTAATATTTTTTTAATGTATTTTAAGTTTCAATAGTAATGTACCGTAAACCTTTGTCTGAGCCTTCAGGTAAGTTCGGTGAGAACAAAGGGATAAACTTACAAATGACTTTTCTCAGTTACCCTTTGCTTTCTGTGTTATTGTAACTTTACAAAACCTTTAGATATGACATTAACATACAGGATTTTTTCTTTCATTTTACTTGTCTAAAGAAATTCAGTAGTGCATAGAATCCATGGAAGAAGAAACAATAAAGCAATAAAGAATAAAGAAACCCCGGACCTTCCAGAAATTTTGTGTTCTCTGGAAGGGATAATCTTGCTACCTGAACAGGTTATAAATAGAGGTCGGTAGTGAAGATTGACATTCATTTTGACGCGAGCGATCGTACAAGTCGGACATACTGCAGCTTTTTCGAAAGTTTATTTACAGTTACGCATTTACACGTATTTGAAAATTTGAGTGTCATTTCATATTCCGGAAGTGGTGAGAGGACACACGGCGCCATCAACGGTGCACGCCGTATACACTAACCGTGGATCAATTAACCTCTGCTTGAGTCACGTTTTCAGTATATATTACGTCTTCCGACGATATACTCGTTGCTAGTATCGATTCGCGAGTGATCTAGCGCCCGAGATTTCTCCATTTTCTGCGAAACGATTGGAATAACGCGACAATTTTGAAACACGCGACCACATTTCGAGGTTAGGTAGCCCTTGGATTTTTTGCGTCGGTCTTCTGCTAGACAGTCAGCGCCACATATTCACGCTTAGGAGGACAATTCCCCGTGGTTTCGCGTAGTTGAAACGATTTGAAGCGACGATAAACCTGCATCGCCGGATCGTCCGATTTCTTTGAGCATTTTATACGGTGCAGGGCTATTCTAGTGAAAGTCGGCTTCGCATTCGGGAATTCCGTTGACTTCGAAGTGACTGGCTGATTTCCGGTCAAGACAAGCCCATGTGGACAGCAGCAGCGGTGCCTGAGATCATTCTGCGCTAAGTCCTACCCTCGTGCTCCCGTGGAGAAAGTTTGCCCGAGGAAATAATCGCGCGTGCACCGCGATAAGTCATCGCAGCATGGCTGATCTGGACGATTTTTTCGCGAAAAAGGATCGTAAAAAAGCGAAGGGGAAGAAGTTTACGACCACGGAGGAGATAGCGAAGAAATTGGAAGAGACGGGCAAACGTTTGGGGAAGAAATCAAAAGACAAACCAGTGAACCCGGAGGGCGAGGAGACTCAACAAACCGAGGTGAACATTCGTTCGTTCTGCATGTGCTTCGTCCCTCTTTGTTCTCATCGTTCGCGACTCTCGCCTCGCGAATTGTAAATCGTCCACGGCGAGGCTGCCAATTACCGTGTGCCATAGGTCGCTGCCATATTTGTTCTTGCAAACGTCATTCTTATCATTACCAAAACTAATCTGCTTGCTCGGCCAAGCCGTCGAGTCTAACGTGATTTACGTTGCCTCGTTGTTCAGCCGTCGGTTTGTTTGTTACATAATTGGATTGTTACGCGGCCACGAATATTTTCCATTGTAAACTCGCCGAAACAAAGCAGCTGTTCCGCGATTATTATCGATGCTCGATGTTATTTCGACGAATAATCTAGTTTTCTAAGGCGAAGTGCTCTCGCGCGATGCATTTTCTGTATTCCACTTTTCTTTTTCTTTTTTTTTTTTTTGTAAAACTGAATGAAACAATTAACTTAATAAGTATGTTTTGTAATACATCATGTGTAAAATTTTACATGTTTGAATTACGTTTCTTTAGGATGAGGACGAATGGAGAGAGTTCGAGGAAGAGAAGAAGGACTACACTGGCTTGAAGATTGGGAACTTAACGATGAACGAATCTATAGATGCTGAATCTGACGACGAGAAGGGGACAGGTGACAATAGCTCAGATGGAGAATCAGGAGAGGGTGGAACCAAACATTCAGGCCCCTGGAAAAAACCTGAACTCCCTCCACAACCAGAAGTAACAGAAACAGCAGCCCCGCCGCCGCCACCACCTGTTACTTCAGGAAGTAGTTATAAGCCTCCACACTTAAGAAATATGCCAGCGGTAGCCGCTAGTCCTAGACAACGAGCAAAAAATGTTGCACCAGACATACACAGTGAAGAATATTTTCCAACGTTGAACTCCAAGCAGCAACAGAGCAACGAACCTAGCGGACCATGGGGCAGACGGTATGTGTTAACAATACATCTGTTTCAAAATAAAAAGCAAGAGAAAAAGATAGGAAAAAATATAACAATAATATCGTTTTAGGAAACGAGACGAAGGTACGTTCGAAGAGGTACGTAACCGAGGTGGAAGTAGATCGTACAGCGTGCAGGATGCGCAAGCTCAAGCACCGAAGTTGTCTCTGGGCAACAAGTACGGTGCCCTATCGCAAGATCAAAGCTGAAATCATCTCTGACTCGAGCAAACGACAAACACAATCATCATTATGTTACGTCATCGCCTCTCTCCGTTTCGTGGCCCAGCTGCGCTATCAAAATATGTTTTCTAGGATATAGAACGAAAACGTGTACGGATAGAATGCGTCGTCGATTCACGTACCGTGTCCTAGCTTTCGAAAGGCCCGGCGTCAGTCCGAAAAAAAAAAAAATAAATAAATAAATAAATAAAATAGAGAAAAAAAAAAACGAAAGGAAACATCGTTTCGTTCGACAGATCTCATCTCTGCTATCGTGACACCGGAATGTACGATCTCTTTCGCGAAAAAGCGATTCGTGCCCATCCGGTGGATTTCATAAAGAAACGCAAACGTTTATTTTTTCATACGAGGAGAACATGCTCAAAACACACAGACATATACACTACATGTAGCACCAGTTTTATATTTAATTTTTTAATCTACATAATAGAAAGATGAATGATCTATGGGGGGAGAACAGTGATGAAATGCCGCGAGTATTTTCGTGGCGGAGCGGAAATCGAGATAGAACTCTTGTATATTCGCGCAAAACGGTGTTAAAACATTGCGATTCATCGCGCGAGATATACCCGCGCGCACTCGTATTTGCACACACGGTGCTGCTGTTTTCGTTTATCGTGCTCGCATTCGCATCAGTCGATCGTTCGCCTTCGAAACGTCACGGAAACACAAATCGAGATACATGGATATTCAAACACGATGTCATTTTTAAATACATGGACTATTGTTTTATTTTGTGTTACATAAAAGGAAAGGAAATCAATCAGAGTTGAGAAAAGCAAGTCTCGCCGTGTTCTTTTTTTCTCTCTCTCTTCAAGTAATCGTTCCGTTCAACGACACCGATCAGAGAATCGACCTTATTTCGAAAAATCTTTGAATAACAACTTTGATCGAGTTCATCTCTTTTTATGCACAAAGTAACATAGTTTAAAAGGACGTCGCGTTTGAATATCCAAGTATTAGTATTATACATAATAATTACTTCGAAATAATTGAATTCCGGGGCTGGGCTTTGGAACGGTGCGGAAACATTATTATATATATATACATCGATATGACAGGATTGCGTAGAGAAAGAATGAACAGAGAAAAACGTATACGCGAACTATAATAAACCGGATAAGTTGAATCGAAGAAACGCAATGTAAATGAGAGATATTTGTGCGTATGCGTAAACGAATGTATAATATGAAAAAAAAGAAAAGAATAACAGAAAGACGTATGTACCCTTTTGTTAACGCTTGTTTAATAGTTTTGTTGATTTAGGGACTTCTTTTGCGAAAAAGAAATGAAAACGAGAGAATGGTCGGATAGAGAGATAAAAGAAGAAATCGTTGAGATTCTCCTGTGATATCAGGGGTTTGTGGGGTGCTAGCGCTGTTATTTTTTTGATGGTGAACAAAGCGAGACACAGATAGGGGAAGAAAAAAAGATTAGACTCGAAGAAGGAGAATGGAAGTGAGCCATACATGCAGAATCGAGGAAACGAAAATAAAAAAAAAAACGGAGCCTTGAATAGTAATCTATAAAGAAGAAGAAACAAAAAAGAAAGGATGTGATTATTTATAATAAATTTCCTAGGACAACTTATAAGTACTGCCTTAAGCATTTTAATTTCGCGAACCAACAAATGTTGTGTCGGTGATCTCGCGACTGGCTCTGAAAATGCGGAAAAAATGCGAAAAGGATTATTATGTGCACGCTTAAGATGGGTGTGATTTATATTACCTGTTCGCGCGATCGACCGTCACAGTCGTTCTATCTCGAGGATCGAAGACACTTTTCACGGGCATTTCCACGTAGAAATACGCAAATTCCATATGCGAGAATCTAAAAGTTGTTTGTTCAATTGAGTCGATCCGTTTGTTCGTTTCATAATTCGTGGCCATGTAGTTATTCCTTCACATTCGTTATATTTATAAATATAAATTCAGATACACTGACCCATGAAAATTATTTGAACACTTTTATGCATATGTCGTGCATTTTATACAAAAGCATTTCGAAATTTCATCGGCATTATAATAAGAAAAGACTGTTATTATTGTATTGAGATAAAAATATTAATTTGATGTTGTATGTAGAAGTTATGTATTTATTACGAATATATGTATATTTAGTAGAAAAGAATTAGTATACATCGTGAATAGTAAGAGTTCCACCGAATATTGTAGTTTATTAATGTAATGGATAATTTACTATTCGAATACTCTGTCTTCTAGTCTCAGATTTGTTTTATATCTATACGATAAACTTGTAAAAATACAGAAACGCACAAATTCTATTTCTTTGATTGTGTCTTTGAAATACAAATTCGCATGGAAATCCGTAATCTAACGTTCATTACAGTGCTAATGAAATTTCCAAATGTATCGCACATAATATAATATATTCGTAGATTTCTATAAGTGTTCAAATGTTATAATGGGTTACTGTATTTTAATAATTAAATGGCCCTAAATGTAATTCTATCGTTTGCCTTCTATAATATGTATGAACGAACTGATCGACCAACTTTGTACTTACTGGATTAAGATAACCAATCTTCACTGATCGATCGATTTTAACAGAACAGTTTGAGAATGAAAATCTTGGCCAATTTTAGAAAGAGCAGCGAGGATTGGTGTATTTTAATTCAGTAAATAGTAAAATCGAACGTCGTAAAATATGAAGCCGCGCGAAGACGATGTGTAACGTCATTGTCAGGGTAACGTGGACTTCGCCTGCCCTTTGTTACAGAATAGTTGAAATAATTTTATCGTGACTGTTGTTAACAGAGAGAGAAAACGACAGAATGACCGAGTAAGCGAAAGAGTGCGCGAAAGAGAGTTGCAACGTGGCGAATAATGAATTAATATAATAAAATAACAATGAAAACCATAAAGTTGAACAGACGATATACTTTGTTTCCGACATTTCTTGTTCTTGTTTCATTTCTCATTATTATACGATATTTTCAACGAAACTCGCAAAACTCGTGCCCGATTTTTGTCGAATTAATAATAAAAAAAAAAAATGAAACAAAAAACAGAGAGAGAGAGAGAGAAAAGGGGAAAACTCTTTTGCAAATAGTAGTTATACATTACGCTAATATACGCGAGGATATATTACAAGATATATTTTCGAGAAGATACATTTACTGAGGCACTTTTCATTGTTAACGAACGAATTTTTCAGTTTGGTTTACGGTTCAATTCATAATAGGCGCTTCAATTGTTAACTCGTTGCGATGGAAATTAACAAAAGAAGGTACGACTTAATCTTCTGGAGTCTCAATTGTCTTTAGAATAGAACAAAGAATTCGAATGGCAAATCTCATTGTAGAAAGACGTTATTAGACTGCAGAGGATTAAATTTCACTGATTTCGAATAACGAAGAATCTTTTATTAACTATCACGATTAACAAACGTTACGTTGAAGTTCATATGATGATGATGGGGGGAGGGCAACATCATGTTTTATGCAAAAGAGCTTGGTCAAAGCAGGTCTTCCGGCCTTATTGTACTCTCCTCGCTGGAAACAAATATATTTCAGGGGATAAAACTATCACTGAACTTCCCTTCTGTGATCGTACGAGGGGTCGCGAACATACTTTTCGCAATATTTGAGTCCATGGCTTCCCTCGTTGCTGTACGAGCTGTACATAGGACTCTCCAATAACGATGCCCTGAACCTCGGTAGAAAATATATCCAGACCTTTGTCAAGGTGCTGATCTGAAAACAACAAGTTTGATAATAAACTGAGCAGATTAATTTAATAACAATTGCGTGTATTGATTGGAGCAGCATACTCTAGCACTTTAGCCTTTTGTGTTTTTTTATTTTAAGTTAAGTTTTAAATTAGCAATTTTATTTTAAGAAGTAACAAATAACCGTGAAATATCAAAATGAAATATTATTAAAAAAAAATACCGCTTCAAAGTTGTCGCTCGCTTTAGTCTTGGTATCTGGAGCAATCAGTACATTTTCTTCTGATCGTTCGTAAAACGTTGGATGTTCTTCCAGTTCGTCCAATTTGTTTAACATTTGAGTGTCGACATCGTATACCTCGCCAAACACATGCTGTTTAAGAAAAGAGACACAAAAAATGGGTAATTTGACTTTGAAATATTATTCAAAGTAATTTACAAGCTTAATTCAAACGTCAAACGTTAAAAATCACTGTGTTAATTTTTAATTAAGTTTAAAGCAAATTTTTAGGTTAGCGACAACGTCAATGTTTGTATTATAAAATACAAGCTCGAAATGCTGAACTCGATTCAACGTATGAATGTGGTAACTCACAGATTCAATGTAAATTAACAATTTAAATTATAAATAAGAATGTTCTTTAAAAGAAAACTGTGCCTACGACAATGAATAATGGATAATTTCGCCATCTACTAACAATTCGATGAAACTAGTTGGACAGTGATATTATCTTAATCGATAACATTGAACTCTGCAATACTCACATGACCAAAGCCAGGTTTCTTCAACAAAAATGGAATATTATAATGAGTTGCAATTATTAATGGATATGGAATAGTGGTTCTTCCGAGCCCCAAGAACTTTGCATACCCATTCGAAGTGTCTTGGATCAAACTGTGATTCGGTTCTCCTCGTTTTAGTGTCCCGTATACGAAGACACGGTGTAGAGGACTCTTGAACAGGTTTTCGTACATTTTGAATTTTATATCGTGTTCCAATTAAATTAGCAGACTGTCGAGAAGATAACTGTTCATGTCGTCTCCGAAATACCAGTTTAAAAGCGAATATTTTTTACTTTATTTGGGAAATTCTAATCGCTGTCGGTAACGATTTACAAGTTTCAACGCTTTCCGAAGAGATGGTGCTAGTAACAATTGCACACTAAGTTTACTTCCCTATCGATAGAAATGTTCGACAAGTTTGAGCACTTTTCAAAGAGATGTCGTCACTGATTAATACTAAAAAATTTTGGTTATGGCAAACGTTCTTTTCTGCCTCAGAGAGAACAAATTATTCGTCTTAATCCACAGTTTACCACAAATTGATAACTTTCACGAAGTAGTTTCGTATATTTATATAAAATTAAAATCACTGGATTACAAGAAATACAACAAAAACAAATTACGACGACACACCCGAGATTATTACGTATGCTCCAACACCAGAGGTCATGCTTGTTTACCGGATACGATGTCACCATCGACTTTACCACACTTCCGGTATTCGTTTGAGAAAACAAATAAAAAATATAACTAGAACATTATATATACGACTTTGTAAACAAGATAAAGTATACTTCCACTTTCTTTTATTCGATATGAGTGTAAATAAATTAATATTTAGTTAAATTATTCATCTAGTTACTTGCATTATAATAAGCTATAGATGGTATTAAATTGTTCTCGCTGTGAATTTCAAGAATAATATAGAATAGCTAAATAATTCGTGCTAACAATGGTCGTGAAAGTTGAATAATGTTAAATTTCGTTGGTTTTACCTCGTCAGATAGTAATTTATTGTCCGAAATGTTATCAGCCAATTCGTAGAACGAGTAGATCTCCATAAACGCGATGTTCGTCAGCACTACCGCGGCAGCAATGTGAAACAACATTGTCGCAAATTTCAACGCGACGAAACGGTCGACGAGATATATGAATAGACCTAGCACCTTATGGGGTTTCGTCGCCAAGGATCTGAAATACCGACATAGTAAAATATCATTGGTTTTTTAGCGCACTCTACGTTAAATAACGGCGAGTTGGGGAACTAGTGAATGTGCCAGCAATATGATTTGCGTCCCATTACAACGTTGTTAAACTTTCAATATCGAAATGTAAAGCTCGTCTGTGATTATACCAAGCAAAATGTTTAATCGTATCTCCAGATTCCAAAATCTGAAATCTTTCTTTTATTTTATATGAATATATATAATTTGACATACACCCGTATAAAATTTCCAAAATATATTACTCATAATATTCAGAATGTAAAGGAAATCTCTACTTAGATTTCTTTTTTTATTTTCAATTAGTTAATAAAACATTCGCAGATTACTCGTTGATATTTTAATTATGCGAGAGATGAATTAAAACTACGCCGGAGGATTTCGCTTTCTTGTGAGACGAATTCTCGATAAGCATCGTTTTCCAGACGTTCTCCACTTTGCCTTTGCCGCAAAAGTTCGTCGAATCTATTCCAATCTTTGTTACCTTGTTTGTCAATGCCTCCTCCCTTGAAAAACAGGCTTGTAGCAAGGAAAGAAATTTAATTTTAAGCTTAATGGATTTTATTACCTCGATGAGAACGTACAAAAGACCTTTGCTCCTGTCTCCAAGTAACATATAATTCTGATAATACAGGCAGTTTATCGTTTCTTGTAAAATATCGTTCGTTAAATGATTGACTAAATAGAAAATATGTTATTTCAGATTGCCGGACTGTGGATTTCTGTGTGTTTACGCGAAATTTAAATCATAAATATAAATAACATATTAATAAATCGAGAGTGGTATTCACAGCTCAAATCTAAATATTGCAGTTCTAAATTTCCAATTGCCATCATCTTTCCATTCATTGGGAAGCTCTCTTTTTTATGAGGATGACACATTTCATGTCCTAGTATCGTTTTGATTTTCTGTAAATATAAGATACTGAAAATAATTTTAAATAATCTAGACAGGATATTGAAATTAAGAAATTTTTTAATAAATCATAGTCTTTGCCTGCATGGATTCCGAATCTTGAATTGCATATCCTTCAACCTTCGTTTTGCTTGAGGATTCTTGAAGATCTACAGGTATACTTTATTCTATCAAGTTGCAATGACTGTAACAACTGCAGTAGAATCTCGAGTACTTGAACTCACCATTAAGACAATCGAATAATTTGAATTTTGTATGAGAGAATATTTTATGTCTTATAAACTTTGAACTATCTTATAAATATTAAACTAGTCAGTAAAAACATAAAATACAGATATTAAACTACTAATAAAAAGTATCAACAGGCTCTATTAGTATTTATGATTTAAACAAGCTATAGGTACATTTCTTAGATCGTTTTACGAGGTTCTGACGTGTTCGAGATTTCTCATTCTTTCTCAATGATTCCTCGTTTATACTCTTGTCGATTTCCTCATTCTTCCTCTTCTCCATCTAGTTTTTATTTTCTTTTATTAATTTACTGTTCTTTTTTTTTATTTTCTTTTATTAATTGAACGAAACTGAAATTTCTGATTACCCATTCCTCCATCAATGCTAGCTCAGCGAACTTTCTACGGCGCACTTCAACAATTTCCTCGTGCTTCAAGGTGATTCTAATTTCATGAGTTAAAATTAACGTCGATTAATTTTACATATCCTACGGATATCTATTTACGTAATTTGCAGTACATTTTAAGCTCCTGTAATATTAAACGCGCGCCCTCATCGCACATCCTGTTCCCAAGTAAAACTAGACACCTTAAAGATCTGTAAATGTAAGAAGAGAACGTTAAGATAGACGTGTTAAAGAATAACTTTTGGTTCTATTTAAAAAAGTTATTAATTTAATTGCATCAAATTATTTTCCTCTCAAACTAAAACAAACAAGTCCCTCTTGAAACATTTTCCAACATGAGTAATAGTTTCAAAAATATTCTAAAGGGTAAAATTAAATTGACTGACCTGTTCGTTCGAAGCATTTCTCCTATATGACCAGCACCATCCTTCGTTATATGATTATTCGCCAAGTTTAAAATAATTAATTTAGGATTGTTGGGTGGGTCGCGGTATCGCAATTCATTCGCAATTTTCTTCGCACCGTCGTCGCTTATTTTACAAAGTCTCAGTGACAAGTACTTCAAACTAAGTTCGATTATCTATTAAAATAAATCTTACACGCGTGAATTTGACAAATTATCTACCTTCCTCCGGGTGCGCAGAGCAAATGATAATTTTCCTGCGCGTTTGGATTCATGTCTAAATTTAAATCTTGCACACATCCGATATTCGTTATCATCTCCGCAATTTGCACAATGCCAAACGCATTTATATTACAATTTGGCAGCCTGTTGAAATATTTGTATCACTTCTTTATCATCAGATATCTTACCAATTGCTCGATCACTTTTACTTTCATTTCTAATTATTTAACTTACTTCAACACTGTGATGGTGTTATATTTTTGCATGGTAAAATTCAGTGCATCTAACAAACAGATGGATATCTCACGGCGTGTAACAAAATGAAAACCGTTTCAATTGCTGGATTTTCATGCGTAAATTTATATTTGCGTAAATATACGTGTAAATTATTAATTAGAAAGGAAATTTGATTTTAAACGGTACTTATCTTTGCTCTCAACTTTTACCGGGCTCACGAGCTTCTTATTCGAGTAAGTCAAATGAATGATCGGAGATCCATCGTCCTCGATTCTTAAAATGTTAAAATAAAAGTTTATATTCATTTAGCTATTTAAATAAACTTGATCAGTAAACTGTGGATATTATATATATGCAAGTTTTTATTTTTATGGAAACGATGAAAGAAGTAGGACTTATTATTAAATAGCAGAGATTTGCTTCTCTTTGAATGTCAGAGAATTTAAATTAAATTTATTAAAAAAATAAAAAGAAATATTAAAGAATTATAAATCTGTCGTGAAAGCTTGTTTCATCTTTCAAGTAGCTATCACGACGATCATATTATTTTCGATATTTTTAATAGTTTTGCGTATTATTCACTTTCTATGTTTGTTCAAATTTACAAGCGCGCAAAAATCCACGGTCTATCGATCAATTTCAAATTTAGAAATAATTACTTCTCGGACGTTGTCAGTAACGTGCTAGACGCACGAAGGTCCATAAAGCTCTGCTACTTTCAACAATTTTTTCTCAAACAATGGTTCATCTTTTAGTTCCATTAGAAAGCTGAATTTTAAGAAGGCGCTTACTACAATTCTAGGCAAAGGATGCACGTTGTATTCGTCGGCGTATTTTAGAAATTCGCTCGCGAAACTCTCGTGGAAATTCCTCGTTGTATCGCCTATTGATGTGACCATTACTATAACCATATTTTATACAGATAAATGTACAAATATCTACCACCAATCGATGACATTTTATCTCGAGAAGAAACGACGTATTTGCTCTTCTTATCTACCATGACTCTTTTTCCACAGAATTCAAAGCACGATTTTTATTCACGAGGTTTACTGCTGTCAAAATTACGACCAATTGAACATCGAATTACATGAAAACTTATGTCTACAGCGCGTCTATAGTACAATAAATAAGATACATTCTCAATTGACAAATTCTATTTCTATCTACAAAATTAAGTTCTTCCGTATGATATTAAAAGAATAGAAGATTTAAATAGAGATTTCTTTCATCCTTTAAACATTATAACGATTATTGTATTTTCGAATGTTACATATTCATTTTTGCATCCTTCTACGTTCCCTAAATGCACAAAGATTCGCAGTCTAATACTCTAATTAAATTAACAATTTTTCTATTATCTATTTTTTAAATAAATCATTATTGTTCTATTTTTTAAATAAATCTAAATAAATTTTTTAAATCATTACTGTTCTATTTTTTAAATAAATCTAAATAAATTTTTAAAATAAATCAATAAACATTATTATACACTGAAATAAAGACAATATTACTCGCTGTTGATCAGGACAAATTAACTACATTGCCGCATGCTGCAACAACCGAAAAAACTAAAATATCAAAACGTCAAATGTTTGTTTATTATTCTTCGAACGTGGAAACATTACACCAGCAATAAATCCACAAATGCTGGCGCCTCTAAGTCCCATAAGGGTGTAGAATACCCTCTCGTAAACCATCCACCCCATGGTGGTTGTAATCCGACGCCGAAAGTATGCCAGGGCAACATCCCCAGTGGATGAAACGACGAAATGCTTTGTGCAGGGAAGTATCGAGCGATTTCTGGTGGTGCGATATAAAAGGGACTCTGACATCAGGGGCTTAATGGTCCGTGTCAGGACCATTTATGGGATTAAATTCGTAAACGTGAGGATTTCGTGATTATCAGAATGTTTTGTATCCGTTTATTAATCACTAGAATCGTTACTGTCATTATTACTAGCTTTTTGTCAATAACAGTTTTTTAAATGTCCATAGCTTTCTTAATCAAACTTCAATTCCAAATCATTTTATAATTGTTACAATTAAAATCTTCGTTTCCAGTTCGAAATTTCTCATGCAAATGTTTTCTTAATGTACTTTTTGGGAATATTTGCAATTAATGGTACAAGCAACTCTTAAGCTTCAAGTCGACGTCTACTGAATATTGTTTAAGAGCAAGCCAAATTCAGAGTTGTAGTGAGAATTGTAGATTAAAATCTCTGACAGTCATTTCAATTTTTACGTTGAAACGAAGATTCGTGTGAAACCAGTTAACTTTATTACCATTTCTCGCGTCGCGAATCTAATTTCTAACTATTGGAATATTTGTTTCGTTTATTTTAATTGTCACTCCGTTCAATTGTGTGCCCCTTAGAAATCGTAGCTGACAAACTTTCAAACCCCAGAAACGTGAATTCGCGTAATATCCTCAGTTTGCTGAAGAACAAATACAAACGCTGTGGAGCTCCGTGTCCCGCCAACATGTCCGCCGTTCACGTTGGCCACACGTTATAGCGACGATCGCGAGCCGCCTCGGGTTCAGTTCAGCTCGGCGCTTTGACCGCGCAACTCCACGTCCAGGAAACAAGCGTCGACTACACCGAGTCACTCGCTTTGACAGGAGGAACGCTCGCCTTGACAGACCCCCTCTCCAGAATCCCACGAACGAAGGGAATCATCGGCAGACTATTTCCTTCTAACGACCAGCTCAAAAAAGGCTCGCCGCCGTCGCTGTTTTTATAACTCGAGGAAACGGATTCGAGGTGAGTGACACTTCTGGATTTCCTCCGGTATCGGAATTTCACGCGCAATTTTTGGAAAAGAACGAAGGAACCGGACCAGCCGAATATCTGTCCCTTTTCTGCTCTGTATCGAGGCAGAATTATCGGCAGAGGCGAACAATAGTGGGAGCAGTCCTTTGCGATGCAAAACAGACCCCATTGATAGTCGGATCTCGAGTGACACACGCGATCCCTTAATGGCAATGCAATTGACTTTGCTCCGAGCGCGAAACAATTGGCAGAGGCCCCTTCGTTGGAAATACTTCAACTTATTACTTTTTAAACGAGATTTTTTTACTTAGTAATGTTAATTGTTGTTAAAACAAATTGTTGATAATATCATCCATTTGCTCCGAGCATTTTTGGAATCTTCAAATTTTACAATTTGCTTCTCGATCGTGCGAAACACTCGATCACTGTCCACGCAGTCGATGATATTCTTTTGCTCGCATTTTATTCAACGAGTCTCATTGTCTTCGCTTGATGGAGCCAATTAGTAGACAGGAAGCGGACAGAATGCCAGAGTCGCGTGAAAGCTGTCGAATCTTCGAATTTACGAAGTGTGAAGGCGAAATGAAATTCGTAGTCGCAGACGTGAGCGATTTTATGGTTATTTCTCTCTTTTTCGTCGGTATACACCAGTGAACCAGGCCCCTGGCCAATTGTATTAATTTACGACTGTTTACATCGTGAAGCATCGGGGTGTGCCACAAAGCCGGACCCACCACCATGAATTATGCATCGCAGGGTGGTTTCGGCTCCCTTTCTTCTCGTCCTTTTGGCTCGCAGCCGTGATTTCTGCGATGATGTCAGAAGATCGACGATTAAAAGCACGCTCGCAGAGTTTCAGAATTATTATCGTTTTTACACCGCTTGCAAAAGATATTGCAACAGCAATATCTGGAAATTTACGTGCTGGATTTCTTCTAGAAACAAAAAACTCCATCACAGTCTCGAAGATCAAAGTCCTCCATTTGCAGCGATCCCTTAAACTTTTGCTGTACGATCTTTTGTAAGAGTTCAATGTATCGAATGTACGAATATTTCTTGCCTTTGTGTTAATAAAATTAGACATTGTGTTGCTGACACACTAACACTCCACAAATCATACAATTACATTTAATATTACACAAAATATCATTTAATCTCAATTTAAATATTATCTATCGAAACAAATATTCAAATTTGATCAGAGAATGAAGAAGTTTATATCGAATTACCATTTTAGCCTATGCAGAATTTGAATTTGAGACTTATCTTTCAAATAAAAGAGTCGTACGATTTTTAAGGCGTTGCAGTTTTTTGGCACACAGTGCAATTAGCTGTTTGCTGCGAATTTATTTGAAGGGAACGGCAGACCGAATTGAATTGATACGAATTACGGTTAAACGAAAGCGGCAGGACAATGATTAATTCAATTGTGCTTTCGCTCGGTCGTTCGTTTTTTGCCTGTCTGTTAGTCTCCCTGTTTCTGGCGTTCAATTCCTCTCAATCGCCAAAAGCGAGACAGACTGCGAATTTTCGTCGTAAGCAGTTCGCAACCGAAGCGCGTTCGGTCAGTGAAACGGGATAGCAAGGTAGCCCCTTGGTTGTTTCGCGTAACAGTGTCAAATACTGCACGGAAACTCGTTGAATCTTTTTTCTTTTTCTTTTTTTTGGCAAAGTTGCAGTTTCTTCGTTTCAAATCTTCGTCTGCCGAATAAAATTGCAGTTTCTTCGTGTCTTCTTCATATCTTTCTTGCTTCGACATCCTCAATTTTCTGACACAAATTGCAATTTCCTCTTTCTTGCTTCGATATCTTATCTCAACAATGTTGCTTCAATTTCTTGGTTTCGAATCTTTGATGTTTCAATGTCCTCTTCAGAAAGGACAATGAAACGTTTCACGTTCATAGTTATCAACGGACGAAATGTTGAATATTAGTGCTGGTTTTTGTTTGACAAACGATCGTGCCTGGCCCATCTGGAACCGTGTTTCTCGACGATACTGTAACACAACACCTATGACAGTTATTACGTGCGTGAACGAAATGGTCTGCAAAAGTAACGTCTCGTTTCAAGACTCGATTCTTGAATTCTTTTTATTAATTATTTCTGCGAAGAAACTACATACATTTCAGATACATATATAGCACTATCTCTGCTCAGATTTTTTTCTCTTTCGTTTTCTCGAAGTTATAACAGCTCAAAATATCGACAATTTCTCGTTTTTCTAAGTTTTTCGATCAAACCATCGAAGCCTTCAAACTTTCATATTAAAATATAACTGCATTTGCTCGCAACACACAGGATGCTAAAATTGTAATTGAATCTGCGAACAAAGAAAAGATTTCAATGTTCTCGAACACTTTCGAACATTTACCTTTCCTTTTGACATTCCCAAAACTCTCATCGTTCGTCTCGAATATCATCGGAGTCCGATCGAGGAGGGAACGCAATTGCGTGAAACGCAATTTGCAAACAAACTGCACATTTAAAGGCAGACAAGTCCAAAGGTATCCTCCTCTCTGTGTGTATGTACGTGCATATCGATGACGCGTCTCTGTGTGCACTCACAGAAGCCGGTTCGAATAAACGCGCGAGCACGTACGTTCAGGCGAGTGTGTGCAAGCGTTGAGACACGCGTGTCCACGCTCGCGAGGGTGATATCGAAATACTATCGCTTCCCACGCGAGAACGAGCCTCGATTCTGTCTGGCCGGTGCGTCCGTACGCTCGCCCAGTGTTCACGTGCGTGCGTAAAAGCCACCTTATTGGGAAACTTTAATGGCTAAACTGCTAGACCACGGCCAGCCGGCCGATATGGTCGGGCATACTTTATGCATCCGACCATATTTGTCCTACGATTCATATCGTGACAGCCGAAGATGGATTCGGTAACGAGTTCCTTTCCGTGAGGGCTTTCGCAACAGCCCTCCACGATCCGTTCTAACGGTTCGATTACATTCCTCGTGCTTTCAAACTGAGAGGGAAAGACGATCGTTTGAATTAATTGTCGTATATACTCGAAATTCAAAAGATCCAGAGTGCAGGCATAGTTGTCAGAATATAATTAAAAAGGTAGAACCTCGGTGAAAATATTATTTTGTACACTAAATCTCGTAGAAAGATATATCATGTGTATTTTATACATCTTTTCGTGTTATTATTTAAAATATCGCAGTCTAATGCCAAATAGGATATTAATATTACGTATTAATGCGTGTTAACGTTAAAAAAAAAACTGCACGACACGTACCCCAGTACGATTCGTCTCACTGAAAGGCCAACTGTTTCAACTAGGAAATGAAGACGACTTTTTTCCCATAAAATTTTATCGATATGCAAACATTTGCAACAGTACCAGACAACGCCACTCCTATTCGAGGTCTATCCCACGCTCCCTCACGGATCACGTGACCCAAATCAACCAATCGCTAATTTTCGTTGCATCAGCGTTGCACCTGAGGCCCGATTTTCTGGGTTACCCCCGCTAAAATCACTTTCAGTGATAAAAAAAATTCATAAAAGCTTGAGATTCAATGGACAATACGTTCCATCTGTTACGAAATATTATATATTACGTGGTAATATTAGTGGTTCTGAAACAGAGTAAAAATGATACGCCTAAAAATAGAGTAACGAGACGCGGAGAATAGCTGCAAGGGGGGCAGCACTCTTTGGGTGTTCGTTGTACTTGCACGCTTCAAAGCGTGAATCGAGTCGCGTCTTCGCGCTCGCATGAGCTCGCTTTGAACTGGCAGGCTTGACTACATTACGACCACGCTCGCCTGTAAATTCATTCCTTTTCTTTCCTTCGTTTCTTCTTCTTTTTCCCTCCCTCTTCTCCAAGAGGAGGGCTCTGGCCGCCTTTTTTCCCGGTACGTACCTAACAGTGGAATGCGGGCGACTCGCGCCCAAGACGAACAAAGGGGAGTCGTCCGATTTCTGTCGGCTGATAGCCCCCGAGGCGTCTCAAACTGGGTCACACGCAAATGGATTTTCACGATAATGCTTAATTAACGCGCGAGGCGATACGTCAATTAGGTCGTTAACTGACTAACGCGACAAATCAATCGTCTCGTTGATGATGATACATGGTGTATTTTTGTTAGATCGCGGATTTCTGAGAAATCTGAAGACGCAGAAACGCGCGTGTAATGTGGAAATATACAAAACAGAATGCAGAGTTCTATCCCTTCAATCAGCGTGTGTAAACGAAATGTTCACCGCTTATTGATTGTTCATCTTTGAAAATTTCAAATTGGACTGATATTATTATCTATTATTATAAATGTTTATAATAATAAATAAATTGTTAAATTAATAAATTATTTTCTGATGATAGATCCGGAAAAACGTTTATATACTTTTGTTCTATTGCGTCAAAGATACTAACGTTCATAGCGCATCGATCGATGAATATTTCTGATATTTCTTCGAAAATTTCACGTAGAATCTCTCCCAAGTTACTTTTCTAATAATAATAACCAGAATTCTGCCGAAGAGTCTTCAAACTATTTGCGCAAATATTGAATTTTTATATTTCACTGTCAAACAGGGTCAAACCTAAGAAGAATTCTGTTTTGTGCATAATTTGGATATTTCATATGTATTCTTTGTGATCGTGCTACACAATTTATTTCATCCGCTTCAATTATACGTTCGATGTCTTAAAACTTGCCTGGTGAGTCTTCTCTCGGTCCCTCGAACCAATTCTACGTAATGCATATTAATTGAGATTCGAGGGACGTCTTGTTAAATAATGCTACACGTGGCCCGACTGTGTGTACGATCGCCTAACAAATAAACCAAAACACAACGAACGTACAGCTGTTGGTTTCTAGCTCGAAAAAAATCTTGCTCTGCACTCTGATCAATTCAGCGACGTCGCTGCGCAATCGATAAAACAAAATCAGATTTCCCTCGGAAAATCCACACGAAGAGGAATGATTATGTATCTGAATTTACGCTTTCTTTTTGAAATGTCGAATGTTAATTATTTTATGAAATCTAGAGCCTCGCGTACAGTCGATCAATTTCACTTTCTTTGTTCAAAGAAATCCATAATTCACTTGTTCCAACAAAATTCAGAGCCTCGCGTGAAATGTTTGACTCGCGTGTTTCTACGTAGAAGCAAAAAATCTAGCCGCAAGGCGTTCAAAATTATCCTGGCACCAGCTTCATTCGGAATATTGATTCAACGAGAAACCGAGAGTGATTCCAAGTCTTACCGAGGACGCTGTACCGTGGCTGTGTTGCACGGTGATGGGAAACGCGCGTGCAAGTGGTTCGGAAAGCGAATGCACGGTGCATTCTAATCTTCCAACCGGCTGCACCGATCCGAGCAGCGTTGTTGTCGGCTTCCACCGAAGAAAACGAGCCCCCGTGGCAATCTCACCGATCTGGAATGGATTCATAATCGTTCGTTAACGCGAGTTTCCAAGGAATCAGAATCTACAAAGTAACCGGAGAACGACGATTCCTCGGCGACAGAGCTCGTTGCTCTCCGATAAAAAAAAAAAGAAGGAGAAGAAGGAGAGTCTCAACTATCTATTGGTGTTCCTCCCTTTCTTTTTTCTTTTCGAAAGGAATTTCGATGCAACCGACGGAGTTTATCGCGCGATTCGTTTCAGATTTATCAAGAGTTCTCCGAGTTCATAGCACTTTGCGCGGACGGGTTTATCGCGATTTTCAGGAAATGAAGTAGCCCACTTGCCAAGTTACTTCCAGCGTGCCGAAGCTGCGATTATTGCAATTTAATAAATTATATTTAGGTACGAAGCCGAGTGAATTTTGCTACTGTATGACGCGAAGCTTTCTTGAAATTAGAAATCAAAGTGATCAATTTCTCAATTTTATTATACCAAGCAGTAGATGTTTTCGGTATTTAATTGCAGATATTTTTTAGAAGGTTAATCGATCCTTTTGTATCCTAAAGTGTCTACGATCTATACACTGGACGAAATGTACGAAATGTAAAATAAATATGCGTCAGTAAAAATATGTAACGATAACATTTGTAATACGCTAAAATAATTCACCAAGACAAAATGTGTATAAAACAAAGATCTATTAATAATACTAAAAAAGAATTACATCAGAACAATTTCATTAAACCAAAAATCTACCAATAACATTTAAAAATGCGATAATTTCAAAAAATGATCGAAAACACAACGACGTTCATGATACGCTAGGAAAATTTAAAAAGATAGATTGTTCAATGAAACAAAAATCTATTAGCAGCGCTTGTAACAAAGCTGTTAAAAATGTTCGATAGAAGAAGAATCTTCCAGCTACGTGTAAAAAGTACACACACACACTACGAAACTATTGTTACTATTTGCCAAGTCCATGACTGCTCGTTACCTTATTTACAAATTACCTTGGCAAATCGAACGTCGCGAAATTGACTCGTCATTTTCGGCGTGTACGCACACGCGTTCCCTGGTTAAACGCATTAACATTCCGTAACGTAAGCCGGCAGTCTGCACGCGTATGCCAACGACATTCGCGGACGCGCGTGTCCCATTTGTACCAACACGTATCCAGAAATCAATTTATATTTATGATGTATCGAGGCTCGATGACACAGCGACTGGCTATGCTGGATCTCTGAACCAGCCCGGGACCTAGCAGGAACAAATGGAAGGAGGAAGGGCATGAAATGATGGGAACCGGGCGCGCCAAGAGCGAATGAAAACCGTCGGCTCGCGTTGGAGAAAAATAGAGGCACGCACAGCGTCGTTATTCTAACTTACGAAAGTTGAATCTGAACTCAACGTGGAAGAATTTTCACGAATTTAATCGCGCGCGTTACGCAAAATAATTTAATCTGAATGTACGTGGGTTAAAAGTCAGCGGCTCGTGAAAGTATTCCAGCGCCAATCATGGAATATTATAAATTGTATGAAATATTCTAGAGTGTTGTCGACACTGTCGTGAAACATGCGATGAATGTATTTAATACAAGTATATATATTTCACAGAGACGCATTTGAACGGTCACAATTATATCAAAAAGTCAGCAAGACCATCTTTAACACTTATTATATTATAAGCTTGATATTATTCTTATTATAAGATATTATGATAACATAAATCTTATGTTTCGTTACAATATTAAAGAAATTTCAACATTCACAGAAGAAGAAGAAACGAGTGTTTGAATACTTTAGTGAATCACTTTTGTTCTACCTGCATACAGAAATCTTGACTCTCGAACCAGCTATCTACACGTCTGGCCAACGACGACGGGCGACGGTAATTCCCAAGAAAGAAGGAGAAAAATTAAGTGGGATAAAAATTCCAAGAGAGTTCCAAGTACCTATCGATGT
Source organism: Melipona bicolor (assembly GCA_030673865.1). Classification (NCBI taxonomy): domain Eukaryota; kingdom Metazoa; phylum Arthropoda; class Insecta; order Hymenoptera; family Apidae; genus Melipona; species Melipona bicolor. The sequence continues at coordinate 3,279,711 of JAHYIQ010000023.1, read as the reverse complement.
CCACGAAGGGGCCGAAGCGGCCACGCAAGTAGACGCACAGTTGGAGCGTGCGATCGGCCATTATCTTAATTGCCGGACTTAAGCTAGATGCGCCGAGAAATCACCGTTAAGCTGGTCGTCTTGCTCGTGGTACCTTAATTATCTCGTGGCGGTCGTTCCACTGGAGAGGCGCCTAACATTGAACTGTTATCACGACGCTGCGCTCCGTCCTGAATAGGATCCCTCGCCTCGGAAGTACGTAGTCCATCGTGGAGCGCGGCGCGCTTCCTGCTGGCCGCGTCGATCGTTGATCTTTAACCCTTTATATTCGGCAAAACGACTCGTCGTTTTAACATCCGGCAATCATTGCACGCGCCGGCGATCAGCGTGTGAATTATGCAACGATTCTGTCGTTTGCTTGACGAATCAAACTCGAATCGATAGACGTGGATGAGAGAGATAAAAAGAAGACATTGATCGGACAGGATTAATGCGATTAACGTCGATATATAATGCGATATGTGACACTGTTTTTTGAAATGATCAAGATAAGATGAATTTCATCGATCGAGAAATTTTAAAATACAACAGACATCGTATAATATTATGTTTTATTTTATTCGCGTCATTTAGAAAGTAAAAAGTTTTGTGAAAATTAATTATTGGTAAAGCTTGCGTGGCAGTACTATAAGAATTGATACAGTATAGATGACTGTAGTGATCCGTGTTGGATTACTAAAGTTTCGGGAATTTAATTTAATTGATTTGACAATGATTAATTTAGGTCTGTCGAATTATTAATTTAAATTTGATACTTTATGTTTCGTCCCCTATGGCCAATGATATATCGATCGAGTGCTAATTTAGTCAAATGGTGGATAAAATGCGCACGGTATTTTCCATGTTTTTATAAAAGAATACATTGGAGACATGGAATGCCGTAGCCCTTTCGAAAGAGATTTATGGAGATAGGCGTGGCTGTTCCAGGAACGCAAATCGTTCTACGAAACTGTAAATCTTCCGGCGAACAAAAGGGAATTCAGCTTCGTAATCCGCCATCGACGAAACCTTGAATTAAAAATCAAGGAAATCGAAGAAGGAACGTGTGGAACGCGCAGGGACCCAGAACTAATCGCTTTTAGACACTCGCTCCTTAAAGAGCATGGATATACATAATACACGATAAAACTATCCACAAATTGTAAATGAAAAGATTGTTATAAAAAATGAAATTAATTTATTTATTTTTTTCGATTCTTTCAAGTTAAACTAGAATATTACGAAGCAACGAATATAATTGAACTAAATTGATAACATTAGAAACGATGGAAGATAATAATTGACAAGTCTTCAACTCTAAAGTAAAAACTTGGATTCTACAATTTTATGAAATTTACAACAATTAAAATATCTTTTGATTCAACTACTTCTCGGTCCTTGGTAGATTAATTATAGTAAATATTACATTTTCTATATTTATTCATATTACGCGTGCATTCTGTGCGGTTTTAATCTTCCGCAAATGCGGAAAAATTCGCAGCCTGCTAATTGCAAACGTCGTCCCATTATTCAAAGTACGTAGTTTAAGGAATTACCGAGAGGCGGGTTCGCGGAATCGTTTTCCCAAAATATTTAATCGGGCATGATCGGCTGAAATCACGATAAATTACTGTCGGATAAAATCGACGGTGTGCACGCCAGGAGGAGGGAAATAAAAGGAAAGAAGAAAGGGGGAGAGTCGAGAAGGAGTAGAAGAAGAAGAAGAAGAAGAAGAAAGTGAACCTGGGAGGATCTCTCGATGGAAAGAGGGGACGAAAATAAGAGAGTGGAGAAGTAAGAGAGCACCTGTCCAACAGCTGCCTTGCAGATGGTCTGCATCGTTGTTGGATTATGCAACGAGTAGGTGTCTTGTGTTTCTGTAATCGAACGCCCAATTGTTTTACACGCTTGCTCGCTATGTTGTTGTACTGCTAATTTCGATGGACTTCAACTGTACCGAATCGTACATTAGAGAATAAATGCTACCGTTGAGATCTATCGACAGTCACGATAGCGAGCAAAAGTAAGTGAACTCCTAATCGGTGTCATTAGATCCCATTAGAATTATAATCTCTATCACGAAGAGTGTAAAACGTAAAGTGAAACACTTTAAATTCTAATGTGAATTACGTTACGAATTTTAATAAGTTAGATTTTATTATCAACTTATTATTAGATTGCGCATTTTTATGCATTTTTAGATCACTATGAGTACAATCGAAAGATTGATTAATTAACCATCCATCACAATTGATTTAAATTAATCCCACTCTTAATAAAAAAAAGAAAAAAATTAGAAATTTCTAACAGAAGAAGACAGCTGCATTTGATAAATTTTCGCGAAACGATCCAGAAAGGGAAGACTATTCAAGAAGAGATCCAAAAAAAGGCGGAATCAAGATGAAAGGAGTAAATATGCGAAGATGAGGCAGAGGAGGGCTCGTATTTTTTCATAGAGATATTTTTATATAAAAAACATCGGATTAAAGACCCTGACTGCCCGTTGGAAATAAAGAATCGCTCGTAAAGCACACGACCGCGGGCCGGAAACGTGTGATTTGAATTTACGAGTGTGGAGTTCGCACTGGCCGTCGACTTACGCCTTTCTGATAACGAGCTGCCGGACAGAGGACCCATTGCTGGATGACTAATGGTTCGGCCTCTTGTCCAGGGCCACAACGCGAGAGAAAAGGAAAGATATCGCATTCCGCGATGCTCGAGGCGAGGAAGAAATTTACCAACGTCGCGGAAATCTTATTCTTCTTCACTGATTCCTCGCCTTCATTTACCTGAAGCAGACCGAAATCGAACCGACTTCGTTTAAATTTGTTTCCTCTGGCAATTTCATTCGCTATAACCAAAGGATGTACAACCAGTTATAAGTATATACGATTATAAGAGTTCTTCTTTTTTGTATTTTTGTACAATACATTCAATTTTGTGCATTTATGAGAAATTACGAATTTATTATAATATCCATCGGATGAAATCTAAAATTATTAATTTCCATGTTATAAAATTTCTACATAGATTTCATTTGTTTGTCTCAATCTCAATTGCGCAAAATGTATTCATCTATTTTGAAGTTTGAAACGAGGTTATAGGGTAATTTTAAAACGTCACGCATGTCCGATGGCAGCGAACGTGTTAATTCGATCAGAAACCTTGCCACTCGATCGAGTAGAATTTCGTTCCACCTAGTTTAGAGGCGTACTACTGCGACCTGCTCCCTTCCAACGAATTAAACATCGAAAATTAATTCAGTAAGGGGACTCACGCCGAGACAATGGGGCCCTACTGCATTCAACAAAGGCGTGGCAAGCCACAACAATGAACGCAACGATTAAAATGGAAAAAAAAGTAAGAGAGGCTGTCGAACTACAGTCAACCTACATGCAAGTGGTCTGATCAGTCTTATCTACAGTTCCGTCCTCCTTCGAACTTTGAATGGTTAATTCAAACCGCGATCCATTAACCCATTAAGGGCATCTAACGTCACGTTCGTACAACATTTCATTTGCAAATCTTTTCCTCGGGCGATGATTATTTCAATCAATCTGCAAAATTTAAAGAAATCTTTAAACTCTAGGAACTAGTTAAAATTCTGAAATTCTAATACTCTCAAAATTCAAATGTTCTGAAGTTTTAGTATGAATAGTAAAATTCTAAACTCCTAAGAATTGTAAAATTCTAAAACTTGAAAATCCCAAAATCTTGGGATTCTAAAATTCTAAAATTTTATGAAGCTTCAGGACATTGAGGTGTTCGTTGATGCTGTTGTTAATTAGCACTTAAACTATATACTGTCCTAATACCATCCTAATACCAGACACTCGATAGAAAAGGAAAAGATGATGCGTACAGTGCCACGTGTCTTTTAGAGCAACGACAGATGTTCGAAGGTGGAACAAGTCAGAGGCGATCTTGTTCCCCCTTGTGTCCGAGGTCACAAGTTTCTATGCTGCGGTGAATCGACGTGCTTCCGGTGTCAGAGATTCATTAAATTCAAACGTGAACTCGGAGACAGTATAAATACAAACAGCGATTAAGGGGCGATCCTAAGTAAACCGAGCTTCTGGAGTGGCTCTCGAGGAGGTCGCGCAAGAAATGATAAAAATAAGACTGGCAGATGTACAGCGTGAAACGAATTTAATTAAACATCGCTGCTCCCCACTGTTACCACTGCAGGCGATACAATTATTACTTAGTTTCTCTCTTTCGTTTTTAGTATAGAAAAAATTGAACTTCAGTATTTAATATGAAAACTGTGAAAAAACAATTAAAAAATTTTATTTTATTAATGAATCAGAAAATTGCTCTTTTTATTTGCTTTGAGAATTAAATACGTGTTTCGTTGGTCTCTTGAATATTTTAAAGATATTGTATGTGTACAGTTAAGTTTTCAATACTGTACAGTATTATATTGATTAATTACCAATACTTTAAAAAATTCGTAGATCTAGATCTAACTGACTCCTTCCTGATTAATATTCCCCTCTTCGTCATTAATTTCTTCTTTGCTCCTAACTGGATTATTACTAAGCACCAAAAGTTATAATAATTCCTAAAATTTTTAATTTGATTTATCTCTATCGAAGAGAGTAAAAAATACCGAGAGTAAAAAATACCGAGTAAAATTATAATAAATACTCAAAATTTTAGCAACCTAACATAAATTACTTTAGTCGACAATTCATTTGAGGCGTCGAGATATAATAAAAAAGGCGTTGCAATATTCACACGAAAAATCCCACGTGTCATTCGATGCATGAATAAAAAAATAGCACAGAATAAAGTCGAGGAAGCCTTTTTTTCTCTCTTACAAATATCACGTTATATCGTAGCCTACTGATTCGCCACGTTGCGGCTACATCAAAGAGAGTCGCTCATCCGACGCGAAGGAATGAAAGCGATTAAGTTTGCGGGGTTTTAAGGGGATCAAAAATCTCAAGGGTCGTGGAGAGAGTAGCACGCGTTCGACAGCGTAGGGCCATCGCCCACTAAATCATTCACAGGGCACAAACATCACAGGTTCATCTAAAGTTAGAAAGCAAAATGGGTCAGTTTGAGGGAGGGGCAGGTTTCTGATCGATCTTTCCAACTTTCGCTCTTCGGCACAATAAAACACGAGAAGCCTTGGATAGAATATAGGAACTGAATTTTTAGATCAACAAATTCCGATCTATTTGTAGAATAAAAAGGAATTCCTTTAGAAATTTCTGAGGAAGGGAGAACTTTATTTAAATAATTGTTCCAATAAAATTCTCATTCCCTTTGTTACTTCATTTTAAACGATGGTATTTAAATAATAATACTTTAATTAGTAAAATTAAATAAATAATTCTGTATCCTATTAAACATCTCAAAAATATCAATTATTAGATAAAATTGACATTTTACAAAAGAATCCAGACGGATCTAAAAAGTTGCTCCCTCCCAGTATTGTAATTGAAATTAAAACTAACTAATAAAAATATTAGTAAAAATTATTATTGACTCACGATATCTATTTCAGTCGTTCTTTCTCAACTATCAAAGACTTGTTCCAATCTTTTCGATCCTTTCAAATTTGAAATTCCAAAGAGAAAAAGACACGGTATTGATAGAGCATGCCGTCAAACTGAAACAGAACAAGAAATGTCAGTTCGAATTTCCTTCTTCACCGATCGAAGTCGTTTCGATTTGAATCGGCGCGAAGGTGCTCGTCGGTTTACGACCGGTCGCAAGAAAAGGACGCTTTGTTGGTCGGCGTGGGTTTACGATTCTCACTAATTCAGAATAAAAAATCGAAACCGGTAACGCGGAGGGAGGGAGGAAACGAGAGAAAGAGGTGTAACGGCCGAGCTTACGACTTCACTTTTAATGCCGGTCTGTTCGTCGGTTCGCGGGAAAAGGCATCGGCACGTGACGTTTCCCCGAAATATATGTGAGTGGCGTTTATTCTCGCGCAGTTGCCCGAAACTCTGCGGCCGATCGTCGAATCGTTGACCTCTCAGTCCGACTCTACCATGATAAGGGGGTTCGCGAATTTTATAAGTCGCGCACACGAATCTTGCCTCGTAACAAAGTCAACTTGGATCGAATCTGACTAAGTAAAACGAGCGTTAGATAATTCCAAAGGCAATTAAATGGAAATTAATCGACGATGAATTTCTTACTTCTTGATGATGCTTCAATTTAATTTTCTATTTTAATTCTATTACATTGCACTCCGCTATGTTAGATTTCAATTCTCTGATAATAAAATTCCATTGCTCTATCTCTTAGAAAAACCGCGTTACTTATGAAGTGATCTAATAGTTGAAATATTCTGTCCAACTATGGAGAATGGTAGTAACTACAAATCTACTAGTGCTCAAAATCCAGACTCTTGCTCATGTTTCATTTCAAGTATACTTTAATTATAAAATTACCGACATGTAATGATTTCATTTCTAATCGTCATATTTGAACTTTGAATTAGATTAAGAAATGTTTTCATGCAGTGTATGCTGTAACTATAATATATGCCGATCAAAGTGTCTCGATTATATGTTTCGTGCTATCTTTAAATAGTCGTGCAATTGCAACGAAACGTGATATTTTATTAGAAATTCTGTCTTTAAATAAGATATTAAAATCGAAACAACAAAAACCATTGACTGTATCATAAAATACTGTAAATATCGTCTGATGTTAATGGCTAAGAGACTCTCGTTAAAGAGATCACTCTGGTGATCGAAGCAGTAAAAGTTTATGTCTATTTGCCATAAATTAGTTCTTCAACAGATATTGCTTTTCCCCGACATATTTACAATTCTTCTAAAGAGAAAAATGTTACAGGAGGAGATTAGTGCTCGAAGGATGGCATAGATGTACAATCGAACGGCAGCATGTGCTATGTGATAGTCACCGGTCGTAGTTTACTGTGGACGTTGCTGTCCCTGGTGGCGTTAATGGCGGTTTTATCGGCGCTCATCACTCCAAAATGGCTCATTGGACCGCAAATAAAAGACACGAGTAACTATTTTCTCTTGTTTAATCATTAGCATACTGTCGAACGTTCAAACGTGCGTATATTTAACCAAGTACTTAGCGCACGTGAGTCACAGAGGCATTCGTGCCATCCCCTCGCAATCGCCAACTGCACGTGTGCAGGATTCATATCTTTTTATATTGGTGAGAATGTTAATAATAAATTAAGCTTAATTATCGTAACGTTCATCTGTTGGGCTTCCGTTAGAAAATTCGAAAGTGCGCGTAATATTTATTTGACATCTAACGTTCATTTAAATGATATTTTCTATTTAACACGTAACTTAAAACGATCTTCTATCCTGATTTCATCTTTTTTAATTGCCTTCGTAAAAATATAAAACTGCAGAAACATCCGCAATCTATTTCATCGTTATTGAAAGGAATTTTGCAATTTTTTTCATTGCGGGACAATATAAGTTCAAAGATAATAATTAGAGGCGTAAGAACATTTTCACGATTCGTTTTTGATTAGAATGTTAATATCTCGTGTTTTACCTCGATGAAATTTCGCAATCTTCTCAGAAATTTGCATCTTTCCAGAATCTATTCCTACTCCTGAAATATGACGAATAAAGAATTGATATTTCTGTCTATTTAATTTCCAATCGTCAGAGAACGGGTCGGAGTTTTACGTGCCGACGGTCGGGATTTTCAATCGCTGCATCAAGCTGCACGGTAAGAAGGCTCACTGCGCGAATTTCAACTTGGACGGCTTCGCCACGGATTCCAGCGTGTTTCCAGGCTGCTGGAAAGCCTCGTACTTCTTCCTGTCTCTTGGCTTGGCGATCATGTCGATGACGGTGCTGGCGGCTTTGGTCGGCTGTTGTCTGCAAAGCATCGGCAGAAAGAGCATCTTCAACTTGGCCGGCGTCGCACAGGTTATCGCTGGTAATGTTTCAAATGCAATTTGAAATTTTTTAAGTTTCGACGAGTCCTTTTTTCCCTTCGATCATTAATTTGTTATTTTGTTTCCTGTTAACAGGAATATTTTACTTGCTGGGGATGATCTTGTATCCCGCGGGCTGGGGCGCAGAAAGGGTTCAGAGGATCTGCGGACCGGAAGCTGACGCTTTCTACCTCGCCGAATGCTCCCTAGGTAATAGAAATGAAATCTTTGCAGCTTTGTGGTACTCTAATTTTTAATAACAGGCAATCAATTTTAATTTATTATCGCGTGAAGGAGTTAAAAAAGGTATAACCTTTCAGGTTGGGCTTTCTATAGCGCCATAATAGGAGTTGGACTGACGTTCGTTTGCGCAGTGATAAGTGGCCAAGCAGAAAAGTCCACAGCCAGTGACAAGGTTCAGGACAAGATGAACGAGGGAAAAACTTTAATCTGTCTCGCGTGAAACTAGAACGACTGGGGAATATCGAGAATATCCATATCTTCGCCGGAGGAGCAAGGATAAAGAAAACCAGACGCTCTTACTTTTCTTTGGATCTGTGTAAAAAAAAAAGAGAGAATTTATTATGGGACCAAGTTAATTCGAATGAGAATCTATTTATCGCAGAAATGAATCTGTTCCGTGCCAGTTTTTCCCCAGATTTTCAATTAAAACGCAAACGTTATGATCGTTTTAAAAAGAGTACAATCAACTGTACTTTACTACTGCCATTTTGTATGCAAATAAATGTACATGAAACAGATATTCATATGAGAGAAGAATAATATTGCAGAAGAAAGAAATAAATTCGGATGCTGTTAAACACTCGTGTCCTCTTATTTTCTTTTGTCATTCTCCTTGTTTCTTTTTTTCTAATAGATAGAGTAAGGGAGAAATAAACGAGGGATTCTGTCAAACCTCTTATTCTTCTTATTTTTCTACCTTTTCTTTTTTTCCTCTTACTTATTTCTATTTCTCTATCCATAGTATATTTTTCTTTCTACTAAAATGCGTTTTCATATTTTTCTATCGTTTTTTTTTTTATTAATTCATTGAGAACAAGTGTATGGACAGCTTAGTAGTATCTAATAAATAAATAATCGCGTAAAAAAGAGAAAGGGAACGTTCGATGGTCGACGCAACGTAAACAACGTCGGTTCTTTCCTCCGAATAAGTAGAAAAATTCGTGTTTTCTGTCGTTTCCGGAAAGCTGTTTTTTTTTTTCTTTTGATTTCTCACTTTTCTCTCAAAGAAAAACATGATCACTCCCAATCATAAAAATGAGTTTCCTCGAATTAAAAAAATGTACAGACAGAGCTTCTTAAAAGTACATGATGATCATGATTTAGGTCACGACGCATTATCCTTGTACGCGCTTTGGATCGATCTTTCGGGAAGCTTTTCAGGACAGTATGCGTTCTTAACGAAGAGAAGCAACGGGTACTGTTCTGAAATATAAATTACTACGGTGCGGATCAAAGTAGAGCCCCTAAAACACGAACTGTACACGTATAAACGAGGATGCAACTAAGAACGAAACGAGAACTAACAGAGTATACTCTTGGCAAGAAATTTTCGATCGAAAACAGGTATTCGAAAGTATTTGAAAACGTTGAAATCTTTTGATTATATTAATATTTTTATTACCGTTTTAACTCGATACCAAGAAGCAAATTAAATTCGAGAAATGAGGGATGAATGACTCTGATCGAAAACTTTTTACCAAAGGGAAACGAAATTGTGTCGAATTTTGTCGTGCTGGCCAATGTACACAATATGTACTAATAGCGGTTTCTGTAAATTACACGATTAATGGTTGCCTGCAATCGCTCGCTGCCACATTCACGCAATACTCTCGCGCACTTTTATACGTACAGTCGCTCGCGGCACACGGTTGTTGCATTAAAAAAAAATTAATCGCTACTCTCGCTCACGATGATGTTTTACAAAAGATCCCCCGACGGATTCGCTGGAAATCTAGAATACAGATTGTTGCTAAAAGAATTTCCTTTCGTCTTTAGGCAGAACGGATAAATGAGAACAAAACTTGAGCGATCTCGATACTTCATTCGTTCCTCTGTTCATGATCGGATGCCGTGCAATGAAACGAATTAATTATTAATTCAATTGGTTGATCGAACGAAAAGGAAGCTAACCAACGTGTTTCCATTTCATTCTCATTTATCGACTCATTGTTTGCTGTCTGCGATCAAAAGCGATCGAACGTGATCGCGAAACGACATCGGATCGTCGTTCAGTCGATTTTATGTACACACGTATAAATAATCAAGGCACCAAGGGAATTAACAGTCAATAAATAACGCGGGCAGATACGCGTTCCTGCGTACTCGCGAGTAGAACGACGTATTCCTCGACGAATTTTCCTTTTGTTCTATTTTCCTTCAATTCATTTCGATGCGCGCGGGATTCAAAGATTCATCGTATTAATCGTGAACACACTCATCATACCGAGTATTTTTAATTAGATTAGCGCGTGTTATTTGGTTGAACCAGCTCTAATTACGTTTGCTAACGCCAGCTTATCTACCAGATACTTAAAAATTAACATGGGAATTAAACTATTCGGGCGTTTTCGAGACCGTCTCTACGGGAATGTCAGCTCAGACAAACGATTTTCCGGTCCACACGATTTTGCGCTTAGGATCCCTTAGGAAGAATCTTTCACACATTTCGTTCGTCGCTCGCAAAATCTAAAATTTACGGCTACTTTCCTTTCCTTGCAGGACCGATTTTCTCGCGAGACCAAACTAACGATCGACAAGGGTAGCTCGGCAAGTTTCTTTGGAGTTTCTCCAGTCGCCGAACTTCTCTTGCCGAAGTTCTAAAAATAATAGTATTAATTAGACGTTACAGAAACAGTACAAATAATAAAAAATAATAGGAATCTTGTTGCGGTTTAATCTGCAATTCACGATCCTCTCCCCCGATCTCGATCGTTTCGCGAATAGAGAACTTTCTTAGGCGATCTTAGCTTTCTTCGAACGATCATTAATATAATATTACACGAGACTACAGGATAAAAATTATACCCGGCTCAAGGCGATCAATACGTTTCGAGGGTATTCTGCTTTTAAATCCTTGAGCCAGACCTAAGTTTTGACTAATTGCCACGAATTAGTTGACTCGCCGACAACGTTAACCAGCGATCGTTCATGCAATTTGTATAAATATAAGTTACTCGTGATCGCTAAAAACACCATACAGAGATACTCGAGTAACTACCTTTCAGCTTTTTCTTTTTTTTCTTTTTTGTTTTTACAAAAAATCCTATGGACAAGGGAACAGTCTCTCCATGCCTTTCTCCTTTCCACCACGAAAACTGAGACACGATTCTCCCTTCATTTTCTCGTCTTCTTTTTTATATTTACTTTTATTACTTTCGCTTCATCTTAATAATTTTTCTTTCCTCATTGCTTTTCTCTCTCGTCGAATAAATTTTTCCATCGATATTCCCTTCGCGTAGCGTCCTTACGAAAGAAACGTGAAATAGAAACAAGGAGCCGAAAATGCTCGTCCGTTCGTCAAGTGAACATTAAATATATCGCAGAAGTCGAACGACAGCGTAAATCATTTATAAAACGTAACAAGATTAGCACGAAACATCACAGCGTGTAAAATCCAAGGTGAAACGAACGGTGCGTGTGTATGTGTGTGTGTGTGTGTGTCCGTGTCTATGTGTATGTGTGTGTAAGAGCGTGAGACGAAGAACAAACATCATAATAAAATATGGTAAAATCCTTAAAAACTTAATTCCCTCCATCCATTTTCATATTTCGCTAGAAGTCAATTCGTTAAAAAAATCGATCGCACTAAATATTTATCAATTTACATACCGTGAATCGCTCTTATTGCTCGCGCGGCGTATTACACACGCGCAATTCTACCAACGACATAAAGCGAGTTTGATTGTAGTCGAAGCAGTATTGGTAATTATAGTTCATAGTCGTCTCTGTATCGAGCAGTCTGACGTTTAATTCTCGTACTGAATCATTCGTCACGCGGATGAAACGCAACGACAGGCATCGTATCAATCACCAATTAGTAATTAACTGGAGGAAATTAATCGTCGGACTGCTCGGGATATCTAGTTGTCTGAGAAAATGCATAAAAAATACGGCGGTTTGATTTGGCTCGAGGCATTAAGCGTCACCGGAAACGCTGCTACGAATTCTGCTCGACAGGTCGGCCACCCTGTTTCTTTCTTTTCTTTTCTTTTCAATCGTTACGTATCGGGGGCGAAGATCTTTACGGTATTTTCGGAATTTTGCGCTTTCGAGCGCATCGCTCGCCTTTTCTCCTCGATCAACTGTCGCCGCGCTTGCTCTCTCGCCTCTCTCGCCTTCTTGTTCGCCTCGCTATTGGCTGTGGATTTTGATTTGTGAATCGGCGCGACGCGACGTTTCGCCGTGGTGCCGTTTTGCGGGGTTGAGGCCACTGTCTTTTTCTCTGGCACGGTCTGGAAAAGATGTTGAAAAATAAAGATTAGTAAATACAAAATAGAAAAGATTAATGATAGAAATTAATGATGTCGACATTAAGGATCGAGAGAAATTAGAGGTGAGTCAGAAATTAAATTGGAAACTTAACAGAATTTACAAAGAAAAATTTTTTCAAGTGAGGTTTAGTAATGTAAATTAACAGTATCATAATTGCTGATACAAGTTAAGAAGAGTTAATAAAAGGTAGAATGTTAGAAGACTAGTAAGAGGACAAAGGAAAAGAGATATAAGAAGTTTGCACTTTTAAATGTTACACAGAAATTTGCAGTTCAATAATAAGGAGAACGTACTTAAAGGAAGGATCGTTCCAAGTTTTCTTCTTCCAGCACTGTCTTTTTAACCTTCATTATTCGTGCACTCTGACGAAAATTTAAAAAAATACTGAAGAGAGTGAGAAAGGGAACTTTTATTCCAAGATGATACATTCGATCGTTGGCAACAGTGATTAATTTAATACAAATTATATAAAATTCTTGAATTCAGGAACTGTTCTTCGTACGTGCCGATATTTAGAAATATAAAGACAAGACTCAGAAAACCGTACACGTACAAATACAACGATAATCGGCAAAGAGTTCGATTCGATCTAAGAAACGTACACGCGTGTCTCACTTTAACAGAAAAACTCTTAGCGTCCAACGAATTTGTGCGAACTTGGACATTATCGGGAAACAATTGCAGGTATTTCACGTCTTCCAAATAACGATTCACGTGGAACCTCTTCCTCAATGGCAAGTAATTATCAAAGTCAATCGATTTAATACCTTCTCTATATTTTCGATTCGGCAAACGGCGAGCAACAAAATCTGAACGAACGTTTTGTGAAATATCCATAATAACGTTGGCACTGACGTTAGACGATTTTACATTTCTCGTAATTAAGCCGTAACTCAACTCTTTAATGCTCACTCGCTTTTCCGATTTAGAGCTACTACGCTTCGTAACTTTCGACACAATTTCAGAACTCATGGAGGATATTAAGGTAGACAGGAAGTTTTGTATCTCATCATTTTCTTCTGACCACGTTGGAATATTATTCGTGATATTATTTATAACGAGGGTTGACTCGTTCTTCCTATTCACCACGCAGGGGGTCAAATTCGTGAGTGAAATCAAACACTGCATGGAAAAATCGTGATTTTCAGGTGTGGAATTCACGATTTCGCTCGCAGCCTCTGAAGCTCCGTTGTCGCACAAGCTTCGAGTATTCGCATCTCGAGTGTCCAACTGTTTAATAAAATTATTTTCCGAAAGATTGTTCAGATGGTTAGAAATTACTTTCTTCAAAGGTTTGTCTCCCACGACTTTGAAAACTTTTTTCCTCCTCTTGTCGTAGACTTTCATTCTCTCCAGTTTCTCCGATCTGTTCACAGCCGAGGACAAATTCATTTGATTCTCCACATTGTAGATTTGTCTCAATTGACGCAGAGTTTCCTGAGACAATGGGACGAAAGGCTTCGAGTCGCTTAATTTCCAGAAAACGTTATCAGACGTTTCGGACGAAGCTTCTGCTTCTTTTTCGATCTTTTTCTTGGTCGATTCTTTCACTTGCTCCTTTTTCGGCTTTCTCGTCCGTCTTTTTACGTTCCACGTTCCAGCAAACGTGCAATTTTCTTCCGAAGACTTCGCGTCGGGCATCCCTCGAGATTTCCGATTATTATCTACGAAATCAAGATTCGACCAGATTTCGTTCACGACAGAGAGATTGCGCCTTTTACAATAATTATGACTCAATTTTCTCGCGTTCTTCGCTTTCAACGGGTCTTTTTCTGCCCTCGTGTGCAATATATTTTTTGCAGGTAATTTGGCAATCTTCTCAGCGTCGCGATCGACGAATAAAACATTCTTTCTCGCTTGAGGTAGTTCCTTAAATGTGACGCTATGCGCGAGTTTTTTAACACTTTCTTTGCGCGAAAAAAGGAGGGATTTATAAGGAGACTTGTTACTTTTCTCCTCGGCCCTTTTCTGGGCAATGACCGGCTTTAAATTACAAGACTTTTGCTCGCCGATACCTGATTTAATTGAATCGTTTTTTCGCTGCTTATTTTCCGTTGTACGCGGTCTTACTCCTCGATCATTTTTTACCTCCATCTTCTGGTTTGGACTTCCTCCTGTAGGACTACACGATTTGGCTTTCGATCGAACCTTGCCCATTTTTTTATCGGTTCTCTTATGCGAGGAAAAAGTACTCTTCAAACTGCTCGCATTGTTTTCTTTCTCTTGAACAATCTTCCTCTCATCTTTTGCTATCGATTCCGAATAATCGCCCTGCCGCTCGCCAAATGAACAATCACGACCTGGTTGTTTGAACTCGACGTCTTCTTTTTCAAAAAATGCCTCAAATTTCGACGAGAAACGTCTCTCGAGAGAATCATCGCGAGGATACTGATGATAAGATGGTCGTTTGTAATTCTCGAAGTAAAATGGATTTACATCGCGTACGACGTAAGACGTGCGCGGATTAAGAGGGAAACTATCGTTTTTTATCGACTGTATTTCAGTTATATTTTCACAAACGTAATCCACTTTGTAATCTTCGCAATAATTCTCATTTTCCTCTAGATTTCGGGGAACGGTTAAAGCTTGAAACGCATCGTCGCATAAACGCATTTCGAGCGCGAATTGTTCGGCTATTGGAGGGTTATAGGAGTCGTTTTTGGGGTCTTCCGGGTTGTTAAATGTTGCATCGTTGGATCGTACACGCTTATTGGTAAGAGAGTGCGAATAGGATCTACGGGAAGGCAGTTCAGCTGGCGTTACGTTATCGGAATTGTCGTGAGAATGGGGATTTTTTTCAGGAGGCTTCAAACGATCGATTGTCTGAGGGTGTACAGAAACTGAACGTACCTCTTGCCACTGAGAATTGCGTAACTTTTCTATCTGATCGAATAGTTCGTTTACTTGCACCACCTGCAGCATCACCATGTCCCAGAAGCCCGCCAGATCCTCACTCGTCGTTGGGAATTCCTCGCCAGGCACTTGGTTCTGCAACCGAAGGTTGAACGTTCAATTGTAAAGAGTTTTCAAAAATCAATTTCAACTCGAGTCAAAATATATTGCTGTACGTAACTATAGTGCCATATCGGAGTAAAATTAATATCCGTTTTATTATAAATTGTCACATATTATAAGAAAAGTTAAAAAGTGCAAAAATTTCCGTTTCCTATATATATTTAATTTTTCTATTTTATATAATCTTTGAATTTTATTAAATATGGAATCTAGTAAATTTTTAATGACATTAAATATAAAAATAATATCCCTCCTAAAATTTCTTGATTAATTGCTGGATTTGTCTTATCTTTTTGTAATCAATAATTTTTAAAGCCAAGCGACATTACTTTCCTTAGAACAATAAATCAGCATATGTAAATAAATGTTTTAATAAAGAATAAACAATACAGAATATTAATATAAAGATAAATATAATTAATAAAATAGACTCAATCGTTATTTTATAGAAAATTATTTGAACATTACATGATATACAAAGACTTACGATATTTTTCTGGCACAGTCCCTCGAATTGTTGCATCTTCTGTGAGGCAAGTAACCTAGCTTTGCCCGCAGCCGAGCGCAGTTTTCCGGCTGCCTCTTCCGGAAGTGCAACAATATCGTCACTAGCCAATTCCGCTTCCGCTGACGCAGCTAACGAGAGCAGCCTGTCTGTCTCCTGTTTCAACAACTGTAACAATCGTCCATAAAAATGTCAGTAAACTCTTTTCTTACGTACTTCTTCGTTCCAGTTAGGTGTACCTTCATGAAGTAATGTCCATTTTTCTCTTCGACCGTTTTCTCCGCTTCCTGAACCTGTTTCGCCACGTTCGTAGAGCTGGCGCTCGGTTCTAAGACAGGTAGAACTACCTTTGGAGCAGCTGGCTGCTGATCCGGAATGCTAGTCACGCTGGAGTTCAGCTTTTGCGCTCCGCTATCCGCTAGATTTCCGTCTAAATTCTTGGCAGCTGGGATTTTTGGTTTCTGCTCGGCCTTCCGCGAAACTGGCGTTACCCTGACGATAAAGGAACATGCAGTTTTACAAGTCGCAGGTTGTTCTAGGTGGTAATAAATTTTCTCATGCAACAGTAACAAGTTTAGCGATAAAATGAGAAAAGCTTTCACATGTTAATTCTATGAACTTCTTTCTTTCAATCCACAAATATTATTGGCTAGCAAAATCATTGTGCAAGAGGTGTATATAATATTATCGACCAAGAAACTTATCAAACTGCATGAAAACGAATGAACGAATAGATAACTATAGTTATGCCTAAAGTAGTGTCTTTTCCCCGGTGAACAGGACTTTATTCTGATTAATACTAAAGTATTACAAAGACATCAAGAAAAGATTTAAAAAACAAAACTACCTCTGTAAAGGCTTGAGGACTTGTTCTGAACCATCCGTAGGTCTTCTAGGGCTAACCACAGGAAGTTGAGCTCGGAACTCTGGTCTCAGATGTCTCAACACTGGTAAATTTTTCAAGGATTCCTCGGTATTTGCATTCTCAGTCGATACGTTGTTGTTGTTACTAGATTTATTAAGACTGCTGTCAGTATTGCTTAATCTGCTAGTGCTGCGTCTGAAGAAGAAACCCTGGGCTAGTGCTCCGGGACCGTAGAGCCGTTCCACTCGTTGCTGAATGAAAGATTTCTCACTACTTGTGCTGCTGTTTATCGTTTGATTTTCTACTTGCTCCATCGTGCCGTTCAATATATTCGTGTCGCTAAACGAAGCAGTCGAAACTGCGAACAAGGAAAAATTTAAATAAATATAGTATTATAACACTAGAAAATAAAAATTTGTTTGAAGTTCCTAACAACCTACAATTTGACATTTAGAAACATTTATAATACAAAGGAAGAAGAAACCAATATTAAATCACTTACGATTAACAGTAGGTTGCTTCGGAGACACTGAAAAATGTTTATTCTGTTGACTGCAAGACATCATCTGCGATATTCCAGGAGTACGCTTCGTCGGGGTAGAAGCTTGAACCGGGCTAATGTCAGAATACGTCGAATGCAACACGCCCTTGTCGACCTCGGAATAACCCTGATAGATACTCATCGAACTTCTGGATTCCCTGTAAGTCTCCACTTTACACTCCTCCTTCAGACCGTTCGAGAAACCATTTTGTCTATCCATTGCTAGGGGTGAAATTGACTGACTCTTAGGCGGATAGGGGTGCGCTGGCACGTTGAGATTTTCGTTCGATCTGAAACATACGATACAGTTTTATGTCAGTGAGACAGATGTGTACTGCTAATGAAAAATTTTTACGATTAGTTTCTAGTCAAGATCTTTGTTGATTTATTCTTTGTTAACCAGGGGAAAATCGTCACTCGAATTGCCATTCTTTTGTAATTTTTCTATATGTTTTTCATTTTATTCGACTCAAAAATATTACTGAATTTTAATTCTGTAATTATAGAAATCTTTGATTAAGACTAGATAAGAAATTCGACTAAAAAATGAAATACAACATAATACTGTGCAAAAATCATACGATGTCCTGGCTTTCTGATAAAATGTATAAATTTCATGCGATTATCAGATCAGATACGCTGCAATCTGACGAGATATTTTACCTGAAAGCTGCCGGGCTGGTGTCTCTGGTGATCAACCTGGTGCCAGGGCTGCTGTCCCTCGATCGGAATCCTTCCCTCAGCTTGCTGTCGTACCTATTGATCCCCGAATAGCCGCTGATGCTACAGGCCAGACCCAAGTAACTCGGTTTCTTCACTGTCAGCTGCTCTGGTTCCGGGCTGCTTCGATGACCATTGCTGACGTTTAACTTCTCATCCGGCGACAAATGCGACTTCTGCAGCGTTTCGCTGCTGCCGTTTGCTAGATTCTCCGGCGAGGATACCGAGTCACCGTTGCAAGACAAATTCAGGCTGTGCAACGTTTTCTTCGATATCGTGTCTATGGTGTTCTCTGCAAATCACAAGCCTTCCATTGATCTCGCAAAGTTCAGCTTCATCGAGGCCTACGCTTTTGTTCCTGATCCCGTTTCACTCTTAGACACGCTGATTTAAATCTACACGCCGAGCAGAGATTATTCCATACACGAGCACGCAATGCCAACTACGAGGTTCTCGCGAATCTTTCACGTATCGTGTTCGAACGCACGATCCAAATGATGCACTTGAGCGCGCGCGTCCCGCGAAGAGGAGAACCGCACGGAAGAAAATAGGAAAAGCGTTTTCCCAGCGGGAGACGACGAGAAGAAGGTTCGATACGTGCCCGTTCGAAACGCGACACAGGAATAACCCTGGAATGGCAAGAGGCCGGCCGAGTCACGATGCAAAAGAGACAAGACCGCGCCTCTCTGCATCTCTCCTCGCTTCGGGCTCCTCTTGGCACCGACGACGATAGAAAGAAGCCGGTGCTCTCTCTGCACTTGCTGCCGCACTCGCCTACGATCTAAATTCGATCGACACCGCGGGGTGTCGAGTGAAAAGGAAACGATCCAAAGGTGGAGCCTTGAACGCCACCGAGATCGTCTCGCCTAAAATTTGAGTTGAGCGAGTCGATCGACGAATGTGATCCTTCTGTGGTGACCTTCGGCGCAAGGTCAAGCGCAAGGTCGCACCATGATCGCCCTTCAAATTCCACAGGTTTCTGGATATTCCACTAACATTGATTTCGGGGATTTCGCTCGTTCGTACCACGGTGGAGACACGTGTATCGTGATGTATGCATGAGACAGGGGGCAAAAATACATTATTCGTTTAAAAATTCATTCATCACTTGATTCTACCATTTTAACGCTAAAAATAACAAAATTTATGACAAACTACAAAGTAAAATTCTAGCATTGGATTGCTCTTCATTCTGGGAAGACGAATCTTGGATTCTTTTGAACGTAACAAATTCTCTGGAAATTCTTGCAATCATTGTGTATTGTGATACACGTGTCTCTGCGTAAAACGCGCGTGAAAATTTTGGCAAAGAATTTTCGAAATTTAATCATCAATCAAAAGGATGCTTCACACAAAATCAAGCCATCTTTTTAAATTAAAAATTCATCGTCGACTCTAACTAATGTTAGAGGATAATAACCTAAATAGTAAAGTTGCTTCCGTATTGCTCCGTAATCCTTTCATTATTACCATATTATTACTGTCTTGTGACAAAACTTCCAATAATACTATAGCAGCATCCAGACATTTTCATACAAGATGTGTCATGGACTAAGTAAGAGATACAATTTATGAACAATGACAAGCAAAATTGTCAGGACACTATTACAATTAGTTTCCTGATTCTAACTCAAAACCGTCTTAGGTCCAAGACCTAAAGAAAACATAGCTTTTCTCGTAACGTCTAATCAATATAAAGAATTAAAATTAATCAATATTTATCAGATTGTGTAACAATTCCAATCGTTATCAAATTATTATAAACAATCTATACATATATCCTTGTGAGACCATAAACCTACAACAGGAAGAATCAATGTATCTATCTATCGCGCGACAGAAACTACACCGATGAAAAATGTCGAAATCCACGATTCTAGAGAAACGCTGTAGTGCAAAAATTTTGTAAAAATGTTGGAAACTGTGCTGGATCCTGGAAGATAGCGAACCTGATCGGTCGGACGCGGATTGATCGACGTCCAAACTGCAGCTGCCGATGCTCTCCTGGCTAGTCATGTTCGGACGATGGCTGGCGACGATGTTGATGGTGATTTTCGGGTCCGGGTCGAGGCGGCGGTAATTAAGCGGTTGTACTGCAAGGGAGAGGGGCCTTGTACGGCGATTCGATTTGATGCCGGCGGCGCCTGGGACCGACGGCGTCAGCGTCGCGGCGCAATAATCGCCGACGTCCTCCAGGCCCGCTACCTCGCCGCCACCACGTGTTTGCCCGCTAGCTCGTCGACGATCCTCGTCCCCGCGGTCCTCGTGCACACTGTTGAGTTTTCGTTCTTTTTTTTGTCCCGCGATTTCTTTTTCTTCTCTCTTTTTTTTTTCATTTTTTAAAAGTGTCTCTTTACGGAGAAAACATGTCGAGGGTTTTTTTCCTGATTTTCTTTTCTCAAGATGTTTTCTGACCCGTGCGAAGATGACGGAATTAGACGATTAGACAAGTATTGTAGATTTAAAAAAAAAATTTCTTGTGTGTAAAAGTGTAAAAGTGTGTGTAAAATTGACTAGCTATATTATTGTATGTTAAAATCGAATAATTAAATTTATAGAAAACAGAAGGAGATTTATGTATTATTAAGTTACTATATTTTATTGTAACCTGCGTTCATCGTGTATAACAAAAATTGTGTCAAGAATTAATTTTTCCTTTTCTTTATCCAATTAAATCCTTTTCTGAGTATAATTTCAAGCACAGAAATTAAAATCTTTATAGAATATAAAATATAAGAATTACAAAATTTCCAAGTGGTTCTGTAGTTTTAAATATTTTTGTAAATACGCAAACACTCTGAAAAGTCTAAAAAATCCGTCATCTTCGACGCAATTTCTCTGCTGGAATTTCTATTAACTGATTCTTCGATGCTCTCGAGCTGTTCTTCCGAATCCATGCGGAAAAACGTGCCGATTTCACGAATTCAAATTCGACGACAGATCACGATCTTTCATCACCGAACGATCAATGTTCTATAGCTCCGAGTAAAAAAACGATGTCAACGGCGTGAAATGATGTATTTAAACGGTAAGAATCGCGAGAAAGCGGAACGAATTAACACGAAGCTTTCAATCAACTTTTTTGTACACGATGGAACGAAGCTCGAGGGCATCGTGGATATTAATTGGAAGCTGGTGCTACCTCACAAATTTAACCAATTTAACTCTGCTATGATCTTCAAATTTTCATATTTCGGTCTTACTCTCGTTTCAGGGGATAAAGTTTTTACGATTAAGTTTTCAAAAGACATTAATCGCGTTCGAATGGAGATTTGAAACCACGAGGAGAAATAAATCTAGATAAACCGCTTTCAAAATGCTCGATTGCCTCGAAGGAAAATCGCGCAATCGCGTTTCACCACGGTTGAAAGCAAAGCGGGAAATCGTACGAAACAATTAGAAGAGATTGCTCAACGAGACTGCATGCTCCGCGAACCTTGGTAATTTCGCGCGTAATCGTGCCACTGGTTAAACAAACAATTTTCACGGTGAATCTCGCGGAAGGAGAGAGGTCCCCGTGGCACCGCGATGCTTCGCTTTCGAGAAGCAAGTAACACGTGCGTAAACTGTATCCTCGTGGATCTAATTTTACGAAACGAGTGTAGTAGACGAGACGGAGGTAATAAATATCCCGATATCTAGCGTTACAATAGCATCAGCTTCCACGTTTTCTACTCTTAACGTACGTAGAACCTTGATCATCACGACACGTCTGTTGAATCAACTTGTTACGAATCGTTTTACAAATTAGGCAGAAACGAAAACATAATTTCATTCGATTTTTATTCTTGTTTCTCAACCGAGGAAATTTTGTATCAATTTACGTTCAGATAATTAAGGCTCTGCTATACCTTTCACGACGTGCTTGAAGAAACAATCTACAGAATCGGGAATTCGCGAATCAATCGCCACGATATTTAAACTAGTTCTGACACTTTCGAATAAAAAGTAAGAAGAGTCAGCTGTTTTATAAAGAAAGAAAGAAAAAAAAACAGAAATTATGATAGAGAAAATTATTGCTAGAAGAGATATAATTCATTGACATTTTAATTATTTGATTCTATCGTGATTTAACTTGTAATAAATAAATGTTACAACGACTTGTAAATACTTTTTGCAACCACTGTAGCTTAAATACCGTAGCGTCACGATTTATAGAAGTTTAAGGTTGAAAGCGTTGCAAAAACATCTAAAACTAAGGTACAAAACAGTGAAGACCAGCCCGCTCGGGGATATTGAACGTTGCACTTTAATTAGCCGAATTCACGCGGCGTTAATTGCACTAGCCGATCGCTAAATACACGAATCGCGCAATTATACAAGGCGGGTGCAAGCTAGTGCATCGATCGTGTACGATTCACTTTCGAGAATCGCATGCATTGCAATTAGAGGGGTTACGAGGTGGCGTGCAACGAGGAATCGATATTGTCGTTTTCACATTTGTAACGTCGCGCCAATTAATTGGATGTTTCTTCGTCACTCGCGCGAAGAACATACACATTTTCAATTTTGTTAAAAATCTGTTAGTTCAACACATATTGGTTTCGATCGCACTTTCCAAACAAGGTTCCAGAGGAGGTTACGTACAGTGTAAAAATAAACATTAGGACACGTATATCGTCACATTCTAACAAATTTTATTTTACTTGCAATTTTACGTATAATAAAACAAGCGGGAAATTCGGTCAATCGTTAATAAGTTGAATGTCAGCATTATTTCATTTAGTATTTTACAGTTACAAATTTGAGGGGAATTTAGAATGCACGTAACTAGACTGTGGATTTTTACATACATACAATTAAAAAAACATGGAACCTACACAAACCAATACAACCAATTGGTAAATCCAAATTAAATTCAATGAAATTCGTCAATTTGAGCTATAAAATCCAAAAGCTCCAATGTACCAAACATATTTTCACGGAACAACCTCGAAAGATCCGAGCTGCGAAATTGTCCCTTCAACGAATTTTTCTCTCGCCAGTTGCAAGAGAGAGAGAGAGAGAAAGAGAGAGAAAGGCGAGAGTTGATCAAGTGCTGAAAAGGTGTTGAATCTATTTGCAAAGGTGTTACGGATGTAAAGGAGCGTTGCGTGCGACGTGCATCGAAGCAAAGGTATGCGAAGACAGTGCAAGGTGATCGGTGATCATGCGTTTGATCGTGAAATGCGACTGATGATGAATGTGAGATGAAAACGAACGTAGCCGGGGGAGAAAAACGTCGTCAGAAAATATCAAAGCGTCACGAGAGGATCATGTCCTCTTCAGCTATTCCCCTCCTTCCGATCGTAGAGAAATCACGTGTCGTTGCTGCTCATTGTTAGCCAGCAACGCTAATCAAAATTCATTTCTTAATCAAGTAATTACGATTCCGTTGACCGTAACGTTAACGAGCGCGAGTTCAGAAGAAAGAACCAGCCTTAAAGAGAAGACCATCGCGAGCCACTGGGTTTAACAGAGCCGTCAGTGGAAACAGTGAAACTATTGTTGCCGTTGGATAAATAAAACGGTTCGTTACATTCGCAGGAACTCCGCGGGGAGAGAGAGAGAGAGAGAGAAAGAGAAAAAGAAAAGTTTCGCTGTTGAAATGAAACGAAATAAATTGTACGTATTTATACACAGCTATACGTAGCTGGAAGGTTGAAATTGATCGCGTATATACGTTGCTCATTTGTTAAGAGAATGAAAAGTTTACACGTGAACCGCCACTGAAGAGGATAAGATCGGTGAAACTACTCGCGCGAAATCAAGAATAGGAGGGCAATACGCCGCGCTTGGAAATCGAAATCGAGTAGAAACTGCCCTACCTCCTACGCCAGTGCTTCCAAAGTAGGAACTTGGACACGTTCTTTTTCGCCACGGGGTTCACCGTGTAGGTGCCGCTTTCGATTTTCAGAGGCATCTTCTTCCACGCACTTTCGATCGTGCCACGAATCGACTACGTTCATCGACTATCGATGTTCCTCCGAGTCCTCGAGAGTCTTATTACTGTATTATTGTAGCCGAGGATGATATCGGAGCCGAGTTACTCGCGTTTCTATCGATTCGCAAGCTGCTCTTCGCGAGCCTGAACCTCGTTTATCAGTACGTTTATTATCTTTTGACTTCAATGCAAACTTGACACACGAAACCGCATGGTGCATCACGATGCAGAGACCTTGAGTCCTGAATCTGACGAGAGCATCCGTTTGCAACTTCGACGCGTAAAATTTGATAAAGCGTTAAAGAACCATCGTCGCCATTCTGAAGTTTCTTGTTGCTTCCTATTGGAATTTGTCTCGCGAAACAAGTGTACACTCGTAGTCGAAGAAGATGACACCACTCGATAAAAATACTGTTGGAACAACACGTTTTCGGATGAATCACACTTGAGATGAATAGAACATAGCCAGGATCGACTAACGCGAAATCTTTCTTGCTCTTTGACGGCCTTTGTCACCGGCAAGAACTCCACGAAAGCACGTTGCTAGGATGACTAGTTACCGAAGACTGGCATTCCCATCTCATCTCTCTCTTCTACGACTCTCTAACGTACTCTCTCTCTCTCTCTCTCTCCCTCTCTTTCCTCTCTCTTTATCTCGTACCCTCGGCACGAGGATATTTTGGGAGCACTCAAAAAACCACGAAAGCACACGAGTTGCTTCCACCGGTATATCTCCGGAATAAGCACCAAGTTACCACGGTCCCCTCCGGTTACGCGGATTTTTCCCAATTCTTTCAACGTTTCTCAATCTATTTACGAGTGTAGCTTAATCAAGGGATACGGCTCGGGTCGATCAATCCGAGTGATTTTCTGGCGCGATTGACTTTATGGTGTTTGAACAAAATTAGAGAGGCGACGAAAGCGATGGAAAGTGTATTCGGAGCAAGTGAAGAAATTTTCGATGAAAGATGAATGATCAGTTTGGTCTGAGACTTTTTGAGTATTTCTCTTAACAATGATCGCTATAATTTGTTTAAATTCGAAAAATTAATGTAAAATACTCGTTTGTCGATTAAATTATACATCTCGATAAATTTCATTGTCAGAACGCTCGTCAGTTCCTGAAAATTATTTCCTTATTTCCTTGCGCCTATTTCGAAAATTACAGTTTCTAAAATGAAATACAAATCCTTGACTCCGTTTGCTTTTACGCTAATTGCGCGCGTTGTCTAACGATAAGAAAGAAACGCGCACGATGGGACACCGGGTACGGGAGATTTCGTGAAGAGCACGCGTGCGACGAACGTGTTATTAGTGGCGGAAGCAGGGTAGAAAACTATGGGGTTAGTGGCTTGAACACGTGTCTGGCACGCGTACCATTTCCACAGAAATGTTTCACGCGTCGGAGGCTCGTGCGTTCGATTTCACGTTCGTAAGAGCGGCAAAGTATCAGACGAAGGAGCTCCACAAGGGTTAATAACCCTCTCTTTTCACAGACCCTTTCAAAAGCATCGCTTTCTAACGTGCCGACAGTCTCTAAGCATCTGGGATTTCCTTTCTGCTCGTCTTCAAATGCTTCCTTTTTTTTTTTTTAATGTTGCAAATTCCTTTGATGCCCCGCGATATTTCATCACTAAAATTCCCTTTCTTGATACTTTTAATTACTGGAATTTCCCGTTTGGTACGATTGATACTTTTCCTGCGAATGGAGTTTCTTCTCTCAGCACTGTTCATTGATTTTTATCAAAGAATATCTTCGTCTCTTTATTACTGGAAATTCTCTGTGATATTTCTTGATGTTCATTGTTGGAATTTCTCGTTTAGTATCATCAATATTTTCTCTTCTAGCATTGCTTATCAGAGGAACATCTCTTCGTCTTTTTATTTTATTGCTGGAGTTCCCTTTTAAGAAGACAACGTTCGATCAGTGTTCCAGTTTGTCGTTCGTCTATTTCCGGATCCGAGGAAACAGATCCCCGTGATTTATGGATTTGGTAAGTGAGACCGACAAGGTACAAGCATGTCACTGAAAGGGAAAGAGCGAAAGGGGTTTCGCGTTGGTGAAACGCGTCGAGCCTGAGTTTAACGATCCCTGCGTCAACACGAAACCTCGTAAATATACGAGTAAATGTATAAATATTTGAATCACGATTAAGAATACAATTTTAACTGTTTCAACCTTCGCGATTAACCAACAAATCATTAATAATTTAAAGAAGAAGAAACTCCTCAATTTGTTATAAGTTTCATAATCTCACTGTCAGAGTTTCATTCTCAAAGAAAACGTGCTTGTTTCTAAATTTGGTCTTTGGACCAGTCGAGTGCAATCTAGACGTATCTTGAGAGCAAGTATACAAAAATTTCTATTCTCGCGCTGGAACATGTTTCTCGCGCATCTGAAGGGGCCCACGTACGTTTGATCCGAAACGAATGTATCCCGGTCACCGAAAAAGTCAGCGAACGACATAAATACAGTCGGGCAGGCACGCATGACTAGCGTGAAACAAGAACTGCCGTCTGGGAATGCAGAAAGCGCAGCTATGAATTCAAATGCAATATGGCGCGCTCACCATGGCGAAGTCACTATTCGAAGGGCGCAGCTGGACGGATGGGAAATTACACAGGGCAGCGCTCAAAGTAAACCTTGGCACGCGCAAAGCGTGCATTGTCAATGATTCCAAGCGTTGCTCGATCAATCGACCGAGCAAAACCTTCGTAGAACATGAATTGAATCGCATCGCTTTCACGCGTCGATTTATGAGTTAAGTAGAGTAGAGATTTCATTGGCGACATTTACGGTCGTGGTACGGAAAAGTGTAGTGAAACTTCATTTCTTGGAATGAAATTTTAATTTTAATTCGATTTATTGGACTTTGAATGTTTGAATGAAAAGTGACAAGTAGTTGGGAAAAAGTGTATCAATTCTAATCGTTAGAGTGTTTTGTGCAAATTTGTACTTTCACACGAAATCCAAGTGCCACTTTTATTGATCTATTACGAACATTTTACATATTTTGCACAAATAATGTGCAAAGATACATAGAATATCCGGAATGTAGTATCTTTTGAAACGTCTTAGATAAAATAATTTTCTACCAACTTTATCTCTAAATTTCGTTAATGAAGCGCCAATGAAATTTCAAAGTGTCTCACAGAACACACACAGTATATTAGAAAAGAAAAAGAAAGAAAATTCGATGAACATTCAAATACGCATAGATTCCAATGAACAAATCTCGGGAAAAGATGACTGTCTATTTCATTCATGAATATTGAATGAATGGCCATGTGGTACAAGCCGGACAGATACATGTCATTCACGTTCAAACAGCTATACTTCTTGTGGAAATGCATAAAGTAGCGCACAAGAAGAACAAAAAAACATTTGCGTCTTATCTTACTGTTGCGGTTAAGTAATGACTCGAGTTGCAAACGTGATAACGTATCAGCAACTCGGCGGCTTTGTGGCTTGTTTCACTGTTGAAACCAAACTCTACGGAGATCGTGTAGGCAAACAATACTGAAATATTATGTTAACCGAACAATTATGTACAGTTGGATGGTACCCATTTATTTTATTCGTGTTTTCCTGCGGATGAAACAACCTGTAACGAATGCATTACCGTGCAGATCGCGTATACCTTGAGAAAGATAGCGATTTATCGTGTCCTTCGTACTATTTTTTGACTCAAAAAAATATTCACAACTCCTGTATGGAACTTTTTAACCTCTTGCGCTGGAATGACGTGCCACGTACGTTGAGAATTTTTTGTCCCAAAATTGCAATATTTTCTCAATTTTAAATATATTTAAGTATAACCCAGGCAAAATAAATAATAAATTTATTACTTTTCAATAATTTCTATCCAGTGATATCATACCGACGAGGTCAAAGCGACGAATTATTGTACACGATTTGGTCACTCGTTATGGTCCGCAATCAGTTGCCAGCGCAAGTGGTTAAAGATACTACGTGTGTGTCACAGGAAACATTTTGAAATTTTCGTGGACACTGTATATTTGAGTCTCAACTTTGAAATAAATCTACGTATGTATATTTTACGGAAATTCTAGAAATTCTAGAATATAATTACTTGATAAGAAATTTCATATAGATATAGAGATTATCTACATTTAAATATTTAATATTTATTATCAATATCTTACTAAATATTTAATACGTTGTATATATTTCGAAAACCAGGTATAATCATGATCTATTATTAACTTCAGCCTTGGGTTGTCTATGGAGGGTTGAAATCCAACTATCTTTAGATTCTTCAGGAATTTTCTGGGCAGTCAGAAATTCGTTCGACTCGGGGATTTCTCCTACCATTTCTGTTTGCTAAGTGAACGGAAAGTCGAGGGATTTTGCAAGACACAGGTGTCAGCAAACAGGCTTTAATTGTAAAGAAAGTCCGTGCAGATGACATTCGCATACCTCTTGCTAACAAGTACGTAACAGAATTCGGGCATTGAGCGTCATACGCTCTGTTTAATCGATTAAGAAACTGAATTTGGGCTAATTGCGAATTATTCACCAGTTCTATTATTAACAAATTTCTTACTGCTCGGAAAAAGACGAAATGTTTGTCACTGACATGAGTGATTTTCTAAAATGTAAAAGAAGAAATTAAGAGCAGAGACTAAACATATTAATCATCTTAAAATTTTTAAGGAAAATTTAATATTTTATTAAATTACTAGATTACTATTAATCATTTTACGTGTCAAATGTTACGTGAGAGCACTACGACAATATAATTTGAGCTTGACAAGCAAATCGTCGTGACTCTTCGTCTGTCGAACAAGTTTCCCCACGAAGGATGAAATGATCCAAGATATCTGTAATCTTGTTTAGTCACTGAATTGTTTGATAATTTTTATCAACGATCAAACGCGAGAATAACGTGCACTTTCCTCGACCGCCAGACGATTGGCTTTAACTCCGATTGAAATGTCAGTTCATCGAGATTCGAAGCGAGAGTTTACTGACTCTCATCGATAAGAGGATGCTGCTGCAACGTGATGGCACTAGGTAACTCTATCCTGACGTCGCGGTTGAGAGCTCGTAAAGTATATTGAGTTACGAAATGAACGGTAAATCGAGGGGGATGAGTCTAAAATAGAGAGCCACTGCCACCGCGACATGGTTTAAATACCGGCATTAAGACGATCTTCCGGTTATACGGTCCAGGCCATGGGGATCGTGTCCGCCTGCGATCGATCAAAAACGAACGTAGATAAATCCCTGTGAGAAAGATTGTTAATCGATTTCAAAATTTTTTTACAGCGAATCGATCATTGAATTTGAAAAAAAAGCAATAGTTTCTTTGAAGAATCATTAACTATTCAAAGCGTCATCCTCATCTGGAATCAAAATTAAATGAAACCATTTTCAGAATTCTTGAAATCGATAAATATCTCGAAATTAATAAAATGATTTGGTTCTCTCGTTTACAGTCTATTATAAATTTTTCTATCCATTAAATTCCCATAGAAGTATAAAAATCCTACATGTCCGATCCTATTTTACAAATCCTCTGCATCTCTTAGAACGAAGACGAGATCTGCGTCTCTCAGAATAAAAGTAAGAATCCTTCGAAACGACGAGGATAAGATCGTTGACTCGAAGCTTCATCTTCGATTCTCACATTTATCTTCTCAAACTCCAGCGACTGCGAGGTACGAACACGTCGAATCGCTGGATCCTAGGACGGATCTTTCTTTTTCGGAAATCGCCGAGAGCCCAAGTGTCGCCAGTGCGTACAGTCAGGGGTAAGTGACACCGGCTGAACTCTCTCGTTTCTATATATAAACGAAAATAAACCACGGTGACATTTGAACCACGACGCTCTCTTCGTTCCGTGTGTACTCGCGCGACCCGTTGGTCCTTCTCTGGGATGCGACGAGACGCGTACCAAAAGGGAAACGACGCCGCGAGCGTCGCGACGACCGCCGAGAAAAATTGTGTCAGCTAAATTAGGAGAACGCCGTTCTCTACTGCTTTCGGAACCGCTTTTTTCCCCCTGCGTGCACTTTCGTTTGTATTGGAAACAGGGCGATCGATCAACTCCCGCCAACCTGGACACGAAGAAAGCGTGCTCTTGTTTTTCGATCTTTTCTCACCACATGTCCGCTACTCGGACAAAGAGAAAACGGAGCAGATGTTCGATAGAGCGAATTAATCGAGAGGGGTATCAGAGATTATTGTTTGAAAATTGCAGTGACTGAGCGTTCTGGTGCAATAGAGTTTACAAGTATCATTCGATAATGGAGTTATCGATATATATTCGCACATTATTTTTTGACACTACTAAATTTTACTCAATTTTGTTTGAACGCTGGATAAAATCTTATGCACTTCGAATCATCAAAGTTACTTTCCAAATGTCTCGAGTTCTCGATTTATCACGAAATTATACATCTAACAATTATACATCTACTGTTAACACAAAATAAAATTCTTTTAATTATAAATAAATACTAGGAAAATTTATCAGTCAGCCACTTATCAATGATTCAAACGCAAGTGCCTGTTCGTACAATGTCACTCTTACTGGTCATTCGATGATTCTGTCCTTCTAGATAGAACGTGACTCATTTCGCACCATGTAGGTGGACACGTCGTAGATTGGCAAACATATTTACAGAGTGCATTTTACGTAGGAAAGAAAGTTTTTACTTTCCCTCCGTCTCACGATCCTTGGACATTGCAGTCTTCCGAGTCAATGCTCCTCACGATGCAGCTTATTAACGAATTAATTTCAACGATATATATCGCGGCTCGCAGACAGTCCTTGCGCGTTGAATTAGGAATTTCAGCACGCAGAAATTTCAAACACGGTGTACCGTGTACTCTCGGAAAAATACATTGCCTTTGTTCCAAGAACATCGAGAAATACGCTCGATTCAATCATTGAAAATGTTGAAATCACTCGAATGTTTCGAATATTTTCGCGATCTGTTGTACACAATCTCAATGTGCAACAATTTTAAAAAAGTATAGCGGAAGAAACGAAAGCGAAAATTTTACGAAAAATCGTTCGAACCTTCAAAAACGAAGAATTTTCTACAACTGATCGTTTTCCACGAACTTCACCGTCAAAATTCGCCAATGAAAAGAAAATGAAAGGTATCGAAAAGTCGAAGACGCGGAGGAATAATTGCGATCTTCGCGGCGAAGGAAGCAACGTCCATTCGATATTACCGAGGCAATCTATCGCATCCTGAACGATTCTAATGAAGCAACGCGCGGAAATCGCAAGCATTGTTTCGCCACGCGATGGGAATGACAATCGAGGAACGAAGGGAGCGCGAGAGAGGGGTCGAGCATTAACAATCGCGGCTCCGGAAAAAGACACCGATTATAACCCTACGATTTCTTTTCTTTTCTTTTTTTCCCTCGTCGTATCTTGACGGAAGCTCAAACAAACAACTCTCTTCTGCTCGAGTGCGAGAAAAAATATACTTCCTTGACGGACGGGTGGCTTTTCAGGGCGAGACGAAACGCGGAAAACAAGGAACGCGAGATGCCGATTCCAGCGAATTCATTACCGGACTTTCACCTCGATAACGGAGTTTCCGTTTTGTCGTCTCGGTCGTCGTGGCAATTCCGAATGATGCTGAAGGAAATCACAGATTTGGCGATCCATTTAGAAAATATATACTATATACCATTATCGTAGATATAGTATTACTATTCACATAACTTTTGGATAATGATTTGCGATAATGGTTCGACAATAGAATAGAATAGGAAACGTTTCAGTCAACGACAAATTAAGAACCTATAAGGAGTCATCGAGTGATCGATAAATTGCATATTTAAATTCTGATAGAAGAATTAATAATGACGCGTAATATATTTTTAATTCGAACAAATTTTATATACATTTTGCGTCGAGTATATATATTAATTTTGGACAAACCGAAAATTAGAAACTACATATGCTATCTCCTTGTAGTCAATTGTATAATTCATCGAATTAGGTAGGCATCTATTAATTTGAAAATCTACATGAATTTGATATATTTATAAACATGACTAAATAGCGGAGATTAAATAAAATATCCAGTATTTAGGATATTTCATATAATTCTGCATACTGTACGATTCTGTAAGATTCTGGAATCTTAAATTTCCCAAAAATGCACAAACGTTCTCAGTTTGGCAATGACGATGAGAACAAATAATTACAAAGTATCTTGCATAAATTTATAATCGAATTGCAAGTACTTATCAGAAAGTTGCAAGTACTTCTGAAATTTCCATACTTTCATAAAAATTACCAAAAAATTAGTTGCGAGAGAGAGAGAGAGAGAGAGAGAGAAAGAGAGCGTCATGGACAATTTGGCTGACACGTGAAGATTCCTTTGGGCAAACTGGATTTTAACGGGTATTTTTTATAGCGGCGCATAAATTCCTTGGTGCGGGCTGCTGGCGACGAACGACGAGATAAATCCGTATTTATTTAGGGGTCGACTTTCGGGGTCAGTCACTTTTGGAAATCGGTCGGGGAATGTTGCACTCGCGCGAGCTTATTTTTACCGCGGAGTTGATCGTAACGGCAAGGTTCTCTCTCTGGCGGAGGTGCGCTCACGCGAAATACGGCTCACAGGAAATAAAAGGCGTGCACCCGGTTGCACGTGCAACGGAAGAATGCATAACGACCGGCCAACGCGATGCCTGCACCGTTATTAATATGATCCGCGAGAGTTAATTTGCTTTTTAGCTGAATCATCCGCGGAACGCGAATGCAAATTGTTTTCTGTTGATTCTGCGTTGCTCGACAATAGAGACAATATTGTCTCTTCAAACGAACTATTATGGACTTAATTATCGATTGAACAGATAAAACGCGAAAAAAAGTTATAATTTATGGAACTAAATTGCAATTGGTAAGAAAAATGAGTGTGTATAGTATAGCTCTGTATGCTGGAACAGAATGTTTGATATAAATTTTCAACTTCCTTTCGTTCGTCGCGTTTTTGTATGTAGAACAATTATGAAATAAATATATATAATATGATAATATTTGTAAGCGTTTTCCCCCGAATTATTATACCTACGCGGGATGGGGTTGATTCTATTTTCTTTTCTATTCTTAGATTATTACAAGGGAAGATGATCTTTGTGAATTTTTTTCATGAATAACTACAATGTGAAAATATTCGGATTTTATTAATGTATCTGTCAAATTCACTTTCTAATTCTTTTTCAAAGAAAAATGTTACAGAATGACGAAGTTAAATCTTGAATATTTGAAACAAAAACTCTTTCCAATTCGCAATTTCGCAATAATTTATAGGAATCTATTGCCTAACTGTAGACTTTTTCGAAAAATTTGAACGACTACGAAAATGCCATCAATTCGAAGAAGAAATCCTTCGAATTCTTTACCGAGGGAAGTACCGATTTCTGTTTGACACTGCTGTCAATTCTGACGAACACGTTCGGAGGAGACACCGGACGAGAGGAACGATTTTAATGAAGATACTCGAAAAATTAGAGCCAATTGGAGCCACTTTCCAGCCTCTGATAGGAACGTGCATAAATTGAGCGTGGGTTCACGTTCGCGACCCAGAATCCAGCCAACGAGGCTCCCCTATCTTCCCTTTAACACACGCGCAGATTTGTTGCGCGAAAAAAAGAGGGAGAAAAAAAAAAAAGAAAAGATCTTGCATAAATTTGAATCGGTTACTTTGTTCAATATATACATATATGTATATATATATATATATACACACACACACACACATAGTTGAAGCTTCCTTCACGTTGAACTCGAGCGGCCTGGTTTAAAATCCCAAATTGCAAATTTCGCGAAGACGAGCCGAGAAGCGGGTTCGTGACACGGCATTCTTCGATGCTGATTCGCGGAACTACCGACGATTGGCTCTTAAAGAGGAAAGATTCACGAAAGTCTTCCATTCGTTTTCACGGTGGTCCAGGTTGGTTCCAGCAGTTGACGAATTCCAATTTTCCAACATATTAGTCGAACAATAAATAAACGAAGATTACGCAATTTCGCAACTCTGTCAATAATGGTACAATTCGATACGATACAAACACAAAAATATTAATTGAATCAAGGATAAATAACGTACCAATATTATTAATAATATTACGCGGTGGAATTTTTGAAACCTATATTCTTCTGTTTCACGTTAAGCTATGAAGTTTAAATATTATATTTCAACATCCCTGACGATACCTTTTTTTAAAACTTTTATAATAATTCTGAACCACCGAATCTCGATTTGGGACCACTGACTCTGTCTCCTCGCATGATTTACGGGGAAGTGAATGAACGCTGGCTGAACGCCAGCGATGATGACGATGACTCGTAAAGACAGAAGAAGGGCAATGATCGTCCGTGCCATTTCGAAATTGCGTGCACTTGCGATACATCGTTTGTCAATGATATGAATGTTAATGAGTGAAGAGAGAATTTTGTTATTCGTGCTCGATCATCCGCTGTGTGACCAGTGGTACTAAACATTGCGTGCATTTGTACAATATCGTGTATCGAGCTATCTATTAACTAACAACGAGTGCAGTGGCGAGAGTATAAACAAGAAAAAAAGTCATTCTACCGAATTTAGACTTTTTTATTCAGCCAAATGTTTGAATTATCACGAAACTTTTATTTATTTTACAAATTTACAAATTTTCAAAGAGCTTCTCAATTAGAAATTCTATTCTTATTTTACAAGTTTTGCAAGTATAATACAGAATACGAGAATTTGTATTTCCAAACGCTGCACTGTTAAAGAAGAATAGAAATAAAATTTTTCACAACATAAAATCGATTGAATTTGAACATTTCCCTATTTATACTCTCGCCATTGCATACTAGGGTAGTTCTTCTGTTTGACTGAAAGAAAATGTTCTGTTCGGACAAAAGTGTAGACGTGAAAAGTTTAAAACTTTCAATGAATAAACTCGAGACAGGAACTACTACGATCTATTATTATATACAGAATAAAATTGTCATTAATCATTAATTAATAATTCTAAACAAAATTGTAAACATATTGTGCGTGTTTAAAATTATATGGTAATACACGTATTTCACAGTGGACAATACTAATCAGGGTTCGCAGGTGGTCAAAGAAGAGAGACGACAGAAGAAAACACTTTGGCTTTACGATAACGATCGTTGAACGATTATAAAATATAAAATATCCTCGCGATCGAGTCATAATTGCAGACTACGCGACGTTGCCCCAGCGTCAAATAATCTGTAATCGTAAATTACTACCGGCGCAGCTGTAATCATTGCTCTCGGAGGCAGCGATTAATTATCATTCATTAGTGCACATTGTCTGCAGCTGCGTGTTTCCTCGCATACCAGTTTGCTCTGTACAAAACCACGATTCATCACTTTTTTTTTTCCACTATCGCGATTAATTGTCTCATTTTTTGTAGGACTAAATGTACCAGCAGCGGATCGAGGAAAGTTTGAATGGCAAATGATAATTTTATGAAATAAAATAAAATTTCTATCTATCATTTTGTATGTATTATAGTCTGGTTCTGGTATTTGATTGTATTTCGATTAATGCAAAAACAACAATAAAAGAAATAACAAAGAAATATTAAATTATTCGTGCCTGTATCTATTAAATGACAAGTATTTGATATTAAATATTATTTGTCGAAGCTGCCACACTGACCGAGAAAATCGGAGCTATGAATTTCTAAACAACGAGTCTACTTTTTAATGTTACGCGATTATTAGACTAACTGTTCTCAGTTCGCTTGGACTTATTTCTCAATAATAATCCAAAATAATATAAAAATATTTGCTTCACGTGCTGTTTTAATTTAATTCTAAAATAAACTTTAGAAAAAACTACTTACTACTTTTTTTTTTTGACAAGTCGAGAATTTATACGAAACTAAATTTAATTTTCAACTGTATCATTGCAATTTTGAAGTTAACCGCGAACAAGGCGTTACGCGTAAAATAATTTTCCCAGCCGAACATAAAATTCTGCCTAGACGCTAACGAGCCGACGTCAATCTCGTCGCGTTTCAATTAAAATTCCCACCATCGGGGGCGGGAAACGCAACCCCAGGGAATTCCCTGGAGGGCAGCGATGCGGCTATTCTATTTTCGTTGGCCAAAAAAGAAAGAAAGAAAGAAAAGAAAAAAAAAAAGGAAAAAAGAAAAAAAGGAAGACCGATTGTTGATAGAATATTTCGAGCGACAGTCGAAAGAGGCGGATGTGCGCCGCGAGCTTTTCACCGGTCGTCTCTGTTCTTCTTTCGCGCGGTGTTACGATCAGGGGGGAGGAAAGCGGGGAACCGGATTTCCGAAAAAGGGAAAGCGACTCGGGATGCAGGTTGCCTGTGTGTCGCGAGCCTGTGCACGCCCACGCAAACGTGATAAATTATACGAGGAGGCGAGACTGAAGGGGTCACCATAAAAGAACCTGTTACGTTCCAGATATTAATCCGACTAGCGGGCATAAAATCGACCAATGTTCCACCGTTGTTCTCCTCGCGTTTCGGCGATCTCTCGCAGAGTGAACTTCGAACCCGTTCACTTTACCGTGTCAACGTGTTAATCAAGGTGCGCTGCTTCTTTCGTCATCGATTCGTTAACGCTACGACCACTTCTAGCAATGACGTTTCATTTCCTTTGAGCGAGATGTATTACTGTAGACTGTTGATTTTTATTTTTTTTATTTTTTTTTTTTTTCATGAGAAAAATGTACGGAATAAAACGAAGTGTTTGTTTGTATAATATTTGGTGGACGAGATAGATTTTTATTTAAACATCGTGGCTATATAGATCCACAAAACTATGAAACTGAGTAAATATCTGCATTTATAGATGATCATCTTTTGTCACAGTTTCAGAATATTTTGTAAAAAACGAACTCTAAACAGAAAACTTGCTGTTAAATCTCCAATTCTACTTTGTGAGAAATCTACGTCTCTCAGAGTGAAAGCAAGGATACAATAGTCGCGGAAAAGAATGACGTTTCAACCCCTCGCGAGTCTCATCCTCTCTTTGCACCCTCAAAGGTGAACGTTTCTGAAGGAAGTTTGTCGTGCTTCGATAGCGATCAGCCTATAAAATCACGAGTACCATCGTAGAGAGGGTTCCTCTCGTCCACGTTCGCAGGCCAATAACCCGATAAAAGATAAAATATGAACGAGGTGATTCCACAATCTCATTCACTTGATCGCGTTGTCGTTATCCAATCGTTAAGTGCCAACGTAACGCGGTTGCCTCGTGAACCAACGGCCGACATGCGTACCTCGAACTGTTGGAGATATCGAACAAACGGAACGACCAAGGTTGCCCGTTCGTCTAATTAACGTTGCCTTTTTCGTGCAGACGATAGAACCAAACTAAACAGAAGGGGGAAACGTTACCACGGCTACCGCGATAATCCGCCGATGTACTTTTAATTGAATCATTATCCCGTAAAAGCGGAACACGTAGCATCGATAAAGTGCTATTTGGCTTTTGCTAATGGTGGCGTTTGGATAGCACGTCCGATTAAATTACACCGTTCAGCAAATATTTCGTTTACACTGTCTTCAAGACAATGGAGAAACATCGCACGAGTTTTCTCAGAAGCCAAGCATATATTTGTATTGTAATAAATATCTCTCGTCTAACTTCTCGTATATGTTTTCAAATTGGTCTTAAATTTTATTGCTATGTACAGAGGAAGAATAATTAAATACTAAAATATCGATGGAAATTTGTATTGTAGTTTGAAAAATGGAATTTAAACAGAAATTCCTTTCAATCGTGCCGATTTTGAAGGAAAATTGAAACGCAGAAGATTTAAATTTTAGTATATATTTATGAAATATTAAATTTAATTTCCGGACAACCCAATATTTTATATATTTTTGTATGTTATACATAATTCGCAGTTTAATAACTTTTTTTATAATAACTGAAACCATGTCACGACAAATAAATTTACACAAATAAAATTGACGAGTAAAAATAAAGTTGATCAAGTTTGGCTTCCGAAAGTCTCAATTACGTCTCATTCCATCGCGAGTGAAATTTCTTTTGCGTGCGATGAACGTTCAAGTACTTTCATGAGTCACTGCGTTATTCAAACTGGATATTCAACGAGAGTACAACGACTCAAAGACAGAAACAAGAACGAAATTGAGGAATTTCTGAAGAAC
Source organism: Melipona bicolor (assembly GCA_030673865.1). Taxonomy (NCBI): domain Eukaryota; kingdom Metazoa; phylum Arthropoda; class Insecta; order Hymenoptera; family Apidae; genus Melipona; species Melipona bicolor. Next base: position 3,241,530 of record JAHYIQ010000023.1, on the reverse strand, counting down.
ACGGGATCTGCCCGTTCAGAGTTTTTTCACTTCCTCTGGAAGAAATGGTCGAGTACGAACTATCTGCGGTTCTCTATCCTTTTTATCGATCGTCCAGAACCGGTATGTGCCACGATTCGTGTAAAACGAACAGCGCAACCCGAGAGCAGGGACTCTGAACGAGCACAGAGGTTTCTGCACCAGGGGCCGACGATCTATTGTAATTACGAATTCTAGCAGAAAACTAGACGCCCAAAAAATAGCGAACCGAACGAAAAAATTCTCGAGTGCTTCGTTAGAAAAGAAAAAAAAAAAAAAGAAAATAAAGAAGAAATAAAAATTGAAGCGTTCAAGGCTTTTCTACCTAGAGAAAATGGGTCGCGTTGTTTGTTACGCGATGCCGCTTTTAATCTGCACGAGAGTAATGGCGAAACAATGTTCCCACGGAACTGTACGAACTTCCTGTATCACTCGGTGAACTGCAGACTTTCTGTCACTGTTTCGCCAACTTTCGATTCCCTGCTGAGAAGATTAAAGAAGAGAAATGAATCGATATTTCACGAGAACGACCGCCGCGGTAATTGCACGGCCAATAACCATCAATTTCCAATTGAAAATTAAAGGAGAATGAAAGAAAAACGGAAGTGAACGAAATTTTATGCATTTATGGAAAATTTGAATTCTCACATTTCTTTCTTTTTTTTTTTCTCAATTTATGGGGAATAAATTAAATCAAGAACTTTGCGTGTACATCTATATTAATTCTCGTTGAAATAAAGCGCCGAATTTTACAGATTCGAAACAACGTCTGGTGGAACGACGACGCGGAAAAGAAATCACAATCAGCTCGTTGCAGATGCAACGCGTGAACTGAGAATGCAGCAGCTGCCCGTTCCACGGCCAAGTGCTTTTCATTGCATTATTTCGTATCGTCGATACCGAACTGGCACGCGGCCGATTCGACTCATCTTGAAACAATAAGAGCGCTTTCGTGGTCCTTGTGCCCTCTCTCGTCGAGCCAAATTGTTATTACGGAAACGAAAACCACCAACTGCATAAAGCGAAAAACGCGACGCTCTCTTGCTCAACCCTTCGGCTACGACTGGTATTATTTTAATTATACGTCGTTCAAAGTCGTCGGAGAATCACCTACTCGAATGACTTCATCGTTTTGTGATTACTAGACTGCGGATATTTATGCAAATGTACATTTTTAATGGACGCAATTTAAGAAATGAAAGCTAGCTGGATATTAAATGTTACGATATGTAGGTTGCCTTAGACGTTTCATTCTGTAAATTTTTCTACTGTAAAATTTTATAGAACTCTGTTAATTACTACAGTCAGAAGATTTTCGTATCATTTTTATTTATTTTTATCTGTGTGCCGTGGTCTTCAATTTCAAGTGACTGTACTAGTTAGTCTGAAGCGGACCTTGAACGTATAATGTTAAATGCATCATTATACTTAATTTAAATTTTAAAATAAGAAAACGACGACGAAGCGGAAAAGCTAATTCTAAACCTTCTTTCGTCTTACCAAGACAGAGGATGTATACTTTGAAATATATTCTTCTTAATAATCGTACAAATCTATAATAATTGCAAAACACACCAACAACAAATTAGAAATTACGTCAAAATACAAATTATAAAATAACTTTGTCACGATTGTAAAACAATCTACTGCAACTCGTTTCTTGTCAACAACTCTTACGAGTCAACCTGAATATGTATAAGTCTCGAATAAATTAGTTTCTTCTTTTTTTATTTGTGACACTTACATCACTGCTCGGATAAACGCGCGTTTCACAGCCAGGGCGAGGATGACGCCCCACTTTTTTTACAATGAAGTTTTCTCTTGTATTCTCCTCTATCGCAATCGCACGAGGAACGCAGGAAAAGTGGAGCATGCGGGTCGAAGTAAAAGCGAGGACCAACGCGACAATCGATTCAGAGAGTCACGGCGAGTTCCGATCGCCGACAATCGGATTCGTTTCTTTTGACAGCAACGCGTTGCCTTCGATACCGTCGCACTCTACTGACGAACAATGCCATAAGCGATTTCCCTGCCGCTACGTGCTGTTCTCGAAGCTGATCTCTAGAAAAGAGGATGTCGACGTCGTTTCGCGTCCTTACGAAACTATCATCACCATCTCTCTCGAGTTCTTACTACTTTGAATAAACATTTTTTACGCAAATTAACTGCGTACACAATCGTGGCTAAAGAGTCAACAATTTGCAGAATCGCATGCAAGAAACCTCCAGTTTTGACAATTATTTCAGCCGCTGCTCGTCGTTACAAAGTATATCGTCTGATAAAACGCGTTTCCAAGGAAAAACCTCAACGACGAATGGGAAAAATTACAAACTAGGCTAGCTGCATTCTTCGGAAAATAACAATAATTGCGACTGCTCCAATTTCGATTGAGTCGTTGCCTGGGTAAAACCAGTTGAACGAATCGAATTAATCCGATTCCGCGGTGAATAAAAACAATCCAGCGAGGTCGATAACTGGAATTTAATGCCGTGTACGTAGTTACGCGGCGGCAGGTTCATCGCGAGGATAATTACGCCAGTCACGCAACGTTATAATCTGACCTGACTCGTTCAGGCTCGAAGCCACCCCATTTAGAGGAATAATATCAACGGGGTTTCGAGTTTTACCGCTGTATGCTAACCGTGCGTACAAAACACGGGGGAGGGAAAAAAGATCGGGCTACGTGGACGAGGATAGATCGCGTACCTTTTCGCGTCGATGTAACAGATAACGGTTCGCCCGCATACCAGGTGTTTTCAACGTCATATCTGACAGGATACATCTTTCGAGAAGCTGCAGGTATATTCAGTCTCTGGCGGCATGCGATGAAAATCGACTCGCGCTTCTCTCAGATTTCTTTTGGATCGTTGTCAGATAAATCGAATTTTTGTAGTTTGAGGGAAATTGTTACTGATATTTATCGAGTTTCATTGATAGAAAATGTTCCTTGAGTTTGTCATTCGTTATTTATCGCGCCGAAGAGTTTCCTAAAATAAAATCCCGTGGATCCTTGGATGATTTGTTAACATTGAAAAAGATAAAGAAGAATCGTTACTGACACGAGTGATTTTTCAAACTGTTAAGGATAGAAAACAAATAATTCTGCAAGCACAAACGTTACTGCTGAAAATTCGATAAAAGACATTGCGAGAAAATTAATTTCCAAAGGCATACTGAATCTTAAAGATAATTTTTAAAGTAACGTACGAACTCTTGTAGCATAATGTTTTTAATTTGAATTACAACGCATAAATACGGAGCTCGGTTGAAAATTGTCTTTAACAGGTGCAAAGGCATTTTACTAGAGGAAAGCAGGGAACTGTCGAGTCAGAAACAGTAAAGTACGAAGCAGGTAGACCACCACGTATAAGAAACGTTTACACGGCAGCATTAATGGACGTACTTTGAGTTTAACAGTACACTTAATGTTGCGACCGACAAGCTTAGTGGTTCGAGTGGCGTAATCGTTAAACGAGCCACTTGGCATCTCGTCGAAGGTATTCCATCGAAGGAGAGGAAAAAAAAGGCGAATGACCTACCTCATCGCGAAAATTCCACGATCCCATCTTAACGAAACGATCATTACACGTTGTAACAGAAAACCGTGTACCGATTGTCGTCTGTGAGAATCGTACACCTGTGCCTTTCCACAGCATCGACGCTCAATAATGCAAAATTACGCGATAATTTCTTCCTACGTGGCATTTTGAAAAATATACGCGTTAGTCGATCGTTACTGGATATAGAGACACGGCACCAGTCGAAGGAAAAACAAAGTGTGACGTGGGAGAGACGCAGTTCCCTATGGCAATCGATAGTCACTTACAGACGAAAAGAATCTACGACGGAGATCCCTGTATGCGTGCAGGATGGGGAGAGGACGTACAAGGCAATACAAGGAATAAGAAAATCGAATATGACGGGAACGACGTGCGATCGGAGGAATTCCACCTGACTCACCTGCGGTTTCCACGAGCGGTTGCGCGTGTGGATTTCAAAATTCGAAAGCTTCGTCACGCCATAATCGTTACAGTAGGGCAGTAAGAGGTCCGGTTCAAGGCCAAGATAGTAGATCGGCCAATAAAACGAAGAATCGCGGAAACACGGATTCAAGGGACGAGGCGTTCGACACAATGACAGCTGAATATTATCGATCGAGACGTGATATTCAAAGGCGATTCGAACGCTGCTCGCGTGAAATCGTGTCTCGCACACGGACACAACGTCCCGGCACAACGTGATCTCTCGACACAAACAAAAGGTGACTGGGAGATTCCCCGAGTATCCTAACCGCCTGTTTACATTGCCGATTTCAATAAGAAAACCACACCCCTCGGTTGTCGAGCGTATCGACCAACGACAAGCAGGCAACGCGCATTTTTTGGAAGGAAGGACCGCGTGTTGACAGATCCCGGGGGAGAAAAAAAAAACCGAAAGGACGAGAGACTTGTCACGCTGTGTGTACGTGGGTCTCGGTTGGTGTGTCGTTACTCACGTATGCGCAGGTTGCTCGTGCGTCGGCTTCCAGGATTGCCAGCAGGTCCTTCACGCGAGGATTTCACGACGACCGGACATTCGACTTGACGATAACACACTCCGTACAATTTAACGCGTAGGGTGTGCCCCGAATTTCCATGCGACCAACGGCATCCGTCAAACGTGAACTACTGCCGCCATCTTGACACGAGCGCGCGCAGCGACGCCGCGCGGCGAGTCGCCGAACTGATGGCGACCACTGTCGCGCGGACTGTTCAAAAAGCAAATTTCGAACAATCGAAATTTTGTTAGATTCGAAAGTTAAGTCGTTAAATCTCGCGCAAAAAAAATACGGAAATGGTAAATCAGTCGCACGAAGTTTGAAATGCAACGATACACTTTTTCGTTCTACTTGCAAATTTCGATGACACTGTTAAAACTTGAGATGTTAAACGTTGAACGATTGTTTACAAAGTTGTAAATTTAAGCATAAAGTGTGGATTAATTAGATTGCGATTCAAACAAATGCGTTGCACATTTACGATAGATTAAAAGATCGCGATGTATTACGACGGATAAGTAAAATCGTTTTAATATTTAACATCTGTCAATGGACTCTGTTACACGTGTTTCTCGAACGAAATCGTATCGAAGAGAAAGATTTACGTGGCGGCACGGAGATTTGAAACGAACGCGGCACCGTGACGTCGACGGTACGAAATAAGGTTAAGTGCGAATCGCACGTAGCGAAAGAGCTACGTATGGTTAGGGTTCGCGAATAATTCGCGACGTCCCTGAGTTCCGATCGAATGAACGGTTTCGCCAGCAGTTGTGTTGTAACAGTCCCTGGGCAGAATGCAACCTCGTGGTATCACGGAACGACAAAACTAATTCTCTAAATTTGGACACACGTGCAATTCGTGGTACGTAGTTATCGAGATAGGCGACGTAAGATGTTGCACGATTGTTTGTTCGATAAATCGATACTATCGCGGTGCAAACGAGATCTTATTAATCGAGTTTTCCATCATCTTTTCAGAACACGTGCAGGTCGAACGACCACGTGGACCGCATGTATTGAAAAGTAAGTACTGCATCGTCTGGTGCATATATTTAAGGAAACTGTGATATTTACCGTCGACGTTGTAGCGTAACGGAAAATGAGACATTAATTTGCCAAGTGGAAATTCAGTTACAACGATCATTGTCAACTGTAATGTAAATACGTGATAACCTTGGGTTGAGGATGATACTTTGAGAAGAATCGAGAAAGTCAAATTGGGTAGAATATTGGTATTTTGAAAACTTGATGCTAAAAACGATTAAGCACACGTGATCAAGATATATAATACTGTATGTTTGCCTGTGTATATGAGAAACAATGTGATGCAGTTCATCAGTTTGTAAAAGTATTTGTAAGCAAAACTAACAAGAGACATGTACTGCTGATACAAAGGATAAGAGTAAAGAGACTGATAGAGTAAGAATATATAAATAAGAATCGTTTAAAAGAAAGCTGATAGAATAATGGCTGAGAGAGAACCGCAAGAGAAAAGGAAAAAGCAAGCTGTCATCTCTGATTTTGTCTATTCAACTAAATTTCAGAAATTATTTGCTGAGCATTGGCACACTCGCACTGACATAAAGACAAACAACCTTGAAATTATATCAAAACCATTTAGAGTATGCAGAATATCAAACTTTATTTGCAACGAGGAATTAATGGACGAGATAAAGAATGAATTGCTGGATGTTAGAATTAGAAGGAATTGCATAGACCTTTATCAATTTGAACAAACTGAGGATCTCGTTAGCATTGACAGAGAAATTTTAAATTTATTGTATATGACCTTTCAAGCAGATTTGACAGAATGGATGGAACGTAACACTAAAATAAGACTTAGTAAGAAGATATCAATGGCAAGCTCTTGCTACTATGATACAGATTATTTATTGTGTCATGATGATAATATGGGTGACCGGAAAATTGCTTTTGTATTGTACCTCTCAAAAGATTGGACCGAGGACGATGGAGGAGCTCTGGATTTATTTGACACAGATGAGAATAATCTGCCCAAGAATGTTGTAAAATCTTTAATACCAGAATACAATTCCCTTGTGTTTTTCGAAGTTGTAGAGAACTCTTATCACCAAGTAGCTGAAATAACATCACCTGACAAGTCACGTTGGTCTATAAACGGTTGGCTTCATGGACCACTTCGGCCACGTGTATGGCGACCAAGAACAGAAATTTTGTCCACCTACATAGATCCAGTACCTGAACGCGTTGATTTAGATTACTGGGTATCAGAGTGTTATTTATTTCCTAAAATAATCAAACAAATTCAACAGGACGTAGAAACGAGTTCGTATACATTATTATCGCATTACTTGAAAGATGAAATTTATGAAACACTTCAAACAGATGTGGCATCCGAGGCAATCGTTTGGAAAAAAGTTGGACCAGCTGACATTCGTAATTACGAAGTGGCGGACGAAGAAACTCTTCCCGACTTGTTGAAGCAATTCTACAATATGTTCAAGTCGATTTCGATGTTCCAGTTGCTTAAAGATTACACGGAATTAGATCTGGTAGTGTCGGAAGACGAAATTACAAAGCCTAGGATGCAGATAGAGCTCCAAAGATGGACGTCGGGTAGTTACACCTTGATATGTGATAAATTGCTCGACAATGAACCGTATACTTACATAAACGACGAATGCTACACTAGCACTATATATTCGAGTGAAACCGAAGAAGTGCAAAGTAATAATAGCAACGATGACGAGGATAATAAAAATAACACTATATCAGAGTGCAATACTCCAGTGAGCACCACCGAGCATAAGGAACTCGACGAGAACGATCTGTTAATCGTTCAGTCGAAGTGTGCACGCACGGTGAGTAAAAATTTATTGATGTCATCTCCGTTAAAACTGAAAAGCTCATCGCCCCAGAAACCTAGATATCGTGATACCGACGAGTCTGACGTATCCGACATTGCAGACTATTTATCCGATGATTGCTCAGACCTAGAAGAGGGACCTGGGGTTCTCGATGTAATAATGCAATTTAATACCAGTCATATAAGCGATGATCATACCATAGACTATGTGAATCCTAAAGAGCAAGACGGCGTGTTAATTCAAGTGCCGTCGAAAGACAACCACTTGTGTCTCGTTTTCAAAAATGTAACCGTCACTCGCCTTCACAAATACGTGAACCATTACTGTACAGATTACTTTTACAATTTGATTTGTACATATTACGAAGATTAATTACGCGCGTGACTCGTGTCGTCGTTTCGCATGTTTCGCGAACGAGTTAATAATAATTGTAAAATGAACTCGGCGGGCAAGATGCATCCGCTTCATGTATCATAGTATTCGTATCAATAAAAATTGTCAGTATTTAACGTCGAACAATTCCTTTGTTATTTATTTCTACAAACACCTGCTAATCACGTTTATTTATTTCATAGACTTGGATGCAGTCCAAAAGATGTTCGTGCGTCTTACGTAAAACTAAGGTGAAGATTAAGACCACAGTGCGGAGAGAACATTCTCAATTGTTTATTGGGCGTGATACATCTATCGTTTGCGTTTTACTTACGGGCTAACGTTAGGTGCAATTAGATTGCATGCAGGAATCTGGAAGGTATATGCTTGCTCTGTTTCAAAGCGTACGGGATTCTGAAGATATATTCGTCGCTCGAACGTTCGATGCAAAAGCGAAGAAATTGTTCTATTGGTATCGAAACGAAGTGAAAACAAAATGGAAAAAGAAAAATAAAGCTTACGATTTCGATGCGTTAGTGCAATCATTTTCTGGTTGCTGCACGTGTATCCTGATCTGTGTCGAGCCTTGCTGTTCCTTGGTAACTTTCGTGGTAACCTGAGAAGTAAAAAATCTCTCGATAAAGATTATCCTTCTGCAGTCAGTGGTCGTCGACAATAAAAACACGACACCGTTAAACTCTGCGTCTTCTTTTTAAATTAGTCGAGGCGGAAACCATTAGGCGGTCACGCCTTCGATTTACCTTTGTTCCACGCGAGTTCAAGCAAAGATTGATCGTTTCTACCGTACGAACACGCAGTACGTATCGTAACAAAAGTCACCTGAGAAGTGGTAGGGATTCCAGCCATGCGTTTCCTCAGTTCGTTCAGCTGCAGCTCTCTCTGGAAGCTCACGTCGCATTCCTGCGAGTCTTCTCGCAGACCGTCGTCGATCGACTCCGAGGAATACTCTACCTGCACCCACGGGCAAATCGTCGGCGAGGCTTGCAAGGAATTTTTACTCCCCGGTCGAGAAAGCCGCGGGGACAATCTTCGTAACAACGAGATCAATTTCGACCTGCAAAGTTTGTAGTTGCCATTAACTGTCGTTCCAACGTCAAGCGCGTGCAATAGAATGACGAGTACTTTGTACTGGGTGTTTGAAGGTGATCAGAACTGATTGCTCCACTTCTCGAAAGCTGTTCCGCGCTGCGCGTCGTGTCCCTCCAGTGCAGTTTGTTGATGGATCTTCCTACTCGCCAATCGAGGCTGCTGCTCTGACGAGACTGAAAGCCTGAAACGATCATTTTCAATGCTGGTCGTGTAGTTTTAACGTTGATTCGACAGTAACGGTATATATATGTATGTATGTAATCGGAAGTGAACGATTCTCTCTCTCTCTCTCTCTCTCTCTCTCTCTCTCTCTCTCTACCTTGCTCGTTTGTCGTTTGATGAACTCTCCAGTCTAAAGAGCTAGTACTTCTATTCACGCTATAAATATTATCACAGGATTTTGTCGCGAGATATGCCGTGTGATGACGACGTCTGAGCAGCTTCGAAACTGGTCCCAAATGCCTGAAACAACGTTATGTCGATTAGTAAAATGAAACAAGACCAGTGAAACCAAAGAAAAAACGAGGTATGCGTGTACGTACTTTTTGAATTTTCGATTCTGCTCGATGGGCGGTTTGCTGTCGCAAACTACCACTTTGACTTCCGGTTCCGGGCAGTACGTGCCCACGCGAATGTAGTTGTAACTATTACGGACACCATCCACCGATCGGAAGTTACCGCGCTCGTTCGAAGGCACGCGGACAATCTCGATTTTTCGTCGATTTCCCTCCATGCTTCGTCTCGTTTTTGTTCCCACTTTCTCGCTTGACTTATTCGGCGATTGCGATTGACTTTCGTCGATCGCAAAGAAAAACAAAAAGAAAAGGAATAGAAAACTTAAAAATAGAGACGGGTCCGATTCTCCTCCGCAACGTTATTATCGACTATTGTCGGAGACACGCGCGTACGTCAGTTTCTACTTTTCACCCAGAAACTATGCTCTTAAAATAGCCGTGGAATCCTCGTGAGCTACTTCCCCGTCTGAAGGTCCTCCCGCTGCTGGATCATGTCATAACGGTTGATTCTTCCAGGCGTGTTTGGCACGCGCGGCCATCCGCAAATCTTCGTCGATTCACCAAGCACGTGCGTCCCAACTCTCTCACATCCGTGCGAAGAAATTCCACCGGTCACGTTCATTCATCCCGCTAGAAAGCAGCGTTTGTCCATTGGCACGGACGCGTCTGACGATGCACTCGCGTATGCGATAATTGATTCCGACGGAGACACTCGTCCTTACTTCCTCGCTCGATCAATAAGATCTTGCGGCGTAATTCGCTGTAATTTCCTTCCCTGGCCGATTTATCCGTTCCACGTCCGCGTGTTTCGCTAAAGCGTTACACCACGGAATAAACGTATAAAAAGGGTCTACAAATATAGACGCGATTCTGGTGTAAAAAAAAACACTCGTAGTCGCTCTTTGTTTCGTGGAAAAAAGTTGGTTCTTTCGCGCTATCCGCACCTTGCATGTTCGAGGAGAGCCTGTATCCCTCGTGTCACATTCACGAGCTTTTTGTTCCTTTTCTCGTCGTCGCGCTGTAGTTTCTACAGCCTCGTCCGGTTTCACTCGCGTTTCATCTTCACTCTGAATCGCCGCTACGACTCCACTTTCCTAAATAGAGAGGCGAAAATTAACGATGACTTTTCTCAATGACATGGTGAGCCACGTCGTTGAGACGCCTATTTTCGAGCGTTGGTTACGCAATCGTCAATTATGATTAGAAGGGGGACAATACACGATTTGACTCGTTTTAGACGCTCGCGCTCGGACAATCGGCTAGGAACTAGTTTTCACTCGTCCGCTACGAGCTCGAAAATTAACCGGGGAGACTCTAGGCTCTTGGTCAATCTGCCAGACTGTTTGAAAGAAATTCCTGAGAAATTTTTATGAAAGTGATTCGAGCAACGAATGCAATTAAATATTCTTGTACTGATCTACCAATAGTTTGTTGAAAATAAAGATTTTTGTGATGTACTTGTGTAACTCCAAGTACAGTAGAATTTCATATATCACTCTGTGTCTGATTGGATCAACTTCCGACGATTGAATCCACTTATCTTAACGTGAAGACTGCGCGAATGGAAAAATCGTAGATAACTAGAAAAATCGGCAGATGTTACTGTCCGACATTGTCCTCCGACAAGTATTTCTTTTCAATTTCATTTGATATCAAACAAGAACAAACACACCGTATCATTTCCAACAAATATAACCGAGTAAGAATCAACACGAATTTTCCAATAACGAACAACCGCGCCATTTGCTCCAGGAGTGTCTCGGTTTTCGAGGTTTTCCTTGATTTCTATTATTAAATAAAACTGTCGCATCACGTTTCACACAGCGTCGCGGCGGAACGCGTTCTTCAGCCTTTTGTAAGTGACCGGGGAATCGTATTTCGCGGCTAGAAGAGCGTAAAGAAACGAGATCGCCTGTTCCATTCGAGAAGCGATACGGTTCAAATCGTAGAAAGTATTCGCATTGGTGAATACATATACGTGTGTGTGTGCGTGCGTGTGTGTATAGATTGAGTCGAAGTGCGGCTGTTCGCGCGTGTTGTCACTGAGAAAGCCTGGCGCGCGGTTTCCATCGGATGCGCACGAAAGCTTTCAGTTGAATCGAAACTGCCAATTAAGTGACTAATTAATCCGCAGGAATACGGGAGCTTACGTCGAACCGGTATATGGATTTCCATAATTGCACGAAGCACCGTCTGTGTTCCGAGACGCGACTTCTAATTAAGAAAGAAAGCGCGGAGATCCGGTGCTTCGCGAAGAACACCAAACTTCTTCGTCGTTTGGTGAAGTTTGAAACGAATCCATTAGAGAGACTACAGCAACTACATTTCCTTCAAAACTGGCAGTCGTGTCGCGTGATGTTTCGTACGACGGAGACTTTGAGAAGCGTTAACATACTAATTAAGAGTGCGGTATTGGAAGAATTAATCTGTATAGAAGAATCTTCATGGAATGGCGGAGAATTGTTTTTTTTTCATTAGCTTCCTTGTCTTCGATTGAAAAATTTTGTTATCCAAGATAAACTGAAGAGTTTTAGAATCATTCTCGGTATCTGTTGCGGAGAATAAAAAATTTATAAATTATAAATTAAATTAACGTCTCTGTATATTACAACATCATTGTTGATGTATTGATACCTTACAGATTCTCTGCTGCACAATTATTCAATTTCTCCAACTTTGGAACGAGCATGGTAGATTTTCTGATCGACGATGCACACACCACGAACGGCCGAACAAACGATCGCGAACGAAAATCACCGTGGGCGACACTTTCATTCACCAGTTCGCACGAAACTAATCGCCGTGCACTTGCACCGCTATCTTCGCTTCGATCGGCAAATCGTATCGATCTCGATAAAAATAAAACGGTGGAAGGTGGACGACAGGCACGCTTCGACGCGAAACGATTCAACTTGAAACGACGAAACGACGCACTTACTTATTTAACAGAACACTGCGATAGAGCGCGTAAATTCCAAGGAACAGAGCGTAAACTTTCCAACGACAGAGGGACTCGACTAAATTGCTCGAAAACGTGCTCGGAAACGAGTGTTTCTTCGAGAATGGTGACGCGTCGATAATGTCACGTGCGAACAAAAAAAAAAAAAGAAAAGGAGTAAAGAAGATTTCTCGCACCGTATCGTGGCGTATTGGCGCGGCTTCGTCCGCGCTCTGCGACTCGCGGAGATTCACTGCCGGCTTTGACGTACGATCGTTGCGCTTTACGCGCGCACACAGAAGCCCCGTGACACACAAAAGACCGTGATATTACACATCGGTGACTTTTTGGAGCGGCGGGAGAGAGAGAAAAAATAAGTAATTAAAGCGCAAATACCTATACACGAACTGTGTACCGTCATGGTTTACCGAACGCTGCTTGACAGACCGATCTAAAACATCGTTCGATCGTGAGGTTTCCACTGGTTTAGACTCTCTGTCTCTTCTCGTTTGGACGAATTATACTTGATTATGATTAATGAAAAAAGTTGAAAAAGCCATCGTGAGATTGTCAATTTATTGACGAAACGAGGGAACACAGACGTTGAACTTTTTTACTCTCTTCTTTTTTTTCATTTCTGTTTGGCTAAAGTGTATCTACTTTCAGACTATCGATGAAACTAATTTGTAAGGAAATTTTTATGAGAAGGAAAGGAAAGTATTTTCTATCCTTCCTCTATTTCTCTATTTTAGTTGGGCGAGTTGGGCGACACGTCAGGGTTTACTGTCAAATTTTTATGAAATGAGAGACCATAGGGACCTACTCGTTTCTTCTTTCGAGACTCTTACTTTCCTCTTCTTTCTTTCTCAACTAGAAACACGTATCTCTTCTCCCTATGCCAAATTAGCGAAGGTGAGTACCTTGAAGAAAGTGAGAAAGAAAACCTCGAAACATCGAAGTATCACTGAAGAATTATGCTTCAATGTCGTCGTGTCATTAAACAACATCTTCTCGTCGTACACGCAGTACTTCAAATCATTAAACCTTCTTCCTACACAATAAAAGTCACTTCATCCGACCTAGCACTCCAAGTCACAGAACCTTGTCATTCTCCCCCTCGCAACTCCATCAACCACATTCCATCGAACATCACATTTAACAGATACTTTATCGTCAACCGATACTCCATCAACACCAACCCACCACACGCTCTATCTCTGAACCAATCCACGCCCATTACCCACGTAATCGAAGAATAAATCGAGGCCTAACAACGTCGTCTCGCAGTAGGCAAGGCAAGGTAAGGCAAGGTCGGTGTTCAGCCACAAGACGAGGGAGCTGCTTGTATCGGCTGCGAGCACGTGCGCGGCGGAAGCGTATAGGCGCGCAACGGCTGCCTCGTGAAAAGTTAATCAATCGGCTGGCTGGCTGGCTGGCGGCGCGGGTGGAGAGCGAAGAAAGAACGAGCATGTGCCTGAGAATGTGTCGCGCGTGCTCCGAGCAACTGAGGCGGCGTTTGACTTGACAGGCTACCTCGCCAGGCGGGTAGAAGGCCGCGCGAAGCTTGCAAAAGCTCTCTATCGAGTCTGAGCTGCGGAGCCCGTAAAGTGGACAGCGAGTGGGATACGTACTACCTGAAAATAGCAACGACACACTTCGCGGCCTGTTGTGCCGACATCGAACGTCGCCAGATCGGCGTTGTCGATGGGCTGAGAAGATTTGGAGGCGTGCCAGGGTGCTCCCTCGACGGGCTTCGAGTATCGCAGGGCCACTTCGTCTGTTCCCTCGAATTCGTTGGGGCGTTGTCACCCTCCTCCCACTGTGTGTATGCGTGTGCGTGTGTGTTTATTAAACGAAATTTTGTCACTACAGAGCTAGTCTCGGGTTAGACTCACTCGCGTGTCCGAACGCGAGTTTCTCTCTCAAGGAAACATAGTGTACTATGCTAGGTATTTTCGAATTGGCGGTGGACGGAATAAAAGGAGAGAGAGAGAGAGAGAGGAAGACAGAGAGAGAGAAAGAGAGAGAGAGAGAGACAGGGGTTCCTCTTTGAACCCTCTGCTCGGACAGCTCTCCCGCCCCTGACTCGCGTTCGATCGCGACCACTCGCGGGATGCTGTCGACTACCGCATCGAAACGCGACGAGGGAATCCCTGTGCTCTTGACCCCTCTTCGCCTCCCACGTCGCAATCTAGACCACCTAACTGGCAGGCCTGCGCTTTTCACCGTTGCACCGCTCCTCGCGTTTCAGCAATCATCGTTTTGACCACTCGTCACGCACACCGGCTTTTATCGACCGGGTTCACTCGTGATAAGGAAGGCTCGTGGACTGCATCACCACAGACGAAATACATGAATAGACCTCGCATAGAATGTATTTTTTCGGCTGACGATTGGGTGGTCTCCACCCCTTATCATTTTCGTGTCACATCCTGTTGTACCGATTCAGGCAAGGTTTGCACTGCAACATTACTAGCACAGAGGATATATACCTCATCGGTGCTACTAGTAATGAAAATTAAAATTAAAAAATATGGACAGTATTGCACTGCCACATCTGCTTTGAGAATTATTCATTGAATTGAACGTGGCGGTACAATTCTTCATATATGAAGGAAAACAACGATTTGAAACGATTGATGAAAATTGGGATAAAAAATTGATATTGATTTATTTAAATTATATATCTGTAAAACTGTAAAATTACTGATTGCTGAATAGAAAAAGTATTTTTGGAAGTATTGACAAAGATGAGCAGGAAAAAGGTTATTATAAGTTGAACTTTCTTCGTGCACATTGATTAAACTTTCGAAGTGAATTTTTAAATAATAATCCTCGTCTGTGACTGCGTTTAAATCGCGAGGACGTGATTTTCTCGTAGATAGTCCGCGTATATCTTATTTGCTCGCAGTGTGTTCCAGATATTGGATATTTTTATTTAAATGAAACGATATCTCGATTTTTATCCCTTGTTTCCTTCTTGCCTTGAGTCACCGCCAGCGTTCTCCGAAGCTCGTTCTTAAATTCTTGAGGAAACGTGACTGTTCGGGAGAGTTTCCGTGATACAATGCCTACGGTCTAGATGCGGGCCCGTCCGGGCAGATTTACTGGTTTAAGGACCTTTAGCAGACCTACATCGCCATAAAACTATGGCCAGATGTTGGGTCTTTGTTCCAACCGGACAAAGCCTTCGACCGTGGATTGAAGCACGACATTAACTTTCCCGAACACGTGAAAAACATGTGCCAAGAAGGTCACGACCAGGAAGTCGGCGACGAATACCTGGCCATTCGTATTCCACCCTGGACCCGCGATCGTCCGAAGCCGAAGGAAGGGGAAGCGAGAGAGCTTTCGTGCTTTCCTTCGGCTTCCTAGTTAGAATCAAGACGCCTTCCGAGCGATCAAGTAGCCTCTCCTGCGACAAAGTTACCACGAGGGGACAAGCCCCCAACCATCAACGCGTGCAAAAGATACAGTCCACTTTCACTAATAAAGATCTCGGTTCGCTACTTACGCGCGCGAACAGTGACTTTGTCGCAGACTTTATTCTTCAGCGGAAGAAAAATGCGTCTACTTTGATTTAAATTTATCGAATATCGTACGCAAGTAAAAAGATCGGTTTTTACTCTTCTATTTTCTTCGTTCAACGTTTTCGAGCTCCTCAGACTTTGCACTTAATCCCCGTGGAATTCCTGGCAAGATCATCCCTGTCTGGCTTTTTCTATGGTTTCTTCCCTTTTCTACGTCTTCAAGTGATTCCTCTTACATCTTCCTGGATACTTCTGTTCTTTTTTCTTCAGGGAAGTGAAATAGCTCGAAGTGTTCCAATTCAATGTTAAAAATGTGAATAATAAAATGAAGTTGTTAATGAATTGAAGAATTGAACCTACGACGATTGAATCGTCAGGGGTGATGCAAGATTTTGCCAATTGCAGTGTAGGTGCAACGTGACAGTTAAGTGGGTTTTTACGTGTATCGTTTTGCAATATTTCATTGGATCGACTATGCGTATGAATCTTCAATGACGAATTTTCCACTTGTGACTAAGATAGCTCTCTTGCTTCAAGAAATTATAATTTAAAATTCAGTTGCACATATTGTGCATCCGTGTGTTGGATCTCTCTCTTTCTTTCAGATCTCAGAAACGAGAATAATATATATTATGATTAAGATAAATTTTTAGTGAATTTCACGCGGTTCAAGAAACGTACAGGATGTCGTCGATCGTAATTTATTTGATCTTTATTTCGTATTTGTACACGCCCTTAGCATGCCACATATAATCAATATGATACAGTCCAATGCAGCCAAGGTAGAAGTAAAATACAAAAAATATATATATATATATTTATATTTATATATTTATATTCTACGTCGATAGTTAATATTATTGTTACCACGATGTTATAACGCTGAATATATTATGGATAATAGCTAAGAATATAATACAAAGAAGAGTGCTGATTACAATAGGACACGTAATTCGGATCGAACGTGGTGCAATTGTATTGGTTATTCTTCAGCGATTCTTTCAGATCGCCAAGAGAAACGCGGCAGCGATCTTTTGGTTTCTCGGATTCCCGTTTGACCCTCTGATCACCGAAAAAGCAGATAGAAAACGATCCTCGAAAATGAAATTCAAAATCACAGCTCTCCCCCTCTCACGATGATCCGTCGAAATTTACAGAAGATAGTAGCTTGAACGATCGAAACAAAAAAAAAAGAAAAGGGAAAAAACGTAAAACAAAGAGAGAAAGAAGAACGTAAGAAGCTTCTTATTAACGTTACGTATGGCTATGCAAAAATATAAGTAAAACACGCCTCGATAGAAACGAGGTTTCGATTCGACGTTTACACGTGGAAATCTGTTTACTTTCAGTCCGCTTTCAGCGGAAGTATATGTATATATGAGCGTGCACAAATTCAGAGAGACTCTTGAGACACGTCAGTCAGAACGTCTACTTGCGCTATCTAATTTATTGCTGTCGAATTTCGACGAAAACGAAAGCCGTTGAACGACGATGAGAGAGTTAATGCTCGCGAGGAACACGCAAAAGAACATCCGCAGCGGAACCACCCCTTCGAGAGTTCACGAGTTTTCTCTTTTTTTAGAATTTAGATGCGAGATCGACCTCCGCTACTCCTCAGACCCCCGACGATTTTTAAAACACGCTGCTTACACAGCCATACGTTCGATTCTCCAGCAAAAGTGTCCACGAACGTGCTTGCGGGCAAACGAAAGCTATCATCAAAGAGGGTCGAACAGTGTAATGTTCTGCAAATTTGCTTCTCTCTCTTCGTAGAATCGGGGGACGTTGATTGCAGTAAGGATCGGAAGAAGTGATACGGGAAGAGACAATTCGTTGAAACGTTTCCAGTTGTTTTTTTTTCTGAATTCTTTATTAGAGCGTAGCCGGTAAGCGTTTATGGCAGCTTTATGAGGATGACTGGGGTAGCGACCGTCGTAAAAAGTCATCGAAAAAAAAAAAAAAAAAAATACCTAACCCAACGGTGAAACAACAATAAAATGATTAAATCCATTAATATTAACAGTAGAAGTTTAGGTATTGATACCAACTAATGAATAAATTCAACTAAAGAATAAAATCCTCTTAACGTAGCTCTCTGCGTCGTCGTTTCGTGTCTTCCTCTTCTCTGTCTGTTCAGAAAGAAAGAAAGAACCAGAAACAAAGAAAATATTATTACAGGCGGCAGAGGAGGACGAGTCGGATAAAGAGAATTAAAAAATGGGGGTGTTGTGGTAGAGCGGAGATCAAAGGTGTTCGCGTACTAACAATAATTATCTCGTTCGTCGCGTCGATGACAATATATAATAATAATAATAATAATAGCAATAATAATAATTAATAATAACAATAGTAATAATTATAATAATGATAATGATGATAATAATAATAATAATAATAATAATAATCGTAGGAGCTCTCTCCCATTCGACCGCCTCGCTGACTGGAATAAAACGCAACTACGTAATATTGTATTGCGGGCTTACGATAGTTAGGTCTCTCTCTCTCTTTCTCTGTCGCCTCTCATTTTCTGCACGACTCTCCCATGGTAATAATTAATACTAATATTCTCGTTATAATTTCTTTATCGCTAGTATTTCTTTCCACCTTCGCGCGAATGCTAAATATTTCTTCGTATTTTCTTCACTCTCTTCTTTTAAATCATCTCTCTCTTGTCTTACTCACTCTTTCTAGTTTTCCCACACATACGCGCGTCCTCTCTCACTCTCTCTCCCTCTCTCGCACTCTATCACCCTCTCGGTTTTTTCTTTTTTTTTTTTAAATCTTGCTCGACGCAGGATAGCACGCGAACGTTCCGCAAGAAAGAAACAATCGTTTCGCTCGCAAAGTCGCTCGTTCGTCTCGTTTGCGACTATCCTGCGTTTGCGTTAACACGACGACTGCCTCGTTTATTTTTGTCAAACATCTCTCTGTCTATCGGATCGTTACGAGGAAATCCCTTCGTGTCTCTCTCTTCTTCGTTTTCTCTTCTTCTTCTTCTTTTTCTTCCTCTTCTCTATATAATATACTTTATAAAATACATTAGTTTACAAACAACGTGGATTAAGTGCCGACGTCCC
This sequence comes from Melipona bicolor, assembly GCA_030673865.1. Lineage (NCBI taxonomy): Eukaryota > Metazoa > Arthropoda > Insecta > Hymenoptera > Apidae > Melipona > Melipona bicolor. Next base: position 3,222,587 of record JAHYIQ010000023.1, on the reverse strand, counting down.
GCGGAAGTTATCACAGCTCAGGCTCGATCGTGGAACGGCTCGACTATAAGAACTCTATCTCCTTGCTACCCGGGTGAAACTAGTGGAAGAACTTCTAGCTCAAGAAAAAGAAAGCGCATTCTCGCTCGTGGTTTCGCGCGCCACCACTCGTGTCAACTAACTGTCGATCGATTTAAGTTAGCTTACATAGAATTTTCGTCTCCCTTGAACCGGGCAGAGGTGTCCGGACGTCAGTCATGAACGCGTGGATCTCTTTTTCTTTCTGCAACGTTTGCTTCGTTCAATCACTTCGTTTAATCAGGCAAAAATATTACTAGAAATATATCAAGGTAAAACAGGATCGCGTTACGGAGCTGCGCAACCGACTGGCAGAGACGTCGATCGTTAGAACAATAAGACTATCTTATCGTGCTACATACATATGTACAAAGCCTCTGGCACAAGAGGCACTCTCCCTTCCTTCGATTTTCTCCTTCTTCTTTTCTTTTTTTTTTGTTTTCTTCTTTTTTTTTCTTTTAATTTTCTGAATCCGAAACGTGCACTAACGCAGGAAGCAACGCGGGAAGGCATTTATTTAAAGAGCAGCTCTTTTCTCCTGCTTATAACTTTTTCTATGTCTTGTCAACTGTTTAAAATAAATATATCTTCGTACATGTTAGTACTGTTCGCTAAAACCGCGACTCATAAACGTAAGAATGCTACGAAAGAAACGATCCGGCTAAGATACCCTATTGAAATCGTAGAATGATAGTGCACGTTCCGGATGTGTATCTACAATGAGGCAAGATCCCTTCAACGAATATCCTTTCGCCGTCCATCGGACCACACGATTGTACCCTACGTTATATCATTCGCTCATTTCATGGTAGCGTGGAACGCGAACGCGAAGAACGTACAAAGAATCCTGAACGGGTGGTTGCACGATTTGCAAAAATATCTCTCAACTATCTCCTACATTTTTCTTGCTCTTTTTGTTTTTTTTTTGGTTTTTTTTCCTTTTTTTTTTTTACTTAATTTTCTCCAAATACTAACTTTTTTTAACGATCGTAGGGGAGGTGGGCAGGGGACTAATATCTTTTCTTTTAAGAGTTAACGGTAACTGTTCGCCCTCGCGCGAGGACGAGATTGGATGGTATAATTTTCTTACTTTTCCTTTTTTTTTCTTTTTTTTTTTTTTTTTACTTTTTTCTTCTTTTACTGTAGTAGATAAATTCTCTAAATTTTCAGCTCTCTGCTTCGAACGGGGGGAAAATAAAAGAATCGATGTTATCGAGTTCGTAAAACATGTGAATTTCACGCGCGGCGAAATTGTCGCTATAATATTTTCATCTCTCTATCTAACGAGCACTTCGCGTTGAATTGGACAATGGAGACGGGATAAATCGGATTAAAGTTACAATTTGACGAGCTTTTTTTTTGTTATCGAGCAGTCTCTGCAGGAAAAGAAAATGCCCGGATCGTTGCAGCGACGTTCTTCTATTCTCTCTTTCTCTCTCTCTCTTTCTGCTCTCACGTTCGGATCAACGTTAATAACGTTCCGGCATCATACAGAATAATAACTCTGATAAACGAAACATAACGAATCATTACAACGTCAGGATGTTTTCGGACCACAATCTCTTGCGAACCCTCGCCCTCTCGCGTCCCTACGTATCCCTGGAAAAAAAGAGAATTGCAATTTCATATTCTGACGAATGATTGATGATAAAAAGATGAACGTAGTGATTGTTAACCTGCTAACCGAGAAATTTTTAAGCTCAAATTCTTAATTTTTTGAACGCACAATGACTCATGAGAGTACTTAAACACTGGAAATATTATATTATAAGATGTGACTAGATTGTAATGTATCGACAACGAACTCTCCTTATGATTGTGTTGGTAAAATTTGAAATCAATCTGAAAATATATCTGAAGTTTGCAATTATTGCAAACATGTATCTATTAAGTGAAATGGTCAAGTTCTTAACAAAACTTTCAAGATTAATTAAGATTTCGGTTAACAGATTGGAATACTAAGATAGTACATGAGTAGCTCTCCTAATGCGACAAAAATCCTCCAAGAAGAATAAAGCGATTTGCAAATGAAAAAGCAGATTGAGAAAGTTTAATGATTACCTAAGGACTATTTTTTCCATCATCATATACAGACAACCCTCCGGCGAGTGATTGGGAGGAACTAAAGACTTAATGAGTTCCTTGACAAGAGTCTCTGTCATTCCTGGCGAAGTGCGTTCCGCTGTCTCGAATGCATTGCGTAGTTCCTCTATCGCGCCGCCGTTCTTGCCAATGCCGCTTCCGCCCTCGCCGTTATTGTCTCTTGCCGAATATTGATGCTTCCGTTGAAGCTACGTTACAATACAAACGTAGGTAGAACAAAGAGATAATTTTTCCATCTCTTCAGCGTGTCGATTCTGTGTAAATTTTCTTTCGCAAGAAGAGAGCAGGTAAAACTCAATTCTGTTTAATATTTAAGACCAGACCGAGACGTGGGTAAGTAAATGAAAAGTTCCAACATTTTTGTGACGTGTAAACTGTGACTGATTTCTAAGTTTTTCTTTTTGAACATTTTGACATCAAAGAAAATTGAAATATAAAACTGAAAGCCACTAATCTAATTTAAAAAAATTGCAACTTTTAATAATTACTTGTTGAAAAAAATTCTCAAAACTAAACCAATTTGTGGACAAACTCAGGATAATTTTCCTCTTTAAAAGCTACACTTTTCCCTGTTTCTTTCTTATTCTCAACTTTTACATATCAAAGACACAGAAAACGTTCGACTTATAAGAAAAAGAAAGAAACATTTACCTCGGAAAGGAGAGGTAAAACAACACCGGAAAGAACCGCGCTTCGCGGATGTTTGAGTTCCTGCGAGCTCCTTGGCCTCTGTTTATCTTCACCGGGCCTATGGTCCACCATAGGTACGACAGGTACATCCGGTTTACTGTTCCTCTTTTCCTTCGCATTGAACTCTCTTTCCCTGTCTCTGTCCCTGTCCCTTTCTCTTCCTTCTCTATCACGTTCCCTGTCCCTGCTGTCTCTGCTATCACGCATCTCCTTCAACTCCCTCAACGAGGAATCCCGATTAAAGTCCCGGTAATCTCGGTCCTCTCGTTTCTCTCGCGTGTCCACGGGCGGCGGTGGCGCAGCCTCGTGCGGTCGGGACTGGAAAAAGGCACGATTAAATTCCAGCGATATTAAAAAAAATAGTCATCACTCGAGGGGACTTTATCCGGCGTCAGACGACGGGGAGATTGTATTTTTTTCTCAGCCGTGGCTGAATTATCAGGTATTCCTCTCTCCGTCGTTTTTTAACCTTTGGAGGACTGATAAGGGTCTCTTTTCAAGGGTCTGTAGAAATCCTTAAATTTTGTATACAAGTTATACACGAATATAACATAATATAATTTAAAACATCGTACTGATTATTTTAACACAGTACAAATAAAGAAAAATAATATTTTTATACATTGCTGTGAACAACAACAAATTTGATTTTCCAGTGTGATTAATTAAAATTTTTTTAATATTACGAAGAAGTCTCGTTATCTCTTTTTAAAATTTTAACATGCTCCAAATTTTCGAGCGGAGGTGTACACGTGAATTTTTACAAAAGAAAAGCCAGTATTTTTTACGGAAAAAATGTTGGTCCTCCAAAGATTGATGTATCAAAACTGTCCGTCCAGAGTTTTTTATGAAACAGGGAACACTCACCGGCGTGTGTTTCGTTTGGCCATCGCGCACAGAGTCCCTCGATTCGCTCCTGTAATGATTCAACGTGGAATCTTTCGGTGGAGATCTCGAGGCACCATTCGCGTGTGGCTTCGTTTGTTGGTTGTGAGTCGTGGATCTGTGATTCGGAGTGTGTGTGAGGGTCAACGCGGCTGTCTGTTCGTCGAGCGATAACATAGACACCACGGAACTTTTAACCCCATGTGGACCTTTCACGGTCATTATCCATGGCTCGTCCATGTCGCTATCCTGCTTCGACTCCTCTCTGAAAACGATCAAATCGTATGTAGTTTCGAGCACGTGTCTTGTTTACAAGAATAGCATCACAAAATAGACATCGTGAATGTTTATAAAAATCCATATATCATTATCGTCACAGAAAAGTTTTTGATCCGAGCGAAGCTTTTTGTCAATTTCGTAAAAAATCGTAAAAAATTTTTTCTTTTAATAACAAATTTCAAGTCAATTACTACAAACGTATCGTTAACATTTCTCTCCAAGATATAACATACTTGTATAAAATTCTCAACGTCGACGTGTTTGCGATTTGCATAAACATTCGCGATCCAATCGTAAATATCCCAGAGAAGTAAAAGAAGTAAAAAGACTCACGAGTCCGAATTTTCGCTCTCCGTTTCGGATTCCTCGCTGCGCTGCGACTTCCACTTTTTGTATCTGTCTATGAGGTCGATCAGGTACGAGTTTTTCTTCGCCTTCCTGATGAACTGGAACTTTAGCAGTTCTTTCGCCGTCGGCCTCTGAATTCACGAATGAAATGGTAAAGTATAATTAGACGAAACACCGAGAGACTGTCTGACTACTGACGGCTGAATCTACTTTAGGAGACGCAAGGCACTCTCGACAGTTTCAGTTCTAACGAAGATTCTTTGCCGGGGAGTACGTGCTCGTACGGCGAAAATTAGTACAGCGATACGCGCGCGCCGCGAGAGCCTCTGTCGCAGCTCCGAGATGAAAATCAACTCACGTTTTCCGGGTCCTTGTTGAGACAGGCCTCGACGAATTCCTTGAATTGCTTCGTGTAATTTCCGGTTAATTGGGGCGGATTGTTCTTCGGTATGAGGAATAGGACCCTCATTGGATGCAGCTCGCTGTTCGGTGGCTCTCCCTTGGCCAATTCGATCGCCGTGATGCCCAACGACCAAATGTCAGCCTGCGGAAACAAGGCGTTAACACTCTGCGTGTCTGCGTGTTAATCAGGCGATAATGGCCGACGTGACCGTTCTACGCGTCTTTCAGAAATTGATCTCGAGAACTGCCTAACGGGATATCTATTCCAAATATTTCTCCTTTGTTTCGTGCGTTATTTCTACTCTCAAATAAAAAATACTCTGTAACACTCTTTGTGTTAATTTGACAATTGTGAAATCTTCCTAGAAGGTTTACAAACTACATAAATTATATTGGAAGTTCTAGATCTAGTTTTTTCTAGTATTAAGCAAACTTTACATCGATAATTACATTTACAAGATTAACTTTTTAATTAAATGAAATAATTAATTCAACGCGAGTCGATTTAAATAATTAAAGCTGTCCCATTCAATGGGTACATCAATAGAAAAAAAGAAATGTTGAAATTTAAAGATCCTTTTTTAATTAATTCGATCGAAGAATCAACTGGATGTTCAGCGTATGATTTTTCTCGTGCACACGGAGAGAGCGTGCGGATAAAGCGGAGGCAGATTAAAGTTTCCGCAGAGAGGCCGCAAAGAGGTAAACAAGGTAACCATGTTGAACCCAGGGACGGAAAGTCGGAGGCAGGTAATAAAATTAAATCTCCCGGGATACGTGACCGGACTGTAACCTGGCGAGCAATGGCCTCGAGCAGGAGAAACAGCCGACATGACGGAATACGCCGGGAATTCCGAGAATATTATTCGTTCTCTGCGGTTCCGTGCGATTACCTTCGAATCGTAGGAGGCCTGCTTGATGACTTCCGGTGCCATCCAGAACGGCGTGCCCACAAAAGTGTTTCGTTTGCTGGTCGTGTTGGTCAATTGTCCAGCAACGCCAAAATCGGCCAACTTCACGTCGCCCATTTCGCTCAGTAAGACGTTCGCAGCTGAAAGAAAATGACGACGTTAGTTGGAACTTTTTCTAAACAAGTATTTAGAAGAATCGTTTCGTGAATTATATAATTTGTACGCATCACATATTATGAGTAACTTTAACGATATTAAAGTTAAAATATAAAACGTTCAAAGTACTGTGTTTTTTGTAACATTTAGTACGTTTAAGAACAATTTTGTTTGTTAATTATAAATTTAATATCTGTTTCACAATTTATTCTTTGTAATTTAATTTTCTTTCATTGTTCTAGGCTTTCAAACAATATTTGACAAATTCTGAGATACCAATCAAATTCTCTACTATGTTTTTTACACACGTCGGACGAAAAAATTCTGCGAGAATTTAGTAAAATCACTGTGCTCCCAAATACGTACAAACGTCCACGTTTACAATTTTATTCTACTTACAACGTCACGCATTTTGTAGATTTTATTTTACACTTCTCAACTAGCAAATTTTGATCAATTAAATTTAATTTTTCGTCCTCTCGAGTAAGGATTAAAGTCGTAAAATTCCAAAAAGAACCTGTTCATCTAGAGACACGAGAGAGACTCTGTTTCAGCCTGCTGTTTCACGGTTAACACACGTCGGAATTAATTTTTAAACAGATTAATTTTCTTCTTTAGTGCGTGGGCCCGTGTGTTTCTTTTCTTTTTTTCCCTTGGTCGGTTGGTAAACCTGCCTTTAATATCGCGATGAAGCTTCCGTTCGCTGTGAAGATAATCCAGCCCTTTGAGCACCTCGCGCAATATCACTGCGATATGCATTTCCTCGAAGTTACCGGCCTTCATCAAGTCCAGGGCCGAGCCGCCACCCAAGTACTCCATAATAATCCATAGTTTCGTTCCCTGTAAACAGAGGAAGATCCACTATGTAGGAAACATCCCTTAGCAGCCCTTTGTGTCTGGCAATTTTGTCAGTGTGTGTGCGTGTGTGCGTTTCAGTCTCGAAATTGTCAGCCAATCTTTTTCTTTCTGAGGGATTATCATGCGCACGTGCAACAGGATTTATTTTATTTGTATTAGGATAATAAGAGAAAGTGGGGATTGATAAAAAAATTTGAACAAAGATACATCTTATCTCGATATGTGCGATAATATAATAGACGATGCAGAGTCTTCAGATAAATTATTTTGGAAAATTTACCATTTCATCTCGGGATAAAAAGAAAGATTTAAAGAAAATAAGCGACCTAATTTTTCTAACTTCTTAGCCAATTAATTTTTCAAGAGTCTTAAGATTCTCAACTTTCGAGACTTTCGGCTTGATCAACCTTTTCGTGCACTTGAGAAATTCACGAAAAATCGCAGAAGCTGCACAGTTTGGTTTTCCGAGAGGTTTGCGGAATCAATCGTCCGCGAGCTAGCACTCGGCAGCATTTTCCTAGAAAGGAGACGTGATGAAATTGCGGCTTAGAAAAATCTCCAGATCCAAAGACACGAATCCCGTTATTGGCGAGATTTTAGGAGGAATTCTATCGATCCAATCTTTTTCAGGGGGAAAAAGGAATTCCCGCGGCAAAGTGTAACGCAAGAGAGCCGCAAAAGGAGAAGAAAGAAAGGAAAAAAAAGGAGAATTTCAACGATAATACCGGCGTAAGAGCGTCAAAGAAGGAACTCCGAGAATAAAAAGAGCTCAAGGCCATTAAAGAGAAAAAGAAAAAAAAAACAAGAATAAAAAATAGAAGGGAGTTATATAGTTAATGCCGTAACAAATAATGGGAACTTTATCAAGGCTCTTTTGCGTAATAATTTAATAATATCAGTGAACCGACGAGTGACAAGATTTTTAGATCACAAATTTCTATTACACGCAGTCGCGTGTATAATCTCACGTATTATTTTACAATTTGTATAATCAGCTCGAATTTTACACGTGTCACTGTCGGACGTATTATTGTTGCGCAAGAGGATTGATCATAGCAACTTGCAACTCACGACTAATTTGTCAAATTCAAGAACGGTAGGTTGTGCAACGTGAGTTCGTTCATCGTTTCTTTAAGAATAGAACGTCGAAGATCGTTAATTTTGTGCACGCTTGTCAATCAACGATTATTTATCCTCGCTATTGAATTAAATAATTTTTTACGTCTTTCGATGTACGTATTTTTCCATTCTTCAAGTATTATTCGACGACTAGAAAATTTCCTAAATATCGAAATAACCGATATTTCGAAATTGACACCACGTTAAATTTTTATTTATTACAATACGCAATTTTATTGCATGGTACAATGGTCTGTAATTCGCAACCGTGCCGAGTTATGTATATTTCGCAAAGTGTAACGAACGAACGAACGAATTTATTTGTAGATCGCGGACGTTTATGCATTCACGTTGGAAATTCAAAGGCGCGAAAATCCACCGAATGCAAAATATGTAAAAACATACGAAGGCTACCTGAAAAAAAAAAAAAGAACGTAGTGAGTTTATCTTTCGTCATTTTGTGGTTTTTATCGGCGGTTGGAAAAAAAAAATATAACGTTAACTTTGTATTTTCCAGATCTATGATCCATAGTTTTATAAATTCTTCACTTTCGAATTTTCTTCAGTCTGGCCTCCACGTAAGAAGTTCGTCGATCATTCTAATCGATCGATCAAATCAGACTGCGACCAGATTGTTCGTCAGAAGTTATTCGTACTAAAATACAAAATATATTTACAATCATTTGCGCTAATTACATATTAATTTATTCTCGCCTCCTGTATTCAAGCGACTCTTAATTATCGTTTCGCTCGCTAAACATTGTTAATTAATATTAATGAGAACTTCACCTCGAGCGTTTTACTTGTCTTACACGCGTGAACTTTGAATTTCGCGCAATGGTACAATGTATCGATATAGTTTTAAAGACGAATCGCTCGAGAGCGTACGAAAATCGGCGACGGGACGAAGGTTCTGCGAGTTTTTCTCGAGCGCCGGACAATCATTCCCGCGTTTCGCTGGTGTTTCAGCGAAATGAGCCAATGAAGGAAAAGCAGATTGGACTGGAATATCGCGCCGTTGAAGATTAATTCCGTCGCATCGTTCATCACTGCCACCGGCACGCCTGGCCGTTTTGTAAAATGCAGGAACAAAAGAGCACGCGCCGATAGAGAGAAGCAAAATCGCCCATTAATCACACGCTCGTCCGTCGTTCTTTTGCTTCTTCACACAGCGACACTGCCCTTTTGCAAGCGAACCTCTCTCTTTCGTTTGGTTCTTTCTGTTCACCGATGCGAGAGACTGGAAATCGCGCAATATTTGCGCGACCATGCGTTTTTTGTTGCATTTGTTTCACCCCTCCCTCCTCACAGGGCAGCTGTGCTCTTGGAGCAAACCGGCTACGCACGATTGAAAGGCAGTCAATCGTTCTCTCGCGACGGGGGAATTTACATACGTACCGATTGATTCGTAACGCGTTTAATTCCTCCCGTGTCCTAGAGATCGCGATCTCGAACCGTGCACCGAGATTGTATTAACACTGAAACTATCGGCGATCAAACCATAAAATCTCCATCAGGAAATGGAGAAACTTTATAAACTTTTATTTGTATCTTTTACGAAAAATTACGTTTAAATCTTGAAATATTGAAAAATCTAACAAAAATTACAAATTAGTCATTTTCACTACTTTGGTTAAAGTTTTAGCGTTAAAAAATTAAGAGCTGTGTGTTTTTTATACACGTGTTATGTTACGCGTGTCTCTTAGTTCAGAGTGTCCCCGAATGTGGACGATTTTGCATGTTTCTGTCAAATTGTACGAATAAATAGCTTCGATTAAGTGATAACTTCCTCCCTCTGGGAGGCAAGCGTGTCATTATAAATCATTCGTTCCGCGTTTCTGTAATGACGAAGCAACACGTAAGTTTCACGCTGTACGATGTCACACCGCGCTCTCAGAAATATCTAGAAATTAGAGAAAATTTTTACGCGTGTGTTATTATAATAAATATATAAAATATGTTGTATTTATATATTTATTATATATTATAATATTTCTTATATTATACATTTATTACAATATTTATTACATTATATATTTATATATTTATTATAATATTTATTATATATTTATATATTTATTGTAATATTTCTAATCTATTTATATATTTATTATAATATTTATTATATATTTCTATATATATTATTATAATCTATTATAATATTTCTTATTTCTATATTTATTACAATATTTATTATATTATACAATATTATATATTTATTATAATATATTACAATATTTCTTATATTATATATTTGTATATTTATTATAATATATTATACATTTATATATTTATTATAATATACTACAATATTTATATATTTATTATTATAGTATGTTATTATAATAAATATAATATACAAAATATATTACATCATACATGTTATATAAAACATGTTGAAATTTCATCGCACGTGCGTGACTGTAATTAAGAAAATTTCGCGCCAATCTGAAAATACTTATATTTCATTTTTACCCAAACGCGTTTAGGTGTTTCACGAGCTACATTTTGCTCGACCAACAGATTTGTCGAGGATCAGGGATCAAGCCAGACAAATTCGTTCGTTTATCGGGCATCGCTTATTTCGCGTTTCTCGAGAGCTGCCTGAACGCGACACACTCGCGACGCGGGCTGTTTTTAACGCGAGCCGACATTCATTATACCGAAAAGCATTTCTTTTTTTCTCTCCCCTGCGTCCCGCAGAGTATCTCTGTCCACGGAGGCAAAAGAATCGCGGGAACAATCGTGCCAAGTGAGAACCGACTAACGCGAAAAAACGCCACCGGCGGGCTCTACCGTTGACGTTCCATTTCGCTTCAAACGACCATTTTCCCTTTCCCGGTTATCTAACCCAGTTTTGTCTCTCGCAATTCGCGTCGGCCGGAAACGAATTCGAGAGTGATAACCGACGAGATAATCGCAGCTTAAAACCGCGTTCCTTTTTTTTTTTTAGATGAGATTCGCGATTGTTATTTAATTAATCTCGACTTTGTGCTAATTCAATTAAAATCCTTAAAAACCTTGGCGACGCGTCCGCGAAACGCAAAAGAGAGAGCGACATTCTTTCCCTCGCGGAGGATAATAAATTCCATTGAAAGAGGAGAGAATTGAAAAGCAGCATTGTAGAATTTTCTGAGAAAAATGGGGATTCGTAGTGTAGCTACGAACTTGGTAATTCTTAGCAGTCCTCGAGAAAATTGTGCTCGTTTCATCGCATCACTGTGATCTCTCCAGCCTTCACAAAAGTATCTTTCGTTTCGTGCGCATTCGAATAATCCAACAAAAAAGATTCTCTTTGTAATTAACCCTTTAATGTTAAGATAATGTTATAGATAATGCTATAACGAATAATAAAATAATGGGTTCGAAGATAATTTTAAGCGTCCAAATAGTCCATCAATAATAACAACAGTCAATCAATAATAATGATTCTTCTTCATCGAGAAGATAATTTTAAACGTCCAAATGGTCCATCAATAATAACAATAGTCAATCAATAATAATGATTCTTCTTCATCGAGAATAATAAATTAAAAACAAAAGACAATATCTTTCTCCTCACGGCGAAATACGCGTCCCTCCAACAAAAATCCTTCGACGTAAAAAGAAAAGAACAAGAATACCAAAAGCTGGCTCGCAGAGTAAAATCCAAGCAGAGCGTATCGTAAAAGCGTATCGCCTCTCCTCGTGCCTCTCGTGCTCACTTCGCCTGTTCCTTTTCGGTTATCGAAGCGAAAACGCTCGCGCCGCGAAGAGCGAAGAAGTGCCTATCGGATAGGAGAATGATTTAGCAACCCCCGGTGGTCTCGCGTCTGGAGAAGCGGCCCGGATGAAAACCAGGTTGAACGAACCCTGTCGCGAACCTTGGCCACCTACGTTGACACGGATCTACATGAGAATAAGCGCAATCGCGTCCGCGTTGCGTACGCCTCTGACCGTAGGACGATGACAAATGGTGCCGTTTTATGGCTCATCCCCGCGCGTCCCACGAACGTGGGAACCTCCGGTCGAACTCTGGACACGCTCGGTGCTAGCCACGTGAAAATTATATTTTTTAGCCCCATGAAGTGTCGGCGGCTGTCGATGTACTTGGCGACGACTGGAGCACGCACGATCAAGAGATCTTTGGATTAGTACCCTAGGATAACCTGAGGTTCGCCTGATGCGAGGATTTCTTTCTAAGGACTGAGTGATTTATCATTCTTATCACCTTTGGCTGAGTTTTTAATGGGGATTTTCCATTGGAAATATGTCTCGTTATTAATATACTGCTGACTGAAAGTTTGGAATACATATTTTCCACTTCCATACATTTCTATGAATATAATTAAAGAAATGGAACGATTGTAATTGTTAATGGAACTATAATTATAATTGTTAATAGAAGGACTGTTATAATTATAATTATTACAAGACAACTTCTTTCTGAGGACTCACTTTATTATCTGAAAGTGATTTTAGCGGGGGTAACCTAGAAAATCGGGCCTCTTCAGGTGCAACGCTGATGCAACGAAAATTAGCGATTGGTTGATTTGGGTCACGTGATTCGCGAGAGGGCGTGAGGTAGGAGTGGCGTTGTCTGGTACTGAGCGATCGCACCTGTAGTTTGTTTTCTATCGATTCAAATGTGTGCGTATCAATAAAATTTGGGTCCTAAATTCTGGGCCTTTCAGTGAGACGAATCGTACTGGGATACAAGTCGTGCAGTTTTTTATCATTTTTATTTTTATCCATTAAAGTACAATATTTTTACGATCTCTCACCTCGCATATTTAAGTTAAACGATGTGTTTGTGACACTTTGATCACGGTCTATATCAGGGCTGTACAAGGACGCCGTATTGATCCATCATCGATGAATCTATCGAACCGTTTATTCGTCTCTGTAGATCATCACCTCAACTATCGCTCTTTTCTACATCGTCGCCAGATGCTCGAGTCATCATCCTGCATCCTCCACGGTATCTCTCAGTGTCCAGCTTGCTTAATGATTCCTTCACAAGCCGCTGAGCCAAAGAGCGCGAATCTTGAACATCCTTGTGCAAGCCACTGATTCATCCCCCGGTCTAACGTGGACCCGATTATCGGATATCCAATGAATCATCCTTACACCGGTGCACAGGACTAGGTGCACAACGGCTGGACATCGGTGTCGGGTATAATTATCGACGAAGGCGTGCGCTATTCATCGGCCGCGATGTGTTACGCAACAGAAACGAACCGTTGTCAGTAACGACGATGCATTGTTTGAAAGTGGTGTACAGAATTTCGAAATTTCTGCCGTCTTAGCGCGATTAAATGTCTCGACATCCTTACGTATACTCGACTTTGGTTGATCCAGAAATGTTCACATAAATGAACAAATGAAAGTATCCAATGACGCTGGGACAACCGTATCGAAATATTTCAGAATCGTTACAACTTGAATGATTATTAAAACGAATAAACTTGTGCAATTACAGTTTTGTTCAAAAGACAGAAATTGATATTAATTTTATTAATAAACAAGGATATTCGTATCTTTGGAGCACTTGTCAAGAACGAAAGTTTGAAATCAGTCATATTTTTCATGAGTTCGAAAATAATAGAATTGTACAATTATTTATGAAGCTTAAATAAATAATACATGTTTCTTGTACGCAACTATTACTTCAAACCTCTCGTCAGGAAAGACCAAACTAGCATTCCTCAAACGATCATGAGTCAACTTATCATTGGAAAATGTTTCATCAGAGTCAAGTCGTCAAAGGACCAATTTTAAAAATTTTGTGTCACTTAGAATTCCTTTTAGTGAAAAAAAAAAAACTATCTGCTTGTTGAAATTGAATTATTTAATCGCAACTTTTATAAATACGATTAAGACGAGTGGCGGGCAAGGGAAAGTTTAAAATTGGAAGACGCGCGTACAAGGTCCTTTTCCAAAAATAAGGTAATTCATCGAATCTGAAGACGTTTATTTTCATTAATTGGCTTGATCCCCAGATTCTTCATTAACACGTTTGCACGCTTACGAATGCATCCTAAAATTTATCACAGCCAATCTTTGCGAATGTCAAATACAGAACATTTCCACTATTTGCATGAAAAATACTACGACTATACAGACTCAAGGAAAAATAAATTATACCAGAAAGTGATTGTAAAATCTTTTTACATAACATAATATAATCGTCAACTAAATCGTACTACAGAATAATTGTAGAATCTCGAGTTACGTACACTATATATTGTACTAAAAGACACAATTGTAATTCTGAGCAAAGATTATAATCAACGTGATCGGGAAAGAATTCAATTCCACTGACAACTCAACATCTGTCGACGATAGCCGGGTGTATTGGATCGAAAGTGAAAGCCAACAATTTCGCTCGGGGCCCCGTCAATTAGAAGCAAATTGCTAAAAAAAGAAATTCGCGGTTGTTTGGAGTAGGCGCGGCGACGTGGCTTATTCTTGGATCGTCATCAAATCAGGCAGATCGGAGCCATTAGAAAATTGGCCGTCTAATAATAGAGCCTAAGTTGTGAAGAACGGCAGCGCGTTACATAAACTCATTCTCCTCGGACGCGAGCGGATTTCTTTCGAGGCTCGATCCTCGTTTGGCGAATCACGATTTTCAAGCAACTTCAAACTTGCTTGCACGCCAAATTTATATATATAAATAAAACTCCTGCGCCTATTTAAATATCTGAGTCTTAAAATTAACAATTAATCTGATATCGACGATGATTTTCATCAATTCAAATTATGTTGCGTCGAAATTTTGGACGATCTATTTAACCCTTCGACGTCTGTACGCCGTATTGATTCTAACGAAATCAATATTTGAACGTGCAAAAATTATTATTAATAATAATTTAAAACGTTGATTTTATTTATAGATATTGTTTATATTTTATATATAGAATGAATACGGTCGAATCGTCAAAATTTCAGTTGCAATTTGATGACCAGAACTACTCACTGAATTTCTGAATTTGAAGAATCCAAGTTGCATGCTTTCCAAGAACGAGGTAATCGATGATCAAAAGAAAAAAAAAAGAAAAAAAAGAGGAAAGCAAAATAGAACGAGAACGAACAGATGGCAATTTGGTTAAAAGGCAATTTCGCGTTCGTGGCTGAACGGTCGCGTAATAAGCGTCCAATTAGATTTATTCATTCATAAAATCTGAGATGCTGGTCGCAGTCTGAGCCCTGGCGTAAGTACGAGCCGAGAATCGTCTTTTGTTCGAGAAACAATGAGCCGAGCATAATGGAGAAGAAAGGCGCCAAGCAGGATTCCCCACGCCTAGGATGCCGTTTTCGATATTCGAATCGCGCCAACTCGCCGCAACATTCTCTCTCCCCCTCTCTCTCTCTGACAATGAGACGAACTCCAAGACTGAAGATATCACGCAAATTTTCCAACCAGGAAGGAGATTAATATTTTTACCACGCATCTGACTCATATTTTCCAGACTCTTCTCAAACAGTTTCAGATTTTTCTTTTTTCCAAGATTTCACGACTTTACAAATTTACGAACGCGCTTTAATTTTGCAAAGTGAATATCGACAAAGTGAAAAACACACATCGAGATCTCGTCGAGACCTATCTCGAATAAATCTAAATATGTACCGCTCCTGTGACGAAACTGTGCGTTTAAGTAAACAGAGTTGCAATTATACAAACATTATTGCACATTGATACATTAATATCAAATACTGCAACGAATACTCTGTATACTTTGGATATTTTGTGCGTTTATCTGCATGTAACACACACATCCCACGCAGTTTTGCAATTCTAAACTTTGCGTAGAGTTGCGCGAGTGCACAAAGCATCCGCGGTTTCGTTGAATTTTCTCTCTTCCCCTGTATAAAATACTTCCGTATTTTTAAAAAAAAATCACGGTTCGTTAAGCGCGATGAATAATAATAAATAATAACCGGGGAACGAAAGACGCGGGACAATTAAATCGAACGGGTCGCCAGGGGGCTTTGGAGGACTCGAGAAATCCTCGATTGTCAATTCGTGCGGCTGTTGTAATTACTCGCGGGAAAGGGACAAGGCGCGGGGCAGCGCGCATTAAATAATGACGGTTCGAAAAGGCCGGGAATAATGCTGAACAGCATTCACAGACCGGAGCCAACACACGGCCGCTGGAGAACAATAATAATCCGTCTCCGGAGAGTAAGCGAGAAAGAGACTGAGGGAAAAACGCGAGACGCCCCTCATCATCCTCGATGCATCCGGATTGAGAAACGTTAAGGAGTGTCGGCCCAAGTACGATGACTGTTATTGCTCGCCTCGACCTACCTATCTACCTCTGCCTCTCGCGTCGAAATATGCCTCTCTCGCACTATGTGTGTGTGTGTGTTTTTCTCTCTTTCCCGTTGCCAGGCCAGAAGAAAAATCCTGGATCCGCAAGCTTCGAATCTATTTCCCTTTCTCATTCTCGCGATTTCGAAAGAAGCAGACGAGACGCGTCGCGTCACGGTTCGGCAATGGGAAAAGAAATTCAACGGCTACGCCCGTTAAAACTCTTCAACTGCGAAAAACAAAAAAAAAAATGGCGCCCCTTTTCATTTGGCTGCTGTCTTTCTTCGCCTCGCCCACGCGGCCAGGCTGAATTAACCCCTTAGAGTCCATTACACTGATGGAGAGGGGTCGGGGATCGATATTCGCGAGCTTAGTCTTACAATTAGAGGGGAAAACGACGGCGAGGAACGCGCTCGTCGATCGCGAAGAGAAAGAGAAAGAGTCAGATTTTCGAGAGGATTGATCCTGTTTTCAACGATAAAAAGTATTTTTGTACAAGTGAATTAACTTTAGGGTTACACTGAGCTGGGTAGAAATCGATAATCGACTGCTAGTGTTACAGTTAGAAGGAAAAATAATGACGAGGAACGTGTTCGTCGAAAGTTTTGAGAGAGAGTCTTAACATTGTAGAAGTTTGAAACGAGTGAATTAACCCTTAGAGTTTATTACTCTGATGGACAGAGGGACAGAGCTAATCTTACAATTAGGGGGAAACCGACGATGAGGAACGTGTTTGTCGACTTATTTTAGAATAACTATAGGGATCGAGGGATTATTTTTAATCCTACGAAGGGTTTCGCTTCGAGAATAGAGTTTATAATTTCACGTTCCTTTAGATACAACAGGCACGTTCATTAATAGATCTCGATCACGATTAATGAGCTTGTTACTCCTCGTTTCTAGTTAACGACTGAAGACTGCTCTTAGAAAATATTTTCCAAGTGTGCCAAATATAAAACTTCCGCAACAGAACGCAAAAATGTTTACAAAATTTGATTTCTTTTTGTTACTGAACGATTGTAAGAACACATACTTTTAATATTTGTATTAACATAGTTGAGATTAATGAAACAGAAATTTGTGTCTTCGCTAAAGAGCCTGCTTGTTTCTAAGATAAATATATTCAAAGGTGAACTGAAAATTCTGATGCTCCAACGAACGAGGAGTAGAGAAAAAAGGAGAGAAAATAAAAAAAAAGGGGGGGGAAGATCTTTAGGTGCAAACGATCGAAAGAAGAGAGGCCGGTGGAAAATGAAATCTCGTAGGCGACAGCGTGAAGAAATGCACGGAAGAGGCCTGGTGCTTTTGTTCGGCCTCTCGCGTCTCCTTCCGTGGCATCGATGGAGAATAGGTATCGAGAATGAGATTGCGGAGGATGGTGGATCCTTTTGTGCGCGCGGCTGTGATTAATGGCGGCACAATAGCCGCGTGCCGTGGGATATAATCGTATACGCGACACACGGCTGACGAAGATCGGTTTAATGCCGTTATTACACGCGGCGCACACGCTGGCGATTTTTCGAAGAGAAGGAAAAAAAAAAGGATTAGAAGAAGAAGAAGAAGAAGAAGAGAAGCGAGAAGAAAAATCAATATCGAAGACATACTCCGTGCCTGGCGTAATCTCCTTTGCCGTAATCTTCTCCTGATACCCGACGATCCTGCGGGATTTGTATATGCTCCGGCTCGCGATTCACAAACTGTGAAATACGAGAATTGAATGGGGAGAGAGGGATCAGCCGCTGGTTTCGATCATTGCAGGATTAATTAAAGGCAAGGAATTTCTGTCCTCGATCCGTGAAAACGACACTAGTGACGTTTTCGAAAATGATACGATACGAATTACGCGAAGCAGAAACGATATAAGAATCTTATTCGTTATTTTTATATTTTTATATTTGACTGATGAGAGAGCAGTTACGTTGCTCTTCTCGATCTCGATGTGTGCGACACCTAAACTGTATCCCACAAACTTTTGTTTCAATTACCGTTGCTAAATAAATATCTGCTGATGAAAAAACTGAAAGGTCCAGAAGCAACTAGGAAATGAAGACGACTTTTTTGTCATAAAATTTTATTGATACGCAAAAATTTGAATCGGTAGAAAACAAATTACAGGCGCGATCGCTCAGTACCAGACAACGCCACTCCTACTCGAGGTCTACGCCACGCCTCCTCGCGAATCACGTGACTCAAACCAACCAATCGCTAATTTTCGTTGCATTAGCGTTGCACCTGAAGAGGCCCTCCTGTAATATATCATGAAAAATTTGTTACTTTGGATCGCTTCATTGGTTGATAATTCTATTCTCGTGGAGAGTGAGTGCGAGATGAAACGATCCGAAACTAATATCGAACACGATCAATTTCTAATTTCAGCCAACGATATACACTGCATACAGTTCGCACGACGTATGAATTTAGAGGCAACGCGTTAGAGCGATATACGTACGAACAATTAAGTTCGCAGTGCAGTCGATGACGAACAGTGAATCAAAACGATCATTATCCCAGTGGGATGGAGGTACAGAAGCGTTAATCGCGAGACAAGAGTAGAAACAAGCCTACCGATCCCCCGCTGGGAGAGTTCGTGAAACCAGGAAACGGATTAGACGAGCTCTCTTCGCTTCCAGGGCTCGGCAAGCGGAAAATTAAGATGATTACCTATGAAATGAAGCGGTGGCTGATATTAAGCTCTCGCCGGGAACTTTCCTTAATGACCGCGCGAAACGGTCATTAGCAATCGTTAGTTGCCCATCCGATTGTCTGCATACCGAACGAAATACGACCGCGGTAACGAGATGAAGTTCCTCAGGAACAAATTACGCTCAGGCCCGGTCTTCCTTCTGGTTTTCGAAGAATTGGATTTTTCCATTTCTCTTTTGTAAATTTTACAACTCGAGAGTTTGTTCTCTTTAACGAAATATGGTTTGTTTGCACTGTACCGATCCGTCACGCTTGAACAATATAATCCCGTTGAGTAATTATTACAGAATAATTTTCAAATTTAGAATCAGATCTCTCGAGCGTAGACAATTCAGACGATATTCAGTGACTTGGAAGTAGAGTTAATTTCTGCCCAAACGCTTCGCATTCACTTGCGAGAAGTTCAGAATTACGAAGCAAAATACGATTTATACGATAAAATATAAAATACGATATAAAATATACTGAGAGACTATAAATTCGCAGTTTGCTGATTACTCAGCTGCGAAACTGAGTGAAACTGAAATGAAAAAGGAAAGGACGTGGAGCCAACAAAGAAGAAGTTAAATAAGAAAAAAAAGTTAAATTTCCATTTCTTCTTTTTCTCTTTTCTTTGATCTGCGATTCTCTCGAGAGACGCGAAAGAACTGAATCCACACCGACGCGAAACGAAAACGTACTTTGTATGTACACGGCGTTGCACGTTAGAAACGTGTCACTGGACGCAATTTTGTTTCGCGATACTTTCGAGCGAGCACGGTCGCAGGAAGCGGAAGCGTCTATGCGACACTGTCCAGCCGGAAGCGATGGTTAACCGAGCGTCAAGCCCTTCCCATTCTTCGCGTATGAAAAATGACGGGGACAGTATTGGTCAGAGTGGCTGGTAATAACGGACGAGAAAAGGGGGCGTTCGTTCTCGCTACACCTCCGAAAATATTGTGGAGATTCATCGGATCGGAACGGCGGCAGAAAGGCGTGGTCCACGGTGGATTTTTCGTCCAGGATGACACGCAACTCACTGGCTACAGTTGCTCTTTTTACGCGCGGCGCACACGCGAACCCGATCGCCAGGTAGTTTCTTCTCTGGTGAACACGCGTCGACAGTCGACAGAGCCCGATTAACCAAAGTGATCCGTGTAAAACAGTCGTGACTCGCTAGTTTTTTTTTTTTTTTTTTTTTTTTTTTCAATAACAAGAGACTGACAGACATATTGACTGACTGACAGATTTATTCGTGGAGAAATTAAACGTTGACACTGTGTAATTTTTACGAATCTCTGCGAAACTCCAATACCTTTTACGTTTGCACTAACTGCAATAAATAAATGTTGGAGTATTTTTTAATTCTATTAATTAATTCTATTTTGTCATCTAGCAAACTGATATTTACATAGCGTAGATCACTATACGTCAAAAAATAGAAAATTCAAATTTTAATACAGATTCCCTTGGTGGGGTGACTTTCAAAGAATTAATTATCCAATTATCTAATTTTCAAATTTAATAATTTCCCTATAAGCGCGTGTTACTGCCATCGTTGAATATTCACGGTCCATTAAAAAAGGTATCGATCAAGTCGCTGACAAAATACGAAACTCGCTCACCTTGAGATAGGACCCGTAATACTTGGTGACATACGGGCTGTCACACTGCGACAGCACCATGATCTCCTGCTGTATGTCCTCGATCTCATCCTCCGCCTCCTCGAGATCGATGATCTTGATGGCGACAACTTGCTGGGTCCTATTGTCGATACCTTTGAACACCTCTCCGAAACTACCCTTTCCGATTCGTTCTTGTTTCGTGAATATCAGCTCGGGATCCACCTTCTGCAACAGAAACAAAGCATCGTCTTCGTTAATTCAGGAAAAGTTCTTTCTTCTTTTTTTCTTCTCGCGACGTGGCAAATTTTTGGCAAATCTGCCAAATTTTTGCAGATTGCGAGACGCCGCAATGGCAAAAGTTTCAACGCACTTTGCAGGCAGCCCTTGTCTCGCGATTGCGGTACTTTTATCAAATTCTGCAACGACTCGGGGGGTGGCGTTTTTGGCAAACTTGGGGAAATCCCGAATGCAACGACACTCGCCAAAGTTCCTCTCCGAATTAAATATAAGCAGACTGCGGGTTTCTGTGGAAATTTGCACTTCTCGCGAGCACGCCTAAGAAATGGAATTTACAAAATGCGTACGTGCACGGATATTTCAGATTCTAGACCTTTAATATAAAATATTAAATATCGATCGTAAATTTCGAAATTAGGTCGTTGTATTTGCACGAATGAATTATTTAATTGTAATCATATGATTATTAAATTACATATTATGACTAATTAACGATGCAACACTCGTACAGATCAAGTAGATCATAAATTTAAACGTCGAAGTAGGAATATATTCCATCTTGTAGCTGGTGTTCATAAAAATATCTAAAAATGATCTTAGAGTGAATCGACAGATTGCAAACGCGAATTCACTTGCTCAAATAAAGGAATCTCAATTACTCGCATGAAAATTCGCGTTCACGTCGCAATGCCATCGAGAAGTAAAAGCGGGAGAGCACGTGTCCGTTCAAATCGCCGCTACGGAAATCCACGGCGTTGTTTCACGCTGCGTCACGTCGAGATTCCAAGACCTCGAGAATCGCTTCGAGATAAAATTGTACGCCTCTCTCTCTCACCGCGAGATTAAAGATTCACTTGGTGGAAGATCCCGCGCGTGGGGCTTTCTTCGACCACGCTACGTCCTTCGAAAGCCAGAGAATGCAGCTACTAGGTCGGTGAGAAATGCGGTTCTCCTTGGCTCCTTTCTAACCGATGACACACGACGTCACAGTAGATAACAGAGGTAGACCGTGCCGCGTACGTCGGCTATAACGAAATAATCCGTTGATTCGATTTAACGCCACGTAATCTTCCAGCAGCAGCGAGCTCTACCCGGGCCACTGAAACGCGCGTGTTGCGTACACTTTCCTTTCGCTAACTGCGTATCGTATAATAGAGCCGCCACGTCGGGTAAACAAAGTGTCCTTGGTCTCGTTGACGGTTTCGCGCGTACGCAGCAGGCTCGGGGAATTTTGTTTTTCGGATAGACACGAGGATCGCAAACAGAGGATGGCAAACGTGTTATTCGAAGTACAGACGTCTCTTTGCCGCCTTTACTGTATAATATTTCGTCTGGTTAATTTTATTATTTCATCTTTTATTTTTTAATTTATTTCTTTACTTTTATTCTATTTTTTATTCTTTTATTTTTATTTTATCTTTATTTTCAATTTTTACGGTCGTTTAGTATTTTAGTCATTTTTACTGTCATTTAGCTTAACTTTGCTACTTTATCATTCTTTACAATTTCCTTCGTTAATGTTATTCTTTGCTATTTCTTCGCGCTATCGCCACGTGATTATTTGATTTACAGCTGTTGTTAATCTGTTTATCTCTGCGAGATACTAGTACAAGGTTACAGGCAAGTTACAACGTTATTACTTGATTTATAGTCGAATTTTCATTGGTTCGCTACGTTTCTAATTTTAACGTCCAATAATTTCACCGTTCGATCGTTAATTCCTTTTCATTTTTCAAGAACGTTTTACCAACAACGCTGTTGGATCGAATAATACCGTATCATTTCGTAATTCAATACGATCGTGCATACGCAAAACGAAATATTGCGATATTAATGGACAAATATTGATCGCACACATCGTAAATTCATGAATGGGCATTGGCAAATCAATATCGCGCGTCATTCACTTTCGCAAATAGCGCAAATAGCAAATACGGACGAGCCGAGTGTCCAAACGCGTACGTAGACGTTTCAAAGGGATTCCGTAGAACGGCGGGTGCACGACGAGGGTTTCACGGGAGACGGAGAGCGGATTCGGCAGACAAAATAATTAACGAGCATCGCGATATCGGCAGAGAAAAAGTTATGGGTCGTTGGACGGAAAGGAGAGAATAAAAATCGATATCCCCTCCCCCTCGTAAATTCATCGAGGCATTGAAACCGGCCGGCTCTCGAAACGCCGGCGGTCGAACCACGCTCGGGTATGAGAAAATTTGCAAAGCAGATTTTCCGCATTTTGCCGCGGCGTCTGTCGCCGCTTTTCCACCCCTTCGCTGCACGACCACCGATCGTGCACCTTTCTATCTTCAATCTCACCTCTCTCCCTCTCTCTCTCTCTCTCTCTCTTTCTCTCACTCTGACACGGGCTTTTTATCAACGTGACTTTGCACGCGTGCAACTTGCAAACACACACGGTGGCGCGAGTGGATTCTGAAAAAGGGGCGATAGAAAAAAAGAAAAAAAGGGAACAGAGGAAAACGCGTGCGTCGCGTTTTATCCGCGGGAAATTTTCTCGTTGCACAAAGCGTTCGGGTAATCTCTTTGTATAATGTGACGGATCGTCGATCGAGCTGGGCGAGCGTGGTTCGAAAACGAAATTAATTTTGCGAAGCCAAATAACTTGCAACGTAGCTTGCAATTTGTGGACCACGCGCTCTCTGGCTTTCCTGGAATCCTGTTGGTAATGTATTTTTGCGTTTTGTGTTGGACACCTTTGCGCAAGATTGCTTCTTTTATCACATACGTGTGATAAAAATGTTTTATTATTTTATAAAGATATGTAAATGTATGTCTTTTACGAATTTTGTAGATGTATCTCAATCTCGTGGAGATCTACAAAATCCCTGTTGATGAACATTATGGTATTCGAGCGATTCGTTGCCTACAATTTACATTGGAGAATTTTTCGAAAGACGGAATAATATAAAACTTGACTACTTTTATATAAAATTGGAAGAAATAATAAAATTCTGCGTTACCGCGTTTGCTCGATTTAACTTCATTCAATTTATTACTTCGCACGGACAAACGGTCCAATTCATACGGAAAATGTAAAGTTAAGAAAAAACTGCACGACTTGTACCCCAGACTAGAAAATGAAAACGACCTTTTCGCCATAAAATTTTATTGATATGCAAACATTTGAATCGATACAAAACAAATTACAGGGGCGCGATCGCTCAGTACCAGACAACGCCACGCCCCCTCACAAATCACGTGACCCAAACCAACCAATCGCTAATTTTCGTTGCATCAGCGTTGCACCTGAAGAGGCCCGATTTTCTGGGTTAGTTTTAGCCCTGCTAAAATCACTTTCAGTGATAAAATCAAGAGAGAATTCACGCAATCTCAAATGAAAATTAATGCTACCCGTGAAAAGGGTTAATTTTCGCCGGACGCGTTCCAATCTATTGTAAAAATCCCATTCCGAAGCGCGCTGATCCAACACGTCTTTACTTAACGTCCTTTCAACAACTTTCTTCTGGCCTATATCGCCGCTCGGCTTTCCAATCACGTTCGCCCGCCGAGTAACATCTTGCAACAAAATCAATTGCCGCGAGAAACGGCAATGAAAGCAGACGAGAAAGAGGAGGAAGCGCCGAGAAGGTCGAAAAAGGAGAAACGAGAAAGCACGGGAAACGAGGGAAGAGGCAGGGGTTGAGAAGGAAAAGAAAGAAAGGAAAAAAAGGAATAAGCGATTCCGACCAAGTTCGAGCCTGGCCTGGATTTCTTGCCTCTTTTCCCTAGCGTAAACCGCTGTCGTTACGGCGATTAGAGCTGGATGCTACTCGCCGTTTCCTGGTGCCAACAGCAGAGGCAAAAAAGAACTCGGCGCACTGTGGCAAAAATTCAGGCTAAAAATGACGCATTTCGTGGATAACGATAGTGAACAATAAATAATATAATAATATATTTTCACGTATAATAATCGATGAATCAACGAATCGTTTGCATATCTAAATATATTGCATATCTAAGTAATTTAGTTACTTTTACAATCTCTGCTCTTGAAAAATAATAAATATGTAGACTGGCGAAGAAAATGTACAATTATTCAAGCAACTGTAACCACATCTTTTTGTTTTTTTAAGTTAAAGTTAGAAAAAATATTAAGGAAAGAAAATTAAGAAATAAAACAAAACAAATTTCATCCCTCATCTTTCATTTAATTAATTAATCTGAAACATATTTCAAATTCATCAATTTTCAACCGTATCGTAATTATTTATGTGAAACAACGACAAGATTTAATGTATGCAATCTAGATCAATTTTTTTCAACCAACAAGAAGACACTGTTCGTCACATTTGCACGAATCACCCTGCGCGTAAGGGTGATTTTAAAGTAACAAGAAGAATTTATCAATTATTCTACCTCAGAATCAGAACTTTCACCATCGTGCGACGAACGTAGAGGGAAACAGGAGAGGAGAAGAAAAGTCGCTTGCATGGGGGTTGGTTTCATTCGCCGAGGAGGGGCGAGCAGAGTCGAGAACACCCCGGCGATAAAGAGTAAAACTGCTCGCGTTCGCTGTGATGTCGTTCGGTGAAATGGAGTCGAGAGGCAGGCCAAGGCACATCTTAGCCCCTTTTCCCGTCTGCTTGCACGAGGAAAGCTCGCGCTGCTCGAAACTCACGACACAAATTATAATTAGCGGGTGTCAGCGGCACAGAGAGCCGGCACGTAGGTGGTTAAAGTACCGAAGAGGGGAGGCTGAAGAGCGTCATCGTGCGCCAGGGAGAAAGAGAGATGGGAATTCGCGCCCTGTTCTTCTTGATTTCCTCCGGATCTTAACCCGATGGCGACGCCTGATAACCGTGTAATTAAAGAATAGACGCCTGAGAGCCAGGCTTTCGTCCGCGATAATACCTCGGCCAAAATGATTTCACTGGTACGTATATTCGTTCTCGTTCGTTAAAAATTGTCTCGTACGTTATTTCTTCTTCTTTTTTTTATCTGTCAGCGTTGCAACTCTGTATAATATAATACTTCCTCTATATTCGTTTTTATTGTTACTGTTAAATGTCTTTGGAAACTCTGCAAGCATATTTGACAATAATATTTGCACGACTTTTCGAACTTTTCTCGCAAAATTTCCAAACGTTTACTCTTAAAACGTGGAAAAATAACATCGAATGTTTAAGTTCTGCGTCAATTCTGTCCGAAACAATTAAAGCGCTTGCACGTCTTTTTGTTTGCCCCGTCGAAATTAACAAAGTTCCGAGAGAGCTTCAAGATTGTGTTTATATTTTATGACACGGCGGAATGCTTTTGATTAAAAGCAGGGGGAAAATCGAGAGTCACGCAATAAACCGCCTCGTTTCAGATTTCTCGAGACGCGTATAAAACTGCGCGGCCATCATCTTGCTCGCAGGGTGACCTGCTGCTTCCATTATAAATCAAACCCACTGCGCCGTACGTTTCACGTTATTTCCTCTGGCGGATGGAGGAAGGCAGTGATCAAATTTTGAAAATATCCCTTGATCCTAGGTAAAGGCTCTTTGAGTCTTCTTATTTCTGCGAGAGCTTTACGTTTCTCTGAGAAACAGAGGACAAAAATAAAACAGAAATAAACGACGAATTGAAAAGAAGAAGATTTCAAGAGGATTGTATGACATACACGTGATAGATACATACACGTAAATGAGAAGAGGCTACTACGTTTTACCAATACTGACGAGATATTTAATGAATGACTGTGATATAAATATAAATATGTGATTATATATAAATGCGATATAAATCAATGAATGAAACAAATATAGAACACGGAGAACTTGTCAGAATGACATTTTCTATTCATTGTTTCCCTTCGCGAAAGGACGAAGGAGTATCGGTGTACTTTCGAAGATCATCACCTTAAGCCGATAAAGATCTTGGAAGCGAGACACGCCACAGGCAGTGAATTATACCGGTGCGTGGTCAGACAATTAGCGTGGAAGTTGGACCGGGATGTCGGGGGCGTCTGTTGTTGCTAACTTGCTACTGATTTTGTTACCGTTGCTCTCTCTCTCTCTCTCTTTCTCTCTCCCTCTCTCCAGGAGAGTAACCGAAATTCTGATGGGCAAGTTAGCCGCCCCCCAAAACTGAATTATCCTCGACAACCTCGTGTTAAAATGGACGCGTGTTACGCTTCGCATCGCTGCCAACTCAGTTACGCGCGGTTCGCGTTATGTAATTGACAGTGCGATACCATCCTCTCCTCCTCCAGAAATTAATGCTTTCCAACAACCTTCACTGTATAAAATCACTGCCATTTCATCACCACCCGCGATACTTTGATTGAAAAGTTTGTGTTCGATCAACCGGGATTGGAGAGAGCTTTCATGCACGCGGTGTAGCTGAAGTTGTACGTTGCGACAGGGACAAAAGTCGAAGATGTGATTTCGATGACGAAAGTGAGAGACTTTTTATAAATAATACATTCTGACGTTTTATTAATTATTGCAGCGAGATTGTCACGACTGTATTGATGAATTATATTGACGTAGCAATACACAGGATTATTTAACCTCTTGCAACGCACGTCGAGAATTTTTTGTCCCAAAATTGCAACATTTTCTCAGTTTTAAGTATATTTAAGTATAACCCAGGCAAAATAAATAATAAATTTATTACTTTTCAATAATTTCTATTCAGTGATATCATACCGACAAGTGCGAAAAGAAAGCGACGAATTATTGTATACGGTTTGGTCATTCGTTATGGTCCGCAATCAGTTGCCAGCGCAAGTGGTTAATACAAGAGCAAACTTCAACATTCAGTGGGAGCATGTTTAACTTTGTTATATAAAGACACAGAGAATAAATTTCTGATCATTTTCAAATTTTACGTAACACGTATAACATGTGCATAAAGATTCCTGCATGACAAATATATTCATCAGCGAAAGAGAAGCTAGAAACTACTGATCTTGCACGTTCTTGAAAATAAATTGAAATGAGTTCCTTCAAAGATTAGTGCCATTTAATAAATAATAGCAGTAATCGTTGAATTACTGAGAGATGCAACTTAAAGGCAATTAGATTAGTTCAATTCGTTGCCCAACTCGGGTGCCGAGTATCGACTGGTGCGACGTCGTCGAGTCTGAAAGCTAGATCGAGTCCAAACAAGCGCATACATTCTCGATTTCATCCGTCGAGGCGTGCCAAACTTCCTTACACCGAGCGTTACGACGATTCGCAGCATTGTAAGTTTATTTTAGCAGCGCGGAGCTATCAGTCTTGTCGACTCGTAGCTTCCAAGAAATTTATCTTTCAGAACCCGCATAGAATTGGTGGCTAGTGATTTTCCATTTATAGTTGGTACTACTAAAAGCAGCTCACAAAAGTGAAATTTCATTCAAACTGTAAGAAAGTTACCACTGTCGTCAATATTTATGCAAACTCGTATTTGTACGGAGATAATTGCTAAAATAGTGCCAAATTTAATTTTTACATTACAATGTGAACTACACTTTGGATATTTCATATATTTTACTCATTAGTATATAGAGACTGTATACTATACTCTGTGTAACTATCAAAAATGGTTTTACTAAATATTGGGACTTATTGACATAACAGATTGAAGCTGTCGAAATATTTTTGCGATCTCCATGAAACATTGTAAAATTTCTTCAGACTTGTTTTAATCACGTTTCAATAATCGTGTTTCGTTACGGTATTGACAAAATCTCAAAATAAAAATAACATCATCCCTGTTTCTCGAATGAATCGTCAGGTTGAGTCTTATCGGAAATTTAGCCCGAGCCGTCGGAGGAATTACTCTCCCGGATTACCATAAACAGGCTGTTTTTCGCTCGACTGAACACATCCAGCAACTGCTCGGAATTAATCCTCAAGGTGCGACAGGACGATAGCGAATGCAGCGAGCGAACGCTTAGTAGCTTGGCCTGACACAGTCAGCATCCTAGGGTCAATCAGCAGAGTCAACATCGGCGATAATAGAACGAGCAAACAAAATCTGGCGCCGCGGGATTACAATGTGTAACCAGATCTCACAGATACCGGAGAAACCGGTGGACGTTCCACTTGAAATTTTGACGAGAAAGTACTGGAACAGTGGCGCGGCAAACCTTCGTACAAATGTGTTACGGTGCGTTGCACGAAATGTTTCAAAGTTCTCTGAACACGACGCGTACAGAAAATAAAGAAGGTAAAATATATAAAAAAATAATAAAAAGATGCAATCAAAATTGTATAAAAATGAATAAAACTACAGAATTAAAGATATTCATAAAAAAATACAATCAAAATTGTATGAAAACTTCGTGAAATTTAAATCTACGGAAAGATTCGGAATTCATCTAATTTTTAACATCAATTTGTCGTAATATATCATAACATCTAATTTTATAAATATACATTCCACTTCTTCCGATTAGATTTCTAAAAATTCGAGCCGACGAAATTTCGAAATGTTCCCACAGTCAAATTAATTGTTATCAACAATTTAAATTTCTCGTCTCTGCAAGCACAGAAAAAGAAGAAAAATCGCGCCAGAAGAAAGTAAATTCCTTCCTCTTGCGCGATCAATTATCGATCGCTCGTTGAAGTCGACCGCGTAAATCGGACGGAAAACCGTCTAGAACTCGCGGCGAAAGTTCGACGCGGAGAAGAACGTTCGATGTCGCGTTACGTTCGGTTTGGCGTTTTCACAAAGCGTTACGCGATCATTGACCCGCGAAACACCGTGTAATAACACACAACAAGTCCAGCTGGATGAAAAACCGAGGGACCAGCGACCTTTAACTTTACAAGCCAGGAGAGAAAGTAAACGGGCCGTAGGAGATCGGTTCCGTGCCTGGTCAGACAACCGGAGTGCCACTCCACACGCGACGCGAGAGATATTTTTAATCCGTGTCCTTGTTCCTGCTTTTCTCTCTCTCTCTCACACACACACACACAGACACATGCACGCACGCATTCTTTTTTAAAGTATCGGGAAAACCTGGATAAATGTTTCCCACAGGCCTGTAAATAGACACGCGTAGCGCTGTTCTTGGGAAGCCTACGATCGAATCGAGATACGTGCAGGGAGAAGCTTGTCTCGTGAAGAAAAAAGTTTGTGTCAAGCAATTAACAACATGTAGACGTCGGTATATTTCGTGTTATTTTATGTTCATGTTCTGTAATACGTTGTCACGTGCTTTTTTTAAAGAAAGAAATTGTACAAATTTTAAGAAACCCAAAATAAATTATCCAGCGTGGTGTTTTGTTATTTCTTCAAATATTAAGAAATATTTGGTATTTGATTTGTATGTTATCATTGTTTTGTACTATTAAGAGTATAAATGTTATATTTGAACGTTTCAAGATACTCGAAATAAATACATCGTGCTCTGAATTAATATACATAAAAGGTTTCCACAATTGTTTCTGAATCGTTGCATTTTACCGTGTAAAAATATTTGTACATTCTAAAAGCACTAGCAAAGTCCGTAGAAAATTTCCAACGACTGGTAACGTTACAACACGTAGGTATTTTCAGTATTGACGTGTTTAAAAAAAAATCACCGACCACAAACGTCTGTTTAGAGACAAATACAGAGGTACGCGAAGCGAGCGGGATAAAAGTGGACCAACGGGGTCGTTAGGTAATTGTAGAAGATTCAGCGACGTTGGCGCGCCGTTTGCCAACCGGCATTTCCATAAAAATTCAATTTACGGCCGCGAGGAATGGCCGCGGCGCCGCGGAAAAGATTCTGGACTCTCGGCTCTCAGCACCGGCTGAACTTCAAAACGCTTGGAAAGTGGCCCGAGCGAGCGTGCGTTAGCGCCATGTGTCGCTTCGACCTCGTTCGTCGCGAGAGTAATTTATCGCGCGAGAAGCGGCGGAAATTAAAGTCCAACCCTCGAGAACCACCGGCGATTAAACCCGTATCAGAGAAATGAAAATCTCTTTCGCGAGACGAAAGAAAATAGTTGCCACGAGAGAGCCTCTATTCAACGTATTCAAAGAGGGACTAGTTCTGTTCAATTTCTGAAAAATACGCGTCGGAATATCCCGCAATGAAATTTAAATGATAATAATTGAGATTGCAAGTCCTCTGTCCGGTATTAATTTTGAAGAAAACTGCTCGTAAAAAATTTAATCTGCAAAACTTTAAAAATTGAGAAAAATTATTTTCATCACTCCGTGATGGTTCTGGTGTTAAATAGGACATTTCACACTCCAAAAAAAACTGCACGACTTGTACCCCATTACGATTCGTCTCACTGAAAGGCCCAGAAATGAAGACGACATTTTTTACTATAAAATTTTATTGATACGCAAACATTTGAATCGATACAAAACAAATTACAGGCGCGAATCACGTGACTCAAATCAACCAATCGCTAATTTTCGTTGCATTAGCGTTGCACCTGAAAAGGCCCGATTTTCTGGATTACCCCCGCTAAAATCACTTTCAGTGATAAAAAAAAAAAAGAAAAAAATAATTCTTCAAACTGGTACGGCTTCGTACATTGCCGAAATGAACGAAAATCGCCAGGAAAGATGTTTCGTCCAAGGAGATAAATCCCCGGTTGCTTCGCGTTCTGGTAACGGGATCGAAACGCGCGTTAAAAGGCGTAATTCCGATAACAAGCGTTTCTAATTCCACGAGAACCAACCGTTCCCTGTTCAGCAAGCGCTTCATTCATGTCGGTTAATATCGTTTACGATATCTGTGGTGTTCATTTTTCTTTTCTTTTCAACGAAACGAAAAACTGTTCTGAATGGGAACGCTGTACTGTTCGTCGTTCGACTGGAAATACAGTTTTTATTTTATTACATTGTACCGTTTTGCTTTATCACTCGAATCTCTCTTTAATGGAGCAAAATATCGAACGGGGAACTGTTGTTCTCGTCGTTGAAACATGGTTATTTTATGCTGTTGTACCGTTTCGTTTTATCACTTGAATTTCTTTTCAACAGAATTAAATATTAAATGGCAGCTGTCCCTTTCGCCGTCTGAAATATTTTATACCGTTTTACATTATAATTTGCATTCCTTTTTGATGGAACAAATGACAAAGTGGAAAAAAACTGTTCCTTTCTTCGTTAATACTGTCATTTATCGTTTACTTTGTCACTTGAATTTATTCTGCAATTACCTAGTCGTTGTTATCGCGTACACAGCTAGTGAAAGTATTCGAAAGATCTCTGACGAAAATCGCGCGACACTGAATTCTAAAGATCTACGTTCTTTGGAAAAAATACGCGAGATCCTCAATTTCTCCTTGAAAATGCAACGGGTCGAAGCTTCAAACGTTTCAACGCAGCCGGGAAGAACGAATGGAAAGAGCGCCAACAGAGAATTTCAATTTCCAGAAGAAAAAAGAGAAAATTCGTTGGAATCCGCGGCACGGCGGTGATACAGCCTTTGGATTTCGCATTTCGTCCCCTAAACGAGTTGCCTCTCGACGATTATTACGTTATCCCCTAATTATCTTGAAAGCTTCGTCAGTCGGTCTCGGTAATTTGATTGCTAACTTTATCAAGCCAGCGTCGCAAACTCGAAGCTTTCGCGTAGCTTGAATTCTTTCCCCGAGCGAGGAAAAGGGCCGCATCGTGGAAACGACCACGTTCGAAGCTCGTGCCTGAAACAACGACGAGGTATCGCGAAACCGGGTACCTGTCTCTCTTTGCTCGCGCTCGGTTAATGCATAAGCATGATGGACAATAGAGCCGAGTCCCGGATATTGACTGAACGAAGAAGAAGAAAAAAGAAGAAGAAGGCAGCTGTATGTACGTGCTCGGTAGTCGTGGCCAGTGTTAAAACGAATATTTGCCAGGTGGACGTGTCGCGATACAAAGTTTGACGATCTAACGGAATATCGGAGTCGAACACCGTTTCCCCGATGCGGCGCACGAACGCGCTGTTAGTTTAGAACGATACTACTCGTAGTACAAGAAACGATACACACATTCGATATTACCTGTTTACTTATGCACGTTGCCGATACGGTATGGACCGAATAACCATCGCGCACGAGAGAGATTGAAACTGAGAAAATGAAGAAAAACGTCCTTGGAATGGACGGTGAATGGAACAAATCGAAGCTCTCAGTCCCGGTTTCTGAATTCTTTATAAATTCTTTTTTTGAATTCTCGACACGCGTGTGTTTGAACGCACGGCAGGCATCCGTGGAATTCGAGTGACGCAGATTCAGAATGGATCTCTCCATGGTCCGTGCTTCGTTCGAGATAAACATTTCGGAGACGAATGAGAGGAGCGGAGAGCCCGACCTTGCCGATCTCGTGCGAACGGGGGAAGAAAAAAGGAGCACACACAGCATCCCGAGATATCTTACGGTCCTCGAGAATCCTGTTACACCGGTATTTCCTCGCTGCACCGGGATAATCTCTGTAAGACGTTCGTTCATCGATATCTTCTCTTTGGCGAAATCTAGTTTTTCAATTACTGCGCGGCGTTTCGTACGCGAGAGAAGTAGAAGGTAACAGGCCGCGAAACGATTTTTTTTACCGATATTTTGTACGACAATGGAAGAGAGAACAAGAACGAACGAGCAGGCACAATGGAATAGAGAATATCGCAAACCAGTGTTGACCACCTGAGTTATTCTTCCAAAGATATATTTGATAAATCAAACATTAATACTGTCGATGAAATTTAAAAATATTTCACACAATATATTCGAAGCCTGTATATCTCAGAATAAATGACTGTTACTAATATCAATAAAAAAATGTGCAATACTAATTTTCGTTCAAAATTTTGGAATATTTAGTAGAATTTGACCACGTGAAAAACAGTATACTTTCGCGATCGTAATTTTTCGTCAATTTCGGAATAGATGTAACAACAATCCCAAAATATCATTAGTATCAGTATCGCAACAAACACCAATTTTAAACTTCCTTCTGAATTAAGATTAAAATGGCTCTTTTTCCTTTTCGTATCGAAAAATTCCGCCCAACGCCCGAACGAGTCTTCCTTCTCTTTTTCGAAAGCAACGGGAAGAATCAGGGGCGATATCGATTTTCGTTCGACCGCAAATTACTCCGGGAGCATTTTTTCCTCCCCCCTTTTCGCCATTCTCAGTGGCAGTCCATCTCCGAAGCGTTCGATCGAATTGCCTGAAACGAGACACCGAGACCACTTTCTAGCGTCTCAGGTTGCCTACGGGACTTTGAGGTTAGAGTTAAGCAAAGTTTCACGAAGAAAACTGGTTTCTCTCTCTCTCTCCCTCTTCTCGCGCCAGCCTGTCCGATCGAACGCGATTTTTCTTGTCGGTTTCGCCGTGCGTCGACGTTGATTCCAAAGACGCGAGACCACAGTAGAATTGGCCAGTATGTTGCACGACCATTGCTGCATCTCTCTGCCGTTCGTCTTCCACGTTTTCGCATCATAAACGATCGTAATGTCTATTTCGTATCGATATTTTCGTTACGTTTGATAAAAATCTATTTAAATAATTGAGATATGTATATTTTTGAATAAAAGAAATCGATTTTAAGAAACTTAACTCGTTTAATTAAATATTGATTTATTTCTTAAAAATCAAGTTTAGTCAGAAACAATTGAATTAGACGAAGAAAATGCACATACTGTCAACCTTTTATTAGAATTATTGGTGTGTTGGTTATTATTTTTAAGACAGACTGTACGTGTATCTTCAACAATAAGATAAATCATCCTGTGGATCATTTGTGGCCGTAGCCACAAGTAAAACTCTTCTCTTTTCGTTTTTTAAACTGACAACAAAGGAACATGAAATAGAAACAAAGCACCAGGCAGATCTTTTCTTTGACATTCCTTCACGAATGGTTTTAAACCTCATGCAGTATTCCACACCGTGCTCTTTCAGATACTCGCGGCGCATAAAATTCATGCTCCCTCGCCTTTCTCTTTCTCTCTGCCGCTCGTCTTCCACGTTTATTCTCACCGTGACCGATCGGATCGGTTCACGGCAACTAAAACCACCCGAACGCGACGCCAAGAATGACAAGTCATTCGCTAATACATATCTTTTTACATTTCGTGCAATTTTTTTGTCAATAACGCTTTTCTGAATAGCTCAATATTTGTAAAAAAAGAAAAGTTGTAAATTGTCGAACATATGTATCAACATATATTCTTGACAAATCACAAAAATCTTCAAGTTAGAGGATATTAATCAATCATTACCAAATATTTGAATTTAAATATTTAATATAAATTCTTGCATTGAATTACTATCATATTTTTTTACATTTCGTGCAATTTTTTTGTCAATAACGCTTTTCTGAATAGCTGAATATTTATAAAAAAAAAAAAGTTGTAAATTGTCGAACATATGTATCAACATATATTCCTGACAAATCACAAAAATCTCCAAATTAGAGAATATTAATCAATCAATACTAAATACTTAAATTTAAATATTTAATATAAATTCTTGCATTGAATTACTATCCTCGTGTTAATCATTACATTTTCACGTTGAAACGTTAAAAATCGAAACTGACTAATAAAGTATGAAAAAAAATTCCTCAATCTACATTTATCATATGTATATATATGTATGTATCCGTAAAAAAATAAAAAGAATCGAGAGGAGAATTTCCTCTGCAAAGGAGATCGCCCAAAGGAAGGAGGACAAAGCTGGTGTTCCTTTACCAAACTCACCGATGGCGCGGCACTTCTGTGCGTTCCAGGCGGTCTCGAATGCGGGAGAGACGTACTCTTAAGGTTGGCGGATCCGTTGCCAGAGGGTCTCTGTTGGCTCTCCCTTCGAGAGGGCGGTGGCGGCGGATGCGACAGCGGCCTGGCCGTGCTCCGAGGATGCTGAGGCGGCCCTTGGAATTGCCCCCAGGACTGACGCGGCACGTAGCCGACGTAACCACCGGAAACGAACTGCGCGGAACCGTTTAAGTGCGGCGGCGCCATCACCGCCGTCTGCTGCGGCTGACCGCCGTTTCGCATTTTTCCTCCTCCTAATCCTCCTCCTGCTGCTGCTGCTGCTGCTGCTGCTGCTGCTATTGCTGCTGTTGCTGCTGCTTTTCGCTCGCAGTTATGTCAAATCAGCACGCTCGCGGCCCGCGATCACTAGGTCAACATTCCGCGATGCCAGCTGTTCCCGACGCCAGCTTCCTCGCAATTCCCTCGCAGTCCCCCGGCGTCGTTGCGCATTTGAAGATCCTGTTTCTTTCCCCCCACCCTGGCCACGTATATGTACGTATATGTACGTTTCGTTCACCACCTTTTCTGCGGATATTTTGACCTTCTTTCCCTGGGTTTCTTCGACGCTAGAACTACCAGACCGGAACGTCGAAATGACTAACTCCTCTTGGAATCCTTTTGCGCGACAGAGCTAGATATCTCAGAAACGTGATCGTGTACGTTCGTTCCGATTCTATCGTGCTTCTTTGATTGTAATTCTATCCTATCGTTCAATTTCATATAATATTATTTATTGATTTATACTATTTATTCGTAGTCAAATTTGGAGTTATTATCGATCGAGTAATCAAAGTTAACAATATCGAGCGATAATGTTAAACAGTGTATAATCGATTGACAATGCTAAACGAAAGTGAAAGATACTCGGTACAAAATATAGGTTCGATAGCTGAGAGTTCTAGCGTTCATTCCGGTCGCAACGCGAAATTCGAACGAGGAGTTACGATTCGTCGAGAATTATCACTTTGTCGTATCTCGATCCTCCCCGCGGGGAAGCAAGCCGCGAGAAACGAGGGAACTGTGCAGGAGCGAGAGAGAGAGCTGTTTTCACGCGAGGATTCGCCGGAGGAATCGGTCACGCGATTTTAATCGAACGCGCTTCCTCCCTCTCGGAGTGATTCACCCCGAATTGAGCTAGATCCACGAGCCGGCGGGATTCTATCGATACGTCGGTGCGTCGAATTTCGATTCCGTCGTGGTTTCACCTCGCCAATCTCGTTCCCCGTTGACCCAGATTAACGTTCGATATCGGTACGTCTATTTTTACTAAATTTAACGTTGTCGTAGCGATTTCGCGTTTCCCGCCGGTATCGCCGCAAGTAACAAACCACGGCGGCGGGGGAAACGCGAGGAACTCACTCGATCGGACATTGAAGCAGAGAGCCTTCTCTGAGATTCTACAGTTTGTAAAATTTAAATCACGCGCGGAAATTTCAGTTCTTCGCGCGAGTATATATAAAAATATATATAGCATAAAATAAATATATATGTATGTAATAAAAATAAATATATGTATGCAATAAAAATTTTATATATATATATATAAAAAGTACTCAATTTACCGTGTCTATGTTTAACATTAAATATCTGTGGTATATCAAACGAATCACACGTGCGTATGATATATATTTGCGGTGTAATTTAAATTCGAATTAAAAATATTAATTTAATTTCAGTCTGAAGGTTTAACTTTAATTTCCAACGCGACTGTACTTGTTATTCACGCTTTCGTGAGCTACTAAAAAATTTGCGGACGAAAATTGTACAAAAAGCGTGTCTTCGCATTCACACCGTGAAATTTTACATTCCGGGAACTTTTTTTAATTTTAGTTAGCTCGCTACTTCTTTTGAACAACGTTCGTAAGAAATGTTCGAAACAGCGTGCGATTTCGACGTGATCTCGAATATTTGGTTAGTCCTGTGGAACGGCGGCAAGTAGAAGCGACGACAAGTCCGGCCAGAAAGCTGTTCCTGTAAAATCTACGATGTGCTTGAAATTGGCCGAGCTTTCAGTCGCGTATAAATCTTCCTCTCTTTTGCGAAACAGAACCGGCCGCACTTTTCTTCGTCTTTGTCTAACTTCTGGCCTCGATAATTCATAGAAAGAAGACAAAGGGGCCTCGGAACGACGTTGGCTATTACCCGGTGCCGGGAAAGCACGGCGATGAAAAAAGCGAACCCCTCTCTCTCTCTCTTTCTCTCTTTCTCGAGAGAGAGAGAGAGAGGGCCAGGAGAAAACGTTATGAGAACAACCGATTTTCCGAATAGATAGCTGCTCTAATTTTCCTTTTGCCTTGCCTGTCCGAGAGACGGAAGCAGTCTTTGGTATCAAGTTCAAAGGAGCTGCGCTCTGTGCTGCTGCTGTTTAAAGATTTAAAGTCACTGTGATTAAAAACGAATGTCACGCGGAAGACACGGCCCCTGGTCACGGGAGAATTGGAATTTTTGCAAAATTTCCAAGAAGAAGTGTACAAAAGTTGGGAGAGACGAGCAGTGGTACGAATATATTTATCGATTATTTTCATTTGTTTTATGTCTCAACTTAAAAAGTTTGATTAATTACGAAGATGTTGAATAGATTTCCTCCTAATTTATTTGGAATTGAACGTAAAATTGAATATGCAAATAGAAAATATCATTCTGGTTTAATATGTGATGGAGTAATTATAGGATTTGCTATTTTAAAATTATCTGGATCTCTTAATATATAAGGATTTTGAAGATTAATTAATATAAAAATTAATATAATTATTATAATTGTAATTAAATCTTTAATTGAAAAATATTGATGAAAAATAATTTTATAAATATTAGATTTTGAATGAATAGGATTTGATGATCCAGAAATATGTAAAGTTATTAAATGAATAAATACTATTATTAAAATAATAAATGGTAAAATGAAATGAAATGAAAAAAATCGATTTAATGTTGAATTATTAATTGAAAAAAGTATTGTCAAAATTTCAAGTCGAACTGTACGAATTGAAATAAAATAGAATGTCAAGGGAAATCTGGAAAGTGAAAATTTGAACGTTGATTAAATGAACGATGTAGAAAAAGAATGTGTAAAATTGAAATGCCTATAAAGCAAAATTTGCACAGAATGTAAAGTATAGAAACGAATATAAAACGTTACGTGCCAAGCTTTCAAGACTCTCAGAATTGTTGCGAGTTATGTTCAAATCCTACTTAAATCAAATCCTACTCGAAAACCATCGGAGTCAACGGTTTCAAAACTGAAAGTGAAAGATAAATGGCCCAGAAATGCGTAGACTGATTCTAACGATACTCTGATCTCCAATTTTATTAAAAGGATGAACAAGATTGGAAACTCGAACGAAAATTTTAATTCAGACGACTATGTACAGAAGAAACCTCGATTCTACGATCAGTGGAGATAGTTTCGTTTTACGAATGAACACTTGGGAGAAAAAGTACGTAACTAACGAGCATCGAGGAGAATTGGGAAGAAAAATCCAATATTCCCAAAGAAGACTCTTCGAACGATAAAATCCAAATTTTCACGCAATCCTGAATCGTAAAAACACGATCGTTGATCGCCATAATTCCAACAACGATGAAACAAGAATTATTTTTTTCCGTCTCTCCCTCTCTCTCGGTCTACGTCCACGAAAGCTTACCGCCAACCCTAACAGGCTATTTCTAACCGTATCACTTGCGATTCGTAAAATTGTCCCGGCTATTTCTGCCCGGGTTCGAATCGGATCCCCGGCCGGAGAAGCTGATATTTAATTAAAACGGTGCAAGTTCAGTGCCAAACGCAACGCAGAGCCGGCCGAATAAAAATAGGGGCGCCCAGTGGAGGTAATAATCTGGGTCAGCGTCAAGGGGTGAAGATTCGGCGCGGAGCTACCGATCAGATTGAATTTCTGTTTGCACTGGCACGTGAATCGAATATCGATCGCGCGATGAGCATAGGCAGAATAAAAGAGAGGAAGAGAGAGAGATGGGAAGGAAGAGCTGTCGCCTAAAAGCGACGAGAATCTTTCATCGAACGGGTCAAGATCGGCATTCCTGATCTGTCCGCGAATCATTTCATTCGAGCGAGTCGCGAGGAGTTCGTTTCTTCGTCTTTGCTCTCTCGCCAGGCCACCGTTTTAAATTCACCGAGCAAAGAGTTTTCGCCTCGATGAATATTCAACGCGATGACTCGACGGCGTTCTCGATCTATCAACGTCATCTGCTGCCGATCTGCTTGGCAGATTGCTCGCGAACGGAGCAGAATGGTAACGCACGAGCAGGAAGAGAAATCGATGGTGTATCGTGCTTTATCTCACGCATCACGGCGAGATTTTTTATTGCAATAAGAGAGAAAGAGGTGTTGTTAAATCTTCCGATCGCGCAGGGATCTACGTGTCCTACAGAACTGGTTACCTGGTCGCTGACGAGATTAAAGGGGTAGATGATCTTGAACTGCTCAAAAAAATAGGTAAAGTGCCCTATATAAATTTAATAGACGAAACGTTTGTATTCCGACATTCATTAATACCCATGAAAATGATCACAGTGAAAAGTTACAACGCAATTTTTTCTATTTTAAAGCTACGTCAACGTGACTCTTCGCTTCTTTTCTTAAAGTGAAAATAATTTATACGCGCCCGAAGTAATAAAACTCCCATTGAAGCAGGAATGCGCAGAAACGGAGAAATGACCAACAGTTTTTGCAAACAATCGAGTCATTTGCACCTTCGGAGTTTTGCGTTTCGCAACGCAGCGGATGAATTCAGTGGCGAGAGAGGGTTAAATGGAAAGGGGGAAAGAAAGGAGGATTGATCACCGAGGCTGAGGAAACGGCAACGAAGCTCGATTTGAAATTCAAATTCACGGAACGTTCGTGCAGCGTTCCGAAATAAGTAAAACACCTGAAAGAACGATCTTCGCAATATTTACCGAACAAAAAAAGAATCTCACTGTCCTATTTTTTCCTATTTTTATGCTCGTTCGCGAAGAAACGCCCGAATTAATCACTCGGCGTTTCGCCGCTAACGCAGCGACGAACTCGCCGGTGAAAGGGTCGAAGAAAGAAAGAAGCAGTGCAATTAATCACGGAGAGCGGAGAGGCGCAGGAGGAGGGAAAACAGCGTGGAAGCTCGTAACGTTGGAGAATTAACCTAAATTGCATTGGCCGTGCGTCGACAGAGGGGGGAGGAGAAACGAAGATTGTTCGATTGAGACTCATCGATCGAGACGAGAGACAGAGAATAGACGCGTCACGTCATTCGTGATCACGCAACCGATCGGGCACGCTCGAATAATTTTCAGGGTGGCAGCTTCCGGCGGAAGTGTGCGTACAAGATGGAGCTCGCTGCGCCATCGAATGCTCACCACCGAGCTCTAAATCACCGAGCCGAACGCGAGTGATTAACCCGGAGAGATAACGTCCCTCTCTTTCTCTCTCTCTCTCTCTGTGATTCGCGAGTTGCTGCGTTATTTCCCTTTCTTTCTTTCTTTTTTCCCTTTTCTGTCATTTTGATGGACCGTATTAAGATATTCATTACTCCCTTTAATATTAAATTAAATTTTATCAGCGCATGATTACGAGAGCATTGAATGATTTTGATTTCTAACGATTATCGAGTGCTGGATATTCAATCGGAGTAGGTTTCTTGGAACCAGTAGTAGTTCCATTTATTTACAGAAAAAGAAAATTATCAACTAATCGTAGCTAGAGAAGCTTGTTTCGAATTTTCAAGTTGGGTTGCGTCAGGTTCGTTTAGTTGAGGATCTTCCTCGGGAGAGAGAAAGTTGATAACTTTATTTTTCAATTATCGTCACTTTGAAACACGCGATGATCGTGCGACACTGTTATTTAGTGAAAATGAGATATTCGACCAAGTGTCGGGGACCTTTTTTACTGCAAAAATTCCCACCCCAGGCAGTTAATCGTATTCCGCAGTAGAGAAGAATCGATGGTGGTCAGACGCGACGGCGGCTTGCGCCCGACCGCCAATCTAATTGCCCGGCGTCTGTGAAGTTACGCAACGCGGCGCATAAATTGCGCAAAGTATTCGAAACATCCTTCATTTCCCCGTTATTCATAGCACCCGAAGTAAGACACGGGTCTCAACTTCCGCGCCAAACTTCCACGCCGGAAGCTCGTCGTTAAACGCTTGGACGAGTGCTCCCGCGAGCGATACAGACGTCTTCTCGATGCACGAACCGATAAATCGAGAGTTTCGACGAATTCAAGGTAGCCTGGTCGACGTGGAACGCTGTTTCTCAGCCCGGCGAAATTTGACTTTGAACTTGGATCGATGTTCGATAGGCACCAAGTCTCTAATTACTTTCGCGTTGTACGAGCCACGGGAGTGACTCTCGTTTTCGGTCGCCAAACGCGAGAAATCTCGGGTCTCTGTCGGCGAGCAGTGAAAACGTGAGAGAGTGCGCGGGGCTCGACAAAGGTACGAACGAAAGCGTCACGCAGCCAAGAGGCGGGGATAAACGAGCCATTTGCTTTGAATTAATCATTCAAAGCGCCGGAACTTCCCGGGAAGCGAAGCCGAGCTGAGCGGATTAAAGAAATTGCAATTGTATTTCGAAGAGTACAGGCAAGTACAGCTCGTTCGAATATATTACGTGTGTATCGCGTGAAACATTTTCAAGTGTCATTAATGTCGCAATGAAGCAAGACTGTCGCGATTGCATTTAATTCCAA
Source organism: Melipona bicolor (assembly GCA_030673865.1). Lineage (NCBI taxonomy): Eukaryota > Metazoa > Arthropoda > Insecta > Hymenoptera > Apidae > Melipona > Melipona bicolor. The sequence goes on along the minus strand of JAHYIQ010000023.1, from coordinate 3,180,589 downwards.
GAATCTCAGTTGAGAATATTTGTTTCATTTATTGCTGTACGAGAAAAGTTATATTATATTATGTCAAAAGACTTTGGAAGGAGTTTTACTTTACGGTCGTGTAGAATTCTATTTACGTTTCTTTATCCATCGATTGTTGGGTTTTTCAATCTTCAGCGAAAGTTTATATCTAAAAAACACTTGGTTTAATAAATTCGTGGTACCTCTGTGTCTCTCTTCCAATCGGAAGATTACATTTAATTAATTTACATTTAACTGATATTTCTTTATCCATCGATTGTTGCGTTTTTCAATCTTCAGCGAAAGTTTATATCTAAAAAACACTTGGTTTAATAAATTTGGTACCTCTGTGTCTCTCTTCCTATCGGAAGATTACGTTTAATTGATTTTGAAAAACAATGCCAAAGATCCACAAGATCCGAGGGTATCTCGGTTAAAAAACATTTTTATTCTTATTTATTCTTATTTATTCTTGTATGAGGAAACTTCAGAACGAAATTACACTATTTCAGAGGCTTTGGTAAGAGTTTCATTTTATGGTCACGTAGAATTCTACATTTCTTTATCCATCGATTGTTACATTGTTCGATACTTTTTAATCCTTTGCGAAAGCCCGTGTCTAAAAAACGCTTGGCTCGATGAATTTATGGTCTCTCTATACTTTTCTGTCTCCTTTCCTATCGAAAGATTTAACTGATTTTGAAACAGTTCCAAAAATCCGTAGGGTGTTCCGAGTTATAAATATTTCAGTCTCGCTTATCGTATCCTATGAGAGAAAACTTCGCGAAAAAAGTTACATTGTTTCTGGAAGAAAGGTCACTTTATTTTGTGGTCATTTTCATCTTCGGTATATAGAATTAATAACTAATCTAACTCATATCTTCTCAATCCTCTACGAAAGCACGTGTGTCTCTAAAGAGACACTCGGTTTAATATTCGCGATACTTGCACGCGTCTCTGTTCCTGTCGGAATGGATATGGCAATGGCCAGCCAGTTCTTTTGAAATTTCTACGTGACTGTCGCGTGTCGCACGTTCCTGGGTCGCCCGTTACACGGAATAATTGGGGCTCGACTGGCGGCTGATCACGTGCGTGCAGGTGATGCACGCGTTTTCCCTGCTCCCGGCTTTGGCATTCGACGGGCGATCGTTAATTGTTAATCGTGGCGCGTAGGCGGATACGAAAGCGTGGCTTTATTAGGGTACGCGAGCGAGGTGCCGTGGGATCGACCGTGGGGCTCTGGCCAAGCGCGTTGACTTTTTACGGCGCGCAATCGTAATCGGGAAAGGAATCCTCCTGCGCTCGAGGCTCGCTCGGTTCGTAGAAAACTATGGGAGAAACGCTCGTTTTTCCCCTCGAAAAAGCGTAAAAACGGAGACGGTTGAAAATACGGGTACGCGCGGTTTACGGTTAACCGCTTCCTAACCGCGAACGAGATATCTCGCGCCAGTGTATCGATCGTTCGACGAGATGATGTAGCTCATGGCTCGTGAAAGTATTTCAACACTAGTTTGTAGGAGAACCTTCATGCACATGCTTGTTCCGATGTCTTAGGAAGGCTATTTTAATTACTCGAGGAGAGTAATGGTGATGGATAATTTTGTCAAGAAATTTATACGAATTAAGATTTAGAGTCTGTGTCAAACATCGTTTGAGTGAAAAGAATTTCGAGTGAGAAACTTCATTTTTCTTTTTCTTTTTTTTTTTTTTAATCACTGAAAGTGATTTTAGCGGGGTTAACCGAGAAAATCGGGCCTCTTCAGGTGCAACGCTGATGCAACGAAAATTAGCGATTGGTTGATTTGGGTCACGTGATTCGCGAGGGGGCGTGGAGTCGTCTTCATTTCCTAGTCGGAACAGTTGCTTATGGGCCTTTCAGTGAGACGAATCGTACTGGGGTACAAGTCGTGCAGTTTTTTTTTCTTTTTAAAGAATAATAACTACTTTTATTCTGATGAACGATTCTCATAAAAAAGTCACAGAATTTTCTTGATTACCTTGCAAAATATTAGCACGATGATACATGTTCTATTACACATGTACATTACAATTAGGCAATTTAAAAAAAAAAACCATCCGTCAAATAAAACGAGTAACACACAAAACGATGAATAATGTATCGAGCAAACGTTACGGGGAGTGCAATGAAAAGTGAAGAAAATAAAATGTAGCAGATGCAGGAAGTCGGCAAGCGGAGGAGCAGAAAATGAAAAATTAATGCTGGACTAACCTAGTTGCTAGGAATTTTACAAACATCAAATATTAATATTCGCGAATAGGTTTCGCGAATTGATTAAATTTCTCGTCCCGATAAACGAGCACGCGCACACCAGATGAAATATAGACATTTCGTCCACGTTTGCGGAACTGCAAGTGGATCCACCCCCGTCACGATCAGACATCCTTTCTAACCTCCAAAACCAACCGATTCTTGACACGCCTCTGTCTTCCTTCAAATTTCCTGCTCCTCGAAACAGAAAGACCCTCTTCTCCTCGACTGCAAGTTACACCTTCCTACCTGCGATTGTCACCCGTCGAATCTTCTTCCAGCCGCCAAAAAGAAGCACCCGGTCGGCGACTATCGACCAAGCAACCTCTCAAAGAAATCTCGCCTAGCAACCGAGAGAGAACTCGGTCGGTTGAGCACGATTCCGGGAGGATGAAAAACTCCCTTCAGGTTTCAGCTGCAAAATCGCCCCGGCTTTTTTAAACGAGAGCTTGAAGGAGAGACATTAAGCGACACATTTCATCGTACAATGGAAAATCGCTCGACACGTGCCGTTATCGCGCGCGCCTCTCCGAAGCAACCGAGAGAGACGAAGAAAAAGATGCTTTCTGCGATTGGACGAGGCGTGCAACTACAAACGAGAGGGGGAGAAAAAACACGGCGAGAAAAAGGAAAATTTCAGCCGCGCTGTCTAGTAGCTTTTACTGCGTCGTTCGTCCTCCGCGGAAACGTGGCTACCTAATCTACTTAATCGTTCTCTCACGTACGCGAAACATTTACATGCGAATCTCTTGAACGGACAGGTCTGCGTACGACAGTATTCAAACGTGAAATGTATTTTTAACCAAAGATTGTAAAGAAGAAGTACGACAAGTTACGCTCTTCTTGTCTTGCTGTTAGAGAGGATTTTAATTTGATCGTACGTTGAAACTTAAAAGTCTCCGATTAAACAGGTATTTGAATATCAACTACGAGAAGTTTCAATTAGTTTCTCTGAAGCACACGGCCGATATTTATTCAAAGCAACGTTGTTAACGTTGGTAAGAGAATCGAAAGTGCCAAATTCCCCAAGCACGAACGTCTATTTAACAATCTATTTGCGACTTTAGACTTTGTGCATACACACACACACACACACACAGACAGACAGATCAGAGTACACGAACGCCTTTCCAAGCGAAAAGAGAGAAGGAAACAAGTCTCGAGCGAAACTCGGGCATTCTTTGAAACGGTGCCGTTCGCGGCTTCCACATACCTTCGCGTGCGCGTACACGCACGCACGCACGCACGCACACGCGCGGAGAAAATCGCTAGGAAAAATTAGCGACTTTCATTACGGCGGGCACGCGTTCGCCAGGCGCGGATGCATTTTACGATCCCATCCGTGGTATTTCGCTCGCGCGAAATTTTTTCGTTTTCGCTCTTTCTCTCTCTTGCTCTCGCGCGTTCGAACATCGCGGAATGCGCACGCATGTGCACACGCACGGAGGGAAGCTCCCATTACGACGTGCAATAACTTCTTGTGTAACTTTTGAACGGCAGCTGGTGTAACGGTACCGCCCGAGCGTGCCGCCTGAAGGAGCCGCTCCGCTGCGATTAGAATTAACGTTTCTTCGGCCTACCGAACCTACCTGCTGCGTGCATCTGCTCTGACTACAGAGACTGGATCAAGCTTCAACCCATTCATTACACGGATATACAAGGCATCTATTGACGTATTTTGGAGTAATATATACGATGATACACTTTTTCTATTTTTTCTATTCGGTGGAATATTTGCACCATAAGAAGTCCCTTGGAAATTTGAGATTAGATTTTTGCTTGAAAAATTGAAGTTTGTTTAAAAATAAAACTATTTCGAAACGGACTGACGAACTCAGAAAATGATTCAGTGGAATATTTGTACGATAAGAAATTGTTACAATAAAAAATCTTTCTCCCTTAGAAATTTGAGATTAGAGTTTTGCTTGAAAAATTGAAGTTTGTTTAAAAATAAAACTATTTCGAAACGGACTGACGAACTCAGAAAATAATTCAGTGGAATATTTGTACGATAAGAAGTTATTGCGATAAAAAATCTTCCTCGATCTTCCTCAATCTCTCTTAGAAATTTGAGATTAGATTTTTGCTTGAAAAATTGAAGTTTGTTTAAAAATAAAACTATTTCGAAACGGACTGACAAACTCAGAAAATGATTCGATCAATGTGTCATGCTTTTAGCGTGGAGCCAGCGTTCAGTGGTGGCGCTTTGGCGAAGTGAGAGGGTTAAACATAAACTTGCAGATGCTTTCCAAATTTATAAAAATGTTCTGAATCTTTCAAAGTGGATGTTCATTCTGGGGTTTGAAATAAGCGAGTAAATACATTCTGCTTCTACAAGTAATAAACAGCTGTTCTCAATTTTTGAGACCCAATTTCAAAATTTTATGGAACAAAACTTGCACATACGATGTTTGGAATTCGAATATCGTGGAAAAACGAAGCTTTCCATCAATTCATTTTATAAATAAACGTAATAAATTTGATTGCAAAACGTTGCAACTAAATAAGTAAATAAATTTCTTTAATTAAACTTCAATATATAATTAAAATTAATAATTTCATTCACACATACACACACACGTATATATTTAATCATTGTACCGTATAATCATGTAATTAAATTATCGTGCCGAATATAAATACTTTCTTGAAATTACAGATTGCGCAGCTCGTGTAAAGCGGACAGATCGTACTCGTGCGATGAATAAACCAACGCGTTGCTCTGAACTTTCGAGTGGTACTCGAAACGAAGCTAAGGCTTCGAACTTGGCTCGGATCGGCAGGTATTGGACCTGATTCTATCCTCGAACCGGTTGAATCGACGCGCGTAACCGAGGGAAATTGAAGCGAGGAAAGCGTGGCTTTCTCCGCCCTTGCGTTTTACGAAATAAACTTTGCCATCGACCTCTCGACCATCTCCGAGTACGTGTCCTTTTCTTTTCTTTTTTCTTTTTTTTTTTCTAGAAAAGGAGAAGAAGGAGACTAATAATTCGCGAGGCAAACGCACTACAATGGAGTGTAGTTGTAATTGTCTGCAGCTGGATCGACGCACGGTGTTGACAGTGTCTCGTTGAGCTCTCGAAACGCAGTGAGAGCATTTTCACGCGTTTGAAAGTTAACGTCTGACTGTGGAGCACAACCAGCTTCGACGAGAGACATTTCTACGTTCGAGCTGCGCCGCTTCCTGCGCCAGGAAACGTTCTAATGGCAGGCGGAGGAAAAAAGGCGAACGCGAACGCGTTTACACCGGTCGATACACGCGCAGAGATACGTAACACGCAGAGTATGGGTCCGATAAAAAGAATATCGGTCACTGACTTTCGCTCGAGCGTTCGACCATGTAGACGGCCACTGCTCCAATTTTGATTCGTTTAGTAATCTACGCCGGTTACGGGAACTGTTTGCGACTTTCCAATGAAGGAAATCTTTCCTCAAGATTCCAGGACGCAAGTGTGTATGCAGAATGTATACACGAAATATGAAACAGTGCGTAAAATATAGAAGGCGGATAAATATTTATTCGAGATTTAACGTTTAACAATTTCTGCGTAGGCTGCAATCATTTAATTTGTTATTATCGTTTGCGAGAACTTGAAATTGCAGTCTGTCGAATTTCAATACTCGCAAATACACCAAAGTACTATTACACGACACGAAACTTGACGTTCAATGATTGGACTTGATTGATAGACTACAGATGTGATTTTTACAGAAGACAATTAAAAACATGGAAGCTAGGTTTGATATATTTCCATCTTCGTGTTATTGCACTTTGAACACTTTGTGCGTTACTTTTAATTTTTATACTACTTTGTCTCGTCTTGGACTTGATCTTGATCTCAATCTCAGTGGTGTTGTGTTATATTATCTTGCATATATGCGTGCATTATCGCGTGCATTCCTGCACGCCCAAATTTTCCATAAACAGACAGAGATCCGCCTGCCTGTTAATTAGTTTTCCTAACGCGCAAACGCTACGATAAACACAGTGGTATGCAAACACTTTTTTTTGTATCCATCATATCTGTATCTAGTCTATTTGCCATTTGAGTCAATGCTTCGCTTCACGGTATTTCGGTGTTCCCTTCTCTCCTTTTTTTTTCTCTTTTTTTTTTTTTGCTAACAGTCACTTTTCGTTCGTTTCCTCAATTTTCCGCGGCAAAACGGAAAGCAATCTTTCACGCCACGAGAATCAGCCGAGAGGACGTTTTTCAACGTTAGGGTAGACAAGCGTAGCGCCGAGCTACGAAATATCACTATCCATGAGGGAGAGAGAGAGAGAGAGAGAGAGAGAGAGACGATGGAACGAACGACGTAGCAGGATAGAGCGGTTAGAAATAGCCAATTTATGTAACGCGATTCGGTCTTCAGGTCCCGATCCCTTTTCTCTTTCCGCGCGCTGCCAGTGAAAGTGGAGGAGCCGTGCTACCGTCGAGTAACCCCGCGGATACGCGATAAAGCGATCACCGCCAACGAAATTCGACGTCCCTGTTTCACCTGTGTGCAAGTTCCAGAGACACGATTCGAAGAAGATAGACGAGAAATGATATGTATATCGTTTTGTCCGATCAAAGTTCGAATTAACATATCTTATTCGAACGAAACGAACGAATGAATGTGAAATTAGTATATCTTATTCATGCGAATGACAAATTTTATTAGATAGGTTGGTATAATATATTCTGAGAGGCATGATATCTTTGATGAATTGGTTTTTGTAGTTGTAATTGTATTTCATTAGACTCTATCTTACGATAGAAATTTTGTGTTCAAATTACAGCATTGGTGCAATATGTTTCCTAATCTAAAATAGAACCGTTTCTCAAATTTTATCTGCGGGGTAACCCAGAAAATCGGGCCCCTTCAGATGCAACGCTGATGCAACGAAAATTAGCGATTGGTTGATTTGGGCCACGTGATTCGCGAGGGGGCGTGGCATTGTCTGGTACTGAGCGATCGCGCCTGTAATTTGTTTTCTATCGATTCAAATGTTTTTTGCATATCAATAAAATTTTATGGCAAAAAATTTCCTAGTCAGAACAGTTGTTTCTGGGCTTCTCAGTAAGACGAATCGTACTGGGTAAAATGTACAATGTATTAAATCTGGCTTGTCACGACAAAATTGCCAGAACTTGATAAAAATTTTACCAGCCGATAAACCACACTATTGCGATAAATTTTACTACCTTCTGCGAATCTTCTCAAAAATTTCAAACCTGTTTCGCAAAAATTACCGCGGATCCTTCTTAGTTTATCGAAATTTACCGAAACGATCGTTTTTCTCCGCAGCGAAAAAATTGTAATTAGCCGACGACATGCGATCAGACGGCGTTCTTTCCTTTTTTCTTTCACGAGAAACGTTAATTGCAAAACAACGCCCATCAGCGATCACGCGATGCACAATAAAATCCCCCGTAAAAGAGAGTACCGTATTTCACTTGCTGAATTTCGCCTCGACCGGCGAACTTTAAAGCTGTTCTTTCGCTTTATTGCCGTTCCGCGAGCATTTTTCTTCTTCGCCACTTTTAAACGAACGTCAATGACTAACGCAGTGTACAGGGTGATCCACACGACTGTAACAGGTTATATCCTTCTTTTGATCGAAATTAGAGAGAGATGTTGAAGAACGAAGACAAATGATTCAACAGTAATGCGCATGCATTCTTTCAAACGGAAGAATACTTTTTTCTCTACACAGCTCATTCTATGTAAAAGAAGCGTAACACGATCGAAAAATGAGGAAATTCTTTTAAGAGACACGTTATTTTTTATTTTTTTCTAAAAAGCAGAAGAAGACGTAAGTCATGAATTCTCATTGATACTATTTGTAGAATATTTACACAGGTGATCACGAACAGGAGTGTAGAGTCCAAAAACATTTATCTTTATTCCGTAATATTTTTCATTCTAGTCGTGTGAATCACTCTCTATAATTCTGCACTGCTAAACGAGAGACATAGCGCAGAGATTAAAAGCGCAGCCCCCTGTATAGAGAGCGAGAGACAACAACACGTGAAACACAGAATGCACAGCGGTACGCAGCGAGATCCTTGAATATTTTCTCGGTTAATTACCGGTGCCGAAGGAGAGGGTTTTTCACTCGCCAGACGGACCAAGAGAGTTAAGTAACAACCACTTTCACTCATTTCCACGGACGACCCCCGGTCTCACTTTGCTCCTCTCTCTCTTTCTTTCTTTCTCTATGAAAATTCACAGGCTCGCGGAACCGCGAAACTCTCTGCCGTTTGGATTCCCTTCTGCGATCATTCCCGCATGCCGCGAGCGTCTTCTCACGTTTTTGCGACTTTTCATCAAACAAGAACGCGCGCTGGTCGTCCCTTTGATCCATTCCTCTCTCGACGCGACCACTACACTTTCTACGGAAATATTTAATAGTTATTGGTGCACACAGAGCACACTGCTTCGTCTTTCTTCTTTTTACTTTAAATAGTATAAAAAAGCTGGTACACTCGCAAACAAGTGTAGTAATTGTTACAATTTCCACATTTTCTCCCAATTTTTTTTAGAGCGCAAGCTTTCCAAACAGAGAACAATTGAAAATGAAACGAATTTGATAGAAAGAACTATGGACATCCGTCTGTATAATCCGAATGATTAAAATAAGTGTGTTACGTATGTATATAAGCGACGAAGAATATATATCCTCAAAAAATATGCATGTGCGCGTTCAAGACTGAACGTTCGAAAAACGAGGGTAATGCGAGCCAAAATTTCTAAATGGCATGTGAAACCGTCAATGAGAAAAACCTAGATCCCCGATCGAGGGAACGATCATTATTTCGAGCAGTGTTTTTCTCTTTCTCCTGCACGCCCGGTTCTCTCGCCTAGATGCGCCAGGTAAACCCGTACCACGAGAGAGGCCATTTTATGCTCTAGATAGCCCAACCACTGTAGGAGAATTAACCTACCGTGCCCGAAAGCATACTACCTTACTTATCCTCGCGACTACGTCCTGTCCGAGACGTCGTCGCGTCGTTTAAACCAACTCTCCCGCTGAAAACAATTACCAGCAATTCGTTTCCCTCGCGAGAGGAACACACTGCGTCGAGCCGAGATAACATCGGGCTCGATCTCTTTCCCCGGTGATATCTCGATGCAGAGGCAACCGACCAACGGACAGATACACGTACACGCACAGCAAGAAACAGCAGGATGATCGATCAGTGATGGAACGAAGACCCCTATTTATCTTTCGTTTTTGCCATTGGACTTGCTTCTTAAAGTCGAAACGCAATAACAAGAAACTAAAAGAGTAGCTGATTTTGCAACGAGAGACTGAATTTCTGTTATTTTCCGTACAACGTTATGATCATTAATTTTCACAGAGTCAAAGCCAAGGATCTATGTACAAATTACTAGAGATGTCTGCAACAATAATTACAAGTGATCTATTATATTTATTTTAAATTAGACTGTCCTATTGTCGAATTTCTACGAAAATTGACAAATTATTTATTTGCATCACTAATTTTCACAGAGTCAAAGCCAAGGATCTATGTACAAATTACTAGAGATGTCTGCAACAATAATTACAAGTGATCTATTATATTTATTTTAAATTAGACTATCTTTTTCAAATTTCTACGAAAATTGACAAATTACTTATTTACATTCTAATAAAAAAGAAAAAAAAAAATCATTAGCTTGGAGAAATCAGGATCAAAGTGACTTAAATTTATCGTCAAACAGCACAGATCCGAAGCGATCCCAAGTATCTTAGATCCCGTCGCTACGTTTGCAACTTCCAAGGCAGGTAAATGGCCTGCGCTCTGGCTGACATTTAAATGTCACAGACAGCGAACGTGCAGCAACGTCTACCAAAATTCCCTAGCTATACTTTTCCATAGCCGTGTGCTCTGTCGCCAGAAAACGGGCAAATCTTTCTCCCGTTTCACTTCGCAGCAACAGGGAAACGTGTCACGAGAACCAACGCGACTCACCCTCGAATCGAGCATTTCGACGCGGAAATACGCGGGAATTTGGGGCAGCGCGAGTAGCACTGACGAACGACACGCGCGTTATCGTCAATCTGGCAAAGATAATCGACCTCCAAACATATGTTCCCCCGAGTTATCGACGCGTCTCTTTCCTCTTTTCTTTTTGCTGACCGACTCTCTCGCTCGTTCTGCATTCCACAACGTCACCCTCGAAATCGAGTTCTACCTGGAAACGTCGACGCTGGACGTCGATCACTGGACCTTCTACTCCAGAGGATGCAAAACTCCCCTTTCCTCGCGTTCGCCGGAAGATCATTTACACCGAAATCATAGTGGAATACACACTGAGAAATAGAGAACACTGAACTAATCTTCTCGTTCACGACACTTTGTCAACCGATGCAGCTCGTTATTTTCACATTTTCGCACTTTTAACGGAGAACAGGTTGCACGTCTGTTGCACTGTGACGGGGAACATCGTCGACGTGGTTTTCACAGCCAGAGCGAAACTGGCTGGCTGGCTAGCTAGCTGGTTGGTTGGTTGGTTGGTTGGTTGGTTGGTTGGTTGGTTGGCTGACCGGTTGCTTGTGTGTCAGTTATTGTCCGCGGTTGCTTTCCAACTGACACGCGGTGCAGCAACGCGAAGAAAGGCGCGGGAGAGACCGCTGCCAGCGGCTCGCCGTGGGACATCAAACGCGGATCGTAAGTAGGGGAAACCTGGCGAACGGCTGGACGATACGGACAGACAGACAGACATACACCGTGAACTCGAGTCTCGGAGACTAGACTTTTCCTTGACGAGCGAACGTAAGGAAAACGTTTCGAAGCGAAGTTTTTAGGGTATTCGTTGAAAAGTGGCCGAATTTTAAACGACGTTTACGGAAATAAAGTCACTTATCACGTGTACACACTGTGTACACATAAATATTCGACCAGTTTTGCGAGTGATGCACGAATTTTTATATATTTTCTACATATATTGTAATTGATGACGGAAATGACATTTAACATTAACTACCATGAATAAAGCTAACATTTCGAGGTGATCAAATCTCACGACGTTTGTGATATTTGCAAAAGTTTGTACGTAACAGAAACTCGTAGAATTTCATTTACGAAACTTCATTTACGAAGACGTTGATATATATTGATAACATTGTACTTAGTCCTTAATACAAGAATTACCGACCGATTAAAATATAAAATTTTCATCAGAAATTTGAAGTCTAAAAAAATAGAGAAACTTTATATGTTTTACGAAAAATTATTCAAATCTTTAAAAACACGCTGCTTTAATATGCAATTAATATTTATTCCAACATACAATTGATACTTATCGCTCCAAATATCCAACGAAAATTATAAATTGGTCCTTATAACTACTTTGGTAATTCAATATATATATTCGTGATCGAATTTCGCTGAAAATAAACCACCACCAAAGGCTTAATTCGATCACGCGAATCGCTTTTACCAATTTCCTCCCTCCACCCTTCTCCTTCTTTCAACGCGCGAACGCTTCTCAAACGAAAGAAAGTGACTTTCGTGGTGATTCGAACCGGCGCGACCTCTTTCAATTTCGCGACGCCTCCGTCGTCGTTGATTACGAGGCTGGTACACGATCGAATCCACGATCGATCACGCTCACGGTTGGCAAGGCATCCATTCGATCGCCGTGTAATCATTGTCATCGTTGTAACCGGCGATCCGTAAGCTCGGCCACCGATCACAACCTTTTCAAGGCCTCGAAGGAGAGGTTTTTCCTGCGTACGCCCCATTATCGTTCCGATGTTCAAGGTTGCCTCGCGACATGAATATTCTCCCGTTCGAATGGTGACGTTTGTACGTTCCGTCAAAACGAACCGGTCGGTTCTTGCGTCGATCGAGCGGCCGAAGAACTCGTTTCCCTGGCCGCACTTTACTCTCGATCGCTCTTGTATAAACAGCTATACGAGCGATCGGTGATTCTCGGACAGGTTTCGATCTCGCGAGAGGAGTACGGAATCGATTCTGTCGTCTCTGTAACTGTTCCGGTTGCCAGACCGTTGGAACTAATTTTTTTAATTTCAGATAACGCTTTGATTTGTCATTTTGTAGAAACGATTTTTTGCTCTTTGGAGGAAATACGTGTCTTCTTGAATGTCATAAGTAAAGTACTCGTTTATTTAGTTATTTCTTTCGACTCCTAACCTAAACCTAACCTAATCTAACCTAAACCTAACCTATACCTAATCTAAACCTAACCTAACCTAACCTATACCTAACCTAAACCTAACCTAAATGCTTTTTTGCTCTTTAGAGAAAATATGTGTCTTCTTGCACGTCATAAGTAAAGTACTCATTTATTTATTTATTTATTTCGACTCCTAACCTAAACCCAACCTAAACCTAACCTAAACTTAACCTAAATCTAATCTAAACCTAACCTAAACCTAACCTAAATCTTAACGTGCTTTGAAATTTTGAACGAAACTATACGTATTATCAATTAAAATGTTAGAAACGTTAACTCGATGAGAACCAGCAGAAACATCGAGTCTTCAAACCTGCTGGTTTTATCGCAAAGCAACTTTCCGTCGAAGTTTTTTCTATTTTCTGAAATTATGTTTTCTAAAAATACAGATTTTCTGAAATCATGTTTTTCCTAAAAATACAAAGTACATTTCTATAACTGTAAAACTGGACAGACAACCGAGAGAAGAGCAGTCGACCATCTCGCGAAAAGAACAACACGGCTCAACGGCCCGTTACATTGATCAACATAATAATAATAAACTTCTTCAACCGCGATTCACAATTTAATTAGATAATCCGCCGAATAATTAGGGGACGAGCTACTTTCCTTCGTATGTCGCAATTTGATCAAACCTTCGAACAATTAGCCATTTTCTTTCCACCTGTTTACCACGTCTACGGATCTACGCGCCTAATACCGAGGAAATTAAGATCGTGGAATTGGCGTCGCGCGGCCAACCGAGCCAAGGTACCGACCGAGTGGTAAATCGAGCGCAGCGGTGGCTCGCGGTCGGCCAATTAATCGAGAAAAATAGCGACCGATGCGAGGCCGCGGAAGACCTCGGTTGACGAAGTTAGTTCGGCGAAGCAACGCTTAATTATGGCTCGAAGCTGCTGAAGGGGAAGGGGGGCGAGAAATCAGCAGTTGGTAACCGGTTGGTGAAACTCGAGCGACGCAATTTTACGGCACGATGCCTCGCTTTATTTCCCTCGTGCGCTAAATATTTCTTTCCCCGTGGAGGATGGCTCACTCCGTTTCTTTCTCCTTTCTTCTTTCGAATTCGATTCGTTTCCAGGCAAACGTATCGCAGCGAGTTCGAAAACGAGCCAATTACATCGTTTGTCGGCGATTGAAATTCACTGTGAACGATGTTTAGAAAACGTGCGTTTAGAAAATTTATAATTACGAGCAATCGGAATGTTCGTTCGATCCTGCCGCTGTGTTTCTATTTCACGTTCATATTTCAAGTACGTGTTTCAAAAAATATGAGAATTCCTGTTGTTAAAGATTGAGCTATATGTTGGCATGGATCTACAATTGCATGGATTTAAAAAACAGTCATTGAAATTCATTGTCAACGATGTACATGCGTTTAGATAATTACGAGCAATCGGAACATTTGTTCGATCCTGTTGCTGTGTTCCTATTTCAAGTACGAAAAAATGTGAGAGAATTCCTGTGTTGTTAATTATACGTTGGCAAGGATTTACAATTGCATGGATTTAAAAAACAGTCGTTGAAATTCATTGTGAACGATGTACGTGCGTTCAGCGTTAAAAAAATTTACAATCGTGAACAGTCAGAATATTCATTCAATCCTGCCGCTGCGTTTCTTTGATGGTTACATCTCAAGTATGAAAAAAATATGAGGAAATTTCTGTGTTAATTGAACTTTATATTGAACATCTTCGTGGGACATTACAAATTCACTCGATTCCTTATGCTGACAATGGGTGTAAGATTGAACCGTGAAAACCGAAGACTTTCACACTCTTGTGCAAGTTCAAAGTAACGCGAAATTTTCCACGTTTTAGAGAAATTCTCCGCGTTTCAGAGAAATTTTCCATGTTTCAGAGAATCCTATTGTGAGACAGTGCCGGCAGTGAGACAAAGGTTGTCGCAATCGTCCATTACAGTCACGAAATACACGTCCGCGTTCATTGGCTATCATTAGACCAAGCATTTCGTCACTCTCTCGCTCTCTTTCTTTTTCTCGAGAAACCACGTTTTCGTTTGTCTCTGCTGTACTAATTATAATCGTAACACCGGCTATTATCAGCGCGATCGCCGCGCAATTATTACGTCCGACGCGGTTGGATTCGCGAGAAAGAAAGTGGCGGCCGCTTTGGTGAAATTACCGCGCGCGTTATCTCGCCGACGGTCTCATGCATTTTAAGCAGAAATAATAACGCCGGTTGGGAAAAAGCGTGGGGGAGGATTGGCCGGGGTAGCCGCGTGTTCATTGGTCGAACGCAGCGATGAAAACACGCTGCTGCTGCTGCAACATGCATCGCGAGAATCATAATTCTCCGACGTTTATTCGATGGCGCTACGCGTCATCTCCTTTATTTTCCATTTTCTTCCGTCACATCAACGACACATTACAAAAATTCTCATCTTACAATAAAAAGAAGTTTTTGATTCAAATTTCGTTTTCAATCGATCCAACAGAGATCATTTGATTTAGGAATTTTTTTCATTTTATCGCTAACCTTCGTTTACTTTCGATAGAACGAAGCACATAAAAACTGCACGATCCCAGTACGATTCGTCTCACTGAAAGGCCCAGAAGCAACTGTTCTAACTAGCAAATGAAGACGACTTTTTTGTCATAAAATATTATACAAAACAAATTACAGGCGCGAACGCTCAGTGCCAGACAACGCCACTCCCACTCGAGGTCTATTCCACGCCCCCTCACGAATCACGTGACGCAAATCAACCAATCGCTAATTTTCGTTGCATCAGCGTTGCACCTGAAGAGGCTCGATTTTCTGGATTACCCTCGCTAAAGTCATTTTCGGTGATAAAATAGAATTAATTAAGGATCGAACAGTCGCAGAAACAGTCGAGAAATGTTGTTCGTTGTTAGAAACTGAAACCAAGCTGATTCGATGAGAATTGACGCTCAAGTTAACAGCGTTAATACTTACTAAATTAGTATCCGCTGACAGTATCCAGTGCGATCCGGTGTTTCGAGTTTCGACGCGGACCAACGGCGAACATACTAACGAACCCTTTAACAAATTTAACGGTACCGACGCTATCTCTCTTATCTGCGAATAATCAAGCCGGATTTCAACGCGATTTACCTTCGCGTCGTGCATCCTGCTGTTACATTCGGGAAAAGTTGGAATTTCCCCACTTTGGAAAAGTTTTTGACTTGTGGCACGCGGGTGGTTTCACGAATCATAAATCGACTGTTAATTTTCCTCGCCTGGAGGGATGACTATGAGGTGGGTCAAAAATCATTTCCTACCAAAGTAAATACTAAGGTGATATAATTTTTAAAATTTTCTTCTTTCCGCAGATCAAAGCACGCTAGTTTAATTAATTGGTTTATGTTTGAAAATTAATAAAATTATTTTCTTTTAATATTTTATTAAAATCAAAAAGGTGGGAAGAAACTTTTAGCCCACCCTATATTTGCCTGCTGGCAGATTTTCGTTTCGATAGCATCGACTTCCTACAGAGAATGTATCGGTATACAAGTTTATATCCAGAGGAGGAAAAACTAAATTCGGTTTCCGTGTATGGATCGAAAGGAAGCAAACGCTATAACAGGAAGTCGCATTATTCGATGCGCTATTGTTCGAGGATCACGCTTGAGCAACGTTCAGGGCCGAGAGCCGTTGATGAACACGTTTTATTTCTGATGTTCTTCCAACAACAAACTAGGAAACACCTGGTTTCGATGGAGGAAGTTAAAACTTCATTTATTGCACCTTCGGGGCATCGTTAACAGATTCCACCGTGATTACTTTGTTATTTCAAAGTGGCGGTCACTTTGGAAAAATGTCATTATCACGGATCAAATAATAGTAATAATATTATTTGTAATTTAATATTCATCGTACGGGCAACAGTGTATAAGTACACTGCGCGTTTATTTGTCACAAACAAGTCGAAGACGTTCAACTATGCAACGTTTAGTTGACAACTTCTCGCGTGAATTCCTCCTCGTCTTAATCATATTCATAAAGATGCAAATTTACATAAACATCTGCCGTGTAATTACGATGAAACGTATGATAAAATGTTACGGCGAATCTCTAATCACGACGAGACGTACGCACTCGTAGCTATGATGAAGTGTTATGGCGAATCTCTAACTACAACGAGACGTTGTACTACTTCCGTGAGCAACCGTAAGAAGATTGCACTTTTACGAGTTGAAAATATTTATATTAAAAATTTTCGAAATATTATATTCGTAAAAATACAAATTTGCATCTATACTGTAACTATAATAACGTAACATCCGTACTATGTAACTATGTAATAATGAAATTTCAAAATATTTTGCGCAACACACATAAACGTTCCTTTACGACAAATATTATCGATACTTTAATGAACGTATTCGTCATTACGTATCTTTCATAGCTCGCATAAAATTATCAGTATAATTCTAATACTAAAAACAACGACAGTGTTCAGTTTACATCTGAATTCATTCGCTATCGACGAGAATCTCAAACGAGTTACCAACTATCCACGCGATTCTAAGGCTTCGACGAGCTTCGTTCCAACATCCTCGGAGAAACGAACAAAGTTTTCCCAGTGTGAAACAAGCCGGCCTTAAATTCCCATCCCAGGGGCTCGTAAACATCGACGCTGAACCGCGGCGAGAGTGAAAACATTTTTTTCGAACGGTGCGCTGGCATTCACGTGCAATCGATAAGTCGTAATCGAAGCTATCGCGGAGCCTCGAGTCGAACAGGCGGCGCCGAGGGATCGATAATGCGGCCAGAGGGGAAAAAGAGGAGAATAACAAACCAGCTTGCCGCGACGTGAATTGGATTGTACGCGAACGCGTACTGTCGTCTCTTATTTTATACATATATAATACTATACATATGTGTATACATATATGCACTACCGGACGACGTTGTACACAGTTGGCGTTTCTGTTCGACACCTTGAAATCCGCCTAGTCGTATTTTCTCGCTCGCGTAGGAAACTTCACTTTTCCGCTGCGCCACCATTCACAGCCTTCTCTTTTTACAGGAGATCGCTCGATCTCGTTGTTTCGATCGCTCGAAACGGCATTCCCTTTCCGTTTTGACGCTCCTTTTATCGCCGCGGGAACTCCTTTCTCGCGTCGCGATTCCATTTTGTCCATTTCTTTTGGCCACGTACGTTTTTACGCTTATCGTCGACAGCGTTGACGTGTCGGCCTCGCGATCACACTTGTCCTTATCGATTCGTCGCTTTTTGCTGGAACGATCGTAAACTATCAAAGATCTTTGTTCAGTGGAATTGTTCTTTTCCTTTTTTTTTTATTATTCAATTTTTAAAATTTTTGCAAATGCATTTTTTTGGTGTTTTCGAATTTCTGAGAAGAAGACATTGTATTCTTTATTATTAGAATTACTTTTCGATCTTAAATTTTCTAGTGTTCTTGATTCCGTATTTCGTTTATTATTAAAACTACTCTTTTACACTCGAAACTCTTCAATTTTTTACATTCTTGGAAGGCGTTTAAAGATAATTTAGTAGTATAATAAAAGTGTTCGAAGGACTTTCTATGTTTTATAACAACGACATATCAACTAATTAACTCCAAGTCCATTAAATCATTTTATTACTGAAAGTGATTTTAGCGGGGGTAATCCAGAAAATCGGGCCTCTTCAGGTGCAACGCTGATGCAACGAAAATTAGCGATTGGTTGATTTAGGTCACGTGATTCGTGAGGAGGCGTGGGGTAGACCTCGAGTGGGAGTGGCGTTGTCTGGTAATTTGTTTTGTATCGATTCAAATGTTTGCATATCAATAAAATTTTATGGCAAAAAAGTCGTCTTCATTTTCTAGTCAGAATAGTTGCTTCTGAGCCTTTCAGTGAGACGAATCGTACTGGGGTACAAGTCATGCAGTTTTATTATACCTTCACATATTTAGAAAAATTTAAAAATGAAATGACGATAAAAACGCGTCATAAAAATTTAAAAATAAGAGAGAAAGCTGCGTATAATTTGAGTTCAATTTTCATCGAGCAAGGTTTATCTCGCGCACAGTCCTGCGTTTTAATTTTAATTTAGGACCAGGCTCCTCTCCACGTCGCGAATCGACCGCTCGTCGTTACAGTGTCGAACGTGAGCCACCTCATAAATTTTAATCGTGGCTCGAACCTCGCGATATCGCCGAGGAACACTTCAACGAATTTCTCCGTGGACGAAACGAGACAAGAGACGCTTCAGCTTCGGGGCGAACGAACTGTGGACGAGCGCAATTTCGTTGATCCAAAATGTTGGCCTAAAATGCTTCTCATCGACTCTTGCGTGTCTTGCCAGCTTCCTAGTCAGAATTTGTCTGCCGTGATCAGCTGTTTTTCTATTATCGATACTCGAACTATCAGAGCTTCAAAACAAACAGCTTGTAATTTTTTGGATCTACAATTCGTAAATTTTCTTGGAAATTTTTAGCAAGGTGAAACTTTTTTAAAGATTTTGTAGGTTCTTGGACCAATCTTGGACAATTTGTTTTTCGTTTTTTCACAGAAATTTTATATTTATTTTTAGCAGTGTCTTTGGAGAGTTCTTTTACTAATCTTAATTCGCCAACATCTTTTTTTTTTGTAGAAACATTACATTTAGTTGGAAGAGTGTATTTTTCAAAGAATAAGCTCAAACCTTCGGTAACTGAGGTTCGACCAAACTCGAGAAACGAAATTTAGCGCCGTTTAATGGTACTCGGATTTAGATGCAGAAGTAACGATCGCGTCTTGAAAATGACTTTAATTTGGACGTCGCGTGTCCACTGAATTGTACGTCTCCGGGAGGATTTATCGAGGCGAGAACGGAGAAAGAGACGCAGAAAGGGTTGAATTGGCGAGCGCGTGCGGCTATTAAATTTTAATGGTACGTCCGTTCGTGCAGAATGAATTTTAATAGCGGCGAATATGAGGCGCGCGCGATTTAAAATCCGGCCGACGCGTGCACGTATTTCCGCGAGGTGGCGAATAAATCAGCCCGCAGCCTTTATCGTCGTGTTTGAATAAGAGAGATAGAGAGAGAGAGAG
The DNA here is from genome assembly GCA_030673865.1 of Melipona bicolor. Lineage (NCBI taxonomy): Eukaryota > Metazoa > Arthropoda > Insecta > Hymenoptera > Apidae > Melipona > Melipona bicolor. Next base: position 3,161,104 of record JAHYIQ010000023.1, on the reverse strand, counting down.
AGAGAGAGAGAGTGTATGTGTGTGTGTATGTGTGTATGTGTGAGAGAGAGAGAGAGAGCAACGTTGCTTGAAACTTTCCATCGTAGCGGTGGTTCTTTCACGGCTAAACGGTTCATTAGCCCACGGACTTTGACTTGCAGCAGCGTAGCTGTAAAACAACGTGTAAGTGAACGGTGCGCTCCGTTTCTTTCGCGTTTATAAGCGACGCTGAACTCGATCGGGCCCGACAGCCGGCTAACTGTGCAATCTGCCGCGTTCACCTGGAACTGTTCACGTTCGAATGACTACGACCAAATGTCTGATTTTTGGCAATTATCGAACGAGAACAGAAGCGCGAACAGTGGTTCCTATTTAAGAAAATGGTGTCTAGACCGATAGTTTTGGCCATTATTATCGTAAAAATATGGCTGGTGTCTTTTCTTTTTTAAATATATATATAATATATATTTTAAATATAAATGAATGTTTTCATTAATTTTCTTATATGTTTAAATATCGTTCGTTTCATCATTTTCTTTGTTAACTCGATTAACACGTTCCGCGAAGAATTACAAGACAATTACATCAAGACTTTTCAGGTATTCTCACTCATTTTCTTTATATTTAAATATCGTTTATTTCATTATTTCTCGATTTAGCGTTCGATCAATGATCGGTGAGAGTTTTCGTCGAAAATTCGCTGTTGAGGCGCCGTGAAATCGAGCGAGTTCGATTCTGTAACAACATTATTGCTCGCTTCGATGTTCACAGCTCCTCGGTCTCGACGATATCGCAACGATTGACTAAAAAATGTTAAAGGGGTATTGTTGTAAGAAACGAGGCAAGACCTCGAAGACCGCAGAAATGAAACCGAATCGAATTAGCCGGTTAAGATGTATGCGCAGATATTTGTGCGTGTACACGCAGCGCGTGTGTAACTGTAAATGCGACGACGTGCTATATATATACTCGGTTACTCGTGTTAGTTCCAAGCGCCTCGCGATATCTCGTCGCCTTTCACTCGGCTATACTTCGCGCCATTGTGCAGCCACGAGTTGCGCAACGATATGTTAGTTCTCTTGCATTGCAAAACGAACTTGTAGACACACATATATATTATATATATTATGTATATAATATTATTATATATACGTGATATATAACGTGGTCGTGTATGATCGTTATCATTGCAATGTCTTCTTTTTCCCATTTAACTCGACGACAGATTCCGCGTGGGTATATTAGACGATGGAAGGATTCTCGATAAAATTTTACAGCGATCGGATTGCGCGTCTATCGATTAAAAGGACGAAGAACTAGATGAAATTAATCGAAATAAAATTTCGAAAATACAAAACTTCATATGAAACTAAATATAAAAGTTTAAATGAAATCAGTTAAATCCAAAAACACAAGTGAATCAATTTGATTAATTTGTGCTTAGACCGAATATTTACAGAATCTTTTAGCACAAATTTTATTTCGTCTATAATATAAATATACGCTCTATAAAAATTTGTACTCTGTAAACCATAATTTTGTTCGAACTTTTGCATCCAATCAATTTCATTTGAATTCTTTCATATTTTCTACGGCCCCACTTGAGAATTTCTTTGCCACCGCGTACGAGAGAAGGGAAGAGAAGAGAAGAGAATTCTTTCACGGACGACGGAGCAGAACGTGGCGGTGCGAAGCGCGGTGGCAGAAAACAAGGGTGACATAATCGCGACGCGATCGATGTACTCGCCTTATCGAGTGTCGGAAATACCGTTCATGGGGTCGTCCCAACGTTAAGGATTTGCCCCAATTGTGTCTCGGCCAGTCACGATTCCCCTTATTCACCGGTGATGAAATTTTCGATGTCGATTGCCCCGTTTGGATAAAGATTCGGATTGTCAGCGTCGATGATGGCCACGTCCTAAATAATATTTCGCCGCTTGTCGTGGCGCTTGACACACCGACTAGCCACCTTCTCTCCCTGCTTGATAGTCTAATTTCCTGCTTGATCCTCTAATTACCTTTCAGTTCGACGCAACGACCGAATTTTTTAGAAATTATGAGATTTTATACTGCACGTACTCTAGCAACCTGTGGTTACGAGACATTTCGTAATAACGCTGGTAGTAGTTGACATTTCGTACCTGATAAGTTACTTTCAAAACTCGGACCAAACCGTTGTGTCATGATTTACCAACTAATAATATCAACTGTACGATAACAGACTTGTTTCACTTTTCTTAAAACCCCTCTTTTATTTTCCTCCTCGTTTGTTGAAAAAACTACACGACTTGTACCTCAGTACGATTCGTCTCACTGAAAGGGCCAGAAGCAATGAAGACGACTTTTTTGCCATAAAATTTTATTAATATGCAAACATTTGAATCGATACAAAATAAATTACAGGCGCGATCGCTCAGTACCAGACAACGCCACTCCTACTCGAAGTCTACTCCACGCCCCCTCGCGAATCACGTGACACCAATCGCTAATTTTCGTTGCATTAGCGTTGCACCGGAACAGTCCCGATTTTCTGGGTTATCCCCGCTAAAGTCACTTTCAGTGATAATAAGATCGGCGTCAAGAATATAAGATCGCGAAATGACACTTCATAATCACTCGGTCCACTTATCCTTTGCTTTCTGCTCGAAAACAAGTTTATTTGTGTAATCCAAGAATCAGAGCAGTAAATTTAATCTTCTCGTCCATTAATTTTTCTTATATTTCTCAAGATTGTAACTCAAAAAGACCACGTGACAATTGTACGCAATAACAACCCACGAAAAAAATCCACGTTAAATTTTAGAAAAAGATTCATTTATCTAGTGTTAAATTTAAGAAAAATCGAGCGAGATAGAACGTTGTTTGACTGGTTCGACGACACCGTAAAGAGTGGAAGCGGGTCGGTGCTGGTCGTTGAAAGCAGTTGGCATTAAAGAGCACGTTGTTCGTTTCCCTTTCGAATGTCGTTTTGACATTTGACGTGGTCGAGACGTGGCGCGTGCAATGCAGGCCAGAGACACTGTCTCTGAAATCGAACGTCCGATATATCTTTGCAGAGCTCGCGGGCCACGAGCGGAGATAAATGAAATTTCCCCGGAAGTTCGCCGGAAGTTCCGCGAGTCAGGAAATTCCACGCGGCTGTTGCCAGCGAGAGTTTCTCTCTCTCTCTCTCTCTCTCTCTCTTTGCTTGCGGAGATCTTCCGAGTTTCCCCATGTACATCTATCTTAGATTGGAAGACGTTTGTAACGAGTACGACGCTGAGTTTTGAAAACAGCTGCACTAGAAACTGCGGAACTTGCCCCGCAACTAACAACGATACACGTCGCGAACTCTGCTTTTCATTTACCTGAGTGCATACATTTTTTTCTCTTTTAATTTCTCTCTTTTTTTTTTAATGGGAACAAAGTGAAAAATTCGTATAGAAAGAACGAAAGGAAGTGCTTGCTTCACGCAAATTATAAAATTTCTGTGCAAAATTACGAACTGATTACTTTGACCATTGTGCTGCTTGAGAATTTTTTCTAAAAAAAACTATAAAACTTTGTATTAATCCTTTGCGCGGTTGTTTATTGACATTTGAAGAATATCCAGTATTTTTTTCAAGCGATGATAATTAAAATTACTTGACTTATACGAGAGGCTCTTTAACAGGAAAAATGTCTCGTCTGACAAGATACGGGTCATTCTACTTACACGAGAGGAAAGAATAAAACTCGCGTAATTTTCATTATTTCAATCTGAAACAAAATACAGACTATTCTCCAAACATTGTCAAACATTTAAGTAAAAAAACGAATGCAAAAACCCTTGTGGTATTTATGAAAAAAATTCCCAAAAGATAAGTATATTCGTGTTGATCTCACTTTACATTTACAATTGCTTTGCGAACAATTAAAAGTGTAAAATACATTACACGCTTTTCGAGCGGCAATCTAATTCAATCTAACGTTGTCTAATTTATCAAGACACACGAGCAGAACGTGTGATTCAGTTTATTGGATAGTAAAACGACGCGACGTTACGATCCCGTTCGATTTGCTTAAACGATAGGGAATATGAATTTACTCGGCGCGATATAGACAACATCGCGAACCCGTCTCTGGCGAATATTCGGCGCGCTAACAAGTTGGGCAAATACTATACGGCAGCAACCAAACTCCCACACCTAGTAATTAACTATAATTTACACGCTAAATGGTGCTCGCTAGTCTGTCAACGCAGATACGCTATTTACTTTGAACAGTAAACGCCGATCGCTCGATCGTGCCGCAATCACGAAAATTCTGCAATCACGATTCATTCGACTTTCCATCATGTTTACGATTCACCTGATTTTGACACAAATCCTTTGACTCATCATCTCGTTGCAATAAAATTCTTCAAAATTCAATCGTTTAACAGGGAATATAGAGTGTAAAAATTTATTGTTTCCTTAAACTAATGCTCTGTTCCACGTGATTGATTTGTTGCAATTACAAATAATTCTTTTGATAATTATAGATTACAAATCTACAGAGAAAGACCAAAAGTAACAAGAGTGATCTCGTACGTGAACCTTTTTTAAAAATACTCCCAGTACCCATAAGTAATATAATGTATATAATATTATTTTTTTTTAAATTTAATAAACATTGCCGTCTAGTGACAATAATTTAACTTGTTGTAACGTAACCTACATTCTAATTAAATATATTGACATTTAATGTGCTTATTGTTAAATTACATTATAGATTAAAACTGTAATAGCTCTTAGATAAAAAAACTGCACGACTTGTACCCCAGCATGATTTGGCCCAGAAGCAACTGTTCTGACTAGGAAATGAAGACGACTTTTTTGCCATAAAATTTTATTGATACGCAAACATTTGAATCGATACAAAACAAATTACAGACGCGATCGCTCAGTACTCGAGTCTACCCCACGCCCCCTCGCGAATCACGTGACCCAAATCAACCAATCGCTAATTTTCGTTGCATTAGCACCTGAAGAGGCCCGATTTTCTGGGTTACTCCAACTTAAAATCACTTTCGGTGATAACAAAATTTTGCACAGTATCAAAAAACGACGTTACTTATGGGTATCCCTACTAGTAATTATAAATTACACAGAAAAAATTAAATTTCTTGGAAAAAAAGAACGAAAAGAATAATTTTACCTACGAACCCTTCCTCTACTGTGTAACAACTATCAAAAATCGAGTCTAGCGGAGAAGACGAGAACTGGCAGGAACAACTTCATCCGCTCCCCGTGCAATTGCCTTTCGACGTCCGTAACACGCGGACGTACTCGTCGTAAATCGATCGACAGACGCATAAAATATTCGTGGGTGAATTTTCATGCAGAACAATCCAGATATCCACTTCGTTTCCGGTTGTTCGACCGGTTCGGCGGGTGTATTTACGAGACACGTAAAACCTCAATCTTACGATTCGAACGATGATTTAGGGGGCTGCTTCCTAGCAAAACGAGATTTATATCCGCGAGCGGGGACGGGCCAGAGACGAGATCTCCTCTGCCGATTTCCATTTCCGAGTTTATCGTCCGAAACAGACCAAAGCATCGATCCCGCCCGTCCCTGCTTGACCAGCTCATAAATAACAGATCGCGAGCGGATCCGATCGTTAGTAAATACTTGATGACAAGCGCTTCAAGGATGGACTATCAATCGGATTGAGATTCTAACTTGTACTGGCGAGCTTCTACGAAGTAAATCGGACGACTGGCTGAGTGAATTTTCAAGATGGAACGGAGGATTTGAAGAACGTTCGATTTTTCCTTTTTCTGCAAACCGCAGTGGTTCGCGAAAGTATTTAAACTTTGAAACGTAGGAAACTTTGGTCTCTTTTATGTATTTGTAAATTGGAATATTCAGAAATTTGAAAATTTGACAAATTTCTAGGCAGTGATTTTGGGCAAACTCATATTTTTGAGAATGTAATTGAAAATTTAAAAAAAGGATATTATATTATTTAATTATTGTATAAATTTGAATTAAAGTTAAAAATTAGACGAAGATTATTGATGATAAATGTAAGAAGTCGTAGAAAACCCTATATTTTTCTCCTATATTCTGAGGTGAGATTATGCACTTTAAAATATACTATTCTATAAAAGTCCTCGATCTAATTAATCTGTAATAGTCATCTTTCAATTCAATTTTTTTTCTTTTTTTTCTTTTAGTTATATTTTAATTTACAATTAATTTTTAATTTACACAATAAATTACAATTTCTACAACTATTTTCTCGAACCTTCCGAAAGAAGAGCTTCCCGAAAAACGCCATTGAACGAAAATCTTGGCAACGGCGACATTCGATGGTCCAGAACCGGACCGGAGTACGAGCACTCGAGAACGCTGACGTTTCTTAAAGTTAAGCAGTGTGAAATAGCGCGTCGACGGTCGAAAATCGTTGCATCCCGACGACAACGACGTCGGGAAATAAAACAGCCTCGACGTCGAGCACTCTGTTTCATGCCAAAAAGTCCGATGGGTGCTTCTCGAGCAGAGTCTCGGCGAATCTCGGTCGTGTCGAGTGTCAAGAGCCGGCGACAATTTCGAGATAGAATTAATTAACTATTCTCGGCGAACGTCGACGAAAAGTGTTCTCGAAAGGAAAAACGTAGAAAAATAAAGAAAATGAAATTGGCCGCGACTGCTAAAAAAAAGATAAAACTGAGATGTGTTTTATGTAGTTTTATGTCCACTGTAACGTGAGATTATCATCCTCGTGTCGATAAAGTTTGAAACAAGTCTAGAGATTTTTACTGGAAATATATCTTATAATATATTTTACATTATAATTGTAATTTAATTCATTCTATATTTTGAATAGTTAAAACTTGGAGGAAGATTCTATATTATAAGATGACACGGATATTTCATGTTTCATCAACTATCATGATCATATTGATCCAATTTGAATGAAATTTGAGAACACGATCACAAAAGAAACAATATATAAACTATATATACTATACAAAAGAAAAAATATATAAATATATAAACTATAAGTACACAATAAAATACAAAACACTACTTTGAACATTCATTCTCTTGCAAAAAAAAATACTGCACTTTAAAATTCTCTACACAGAAAAATCCACAGCGAAGATTCACTCCTTTCAATTGATAAATATTACTAGGTTTAATATCAACAGAACAACTACTATTTATTTAATTTGTATATGTCATGATGCGATTGACTTTCTTTTACAACTGAACTTACAAAATATTCACTACTATTTCTTTCTCTTCAATTTTCTTTTACCACAGACGTCGCCGCTACAGTTTTATTGCGCCAAGTTCGCGTATTCTGGACGTATTTGAACATTTTCACGAGCCACCGACATTCACGTTAGGACGAACGAACGGTTCGTGAGAAAATTACCAGGGATTCGTTGTCATCGTAGTTGGCTGTGCTCGGCCGAGAAAGTAGGCAACAGAATGCCTATTATCTCGTCGGCAGCGCGCTCTTAATATCACAGAACCGATACGCAAAAGCGAGACATTAACGTCAAATTACACGGTGCATAGGAATTTCCACGTGGGAAGTCACGACGACGGTGAAACCGTCGTGAAACGAACCGGAGAGCGAGGGGCCATCGCGCGTGTTTACGTGGTTCGACGATTATTAAATCCTTCTTCTACGCCTCTCATTAAAAAATTCAATTACCCGCCGCGCCTTCGTCGCGTAATCTCTGCTAAACGGCGTTAACGCCGCCATCAGCGTGCTTTTAAGGACTCGAGGACGAAACTTGAGGACGCAGGACGCGGCAACGATCGGGGCGTAATCGGGGCGATTCTGTTAATCGACGAAATTTGTCACGACGAGAGGGGGGAAGAAAGTTTGAGAGAGACAAGACGAAGGTAGGGAAGTGCGATGCAGTTTGAAAAAGTGGGACTTGGCGCGATAAAATAGATGCAATGAATAAATAAACGACGCGGCGAAAGATGGAGAAGTTGGGTAGATTTCAGTGGAGATTGAATTTAAATTCAGTTCGTTCTGGATCGATATCATTCTACGCGTTAAAATAGATCGGGGAACGTGGAGTAGAATTTTCCGCGTGATGTTCCCCGTTCCAGAGGAAAGCAAATTTGCACACGGTTAATTCTGGACACCGGACACCGGGTTATTCCACCTCTGCCGGATGAATCTTTTATATAGAATGACTCGTCCTCGGGAAAATTAAATTTGAATTTGGTTCATTCTATATTGGACAGAGGTTATTCTACAAAATCCGATAACTTTTACACAGTCGAACCACCAAGATACTCCAAATACTCTGCTATGCGACAATAATTCTAAAAAAAAAATACACGAGTTGGACAAATTGTTAGATAAATAATACGTAATAAAAATTCGAAATGCTAACCTTTTCACCGCGAGAATATTATATTCGAAACGCGCCGTACTCTGGGGCAATGATTTTGGAAGAAAGAACGTTCTAATAGCCAGACGCGACGTGCTCGAATAATTAACCGGGCTCGCATCGGCAGTAGTTACACTATTAAACACTTACGGTGGCGGCCATTAATGCATCCCACGTGCATTTCCCCTGCGGCCACTAACAGGAAGCCCTCCCAATACAAGCAGGGGCCAGATCGTCTAATGGCAGCTACGTAACGACCTTGTTGCTGCCAGTATCTTCCGGTTACGAGTTTCCCTCCTGATGCCAGGCCTGAAGCAGCCGTCGATCGTAAAAGTCCAACTTCCACCGCGTGAAAAACGCGCACAAGCCCCTCCGTGATCTCTTTTATGATCGACTACTACTGTCCGGATCCTCCCAGGGGAGGAGGAAGTCACGCGTTTAAGGGCAACCGCCCCGAGAGTTCGTAAATAATTCTTTGACATTTCGGAAGATACGATCTCGGAAGATAATTGCACGATCTTTTTCCTGCTGCGTTATTCTTCCTCGTCTCGAGTGGAGATAAACACGTGCTATATTACGTTCTCCGCCTTTTTCGATGCTTATTCGTTAATTAATTCGTTATTTCATTGCCAAAGATGATGAATATATCGCTCGACGATTTCTAGCAATTTGTTTTGAAAAACGATCTACTAGGATTGGCGAACACGTCTACGAAGTTGACATTTGTTTATTCGTTGATTTAATTTTTAATTATCAAAGGTAACGAACATGTCGCTCGACGATATTTCTAGGAATATCGTTCTCTACAAAACTGCTTTTGGAGAACAATCTGCAAAGGTTGGCGTGTCTACAAAGGAAATTAATCTATCCGCGTCCATCTTCAGTAGAAACGGATCGTCAACCACAGACGGAATTCCCGAATTAATCCTTTGACGTACGAATTTCTTCTGCAATATTCAGACGAAAATTGCTTCGTTGAAGCGAGGAGCTTAGAATATATGACACAAGCGTTGAAAAGAGTCACGAATATAATAGAAGAACATTTTCACTGAAAGTGATTTCAGCAGGGGTAACCTAGAAAATCGGGCCTCTTCGGATGCAACGCTGATGCAACGAAAATTAGCGATTGGTTGATTTGAGTCACGTGATTCTCGAGTAGGAGTGGCGTTGTCTAGTACTGAGCGATCGCGTCTCATTCAAATGTTTGCATATCAATAAAATTTTATGGCAAAAACGTCGTCTTCATTTCCAGTTGCTTCTGGGTCTTTCAGTGAGACGAATCGTACTAGGATACAAGTATTTTTTTACATCCTTGTATACGTATTATAACTCGCGAACATCTCAGAAACGTCATTGTCGACTTTAGCTTAGGAAACGTCTCTCAAACGAAGAATTGGTTAAACGATCAAACGTGTGGCCAGAAGAACGAAGCGTTGCGTAAAGGACGTTACAACTTTATATATAAAGAAGCAGAGAGAGAGAGAGAGAGAGAGAGAGAGAAGAAGAAGAAAACAGAGGAAAACTACATACATGTTTCACGAGCGAACGGCCGAGGATCGTCGAGCCCGAGGAACGGATTGAAATCTGGCGTGTTTGCGAGGAACAGTGGAATTTCCACTGGCACGTCCACCGTTTACCGGAGCAACGATCGTTCGGTTCCACCGACCTTTCTCTCATGCGGCCGATTACACAACGCCTGACACTGGCACTTATCCCGTTACACGGTATACCCTCTTCCCTTTCCCATTTCGTCGTTGCCACACGTTGCTCGTCCGCTCGCCTCCGCTCCAGGCGCCACCTTATACGACGTAATTAAATTCTTCCTTCATCGAACGTTCGCCAAGTCGGTCTCGCCGAGATCGATCGTTTCGTGCTTCGGTGGGTTCCGCGCGAGACACCGGGTACATCACGAGCGACGCACACCGAGAGGAGAAGGGAACCTGTAATTGCACCGGTAGACCGATTGTTTGACCCCCGTGCGACCACCCGTGTGTTTCGCCAATTTTGCACCGTTATTATTGCAAATTGCAATTGCATCGTCCGCTCTTCGAGAAACGTCCGTCTCGTGTCTTAGTTCGTTATCTTCGTGGAACTTTAATTAGCGTCATGTGACTGAATCGATCTCTCATTTGGATCTTTGGATCTACTTTGAACGTGGACGAAATTTTAGAATCAACGGAGTTTTTTATAGCCTGATGTTTTTACGAGCCCAACTGTAGGAATAAAAACGACGCGAAGTTAAATCGAGGATTTTAATTGGATTGAGATTTTAATTTAGACCAGAAAGGAATTTTTGTCTACAAACTGTATCTCGAGAATTCACGTTGCAGGGAATTTCGCAATTGAAATTTATTTTAATATCACCGAAGCTCAAATTTTATCTGCTATTTCATTATACAGACTTTATTCCGTGTTTCAGATTATCCGCGATGGAGATTAGTCGTAGAATTCGTAGCACCGAGTAATTCAATCGCAATTTAATCGCAGCAGCAAATGACTCAGAGTCAAATATCAATCGATTTGCATGTCGCACAATTGCTGACAAAAGTTTGTACTCGCATCTGTTGGATGAAACATTTTGAAACTTCATCGACGCTTAAACGCGACGCGGCAGAATAGAAACTGAAATATCAAAAAAGAAAAAAAAAGAGAGCGACAGAGAGAGAGAGAGAGGGAAGAACACTAAAAGACACAATTTCCGAACACTCTAACCAGCTTCTAAAATGGATCGGCGGGAATTCGATTCGATTCCTCGTTCCGTGTTTGCGAAATCCTTCATTTCCTAGCAGTTAACAACGAATAATCGGTAATCGGCCGGTCGAAGAATTTCGGTAAATAGCCGGGGAAGCGTTAAAATCCACCTCGAAATCGCTGATCAAATATTCCCTCGCGTGCATCGATAATCGCGTTCTCGATGCACGGAAATGGCGGAATCGACGGACGCGCACGTTTCGCCCATGTTACGTGTCTTCTCTCTCACCATCCTCCACCACCTCGCCGGTAATATTTCGATTTTCCGTTTATAAAAGCGGAACGGCCCAACGGTTCAATTTGCCGGAGCATTAACGACACTTGTTGGGAATTAAACGGCCAGGGCTGGTGTAATCGCGCTGATTACCACCGGATTCTGTCCGGTCGCGCTGATTGTCCAAGCACGACCCGAGGCCAACGTGACCAACGTTGCCAGCCGTGGGGGTTGCCTCGGATAAGAGGACCCGAGGCGCGAACCCCCGCGGAGCAACGACGAGAGGGGTGGATTTTCGGATAAATTTCGGGAACGCGAGGCGTCTCCGGCGTTAATTAAACGCATCAACGTTTTCGGTGTTCTTTGCAACGAGCGTTCGATCGATGACGATAAAGGGACGGTAGGCAGGCGTCGACAAAATTTAATTTTCACTGCACTGCGACGATCCATTTTAGGAAATTTCGAATGATTTTTCTTATAAGTAGAATGTATCAATAGGAGTTCTTCAATTTCATTTTTGTAGCATTCGGTGCACAAAATTGTACGAGGGTGTATAATTTAATTTTTACTGTGCCGATGAAGATTTGCCACGATCCGGTTTAGGAAATTTCGAATGATTTTTCTTACAAGGAGAATGTATCAAGTGGAGTCCTTCAATTTCATTTTTGTAGCATTCGGTGCACAAAATTGTACGGGGGTGTATAATTTAATTTTCAGTGCATCGATGAAGATTTGCCACGATCCGTTTTAGGAAATTTCGAATGATTTTTCTTACAAGGAGAATATATCAAGAGGAGTTCTTCAATTTCATTTTTGTAGCATTCGGTGCACAAAATTGTACGAGGGTGTATAATTTAATTTTCACTGCGCCGATGAAGATTTGCCACGATCCGTTTTAGGAAATTTCGAATGATTTTTCTTACAAGGAGAATGTGTCAATAGGAGTTCTTCGATTTCATTTTTGTAGCATTCGGTGCGCAAAATTGTACGCGCAAGATACAAGACAGTACGAGGGTGTACAAAATACTCGTGATATAGTGATTTTATACGAAGAACGATGGTTTCCGCCGAGGTTCTATTTTTCTTTTCCTATCTGCGAACTTCACGTGGTCTCGTTAGATCAATATTGTCAATAGACTGCCGATGTTCGCGTGTATTATAGGAAATTTTCAAGCTCAAACTTGCGGATTACGCGCGCAACGCGAAAAGATACGTAAAATATTTGAAACACAGATTTCTCTGACATTTCACGCGTTTCTACCAAGGCTTTACATTTTCAAAAATAAAATGTAACTGAATTTATATAAAAATCCGCAAAAACAAAAAAATTTACGAGCTTCGTAGACGAATGAGAAACTGCAGGTGTCTTCAAACTTTGCTCGACGTATTAGTAAAATTTATTGCGACTGAAAGTGAGACTGAAAATCGGATTGGGCTGCTCGCGAATCGACTTGTCTATCGACTGGGTTCTAAGAGACTGAAGAACGTGAAGGAGTCGAGCGCTCGATATTGAATAGGGTGTCTTTTAACGAAAAGAAGCGTTAATCCACTCCTTCTCGATCTATTTAACCGCCTTTGTTCTTCGCCACGTAGCGACACTTTTACCCTCGGTCGGTCACGTTTAACGTTCACATCAAACCCCTCTTTTTCACACCTTCTTCCCGACACTTATTTCCCCCGATCGAGGAAACGCAACAAACAATTGCCGCCTTGTTAAAATATCGATCAACTCTCGGACGACAGGTAATCGTACATTCGCACGCATAGGGGTGACTGGGTCAGATCTGACCTAGTAAGTTATTTTTTTTCCATGGTCGAAAGGGAACTTTTTCTTTTGTATTTAAATCCTCTAGGTTGTTCCAGTATGTTACAAATATTATTATTAACAGTAGATAATTATATTTATATACTAAATATTATAGACTGAATATTTTAGTTATTAAAACTATCGTTACATGAATGTTACATTTTATCGAATATTTAATACTTTTCAACTCACAAATGGTAACAGTAGCAATTAATAGACGAAATAAATTCGCATTCTACGTTGCTCGTGACAGTTAATACTAGGTTTAAATTAGCTGGAATTAAATTACTAGATTTAAAATGCTAGAATTAAATTCAAGATTCCAAAATTAAATGATTTAATTCTCTAGGCAATTTCCAATGCCATTCAAGAATTAAATACATAGTGGAGCGGCCTATGATTCCGAACATTGACTGGCACAAGCTGCAAGTGGCTGTGCGCCTAGCGTCGAGGTCCTACCGATCTCTGATGTTAAGCAAGCAGTGGTGTGCGGAGGATGGGTGACCGGAGCCAGCCTAGCGGGGGTAGTTACACACAACAACAAGCATCTGGGGTAAAAAGGAGTCGCTACCATCAGCCCCACTCATGAGTCTAAGCAAGTGACTCCGAAACGAAATCATCTACCTCAAATCCCATCATTCATCATCCATCCAGAACCCAGAAACCCTTCACATAGCAACCGACGAGAAAACCATATTTTCATTGAAATGTGAAAGATTTGTAAAAAAACCAAGAGGATGATCGCCGTAATTTTCCAGAAACCCCAATCTCTCTACAGATCAACCCCCATCGTGCCAATATTTATTTCACGTCCAGCGATAAAAAGGATTTCGATTATCATAGATTGTTAATCCTCGGAGGAAAGGCTGCGATGAGACCTTTTGTTTCGGGATAATTAGGAAGCACGCAGCCCGGTTATCCTTGCACGCAAATGTGTTCGTAAACGTGGCTATTAACGAAGCCGCGGGATTAAACCGTTGATCGCTCGCGTTGGAACGAACGTGTTAAAGGACTGCCTGGTATCGCTATAAATCGTCTACTAGATTACGCCATTTATCATGCAACGGGGGACGGTATCATTCGCGCCTTCGATCGCGATCGAAATCCCCGGCGGTAAATCAGCTCGCGGGAGGGGATGCACAATCTGGATCGAGATCTTCGCGAAGCGTTTAAAGGTAAAGAGGCCCACTAAATTGCCAATCAAATTACCTCGAATTCACGTCTGAATCGATACGAAGTAAATATATATTGTACAAAATATAATAAATGTAACACGTCACGTTCGATATATTTAATTTTTTAGATGGTAACAATCAAATTTTTCGACTCTTTCATTTTGAACGCTAAAGTGTCCGTTCGACTGCATAATTTTGGAATCTTTCCTTCAATTTTGTACGATTAACCTTTATCACGGAAGAAATGGATAAACTGAATTTTCTTTGTATCGCAGTTACAAATTCGTTCGCTCGAGCAAGTCGTTATTTCGTTTGGAACCTCAACGCGCTTCGCGCCTAAAAATTAAAATCCGCAGTGTGCCACTCTCATAATTGCGCGACCCTTCGATCGATACCACCCTTCCAATTACCGGTCGTAAATTAAAAACAATAAATCACGATCGCCATCGGAAACGCGGTGCTAACCGGGGCGCGTGTGTCTGAAGACAGAGACCTTTGGAATGCAAAGCCGCGCGAGTAGCGACGAAAGAGAGAGAGAGAGAGAGAGAGAGAGAGAGAGAGAACAAGGAGAGGAGGACTCGAACGGATGGACAGTTTAATCTAGTTGTTAATTTATAGCGTTTCGGGCCGAGTCGTCCTTTAACACGTTCGTTATCACAAGCAGCGAATAACACAAAGGACTTAATCTCGCCGGTTCATTTGCATGCAAACCTCTTGAAGCGGGCGGGAGACGGTGCGCCCGATAGATGCAATTAAGTTATTCCTAAGCCCTCCTCCCTCGCCCTTCGCCTCGAAAAATAAACAGACCGCCTGCCAGCAAACAGGATGCAAATCGTGCCACAGGGAAATTACTTGGAAGGGGTGACAAAGAGAGAGAGAGAGAGAAGGAAGAAGAAATATTCAAGCACACAGAGAGATGAAAAACAATCGGGCAAGTTTTCGACTAAAAAGAGAGAGAGAGAGAGAGAGAGAGAGATTGGTCGTGAGGCGAATATCGATGGATCGTCTCTGGTCAATTCGCGGGCAGAAATTGAAGCGAAATTGGATCGCGAATGAAGTAGCAGGCACGTGATAGCCGTTCCGCGAATATAAACTATCAACGATTCTCTCTTCTGTATACGAGCGTTTAACAAAGAAAGGGTCGAGGGAGAGAGAAAAAAAGGAAAGAAGTTAAACGATTTGTGGAAGAAAAAGACATCGATGCATGATCCAGGACGGACCATGAGTCAATGGATCGAGTATTAACAGAGTTGTCAAGCTGTTGAGAGAAAATGGTAAATGGATCTTCTGATTTTCGACAGTTTTAATAAAATTTTGAAGGGTATTATTAATTATTAATTTTAAGAGTTTGATCGCTGTTACATAGTTAGATGATTAAAAGTAACGAAATCTGGCACTGTCTTTGCTCGATAGATTTTTACATCTTCTCAAGAAAATCTACAGCTTGATGAAGTCTTATCATCACTACTGAGTATTTATCGCGAGGGCGATTAAATTATCATGTGATTGAGCAACGAGTGGATGTTTGTTGTATTATAGTATCTATAAACTGATTAGGAAACACAGTTTCGTTTAGATATTGAAAGAACCTATTACTCGTCCTCGCACGATGCCTTCTTTAAAAATTCTGATAAATAAAGAACTCTAATTTCGAACTAACGAACGAATAAACGAGAAACGTTTTTCCAAGGAACACAACAACAGTGACAATCGAAGGCAATGACTCGATAACTCCAGCGAGAACGATCAACGCGGTTTATTTTTTTTTCTTTTTTCTTCTTTTTTCTAATGGAACAACACAGCGTTAATTTTACCACGACGGGCCTCGTGAAAATGATACGGCTGACCTATACGGCTGATCTAGCTGCTCGACCAATGTTGACCCATTTCAACTTCAAACAGCAGCAGTAGCCCCCCCGCGATTCCCATTTATCTATTCGTCGATGTATCTAACCTGAATACACACGGGCGAAAATTGAAATTGGAACAATGCGACCGACCAGTCCTAACGAACCGGGGAAATGAAATCCATTGGCCCGGCTGCGAGAGATAACTCGCCGCGCGTTACCAGGTAATACTCGAATACTGATTGCGAGAAGAACCAAGACGTTCTTGCCAGGCAGAACCGAGAGGAAACAGCGCAGCAGTTTTCTCTAACTTGCTTTCCGAAAATTATGCTTCTCACGCTCTCGAGCGAACGTTCGTAATGTTCGTTTTGTAAAAGAGAAAAAGAAATACACTCGAGGGAAAAGGAGAAAAATACTTGGGGGATTTTCGAGGATTTTCTGCATTCGGGTGCATTAAGAATTTTATACCTGTACTGCTTATTGTATTTGGTACCACACGAAAGGTATATAATTATATAAATAATAATATATAATTAATAATATTTTTTATATTAATAATAATATATAATTATTAATAATGATTATATTAATAATAATATATAATTATTAATATTTTTTATATTAATAATAATATATAATTATTAATATTTTTTATATTAATAATAATATACAATTAATAATATTTTTTATATTAATAATAACATATAATTATTAATAATGATCATATTAATAATAATATATAATTATTAATATTTTTTATATTAATAATTATATATTATTATTAATATTTTTTCAATAATATTTTAATAACTCCTCATGCTCGAACGAAATTTCAAACTTCTTCGATAATTCTGCGACTGGTAATGGTTTCGAAACATTTTAAAATTGAATCGGAAACAGTTTTGGAATCGACTTTTGAAGTTTGAATTGCTATCGGACCGATTATATATTATCTGGAATTAGACGCGACAACGCGAAATTAGAAAGGTCAGATGGAAGGTGATGGGAGGCCGATGCGTCACGAAAGAAGATGAAAACGAGGAGATAAAAATAAATTCAGAGGAGAGACCGGTGACTACGTGGCATGGCGCCCAACGTCTCCGTCAGCGAAATCGTCGCGTTCTCAAGCGACTTCTGCACCGGCGGAGATAACTTCCCTTTGCACCGCAAACGCGATTTCTCGTCGGGCGGAAAAATTTTTCTTTCCTCGAGACGACTTCAGCCGCGGCAGCCGCCTTTTCGTCGGCTAGTGATACAAATCTTCCTGAACCGTGCCAAAAGGACGTCGCTCTCCACCCCTCCGTGCGCAAATTTATATCCAAAGTGTCTGCTTTTTTATTTTTTCCTTCTTCTCTTTTCTCTTCTTTCTTTTTTGCCAAGGAATGTTACGAAAGGAGCAGACAGGAAATTAAGTGATACGAAAGGCTAATATCGTAGAAATTTTATTCATCGAGCACACGTGTGTGGGCGACTTCGATAAAATGTACCAATTAGACATTTTGTTGTCATTTTTTTTTTTTATGGAGTGAAATTTTTAACAGAATACCAGGCATTTTCTTGTATTTCTTTCCGCGAAATTCAAATTCTCTGCGCGAAAAGACATTATCTGTATTAAAATTAAATGCACGACTCGCGGAAACGATAACCGACGGAACGGCGGGATATCTGACAATCGAGCGGTGGTCAGGAATAACGAATCAGCGGTAAAATGTGAAATTTTGATCGACTTCGAGCAGCGGTGTGAAACTCTACAATAACGAGACTCATTCAGTGAAATCATACAATAATAATAAACGGCAATTTCATTTTTAATAACACGTTTTATCATTTCACGATATTTTACAGCTCTAGTAAAACGCGAGATCGTCAAATCGTTTGAATCGAGCTCAGAAACAAGAAATTACCAGCGTGCATTTTTCACAGCGGCCAACAGTGATTAACAGATTTACCGCGGATTTTTATTTATGGAAACGCTCGAAGACGTAAGAAAAGGTTCCAAGTGGAACGTTTATCGAAAGTAAAGTTTGCATTTAAATTCCTTTGAAAGCCACGACAAAGTTCACGGGGTGAGTAGTAATTTTTAACACGGTTTCAGGTATTACCGGTTTCGACGCTGTTCCGTGAACGCGCGCGCTTAATCGTAACTGTTCGGCAAGATTACTGTCACTTCGATTAATCGAACAGGTTTCGTTTCGGGCGCAGGGAGCAACAGGTACACGCACCGAGCGTTTCTGTATCAAACTACTTCAAACAAAACTCGTTTCCCGCTTTAACTGCCTAATGACCGCGCAGCCTCGTCTCGTGCAATGCTGCGATTATAAAAATAACTCTGATGAAAACAGAGAGGATGTGCGACATTCGTTGAGGCGTTTCCTCTTCCGCGGCGAATTATGCAATCGATTCATCGCACGCGCGATGGATTAAACATTGAATGGAAATATATTCATTGTATATAGTTATTCGGGAAATGTACCGAAAGAAACGAGGAATGACACAAAGTGGCTTTATCGAGAGAATTAGGTTCCGATCTGTCGGTACGAATTGAATTACTTTATTGATAATCGTGAAATTGAACAAACGATTAAACATCGATCAGAGAGAAGGGAGCGATTGTGCACTCGCGCGACCAAGTTCCATTTTTATCGAGAGGATTGACATTAATTTTTAACATCGTTTCAGCGCATCGGTAAACAAACAACGTTCGACGAATTATTTATAAAACGACGCCTGCTTACATTCTCGATTAGACGCTTGAAAACGGAACGGAATTTAATTTAACGCTATTTAAACTCCTGCTATTTAAGCTCAGTACAATCACAGTAATTTTTTGACCGTCCTATAATTAATTTTTAATTTTTAATTTCTATAATGTCAATAAAACGGAAACACGCTGGACACAAAAATTGACATTCCTCGTTCTCTCTTGTGGCCGATTAAAAAATTCTCAACACTTACCGCCCTCGAGTTGAACGTCTGGTTCAAATTGGTCACATTATTGTTGATGTGGTTGTTGTTGATGTTGTTGGTCGTGCGGGTGGAGTTGTTGTTGCTCGAATGGTGGTTCGAGTTGTTCCCGTTGTTGTGCTTATTGTGCTTGTGCAACACCATAGCGACGAACATTTTGCCCTCCTTTCCCGATCGCTTGGCCCTCAAACGATTTATCGTCCTTTCGGCGATCCGCAATTTCATTCGTTGTCACGGTGCATAATATTTGTCAACTAGAACACCCGTGTGAGAGAGAGCGCGGCGGTTTGTGGATTCCTTCTGAGCGAACGTCGCCGAGAAAAGTGGATGGATGGATTTTCGACGATTACGCGTCGTCCATTTCTTCCCTGCCGGTTGTTTGCGAACGTGATACAAAATAAACATATCTCTCGCAGTTTTCTCTTAGTTTTAATCGTAGAATAATACGCAACATCCTGACGTTGTTGCCGGATTTAAGTTTAAGTTTAAGTAATATCAGTTGTCTTTACGTCTTTGCTTTTAGAAATAACAAGTGTATAGATTCGAGAGAGGAATCTAATTGTTCCGCAATTTATTTTACGATGATCTCGAGTCAAAAAAAAAGTGAATGATCGAATAATTGATGATTTTGAACGAGTAACTATAGCTATATATATAAGAGTGCGTAAGTTCATAACCAAAAGAATTTGGTCACTTCTTGCGCCGCTGCTGAAAGACGAGCACTTCCCTCAGGAAAAAAGACGAAGAGAGACTCTGCAACACTGATACTCCAACTCATAATTCCGACTAATTTATCCCAACAAACGAATCTTGGAACAACTCGCTCAATTAGAATTCGAGCTTCCCTTTGCAACGTGTACGGTCGCGAAATAATTCCCACCTGTCGATAATCAAGTCGGCCGACCCGGATGGAAAATTCAATCTCCGGGGAAAAATGATATTCTCTCCGGTGGAGATGTATCGCCGGTTGCGTACGCCCAGCTCGTTAATCTCGCGCACGACAAATCCAAGCATCGTTCAATTAACGCTCTGACTTATAGCCGGCAAGAACAGGAGCGATTATCTCGCGAGATTCAGCGTTGAATTCAGCGTCGAGCCACCTACCGACCGGGCCCGCGGAATGTATAATCAGCTAGGACTGCGTGATAATACCGTTGCATCCGAGAGGCAAGTTCAGCCGGTTCATCACGATGCTCGGATTCGCGTCGTGGCAACCTGCAATTCGCCGCGTACTTCTCTCGCTGCTTCTTCTTCTTCTTCTTCTTTTTCTTTTTCTTTCTCTCTCTCTCTCTCTCTCTCCAGCTCTCTCGGTCGTTTCCGCGTGAAATGGACGACGTTTGCACGTGCGAGCAGCGACGAGCACGTGAAGAACGCGACGGCTCGTATCGATTCGTTATAAATAGTCGCGTGTGCAACCGAGCGCGGCCTCTTTCTCCCCGCGACTTACATTTCTTTCTCTCTCTCCCCCGCCAAGTTCCGAATGAATTTTTCGAATATTTTCCTCCCCGAGGCTCGCGCTCGTCCGTTCAACGAAACGTGACGAAACATTCGTCCGTTTTTTTTTCTTTTTCCTTTTCTTTTTCGAAAGGGATTTTAGCGGAACGCGATGGAATTTCGTTTGTATCGAATGCCGTTTGCCCGAACTGAATTTCAGTCGAATAAATCGAATCTCTTTAGCGAGTTTTTATCGCACGAATGAAACATCACCAGCAGAGCGGAGAATCAGCGGATTCCTATTGTACGAATTTTAATTGACATTTGTCCCGGACAAACGAAGCTTTACTGCGTACACGAATTCACAAGTGCGGGCATTTGAACAAATATATTTTGAAATTTCGTGATTTTCCACGATCGAATGAGATTGTCATAAATTATATAAATGCGCGAATAGGTGGCAGAAATCTTTTCTACGAATTTTTAAGAATGAATTTCGATTGTTAACACATTGAGCGCCGACCCCGTGATAACGCGGGTTTCTGAGTCGATCTCGCTTGACCGTCGATCCCGCGATGTTGCGGAATTTTTTTGCTTGTTAAATTGTATATAATGAATATGCAATCAAAATATACTATTTTACGAAAATGTATAAAGTTTTAAATATTTACTTTAGCTTTACTCATTGTTCAGAAACCCGCGAATGAGACCAGCGTTTGGACCGGCGTTTGTTGTCAGCGCTTAGGCTTTAAATGTCTCATATACCGCCGGCGCTCAATGTGTTAAAATAGAACATTCGACTGGAGTGATTGGATTCTTTTTTTATAGTAAAAAAAAAAGATACAAAATTACGCGCGTATATTCCCGTTCTCGTAATTAATCCCTTTCCACACAAAACAATAGAACGTACGGAGCGTTCTTAGATGCAGCGTGGTGTCTAAGCTATTGTTGATAAATAAAGGGCAGGGCAACAAATTATCGAGCTAAGCATTCGGCTCGATTACCACCTTGGCAAACACCTGCCGTTCGAGATCATCTATTATCCGCGCTCCGGGTTTATCGAACCCTCCATATTTCACGAGGAGTACCAAGATAACGGTTCAATTTTACTTTTATCCGTTCTTCCTGACTCTACTCGCCTTCGTTGGCGACCCGCTCCTAAAAGCGATTAACTCGAAAAAACAGTCGACTCGTAATTGTCAGATGTCGTTTATGTTAGACAACCGCGATCGAAACGAAACAGAACTGAAGATGTTCGACACACTACGTTCAGAAGAGTGATCATGAAAATTTAAAAACGATCAAAAGTTGCAGTTTGCAGTGTCCAAAAATTACATTGAACAATTCTCTTCTTTCTCTTTGCATCTCTCTATCTTACTCTGTATTTATAACCCAAAAAGGGGGGGAAATAATAAGAAATAAACTCCTGATTGTTAGACAAGATTCAATGGCTGAAGATTAATTTCAGAATTAATATTCTGGCGATATTCCGGGTGGAAAATGGAAAATTTTAATTTTCTCGACGATTGACAAGCCTGTGGAGAGATTTTTTACGTCAGGTACCAATAGGCTTGGTGCTGCTAACCAAACCACGGAATTACGCAAGACACGCACACGACGATCACCCGAACAGATAACGCAACAGCGAATAGCGATAATTGGAGTCCGAGAGAAGCACCTGGACCGAGGGGGTAGCCGGGATCGGGGGCGACCCAATTTGATTACAAGGCAATGTTCTGGTCGCAATTATTACCTCCGAGCTAACCACGTTAGGGCTGCAGCCTGGCTGCTTCATCGGCGTCCATCTAGCGACAATCGCTCCTCGGACTTGCAACAACTATTCCAATTAACAGTAAACGCCACGGTGTGTCCGGCAAGAGCATGCATCCCCCTTTAGAGAGGGGGCATGGTGGATTGTACGAACGAAGTTGAAGCGAGGTCCGCGGACACGCGAACGCGAGTCGAAGAAACAAAGAGTCTTCTCTTTATCATTTTATGCTTTACACTTATGACAATTTATACTTGTAGTATTGTAGTGTTGTATCTTTCGAGTCACGCGTGTTGAAATATCTGAAACACGTGCCTTAACGCTGGAACTTTAACCGAGTGGAATTAAAGCATAAAATTTCCATCAGAGAAATTAAAGTAAAAAAGACGGAAAATCTCTGTAGCACAATAGGGTACGCCGTTTTATTTATATATTTTACAAAAAATCATTAGAGTCTCCAAAGATACATTTCATATCTATAGAATATTTGACAAAAATATTCAAATTGCCATTTTGACCATTTTGATAGTTTGAGTTAAGTGTTAACAGAAAGTTGACAGGAACAAACCTAATCTACCACTCTTTGGATTGAAACGAATTGAAAGTTTCTGTGACGAAGAGCTTGGAAGAAATATCATACGAATATTCCACCTGCGTTAGTATCGTTCGCGAAACGGACAGAACAACTGCATCTGAATATAACGAGTACAATTCCAATGCAAATTTCCCAGTGTAGCCGCGTTACATCAATTTCTACCGCAAATAGTATTGTACCAGTAAGTTATAGTGATACAGTGTACAGAAAAGGCCCCAATCACCTCGCGACTCGACAACGTGAACGTTTCAGTTCGGTTTCGTTTAATTGCATATTTTCGAGAGATTAAAAAAATTCAGAAAGCACGACTGTATAACGAAGCAGTGAATGGAGTCTGTTATTGTTAACGAGCAGCAATAAAGGACACGCGATGGAGGAGGAACGATTCGCGGTGCTCGGAGCAGGCGCAAGTGCACGTAAATCGAAGGAGAATCGGACCGGCCGTGGTCAGACTCGCGTGCGGATCGTGATTTACGGAACTACGCGGGAGAAAATAATTTTTCGTACGTGTATACAGAGTGATCTCACACGAAAAAAATTAGTCGGAAAAAGAGGGAAAGATTTCTTTTGATTTAAGACTTTGTTTGAAAATTTACTAATTCTAGACGCGACGGAAAAGAGTAATTAATAGAAGAATATTCTATACTATAACGAGTAAAAAAATGTAGAATACAACTTTTTCGTTTGCAGCTTCATTAAAGTAAAAGAAAAAAAAAAAAATTGATAAAGTAAAATTGATAAAATTTCAAGCTCGATTTTCTCGAAAATAAAGCGTCGTATGAAAAAAATTTTATTCTTTCTTTTTTAAACGTTAGAATCACGTTTTAAACGTTGTACCACGATTTTAGAAATACCTTGTACATATATATATACCGTTATTTATTGCAATGTTGGTAATCACGTCCGCGGAATAATTATTATCGCGGGGTGTTTAATGCGTGTTTCGCGAATCGCGCCGCGATAATTTACAGAGCAGAGAGTTGTTTTTCCACGGCCGACGACCAACGCGAAATTAACTCGCGACAGGAAAGATTTCGCGAACCTGTTTCGCGGTTCACGGGCTACGCAAACCCTCGTAAAACAACCAGATCCGTGCTTAAGCCCGCGGTTTTTCGTTGCCCGATAATTATGCCGCTAGCTACGTTTGCCAAGGCTCGCCGAGACAAACGAGCTTCTTCCTCCGAGATTGTCCTGCGACAAGATATCAGTAGATGTCCCACTTTGACTGTGGATTTTCGTGCATCTAC
Organism: Melipona bicolor; assembly: GCA_030673865.1. Lineage (NCBI taxonomy): Eukaryota > Metazoa > Arthropoda > Insecta > Hymenoptera > Apidae > Melipona > Melipona bicolor. The sequence continues at coordinate 3,136,951 of JAHYIQ010000023.1, read as the reverse complement.
ACACAGGGGAATTCTGCAACTTTATTACAAAGAACCTCGTTACTTGGTCTTATTTCACTTCGACATTTGCTGTTTGTAAAGATGTTTTCACATTTTATTCTTTCACTTTGAACATTTTCACGGATCTTCATGTTTCGCGTTTTCGGTGGATTCAAATGTCTCTTAAATTCAACGGAATAATCAACACAGTGTAAAGTCAGTCGTCGCAGCGTTCAAATTAAAAAGTAAACTGAACCCTCTTCTCCCACTGCAACAAGGAAGCCGGACTACTTCCGGATTATTTTTCCCTCCGCGAGCTCTCCTCAAAGCCCTCGATACTCCAACACGGCGAGAAAACAAACAGTCTCGTTTCACTCGGAAAACTGAAACGTCTGGAAATCTCGATAATTGCCAAGTTTCGCGGGGCAAGTTCGCAAAGAGGAATCCCTCCTCGTTTAAACAGACGACGGCTCCGATCCGGGAGGAAGTCGAACGAAGAAGAGCAACTTCATTAACCGGTCTCGGATCGCCGCCGCGCGAATATCCGGTCAGCTGTCGTTTCTTCCAATGGGAGCAAGAAGAAACCACCCTCCATAAGGGGGGGAGGAGGGAGAAAAGTAGTTCGTGCCAGGAATGGACGTGCCGGGTGCATTCCGCGTGCATTCGCGATCGTCGATAGTAACTTTTCCAATTATCAATAAATCCCGGGGCCGACCGGAAGCCATCGAGCGGAAGAAAGTGCGCGCGCCGGTCGAAAGTGCTCGTACATCACCGCGAAAATGGAAGTTGGTGGTTTCGTATGGACGGAATTCGCAGCGCGCGAGACAATCGTTTATCATTGGCCTTTCCTCCTCCTCCACCTCCTCGACCCCTTTGATCGAGCATTTTTCGCTGAACGTTAGAAATATCGGTGGCCTTTCTAATCAAACGAGAATTTATCAACGCCGCGAGCGAAACCGATATTCAGCGGTGTGATCGATGCGTACGTACGCGCGTACAGGAGCTAAACACACACTGAAGATTCTAAAATTGTACAAGTTTCGAGAGAAGGTTTGGATCTTCAACAAAATCAAAAATGGCAGATTTAGTTACGAGAAAAAAGAAAATTTTTTTAGCATGTGTGTCTATAGAGAGGTTTGAACTTGCGAAATTTTACCCCTTCGAAATGACGTGAAAATATTTTTGGAAACAACGAACCAAATATTGTAAAAGTGAACTCAGAGATCGGCGATATTTTCTCAGGAAGTTATTCGAAAATTGTCATCTGGAAATAGAATGTTGATAAAAATATCGCCATATATGTATATTACTGTATATTATTAAGATCATCCACTATGCAATAATGTTTCCTGCATTTTCAACTGACACACATACATCTCGTTCAAGACAAAATTGAGAAATTTCAAGTTTAAAGACCAAAGAGATTCGAGGCGAATTCTACATCAAAGAAATATGAATTAAACGACAGAGGATTCGAATCTGAATTTAGCTCCGAGTTGTTCAAACCCTCAGATTCTCCCCTCCTCCTCGAGAGTTCTCGTGCTTAACGCTAAGACCTCTTTGTTACTTTCCACGAGAGAACGAGATTCAGCCAAAGTTGATTTCAATTGGTAAAACGGCGCGGAAAAGTTCCGCCGGCGGGAGAAAGAGAGGAAAAGAGATAAAATAGAATAGGATACGCGTCGTTCTCTAGAACAAACTCGAGCGAAGGCAGAAACTGGAGAGAACCTACTCTCACGGCAAATATATTCCCGGGTCCGGAGACTTTCTCCCTTTTTCTGTCTCGATCCTCGAGCTTTCAGACAGTGCTTCAGCCACGCAGATTCACGCAGAACTCGGGGGGCGGACTCGCGGAATTCGTCGCGGTACGCGCCCTCGGATGCGGACCTGTTTTTCCCCAGCGGATTTTCAGAGCGATGTTTGAAGATTCGTCGAGTACGTAAACGACGTGCCTTTTGTCGTTTGGATACGTTAACTATGCAGAGGACGGGGTCGTTCCGGCAGAAAGACAATCGCAGTTTGTTTTAAATACGTTTGCGCCATTAACTGTGCTTTTTTAATTGGTCGATCAAGGCGCACGTTTGTGCAATTTTTAATTTTTATACGAGTATACTTAAACAAATTACGCGCGAACGAAAACCAAATATGCGTGTTACCATGCGCACTCTGTAGATTTTTGCACTCTTTAATTTTCCGTACAATTAACAACGTACTATTCGTTTAACAATTGTTACATCGTTGTTGCAAGATCCGAGCAGAAATTTTCGTTGATTCAAGCTTCGTTAATCAAATACCATAACAAAAGTTCATACGCTTAATTAGGCCATTCTTTGCACGCAAATGTATCTACGTTCGCTGTACAAATTTCTGCAGTTTTACATTCCTCCAAAATGCACGCGCTCGTACTTTCATTGAACAACGAGTCAAGTTATTCAACGATATGACTTCAAATGCATTACATATCGCAAATTTAAATTTTATATATATATATATATATATATATTGACCGCGAGAAAATTCGCCTTCGCATCTCTCGTTAATTTGCAAATGCGGAGAAACTCTACCGCGTCGCGAAGATTATTTTCTACGCGAGTCGAACCGATTTATTCTCCAGCATTGTCGGCTTTTTCATCGCGCTGCGTCCGTTCGTAGAAGCTCCGGCGAATTGTTGGGTTCGCGGCAGGACACGTTCGAGGGAAGATACCTACCACAGGTATTCGTGCGAGAATATTGCAGGCGAGCTTGCAGTCGCGAGGGGTGGTTCAAGTGTGCATCGGGATCAACGGGATGGAAATATTGGTTCGCAGATCCCTATCCTTTTTTGCGACTCGTCCGAAGACAAATGGGAATATTGCGTAAGAGTATCGGGGATTTGTTCCCGATTGCATTCGGCGGAAAGGTGTTATTGGATCGGTACGCCGGAGGTTCCGTTCGTTTCGCGTTATCCCGTTCGAAAAACAGAGAGACGTCTCATTTTACGTACGCCGAAATGCAATTTGGTTTTTTTCTAAATCGGAACGAAGGAAAATTAAAACCGTGTATCTGAAGAAGTTAAACGAGAAAAAAAGAGAGAGAAACAATTAAAACCGATGGAATCATTTTCTCGTAGCAAAGTATCTTAGATCGCTGACGTTCAAAATTTTATATTTGGTTATCAAAAAAAAGCTACGGATAATACAAAGACACCCCTTGCACCCTCAAAAACTCGATAAAACAAAACAGAAAGTTCTGCGTCTCGTTCTATTCGTCCAGGAAATGTTTGCAAGTTCTCGAAACATCTGCAATGTCTAAAAAAATCGTGGGACAAGATTGCTTCGCTACACTTGGTGCATTTCTTTTTCAAAGAACAATCAGCTTAGGCGGAGTTCTCTTTCGCGTCGACCTTGGGCTGTACAGCCTTGAAATCCTGCTCCAACGAGCAGATTATCTCGAGACTCTGGAAACGAAACGGAGGCAACGGAAGCACGAGAGGGCGCCGGAAGCTAAATAAAATATTGACCAAGTTAATAGAGGCGATGTGTTTCAATTAGAGATTTTACGCGTCCAGACGTACGATGCTAATGACGACGGCCAGACTGTGCAAGAACAACATGCTCTGATCTCCACTCAACTCGCGAGAATTCGTTTGCTATCGCGGAAACGAGAACTCGCAATAATTGAAATTAAAACCTGAGCAGGGATTCGTTCCATCTATTAAATAATATAACAAAAAAATGATATACGTATTTATTTTTATACGTTGAAAGAACCTTTATCAAGGGTGGGGCAAAAATCACTTCCTACTAAAATATCTTAATATATAATATATAAATATCATTTAAATCCGCAATTTCTTTCATTGTACATCTATTTTTTAAAATTTTTTCTTTTACAGATTTTAGAAACATCACGTGTGAATTTAAATTTAACTTAAAATTAATTTTTTCCCACTTACGCAGGGTGGACCGAAGAAATTTTGATCCACCCTGTAGAAGGAAGTCAGGGAGAATCCAGAAAAACGTTGAATGCGCGTGAATGCCGAGCGTCCGGATGAACTATAAAAATTCTGCGCATCATCTAGGAACTTCACGAACCCTCGAACCCCCGGAAATTTCGCGAAAGGGAGCTTACAAACAAACAATGCCTAACAATACGAAACGCGAGACGAATTGTCCCAGAGCGAGTTCCGCGAGCCGGTGTGTGGTGGACGATCCTTCATTTTTCCCTTTCATTCTCTCTTTCTTTTTTCCTTTTTATCTTTTTATCTTTTTTTTTTACCGCCAGAAGCCAACGAGGGAGAAAAGCAGTCGAGAGGAGGAGGAGGAAGATGAAGAGAGAAGTAGACGATGGTGGAAGGGGGTGAACTAAAGAACACGGGCGAACTAAAACTGTAAGTCCTCGGCGGACACAGCGCGCGTTCTCCCGATGCACGCTGGAGGTCGTATTCCACCTGCTCTCGGAACGTGCATCCACAGTGTTACGTGTCCATTTACATAAGCCAACCTATGCCCGAGTTTCCGTACGAGAACGTACACGCGAGCATGTGGCTTGACATGTACAGTCTCGTTCGTAAGTATTAGCGGAACATCCCGGTCAACATTCCATATGAAGTTGGCTGAATATTAACGATGGACGACTGGTCTTCGATCTCTTCAAATTTCGTAGAGACAACGTTGGGTTTTCTTTCTTTAACAATAATATCGAAAGACGTTCGGAAAAGTTGAGTACAGTTGAGTATAGTAATTGTTAGAATTAAAATTAACATACGTAAAGATGAGATTTTTATCTACCATCTATCTTCTTCCTTTATTTTAATATCATATACGAGTAATCTCTTTCACTGTGTGGAAATTTCAATTTCCACACCCAAGGATAATATCGACACTGAACATAACAATCCTTAAACAGAAAATTCAATCAGCAAATTCTGTATGTGTCTTTCTTTGAGTTTAATACATGTACTTCAATTTGGAGACAATGAATATAATAATTCGTAAATAGAAAGTTCAATCCAGAAACGTATCCTGGAAGTGTCCTAATACTTACGAATGGGAGTATATGCGGATAATGATAGATACGAGCGAGTGTCGTGTATACGCAACATATTCACGTTTGTCAAGCTGCCTAACAAGCGAAAAAAAAAGAGAGGAAGAGAGAGGGCGGGGAGAGACAGAGAAAGAACGACAAAGAGAAGGGAAAATGGTGGAGCGATTCATCGTGGCAGAGGCAATATCTCGGGGTATTGAGCAACCCTGCCTCGGTGAAACTACTTTCGGAATAGTTGGAGCGAGTTTGTTAATCGAGGCTCAAAACTAAAACACCGAACTGTTTGCTTTTTTAGCTTGCGAGCAAATATCCCGGATGCCTTCAATTTCTCTTCGAATTAACCCCAGAGAGTTCTGAGGTCTCGAGTAAATTCCCAAGTCATAACGAGAATTACGCTCAATTTTCTTTTTTTTCACGCGTGTACAATGTAAGGAAATAATACATATTTTTGAATAATCAAACATATGTACGATAAAATGAAGAGAAACTCTCGTCGAATTTTTCAGTTTAACGTTGCGAGACTTGTTTTTAGTAATTGGGAATAATTTACTACTATACTATAAAAATGCGTTTCACAAAAATAAGATGCATTAACGTTACATTTCATTTGCAATTCTTTTCGATGAATTTGTATTGTCAAATTCTATTTACTTGAATCTTGCATCGCGACTCTATCAAAGATATACATATTTTACTTCGAAATAAATTGAAATATGTATAACGTTGTAACAAATTATTAGTTGGATCAACGTCACGTATCATACTAGAACTACCTAGGGTTAGCATAAAATTTCCATCGGAGACATTAAAGAAAAAAATAGAGAAACTTTATAGTACAATGGAGTATACAAGCGTTTATTTGTATGTTTCACGAAAAATTATCTGAATCTTCAAGAATACGTTGCTTGCATCTATAAAATGTCTAACATTTATTTATAACGCTGTAACAAATTATTGCTTGGATCAACATTGCGTATGATACCAGAACTACCTAGGGTTAGCATAAAATTTCCATCGGAGACATTAAAGAAAAAAATAGAGAAACTTTATAGTACAATGGAGTATGCAAGCGTTTATTTGTATGTTTTCTGAATCTTCAAGAATACGTTGCTTTACGTCTATATATTAAATATCTAACAAAAGTTACAAATTGATCATTTTTTGGTAGTTCCAGTGATAATTCACAAAAACAAACCTCCATACATAAAATATATATATATATATACTTCCATCAACTATAATTTTGAAATTCATCGTACACAACGCACCTGTATTCACAACAAAAGGTTCGAATATCTTCACGAGCCACTGTAGACTTCAAAATTTTTCTTTCTGATAGTTTCCAAGGGTGCTCGTTTGAGCGACGAATATATATATATCTATATATCCAATTAATTACAAGGGACGATATCGCAATATCTAATAGTCCAGGAGACTATCGTTATCCGATCGATTACATAACGAGGTCAATTAGGGAGCACTTTGCGACGATGGCTGTACACCTGGCGAATACCTGCAGATCCAATAGCGATATTTCATCGGTGAAAAAAGTTTGCGTGCAGGCCACGCTATCACCGAGGCTTCTATACTCCGCCAGCCGAGTTGCACAATCGCCGCGATATTAATTTCAATTAATAGCCCGGTATAATTGATTTGCAAGCTAACCACCAGCGTTCCACCTCTTTAACCGTGCAAAGGGATTTGGAAATCGAACCGAATCGGACACGGACGGAAAGAGCTATCGTCGCTTTTCATTATGATCCACAGCTTGGCACGACTAATCATCTATCTCGTCCATGCTCGATTAACTGCGATAATTTGAAATTACGTCGAAGTGCGAATGCCTTCAACAAAGTTTGCTCGGATAGACGAGAAGAGGTAAACTTATCTGACTGAAATTGGAATGCTAACGTTGATAACTAGCCTGTGGTTTTTCGTGCAGTCATAAATTACAGGAGATAACAAGCTGTTGCAGAATACGAGTTAAAAAGCGATAAAATATATATGCGAATCTAAATTGGAAAACTGATAACTGCTTGAAATTTATTTTTATTCGTCTTGCATCGAACGCAGATGCAAGTTTTCCGAACGTGACCAAATAGAAATTTTATTTACCACGGCGAACGTTTCTCGTGTTCTCGCGTGTTGCAAAAATCCGCAGTCATTTGCAACGACTGAAATGAATTGGCGCAAAAGTATATTTGTTATTGCTTGAGAATAGAAATAATCTACGGAGGAGGAAAGTTGATCGACCGCACTCGCAACTTCGGTAACTCGTTGAGAAGAAGAATTCGAGCTAAATTCGAACGGAAAGCCCGTTAATAAACCAGCGATAATCGATGCGAAACGGCGGTCAATGACACAACGCAAAAGCCCTTATAGATCCAGCGTTGCTCCGGGGAACAACATTTCCTGTTACGCGACGTCGATGAACATGTACGTACATACGTACGTTACACGTTTACCAGACACGTGACACACACACGGTGATCACGATTTGACAGCACGCGAATTCACGATTACACCCGCAAATGGGCAACCGTGTCAAGAAACTCGCAGCCTATCTAAGCGAACGTCCTCACGTGTGTTTGCCACCGTGTGTTTGCTCGACGTAAATTACACATTTTACAGGGACAGGGCGAAGAGGCGCAAGGGATGCAATCTCCCGCCACCTCTCGGATCGAGGGTGGCTAATGAATCTCTGATGGATCAGAAGCCCGCCGTTTGATCAAGTTTTTCCCAGGCTCCGTGTATATCGGATTTCGTGCAATTTCCCGTCAAAGCGACCCGGAAAATCGCCGCGTTCAAATAGACAATTTTCTTGCTTCTGAAGTCATCCTCGCGTCGAGTGTCACGCGCACTTGATCCCATCGTCAAACTCGATTTACCGAAACGCGCCCCCTTCGCCGATCGTTTCGCAGCCAATCAGAGTTGTTTGTCTCGCTACCTCTGAAAAATCCTACGATCCGATTGGAAATTTAAATACGTAGTCCAAAGTACAAGTGCAGTAAGTGCAATAAGTCGCAAATTTTATTCAAAATTATACGAAACCGTCTACTCACAAATAATTGCCAAACGATATTCACGAATCGGAGGGCGATTAAATTAAGAGAGAATTCTCGAAAAATCGTTCGTTTTCAACGATTGATGCCCGCCAGCGGCTGTTGTATCACGGGTGATAAATCATTAAGAGAGAACACCGATTCCAGCCGAGGGATTAACGAAACCGACATAATTCGCCGGCGGTGACCGCGGCTCTTGTTAATCTCGGACGTTCCATTAGGCGGTGTTCGCAGCGGTGGCACGTTCGAAAACACACAATGTGCTTGTGGCTCGTGTAATCCGACCGCGTAAAGACTGGAACCGTGTAACGCTACGAAATTCTCCCCCTCGACGTTCGCGATCATACACGACACTGTCCATTGTTTTCCGCGGTGACCACGTTTTAATCGAGCGTGAAGCATTGCTCCGAGTTTATACGAGCATTTGTCCTGCTCCCGATGTTCTACTCTGTTTGAGCATCAGACGAATAACAATCGAATAGTTATGTTGTTATCGTTGTTATCGTTAATTATGTAGTGATAGCGTTACGTAATATTGCTAGAGAGTATTATATTGTTATTAATTAAGCATCAATTATTATTATTATTAGGTATTAATTATTCTACGTCTGAGGCTGAAAGAGAGTTCAGAGTATTATAATAATACTCTTAGATCATGATCTATAATATCTAATAATAATAATAATAATAATGATATCTAATCTATAATAATTCAATTGTCTTTATAAATTCATTATAATAATACTATAGATTATGATCTATAATAATATCTAATCTATAATAATTCAACTGTCTTTATAAATTCAGCGCTGTCGATTATTACAACCCTTGAGCAATAATTTTGCACAAAGTGATCCGAATAAAGTATATACGAGTTCTGATTTCTCAGAAACTGATGCACAGAAACTGTCGACTTCATTCAAATTAAATTAAATAAAATAAATCAACCGTTTGGTCCACGTAAATTTCTTTGGGGGCAACGCGTTAAGAGCGTTCCAGATTTTTTTAAAGCGGGTGATATTAATTCGCCTAATTGCATTTGCAATAATTCAGGAGCGTCCAAGTTCGAAATACTCTGGTGCACCGGTAGCGTAAGTGCTTCTCGAATCGATAGCCGTCGTCGCGATACCGAGGAACACACGCATCGGGGATCACGTGCATTGTGCGAAGGGAACAAATCTTCTTTTCGTATTTGGTGACGTCTAAACCGAATCGTTCCACTATTTACAAGCAAATCCCATCGCGTGATGATTTCGGTGGCTGATTGTGAGCCCTGTGCCAGCCGGTGCTCGGCAATTTGTATTATTAGAATCGACGTTTGATTCGTCTCAACCGATCGATCCACTAAACCAATCTGCGACGTCGGGCCGTTAAATCGAGCAGACTTCCGACCGAGATAATAAACTCCACCGGCGTGACACATCAGACTGGCTCAATTCTTATTCTTTCAAATCTGGACGTGCGAAAATTCAAGTTTCCACGAGAATCGAAATGTGTAATTGAATTTGCCATTTGCCGCGGGAGTCCAACGTTGTTCGTTTGATCAACGTCCGATTAATTTAACGAAGTGGTGAATAATAAAAAGTTTACAACAGAAGTTAAATATCTGTGATTCTACGAAACGAAATTACATTTTTGTAAGTAAGAGCAAGGAATAGATACGACATTTCAGAACAGATGACTGTTGCGAATATTTAAACAAAAAAAAAAAAAAAAAAAAATTTCCAGTAGAAAAGTGCACGTACGTATCACACGGAATTTGAATAGCAATTTGAAACTTTCTTTTGGCCATCGCTGCACAAAATACGAACTCGCTATGGAACTTTGATACAACGTTGTAAATTAACTGCATTCGTCGCAAAAATCTCTCGTGTCAAAAAATACCGGAAAAAGACCTGCTCCTCTGCCGCTGTGTATCGCTAATAATTCGGAATGGTCGAGCCTCGATAATTCAAATCCCACAGAAATCCTCTTCTTCCGTGCAATCGAACCGGCCCGCGTTTCCAAGCAAACGAATTCCGCCGGCAGGGGCTCCTCGCTTAATCGGATATCGATTAAAACTCAGTTTCAAATAAACGCGGTTTCGCACACACCGCTGGCGGTGTACAGAGGCCGGCAGGTCTCCACAGAGACGCGCAGGTTGCGCCAAAAATTTCCACGAGCCGGACAAATTGACTCCTACCGCCGTATATTCGACAGTTGGCTCGCGACTTTTTCCAAGTGGGAGAGGAGACGAAAAGGACGAGCAGGAGGAGGGAACTTAATCGATGCCGCGTTTCGCGGCGAGCGACAACTCTAAATGAATCTGTCCGCCGCAAACAATGCGTTTCCTCCACGTCGGCCTTTACGCGACGGTATCCGCGCGAGCACGCGGCGCAAGTCTGCGGAGGATTTCTATGGAGCGATGTTTTCATGAATCCTATCGGCGGCCGGCAGAGCCGGACACGTTTCACAATGCGGTCGCGTCGAGGATGCGCGACGAGACTTGGAAAAATATCCGCCGCGTGGAGAGACGGACGTTGTATTCCGCGCTATCGAGCCACCGGTTCGTCCGTTCGGCCGACATTTAAATCGTCGATGCTCGAATGGGCATTTTTCGCCTTGAAAACGTAGGAAATGAAAAGCTAAAGCTCCCTGCTAAAGCTAGAACGTGACGAAGCGCGGCGAACAAAATCGCGTGCAAAGAGTTTCAAGGGTTAACGTTAATCTCTCGATGAATCGACGAATGACACGTCAAAATATCAATCTAACTTTATCACAATATGTTACAGATAACTTTGATTTCCTGTAGTAATATATCATATCGTATCGTGTCACAGAACTTCATAAAATTCATCATCGTATTATATAAGGTTGAAGGCTCCTTCCCACCTTTTTTTTTTTTTATAAAACATCAAAATATAAGAAAAGACTAAGTTCAAACACATTTTTTTTTTCATTGTATTTTAAAAATTTATACAAAAAATATACGACAAAAAAAATTACGGATTTATTTTAGTAGAAAGTGATTTTCGGACTACCCTATATTATCAGTCGTATCGTCGCACCACTTTGTACCATAAAAATATGAAAAATCTCCGTAAAATTCTGAGAGAATACGATCGAATTAATAAGAACGATCGAGCGTCAAAAAACTACTCTTTACGTTCCACTTTATTCTTCGCGCGTCACTTTCTCGTGACGCTGATCGTGAAATTTTTTCCAGCTCGAGGAACTCCTCGCCAGAGTCATCCGTAAAATTGCGGCAAAATTGCTTCCTGAATGTGGAAATCTTTCTGGGATGCAATTTCATCGCGGTAAGGAGTAGCTGGGAGAAGCACTGCCGAACGGAAGTTCGCGAGGTGATAGATTATTTCCCCCTCTGCCGATGGAGGCTGGGCCATTGACCACGAAAATACAGGGTTGGCCAAAAGTTTTTTCAATAAAAAATGATCGTAATGTGTTTTCAGTATGTTTCTTTTTTTTCAAACATCAAAATATAAGAAAAAACCAATTTTATTAATTTTAAATTAAATTTAAGTTCAATCGTGATTTTTTTTTTTCCTTTGATCCGTAAAGGCGGAAAAATTTAAAAAAATATATAACAAGAGAATTACAGATTTATTTTAGTAGGATAGTGATTTTTGGCCCACCTTGTAGTTGAAAAACGAGAAAAAGAACCCACCACGCGAAATCGCTTTAATTTATTAATTCGCTGCGTGCCAATTCAATAACTTTGATAACTTTGAGATTATCAATCTCTGATTGACTCGACGATTGCAATTACGTAAAGAAATGCGTTCGTTGCCCCGTAAATCACGCGTGTATATTTCGACGCGTATTCTCCGCAGTCGAATCCCAAAGCCGTCGAAAATGTTTGGCAGAGACTCGCCTTTGAAAAATTAGCTGCCACTCTGCGTGAAACAAGCTACATATTTACAGCGCGTTTAAAAAAGAAGCCCGGTGCTGGTGGGTTGTTTACAGAAACGAGATGGGCAAGATGATGCACTGTTTGCACACTGAGATCAAAGCAAGCTCTCTAAAAATATTGCTTGCCTATTTCGACTCGCGACTTGTACCTACGTACGTATTCGCATCACGTGAACTATCTGACAAGCTGTCTCGAAAATAACCGATCGTTGTGTTTTTTTTCTCTTTTTTTTTTTTTTTCTTTTCACGTCTGCGAATATTTCCTTCGGCCTTCTTGCCGTTCTTCCACTCCCAGTGTGAAACACGGGACTTGCAAATCAGTCTTTGGGGCACGATAAAAAAAATCGCGATCGAAAGGGGGAAAATTCATAAAACGCGATAAACGCAAGCTCGCGCGACGTGTTTGACAAATTTCGTTCTCGAGCTTTCCCCCTTTGCGTGAACGCGATGCTTATTATCTCGTGTTTGCGCACACTCGAGGCCTTTATTTATGCATTCATAAGCGTTAATGCACGCAAAAATATACAGAACGTAACGCGCAAGAACATACGAAAATATCCAAAGTTTTTCATAACATACGAAGATATCTGTTTACGTTAATCGTTATTACTCCCGACGAACGCTGAAAGGAGAGGACGAACATGTCGGATCAGATTGTCCCAGTGATCTGATCTTTAGCAGAAATTTAAACGACACTCGATCGACGAGTTTTCCAAGCGAGATACTTTAACTAACTATATATTTCCAAGGATTCTTCGAGAACTGGTTACTGATCTAACAAAAATTTGAACAAAATTCGATCGAAAGATTGAATAAAATTGAGAAATATTTCCGCTTCATTACCGAGAATTGGTAGAAAAATTAGACAGCCTCCAAAAATGACCGAGACATCCAATCGAACAAACATTCGAATAAACTCGAACTGAGATATTTCCACCCTGTACTCTCCTAAATAATCCGAAGATGCTCTCGTCCTTGAAGTTGGAAGTAACTAATAACATCAGAAATAACAACAAACTATTTTAGCAAATTTTGAATGAACTCGACGAACAGTCAACCCGGTAACAGTCTCTACGGAGATAATTATATCTCCGTGTTAACGATTCAACGAGAATTGATAAGAGAATCCGGCAGAGTTAGTCTCCGGAAATAGCTAATGCATCGGAGCAGGGGTTGTTTCGTTAACCTGCTTGCCTGTCAGGTATCCGATGGCATTCACGGAATTCGAAATATCGGGGTGGGGGGGTGAGGGGGGAAGAGATGTCTGCAGCATCTCTCACCTGTCAGTCCGGCATCTAAAAATACGAGCGTGCATATACGTCCGCGATCGATCACACGGTGCATCGCACCAGACGCTGTTTTGTGCGCCGGGGTAACTTTTACCAGCGTAACGAGACTGCAAATATATTTTTGCTTCCGCTACCGTAATTCTGTAAAAAAAAAGAGAAAAAACAAAAAGGGAAGAAAGAGAAACGCTCTTTTCTCGCAAGAGAGAAGCGCAATTCGAGGAAACTATTTTCGTCGTGCGTTAACGTTTAGTAATTTAGTAATTTAAATTTTTGCTCTGCGGATTTAAACGCCTGGGCGGCGTTTAAAATTTCTCTCCGAGTTGCAAATTTATGTTAAAAAGAAAAGAAGAAAAAAAAGAATGGAAGATTATATTCAAAGAAAATTTGTTTCATCTGTCAAAAATTATTGTTTTAATATTCTGTGCGTAATAAATAAGCGCTTTACTCCGGATGTTTTTTATCCGTCATATTTTCGCACCTTTCAATTCCTATTTATTGCGGTTTATCAGAGAAATATCTCAACTGCGAAAGAGGGGTCGAGGCTTCGCCGCGTATCTTTCAATAGAGATGTTGCTTCGGTTGGATCGATTCGGTTGCATTCAGCTACGCGGAAGACGGGGAAGAGGAATTTCGAGGAACCAACGACGAACCCGGAGTCGATATCCAGCCGCAATTGTGCGGCCCGATCGCAGTCCGTAGGGGTTAGTGGCTCGCGTGTTGCTAATGGCCAGGAAAGTCTCCACGCACGAAAAACAGCGAGCGTGTACGTGCGTCTTACTGAAAAATCAGATAACACCCACGCGCTCTACGTGAACTCGGCCCCGGGCACCGGCGACATTACGAATCACGCGAGAAAATTGCTTCGCGAACGTGCTGCCTCGACGTCCGCGGATAATTTACCACCACTTTGATCAATTTCCCCCTAGGTTGACGATCGAACCTGGAAGGAATGAAATAAAAATCGGGAATACGCGCGAATTCCAAAGGGTACACGGTGGTCTCGTGTCGAAACTACAAGTTGCAAGTTGCATCTCGCGATTACCAGATTATATTTTCTCCGATACGAGAATTTTGTACGAGTGGAATTAATTTAACGATTCTAGTGGAGATTGAAGAAAAAGTCACGCCTTATCAATGGAAAATAATATTGCAATCGCGCCTTTCGTCGGAGAATAAATAACTTGTACAATTGGAGATTTCGTAGCTGGTGAATTGGTGTCTCTCGCAACAGATTTAGTTGTTACACACTTATTAACGTTAGGTGGTATCCCGGAGAATTATAGTCGGCCACTTTGGTGAATTATATCCGTGCGAAGCGACGGTTTTATCGTCAGAGACCCTTTGCGATTCCAGCGAAATAACTCATAGCGTATTAAACGCGTGTAAATATTCTAAACGCGGTGCGGGAATTCGCGAGCAGCAGTTGTGTTCCTTTCGTTAGCGGACCGACCACCGGAATAACAAATGTTACAAGCGCGTGACGCTTGAATTTCTTCGCGACGGTCGTTAAAAATCACAAGGGGTTGGAAATGAGTCCCGCTGAAATTGATTTTGCTAAATTGACGAACCCCGGAAAATAAGAGGCGCGAAATAATATATCTTCCATTTTAAAATTTTCTTTTAACGAACAAAAATGTGCATGTGGGCGTAGTTTTTATCTGACGGAACAGAAAATATGTAAAATGATATACTACTACATTGTTTCGCGAAACGAATTATTCATTATTATATACGGCTAAAAATTTTTGATATTAATTCCCAACTGGTATTATCATCGAGCGTCGGAAGCCTTGAAAATTTAGATTTTATATCGCGTAATTTTTTTTTAATTTCATTTCATTTTATCGCCAAACTCTGTCGGGAGGGAAAATGAAATACGAAATGAAATTAAATCGAATATAAATTGCTACAATCATCTGCGACATCACAGCGATACCACTTGAGAGTAGAGTAGTTTAATTACTGAAAAAAATTTATTTCATTAAATACGGAAAAAAAATGAAGCGTCAAGCTTCGAGATTGAAATTCTGAAAAAAAATGGAGAACAGTGGAGTTCATCGATTTTATTCGTACAAAAAACGTAAATGAAACGACAATAAAAAAAAAGAAAAAAAGAGAAGTGGTAGCTCTGTCGAGAAGCTCTCGTTGCCTCGCCCAGACGCGGAATTTTTGCAAAAGCGACGCACGCTAATTTTCCAGCAGCGGCAGTTGCGCTGAAAGCTCCTCCGAAAGAGGGGCAAACAATTTTTACTGTCCAACCGTTTCTTATCTTCCGGCGATTTTTCTTTTGTTTCCGCGCGGCTGGAGGAAAAACCGATCTCTCGGAGGTTCGCTGTGTACGCCAGCGTCTTACGAGTATTATCCAAACTTCTTCCCCCATAGGAACAGAGAGAGAGAGAGAGAGAGAGAGACCGTAAATCTTTACCGGTGGGATGAACCCCCATAGGAGGCGGCGAGATGAAAAACGGATCATGGTAAACCACTTTATCGCGACTTTCGAAGTCCGGTGCAACGTCGCGTACAAATTCTTATATCCTCTGGCGAACGTCGTTTGGATCATGGGAATCTCAAACGAAACTTGAGTCAAATTTGAAGGAAATGACGACTCGCGAAATAGATCCACGTAGATCCAAACGAGTACTCTAACTATGACTCGATACGTTTGACGCACGAAACAGTCGTGGAAGTAAATTTGCATTTCGTCGAACAGGATTGCGAGCTTGCCGGACCTGAACGCAACGTGTGAAAATCACGCGAGAAACATGGAAAACAGGAAATGTTTCGAAACATTCTCCCTCCCTCGAGGAGCAAATTTTCGTATCTCTCTGATCCTGCCAATTGCTCTCCCGTACTATTTTTCTCGCAAGCAGGAAAACAACGTTCCACGAACTTGCACCAAGTCGCAGCGTAAACGCAGACGGAACGGCAACAGCCGTTAGCCGGCGAGCACGCGATGCATCCGCGAACGCGAGTTCGTAAAAAGGACACTAGTAATGTAGCAGCGAGGAATTTATTTATAGATTCGTATAACAGCGAGGAGAGGCAGAGAAGATCAAGGGGAGGCCCGACACGAAACGCGAACCGGCGAACCGGTGAACCGTTTCGTGTCCCGTAAGAGACTCGCGGAACGAGGCGGCCGGCTACCTGACAGCGATACCAATTTCTAACTTGTTGACGAGCGTCGCGTGACGCCGCGCCGGTTTTTCTCGACGATGCTCGCCAAAGTGACGTGCACGAGCCAGACGGGATTCGATCCAGTTGCGTCGAAGCGCCATTGTACAAGCGACGAGGAAGAACCGGTCACCGAGGAGGACGAGCGGTGTCTCCCGATGACGACCGTTCGCTTCTTCCGCGAAAAGTTTCCCTTCTTCGCGATACCGCTGGCTTTTTCCCCGGCGCGAACGCGTTCGAGTCACGTTTTCGAGTTTTCGCTCGAAAACGCGAAGGGTAAAACTTCGTAGGAGCTGCTTTTTTCGTCGCGAGATTCGGTGATTCACGAGTCTAAAAATACAACGGTCGGAGAAAGTTCGCGCTGCTGGATTATCGATCGCAATTAAAGCGAACGATGCCAGCCACGGGGAAACGTTTCTGTCCGGGATCGATATCTCGTAACGTCGCGTTTTACACGGGGAATAAAAAGATATCGGGAAATCGGGATATTTTATATATATATATATATCTTGGGATTTCTCGCTTTGGAATAGGCTCCGGATCGATGACTCGCTTACTACTATCTTTACGTTCTCTCCAGATTTAGCTGGCAAGCAAGATAGGACGAGAGCGAGCCCGGTGTAATAAAACGTACGAACGTTCCTCTCCCTCCCGTGACTTTCCTTTTACTTTGTCCTGCGTTCGACTTTGTTCGAGAAATTCTTATATATGCAAAGTATAAAAACTTCAGAAAACTTCCGATTATTAAACCATCTTCAACCCTTACGAAATAAAATAAAAAGCAAAGCCACGACTTCACCTGTACGAAATTTACCCTGCGACTTGTCCATCCACTTGTCTCGACACTTTCCAGAATGAAAAATTAAAAAAAAAAAAAGAAAAAGAAAAAGATCGAAAGACTTTTACATAGAGAATTACCGCGATTACCTCTCAGAACGAATCCATCCGCTGCTCACGCGCTGCTGCGTTACATCCCCCTGGGGACGTCGGAACGAAAGAAAGAAAGAAGGAAAGAAAGAAAGAAAAAAGACGATCGCGTATCACTTGGCCGGCGAGGGTGCGTTGCGTGCTTGAACCACCGGGTGGCACGTGTACGTTTCTTGCGGGGCAGTCGCGCGTCGACTGAGAGCTCCCTTACGCGAAACGAATTCGCGTAGGAACGACAACGGCGGCGCCACGACGCAACCCCTTACCCAAGCAAACCAGCCAACCAGCCGACGAACCATCCAGCTAGCCGGCCAGCCAGTGGTTCTCTCTCTCCCCGCAGTATCGTCGCAACCCCCCCGGTATCGCTCCAACAACCCCCACCAAACGCCATTGAAAACCACGCGGAGAGGGGTTGCATGTATCGCCACGCGCCCGACAAACTGGAGGGGGTGTCTGCTGGTGGAATTACTTCGCCTGGCAAAAACTCACCCTCCGCGTCTGACTCTCACCCCCTCTCCCTCTCTCTCTCTCTCTCTCTCTCTCTCTCTCTCCCTCTTCTGCTTGGGTCGCCGTCACGTTGGAAAGAGACGGACGAGAGTTTAGGAATGTGACGAGGGCGGAGGGGGAGGAACGCGCGAGGGGTGTCAGGGGCCGATGTACCCCGATCTGAAGGTCGCGCAGGCACAAAAGAAATAAATTGGAATTTCGGGTTTGTCCTTCTTGGTTCCACCACTGATTTTCTTTTACTCGATCTTGATTTTTCTTCTCTCTGATCGTAATGTAGATTGGTTTTCCTTGTCTAGAGTGATTTTTTCCTTTTCTACAGGTGGAATGTGACGAGCTCTTCAACAGGGGAGCGACGACTGGAATTTCAGCTTTGTTTCTCTTTTGTTCTAGTCCCGCGAGTAGCAATGCTCCTGGTTTTCCTTCTTCCAGGTTCGTTTTCTTGGCTGTTCATTTCTAGAGGTGGGGAGGTTTAGAAATACGACGGGCGAGCGACTGAAATTTCGGACTTTCCCGGGGAATTTTTTCTGAAGAGCAAAGAACGAAGGCTGTGGGGCAACGCACCCCAATCTAAAGGTCGTGCACGAGAGAGAGATAAAGTGGGGATTTTAGTTTCGTTCCTAGCTGTGTAAGACCGACTCATTCTCCTTTGTTTGCCTCGCTGGAAAAAAGGCACGTAGCAAACGTTAAGCTCTTAATAGTAATTAAAAAGGTGGAGGAAACACTTTGCTACTCTCGGATTCGTTCCTTTCTTTTCTCTTTTTTTTTTCGTAGAAGAGAGAATGGAAATTACGGGATGGGGGTGAAAGTAAGATTCTCGGGAATTATCGTAAGACGGGGCAAAGTTTCCGAGAGGTTGAAGAACCGGGAGGGAGGCCAGTGCACTCCATTACGAAGGTCGCCGTCGCTGGCATGACAGAGATAAATCGGGATTTCGCGATTGTTACTGATTCCACGAGATGAGGATTGTTTCGAGTGTTTAACTCCTGATGCTCCCTCGAACTAGTATTGGCAACTTGGCCGTTCGTCGAAGGCGAGCGAGTTTCGGGAAGTGAGAGCCGGGCAAATCGTCGCGCGGTATAAATCAGAGCTCTTGCCTCCATTGCTGGATATTAGTATCACATCCGTATCGACAAATGGATTGTACTAACAATTTCTAGTTTAAGTATGAAAATCCAGTCTAGTTATTAATGAAAATTTGAATTAATGTCAACGATATTTATATAAATAGTATCAGTTTGTCAATTAATTTGAATTATTTTAAAAAATCCGAGAAATCTTCTCGAGACTGTTTCAATTTTCCTAAGAATTAGCATTCGTATTTCTTTTTCTTCTTCTACGCAAATTATGAACAAAAATATTTTATTCTCGCGTTCCAATAATTTTTAATCACTTTCACACTTGAAAACCAAATGAACGACAATTTTTCGTTCCTCCTCGCTCTTGTCTTTACAAATTATTAATTCTTCTTATTAACAAATGCATCGATTCGAACAAAACCCCTTCCACGAAATACTTTTCCTCTTTCAAAATTAAGTTCCATCGATTCAATACCTGTAATCACAATAAAACGCATAAATCGAGCGGACTAAAGAGAGGTTCGCTTTCGACGAAAATAAAGATTTTCAACAACCTCACCGACGTACGTAACTGAGTAAAGAATCTAAGCCAAAGCGAAGGCGAATGAATATCGCATGGAATAAAAGATTCGAAGTTTCGAAAGCGAACAACTTTTTTTTTCCTACCCTTCTGCCTTTCGCACGGCAGAGTGAACTCCGAACGAAGCAAGGGGGAAACAGCGGACGAGAACTGGAAGACGAGGGCAATGTACCACGACGCGAAGGTCGTGCAGGAACCGGCATGGAAAAAGTAAATTAGGATTCGACACTTTCGAAATCTGTCGGCTCCTCGGACGAATAAATCGAACCGTGGAGGAAGGGCTCGACTCGTTTCTCCCCTCTCTTCGTAGATATCGAAACCCAACCCCCCCCCCCCTCGTTTATCGCCAGACGATTGATAAGACGCGCACAAACGCACAAAGCCAGCCGAGATATTGCGTCCTCCGTAACTTTAATTTCACCTCTATTAAACGAAACGAGGAAAAGCGAAACTGATTCACGCTTCACGGATCGGCTGATATTTTTATGATTCTCTTTCATCGAGCGAGAGATGAACAGATGCAAGTAGGTCTGAGAAAGAAGTTTAATTGAGACACGTCCTTTAAATTCGAAGGTGTCGATGTAAAAATACACGATATTTTAAAAGAGCACACGTTAAAAGGGATAAATAAAACAATGTGTTACACGCGTTAACGACGAACATTTCGGTTTTTAATCTTTCTCCGTTCAATTTATACTCTCCGCTTTTGTTTTCCAATACTGTGACTGACTCCTCAATCCATTTACACGTTTTAACAATTTTCACCGCGGAAAATACCACGCACAACTGCTCGATATCGTGCAACTTTCGCGGCTTAAAATATTTCGAACGCGTCGCGAAAATGGATTTCGGGCGAGTTAATTTTCTTAATTTCGAGTGATTTACATTCGAAGAGTGGTCGAGTTAAGTGACTCATCCCGCGCGTGATAAATATTCATGATTCTGCGGTAAAGCGTACTTTTGCATTCTTCGAAACGGCCGCCGCCAGTTTCGTTCCTCCGTGCCGTGGTTCCGCGGCGTAACGACATTAATTTCGAAATAAACGAAAGATATTTCACGCGACTTATGGAAACAACAGATGTATCAAACTTTCGCGGGAGAGGATTTAAGTTTAAATTACGAGGCGCTCGAATGAACTTTGCGAGACCGTCGCCGGCGCTGAGTTCCCCGTTTCCAAATCTTTATGAACGTCCGCTAATATTCAACGACTTACCTCGCGGCCTTCTCGCGAAACGAAAATTAAAAGCTCCCTCGCCTTCTACCTCCCTCCCTCCCTTGCCTCCGTGATCTCATTTTGCCAGGCAAGAGAAAGATAACGCGCAGCCTTTCAGTCGCCAAAGTGGAAAATCGGCGAACGCCAACTTTCCGCGAGTTTCGAGCAGGTGGAATGTAAAGACCACCCTCTCGCGCGCGCCCCTCTCTCTCTCTCTTTTTTTATCGCGTCTCGCGTATGAAAGATAAATTAGAATCTGTCAAGAAGACACAGGACGAATTCGGCTGGCAAGTTTGGTCTCGAAGAGAACGAAAAGCTTCCCGGAGACGATAAAAACCTGATCGATACGAACGAGGGGGGTGCAATTCGTTAACCAACACCGTCGCGCGAATTAATTCTACAGTTCTCGAACATTGAGTATCAATTGCAATCTGCGATTCCATCGGTACGAAATCAATTATTTCTCTGACTCCGGTAAGTACATGTCGCGCCATCGATTACAAGATCAAACGGAACTCTGACGATTTTCTACGAAATTAAAATAAGCGAGCAGTCATTTCTACGTACATCATTTTTTCTTCGTGCAGTATCTTTGTTCTATAGATGTATCTTGCACCGCCAATTATAAAATCAAACAGACGATTCGGTGAAATTAAAACAAGTCTATCTACTTCCACGAGTATCTCCGCATCTTACACCGGCAATTACGGTTCTACCTAGAGTTCGAGCTAAACGAAACAGAACTCGAGATTCCTCGGATCAAGATTTCTCAATCTTGATCTTGCGCTCGCAATTGCAACGAAGAGCTCTGACGATTCTATCCAGATTAAAATAAAGAGAGCCGGTTACAGAATTGAAAGCACAAATCATGGGATCGAACGATCGGCAAACGGACTATCTACAGCGGCCGTGTCCCGAAGTTATCTTCAAAGCTGGCAGGATTAACGACCGGATCGCGGCTTCCCGTAGATCCCGCGGCACAATGCGAGGTCCGTGCATTTCGAAAACATGAATATTCATCTCACCTCTGAGCCGAGAGCCCGATGCATCTTCGAGCGTGCGAATACAAATTCCGGGTTCGCGCCGGGACACGCTGAAAAATAAGCTCGCGCTAGGAGGATTTCGTTTGGGTGATGGCGATCGAGACGAGATTGCCGGGCGAAGGAGAGAGAACCGGTTTTCTCGAACGAGTTGAAGGATGTTGCGGTGCCTGGAAGAGGCAACGAGCTTCCACTGTGGAAGATCGATCGCGGCGGCGACGAATCTGCCGTAACGTATGTAATTTCGGTCGCTTACGCGCTTTTAAGGAGAGCAATCCAAAAAAAGAAAAAAAAAATGACAAGTTCGGTGAGAACAGTTGGAAAAATTCCACCGTACGATACTGAATACGGCTGAATTTTCTAACAGATGTTTAAGAAAAACAAAGATTTCGAAACGTTTCACGTGCTGCCTCGCTGATTCGTTTAAGTCAGTTGAAATGATGCAGATCTTGAAAATTCGTTACAGCCACAATTATTTATTGCCAATATTTTAAAAATGATCTAATTTTCATTAAACTAGGATTCAAAAATACGTTTATAGATATTCGGAAATCTTGGTCGATTTTTGGCAAATTTTGGCGCATGTATAAATCTGACCAAAAAGTGTACGAATTAATTATATTACACCTCGTGATAATAACCATTTTCCCCTTAAAATATGCAAATACTTATTTAAATAAAAAAAACCACAACATTTCTTCCGTAAAAAGAAATATTATCCCAAATATGAGAAAATCAAATGAATGTTTCTTCCTTCATCGTATTTGTCAAAAAAAAAAAAAAAAAAAGAAAAAAATCCGCCAATATTTCTCGTGCAGCAGAGTACGACAGATAGCTTATCCCCGTCTTTTATTGCTCGTGGTAGTTCTTCCCGGCAATCACAGGTCGCTAGTTACGAGTGGAACGTGCCGCGACTGCGACGAAATTTTTCTGGAATTCGGCCAGATCCCTTTTGATTAAAAGAAGAATATTGTTTCGCGTCCATTGGCCCGCGCCGCGCGCTTTCCGCGTGGAACGCGCGCCGACTCTCCTCGGTTCGAAACTTCCCTGAAACGTGCCCGATACGTCCGCTCGAGGAGAGCCTCCGCCGCTCGGCTCGATCCTCGGGTTCCCGGAAAATCTGTGTCACCGTGTTTTACGGGAGACGCTCGTCGCGGCTGTCCTCGAGCTGAGAGATCGGATTATTCGCGTGTAATAAGGGTTGCGAGCTTTATAGAGCGTGCTATATGTACCAAGGGTGTGTCTGCCGCCGCGCTACAACGAAGCCAGAAGCTCCCTCCCCCACCCCCACCCCCCGCAGGGGGAGGAGGGAGATCGCGTCTCTCTCTTACACGCTCTCTCGTTAGTTTTATTCTCGTCTCGCGGTTTCTGTGCCAGCCAACCAAGAGCTGAAACTTCTCATCCAGAAACCGATGAGAAACAAAATAAATCCGGGGGGCTTTAAAGCCGCTGCCGCCAGTGTACCAACCTCCATACACGCGTATCCACGTTGCTGTGACTTTCTGAAAGCTGCTAATGAAAGGGTGCTTCGAAAAAGCAGGCGCGCGCGGAAAAGAAAAGAAAAGAAAGAGAGAAGCGAGGCAAGGCCGCCAAAGGCCGATAAAGCAAAAAGTCAGATCGACGAGTAGGCTCACTCACACGGAACCGCGGCGGATCGGTCGAGACGATCGGAGGGGGGCCGGCGTCAAAGCTTCTCTTCTTAACTATCGTTCTCTCTTACCTGAAACAGACAGCGAAGGAAATTAATCGTTCGTTGAGAGAGGTGTTCCCCCTCGATCGAGTATGCAAATCGTTCGAACTTCAACGAGTTGTCACCTTTGACGTTTTCGGATCGAATCCAACCGACTCGGCGAACACATCGATCGCGCAACGAGTCGTTGGATTCCAATTCTCCAATTGTTTCGAATAATTTAATTTTGAAAACGAAAGGCGATACTTTCGAACGATAACGTCGAACCACTTCCGAGCAAGTTTCAGAAACCTACCAGACTACTCCAGTTCTAGGTGCAAAACGAATAACATCGAGCAAGCGCGCTCGTCGAAACGGTCTCACTTTCGATCGGCGTTTGAAACCCACGAAACTCGCGATTCGCAAGTACCCACGTACCGGACTTGATCCCATCTCCAGCGGCAAGTTTCGAGCTCCAGATGGGGCTCGTTTCGTTCGCGGCTCTCCCATCGCGCCGAGCGTTAATCAACGTTAATTAATTTTACATACTTAAACGTCAGTCGACCGTCCCGCCGGACAGAGACATCGGGAACGAAGCTCTATGTACACGGGGGAACGGTATTTTTTCAATTGCTCCCCGAACGTTAATCAGAACTTCCCTGGGACGCGAATGGTACGTTTCCATTCGAATCTCTCTCTCTCTCTCTCTCTCTCTCTCTCTCTCTCTCTCTCTCTCTCTTTCTCTCTCTATCATAATTAAGCTCTGCGCTCCCCCTTTGACGGACACGGTCTTCAACTTTTCCGGGATATGACAGATTCGCGCGATTACGGAGAGAGGGGTGGACTGTACCAGGATGGACTGGGTTCAAAGAGTAGAGGAATTCGCTCGAGGAATTTTTCGTGCGACGCTGCACGAGCACGTCTGGCTCGATTATTCGAATCTCAGGAGAATGGAAACGGAGGTCTCGTCACAAGCTTCACGCGAATGTTAATTTTTCAAGAAGATTTTTCCTTTTGATTTGTCGTTCGCGAGGAACGTTGCTGGAATTTAATTTTTAGAATCCAAACACCGATATATCTGGTGTTTAATACTCTGAATCGCTTGGACGTTTCGACTCTTTTTGATTGACTCGTCTTATATTTACAAAATGTTTCTACTGAAAAAGTGGACGATTTTTACACTACGTTTTCCGTAGTTCTAGACCATACTTAGTACTTTCAGATAATACAGGGAAAAATCGCGAAGCACCAAGAGGCACCATTAATTATCACGTCCTCGATGAAACCAGCAGCAGGTCTTGATACTAACGAACCAGCGTATATAAACCAATTCAGTTTCGTGAGTCGCTGTTTCTGCGTTCCTGCTATACATCTCGCGTACACTTAGTCATTTCGACGCAAACCGTGTGAGTCACGGCCGTGCGGCAGAAGCGGATCATCAAGAGACATCGTGGAATAGACTGGTGCGCACGTCGATCGGCATAATGAGATATCGTCGCGCTCGTGCTATCGTGTGTACATTATAAAACGCTACGCTTTCAGGATGGAGACACGTCTGTCTCTGTTATCGGCTGTCGTACGACAACGTTTACGTAGGCGATTCAACATGGGCCGTGTCTCGTAAAAATTAGAACGGTGTGTTTGCACAAAACGCGTACCTCTATTCGTAAATCATAGATCATTTAGTAGACGTTGTTTTTAGGATTAGTATGAGGCATCGATCGAGAAAAGTAATCTCAAATTGCTTCGTAGCGTAGGATGTATATAAAAAAACTGCAAGACTCGTACCCCAGTACGATTCGTCTCACTGAAAGGCCCAGAAGCAACTGTTCTGACTTTTTTGCCATAAAATTTTATTGATACGCAAACATTTGAATCGATAGAAAACAAATTACAGGCGCGATCGCTCAGTACCAGACAATACCACGCCCTCTCGCGAATCACGTGACTCAAATCAACCAATCGCTAATTTTCGTTGCATTAGCGTTGCTCCTGAAGAGGCCCGCTAAAATCACTTTCAGTGATAATAAAATAAAATTCCCCAGAATCGTTCCAATAAAACAAAATAACCAAGGTGTGATCGAACGAACGATTCGATTCAATTTTCTACAATCTTCTAAACTCTTTGCCAAAATACGAGGTCGTCGCTCAATTTGCGCAATTAATTCAATTGAGCTTAACGAACTTGATCAATTCACTTGTGAGTGAAACGTGTAATTCTCTCGTTTGATTTCGACAGGATACGCAGAAGACAAAAACATGACATTAGCATTTCGAATGACGTCACCGCCGATTTGCACAAATTTTCTCACTCTTTCTTTTTTTTCGTTCGCCGCCGATTCGAACATCCTTCCGAGTACCTACGTCACGATCCTAAATTATCGCGCGCTCGTGTCCCGCTCCTTATGTGTCACGATCATCGGAATTCTACGCGGTCGGTGCCGCGGAAAGATGAGTAATCGCCGCGGATACTGTTCTCGTGGGAGGAATGGGAAATTCGCGTTAGAAGCTCGACAGAGACATCTCCCCCATCTCCTCCTTTACGTGGACTTATCTTTTTTAAAACGAAAGCCAGGGGGTCGAATCGATGAATTTTCATGCGGATTCCACTTTCCACGAGAAAGTTCCTCGGTTACTTTGCACTCTACACGGTCGAAAACGCTCGCAAGTGCGAGCTTCGTTGCCAAGCTCCGCTCTGATAAGTCGATTTAACGTTCGACTTTCAATGCGATCCGCGGCCTAAGTGGAATACGACTTTACTCGTGTGAGAGAGAGAGAGAGAGAGTGAATTACTCGAGGGAGTTGCAGGTACGCTGGGGTAGAATGAACCAGTCGAACGAAATGCACTTAAAACGGGAAAGAGGTTACGAGCGTGCAGAGGGGAGGAAACGAACGTTGCTCCATAAATCCTGCAACAATGACCTGTTCGTTTCGTATGACACGTTCACCTGAGAAGAGTCCGCTCCGACAGGAAGAATGTTTGAAGATCGTGTGCAGGAAAATGTAGGAAAACACGTTTCACTCCGTCACAAATCGAATAAAAATCTTCCACTTGTTCGAAAATTCCCTCAAGTAAAAGATATTCTGCGGAACTTTGTATGTATGAACTCTTTCCTCTGCCAGTGATCTTTCGTTCATATAGGAATATATAATATATCAAGTTTAAATAATGGATTCAGTAACAGTTCTAATTAAAATTTGATAAATTTCGAATAAATGAAATTCGTATAAATAGAGTTCTATTAACGATATCTAACTGTTCTTTAGTATTAACTTAACAGTCGAAGATTTGCTGAAGTAAAAGATATTCTGTAGAACTCTTTATATGAACTTGAATTGTATTTCATATAATAGAATAATAAATTTTTTAAATAATAAATTATAGTATATTATACTATATTAATAATAGAAATTTATT
This sequence comes from Melipona bicolor, assembly GCA_030673865.1. Lineage (NCBI taxonomy): Eukaryota > Metazoa > Arthropoda > Insecta > Hymenoptera > Apidae > Melipona > Melipona bicolor. The sequence goes on along the minus strand of JAHYIQ010000023.1, from coordinate 3,110,086 downwards.
TATTATACAGTATATTATACAGTTCTACTATAATAACAATTTTTCAAAACTGTTTCTCTGTATTAAATATCAGGTTATGTTGCAACGTATATTTAACGCGATCGGACGACCAAAGATTCGAACCTGATTGCGAGGTACTCGATGATCTCATCCCTGTCAAAAACCAATCTAATTAAAAATCACCGACTGTTCTACTATCCACAGCGATCGAGTAAAATCCTAGTCACTCCAGTACGAAAGATTCGATCCCGTTTTCTCCCGTACTTGCGGTCACCAGTTACCCGAACGTAACAACCATTTCCGCAGGATTATTCGCCATTAATCTCCCGATAGTCCGAATGAGTCGAGCTCTCCATATTTTTCTCTCCGCTTTCGCGCAGGTGGGAGGAAGAGGAGACAAATTCATTGGGAGAGGAAGTGCAACCTCAGCGAAGACAGGTCAAAGCTTTCGTTCTCGTTGATCGCCCACGATAACGGCCAGGAACACTTTAAATCGTCGTTCGAGACGTCCGCTATCTCTCCGAGTAAGATATCCGACGCTTGATCTCGGTGAGTAAATCGCCTTCGCGGGGGGGGACTCGTGCCAAGTTCTCTGGATCGCGTTGCCGTTGTCTGGAGAGAAGTCGCCGTCGAGGCTGGCTCCCTTCGTTGATCCTTTCTCCTCTCGCGTCTCGCGGTGATTCGACGGAGAGCGCACAATTGCGAACGCGCAAACGACGTGGCGAGTGGAGGAAAAAGGGGGGGGGGGGGGGGGGAAAGTCGTAACGACGAAAGAGTGTCGAAGGGAAAATATTCGAAGGCCTCGCTTGTGTCCGCCAACTTTTCACGCCAATACACAATGGAATCGCAATTTCGAAGCGACTCGAAGGATCTCGACGCTGTGGAAATCCCTTTTAATATGGTCTTGAAGATCTTTTTCAATTTTTCTTGAAACATAAAGTACGTCTTCGACGTTCAAGGATTAGAAGTTGTAGATTTTTTTAGATTGACTTGCAGAGACTTACAGGCGCTCAGTACCAGACAACGCCACTCCTACTCGAGGTCTATCCCACGCCCCCTCACGAATCACGTGACCCAAATCAACCAATCGCTAATTTTCGTTGCATTAGCGTTGCACCTGAAGAGGCCCGATTTTCTGGGTTACCCTTGCTAAAATCACTTTCAGTGATAAAAAAAAAAAGAAAAAAAGAAAACCTAGGATTTGTCAGTAAGCTAGCACTCATAAAAAAAGAGGTCATCGTGATTACCTGCGAAATGTATGTTTCTATCGATAGGAACGTGATCAGGTCTAAAAGAGAATTTGTTCAGATAAGAAAGATTACGAGATCGAATTTGTCTTGAATCTTACTGTATTAAGTAATGAGCTTTCGAAGAAATATTTTCTGTGGCAGGAAATATTGTGTAACAAGAAAAGAGATACCTATTGTAACATTGTATAATAAGAAAAAAGATGATTTAAATTTCATAATAACTCTCGCTTACTCATCTTCTATTAATATTACGTCGTAAATCGTGGTTCGTAAAAATAGAACTAATCTCGAGTTGATATCTCACATTCCTGGCAAGTATTTTATTGCCATAGCTATTCCGAAATCTTTGCTTCAACAATCAAAAGCCGAAAGTAAACCAAAAGCAAGTAAACTGACGAATCATCGCGAAGAAACTTTTTTCGAGAACACTGTCTCTTTCTGTTTGCGTGCATTGTTGAACGATGAGAACGATGGCCTGTTTAACATGCCTGTTTTAAGGTAATCGGCTACTTTAAGCAACTGTGTCGAGAAACCCTTCGATATCATTCTTAATTCCGTGTCAGCGCAGCTACCTAAGTGAAGAAATGCCATAGAAAAACACTAGCCAACGATTAACCCCTGGAGAGCGGATAGTTTTTCGAGAGCGCTCGACTATATTTAAAATTATATTTTTTATTGGATCTCCCTTTCATCGAATATTTCACCTCATTAAATCATTTTAACACGTAACAAAATGGGAAACCTATTTACAAATATAATTATTAGATTTTTACCAATTTTACTACCGATTTTATTTTCTAATTATTATCGCTGCTGTCTAAGAATCGAAACATAATAATAATAAAGAGAAAGATATCTATCTGAAAGATAGAGCGAATCAACGCGATCCATTCTGTTCATGTTTTTAACAGCAATTAACCGCATCCTGGGAAATTAGGAGGGAGAAAACTCTGCGGAGAGGGGAGAAGCAACATCGATTCCACCCCCAACATCGTTTTCATCGCGGTACACCGTCGCCTACGCCTCCATGAATTTTAATCGCCAAATGAGCGCGCATAGTTTGCGGAACGTATAAACAATGGTTGTATTTTTCCGGTGCGCTTGATTAAAATATTCATTGCGCGACAGATGCGGCTGAAAATGCGGGAGAAATAAGAGCAGCCTGTGCACGAAGTAACAAACAGAAAGTGGTAGAGAAATGTACGATAAACGAAACTTCCAACCTTCCATGCTCCGCGAGATTATTTAATCAAACTTATCTTGTTAGCAGAAGCGTCGCGATTTTTTTTCTCCAGCTTCCAGTGACGTAACGTCAATTTCGTTTCAAACAAAATCCCGACTGTACTTAAAATTTCTCCAATCCAATCTCCAATTTGTATCGTCGAATTTCAGTCTTTTTAATATCGAAAGGAAATGCCAGAAACTCGTTTAATACTTTTTCTATCGCCGAGTCTTTCGCCTAGATTGAGAATCGAGGTATTTACAGTAGGCGTCAAATCGTCGCTTGCTTTTTTAATAGAAGAAATTTCCATGCCACTCTTGGAATACTTTCTATTCTACCACTATTTATAGTTTCATTACCTCAGTTTTGCTCGATTGGTGACACGATTTCTTTAAATAGAAGCTCGGCGGAAAGTAGTTTCACGTAAAAGGCGTTGAAATTTGAATAAAAATCCACGGTCGTGTTATCAAACAACGCACTCGAAGAGAATCATTTTAAGGCAGATGCGATTGTCTCATCTCTGGCAAAGCAATGTAAAGCAAGAAGCAGCAATATATGATAATCTTATCCGAGTAACATCGTTAAACGTTGTAAACCTTCGTGTATTCGTATCAAGTGTGATTCGTGTAGCAGGTATGCGTATCTCGTTAAACAACTGAATCTCCCATATGTCACCGACGTATAATACATATTTTCTTGCTGGCAGTCGAGAGGCCGTATTTCACAAGACTGTAGACGTCGACGGTTTTCTTTCTTTGTTAGCTGGTAACATTGCGAAACTGTAGGAGCTCCGCTCGATTTTTCTACAGAACGATGTCGAGTTAAACGAGACATCTGTTCTTTGATTTAGCGTTGGAAACAGAGAGTGCTTGCGTGAATACGAAAATAGCAATTAACGTCGTTAACAATCGAGACGTTGTAGCTATTCAATAAATGTACAAAGAGTGAAGAATGAATTTTGTACAAAATTCTGAGATAAAAATGTGGGAAAATAAAGTAAGATAGATACATAAATGGATCAGGGTTAATTTAATTGACGAAAGACGAAAGAAATTTGAAATGAAATCTACCCGCGCATAATATTATACGCAGTAAAACCTTGTTTGCGCTCTGCAGCTAATTTCAATTAAATTCCGCGGGTTAATTCAATTCGCAACGAACGTGAACTTATTCGTGTGATAAATTGAGCGTAAAAATACCTTAATGCGGGATTTCCATGTAAATTTGCATTTGTGTTAACGCGGTGTTAAGGAAATGAGAGCCGACAGATTTATATGTGACGACAAATATTTTATCATCTACCTACACTTATGCTCGCGAATGTGTAATACTTATGTAGCAACATTCGTGAATATATCATACGCGTTGCATAAAATTGTGACACTTAATTATCACGATTAATGTTGGTCGAGTTTGAAACAAATCTAAAAATTACAAGATATCGTAGAGATCGCGAGATTATTTGATCACAGTTAATTATATTTATAAATCCTAATATTTACTTTTGTATTATATCGTATACTAATTTTTTAGCAAATTTTTTTGCAACAAGTATCAATTAATTGCAAATTTTTGATAATGTAATCATTGGTGTTAATAAGTACAGAGAAAAAGAGAGAACACTTTCGTGCATTACGAAAATGTAGAGCCAACGTAGGTTCCTAAAATCTACGCAGATCAATACGGATTCCGGTAGGAAACAACCGAGAACGGAATCTAAGAATAAAATCTCCCCGATCTTCCCGAAATTCTACTCGGTACGTTTACTTATTCAAACCAAGCTTGCCGCTGCAGAAACCGCCGTGAAAATAAGAGAGCACTCGAGTGAAAAAAAATACACGCAAGTGCGTACGTAAGTGCTCGACTCGAGTCTCATTGACGAGGTAACAAGTCCCGCGAACGGTGTTTATTGAAAACGACATTTTATCGACGTGGCACATAACGAGCGAGTTAGAGCGTATAACGTTGACGACGTTACTTGGTCAAAATGCATAGTGTTTCATTAGCTGGCAAACAGTTTCACGAGCAGGTGAACTATAACTGCGCGATGCACTCACCGGCTCGTACCGTTAGATTAAAGTTCCCCCCCGTTCGTGTAAAAGCGTCTGCAACATCATGTTAGGATCAATAGCCTTGAGGACTTTTATCATCCGGATAAATTACGTGTTCGTTCGAACGAGGCGGCGAAGACTTTTCAACGCTTCTCATCCCGGCGGCGAAGACGAAACGATTGTAAAAAAGAAACAAAAGAACTGCACGACTTGTACCCCAGTACGATTCGTCTCACTGAAAGGCCCAGAAGCAACTGTTCTGCACTAGGAAATGAAGACTTTTTTGCCATAAAATTTTATTGACATGCAAAACAAATTACTGCGCGATCGCTCAGTACCAGACAACGCCACTCCTACTCGAGGTCTACGCCACGCCCCCTCGCGAATCACGTGACCCAAATCAACCAATCGCTAATTTTCGTTGCATTAGCGTTGCACCTGAAGAGGGTTACCCCCGCTAAAATCACTTTCAGTGATAAAAAAAGAAAAACGGAAAGGCGGTGGTAACAAAAAGGGGAATCAACGCCTCGAACAAATTTAATATATCTCGAGAGACGCCGTGTTCCCTTTGATTGAAAAAACGCGGCGAAAGAAGGAAAAGACTTTATTGGATATCGTGTCGCGATTTCGCCTGTTTCCGCCGTGTACTACGTTCCGGGCTCGACGCATAATCATTGATTTACTAATAAATGAAGGCCACAGATGGAAAACAGCGACGTATTTATATTTTACGAAAGAGTCATTTTCAGCTCTGTCGTATGTGTCTCTCTCGAATATAATAGCCGAAAATAATAACCTCTGAAAGTATCGCGTTCGATCGAAAATTCGCCACGACTACAGAATTTCCTGCAAGCGCAAAATTTTACATCGGCCAGAGAGATCAAGGCGAAGGTCAGGAAATTTCGTGGAGGAGTCTCAATACCGTGGTGTTCGTCTTAATAAAGCGAGCACTTCGACTCGGAAGAGATAAAGCGATGGGACGGAATTAAAGGGCGGATGCCCTTAATTAAGGCGATCTCTAATCAAATAGTTTCAGGAGACGGATCGATAAAGGCGACTGAGGTCGAGGGAAACATCAAACGTGCTTTCTAACTTGCTTAGGTAACGAGCCGCGTCGAAGTTCGTCGACATCGCCCGTCCCCGACGTTTTGTTACCAACGTCCCTTTCCCCTCTCCGCGGACAGATTGACTTGCAAACTCATAGAACTTCTATCTCAACAATAGAAACAATCGAAGAAGAAAATTTGAAAGTAAAATTTTAAATATTCGGCGAGAAACAAATTAAATTGAATTTAATCCTCCAGTAGCTTGAAAATTACACTCTGAAAATTTGATTTTGGTTTCGTCGATACTGAGACATCGTTGGCTCTGAGATTTTCAACTTGCAAAAACTTGGAAGTGACGATCCGATGGATCACATCGTTTAATCGAAAATCGAAAAAAAAGGGGGGGAAACGCGAGCGAAAGGGTTAAGAAGCAAGCGCAATTTCATGCGCGAGATGGTCGTACGGGCGACGACGAATCGGCGAAATGCGACGCAGGAAATTGAGCGTGAGATTGAACGTTAATCCTTAATTTGTCCAGGAAGCTATCGTTTCGAAATGGATTTTATTACATCGGTGCCACCGACGGGTAAGGGAAATCGGATCTACGACGAATGACGTATGCCGCTCGCGCGCCGATCACAACGCGCACAATTGGCGTGTATTTTTGGTGCTTCTGGCCGCCAAATTGATTTCTGCATTTCTGCTTGTAGGAACACAGGTCCGCGATAACAACCGCGGCGATTTATACCCTTTCGAACGAATTTCGAAAGAACGTTTCGTTGGACGACGGTTGATCGTTACTGGCTAATTAGTCGCGGTTAATGTCTCGAAAGAGGAAAAGAGAAAGGAGGAGAAAGTAAGAAAGGGATTTCAGTGTTCGAAGCGAAGCGCGAGTGTGTCGACGGGTACTGCAGAAGGGTAGATACCCCCTTGAGCGTGGAATACGTATGTATTTCTTCGGTTGTTACCCTGGCCATCGACCGTCTGCGGGACGCGTGTCCTGGGGCAAGGACCTCTGCTCCTCGTACACCCTACCAACCACTTCTAACGCTTCGCTGCCTCTCGAATATACGATCGAAAAAAAAAAAAAATACCCCGTGTCGCTCGAAAATTCAAATTGTCGATCGTCAAAAATTTTACGAGCGATCTGGAACAATATATTATAGCAATGATACAGTTCGATGACAATGTCTAAAAAAATTTATTTTTGACGAGAAGAGATTTCAATCCCTAACTAAAGATTTTCGTTTGAAATTCTCAGACTTATAATTGCAGAACTGTTTCGTTGGCAACTTCTTCTCTGGATTCTAAAATCTTTGAACTGCAAACTACACGTTAAGAATGGTCGTTTTTTAAATTATAGGAAAGCTTCTAAAAATTTAAATTTCAAACGCAGTATAGAAAAGTAGCAATTAAAGAAGCAATTAAAGAATGTTGCGTCTAATTACTGCTTCGTCATTAATTTGATAAAAGTTCGTGTACCACTGCTGTAAATCGATCGTATCAAATATAAATTAGAAAATATGAAACGTTCAGATACGTGCGGGCAGATATCGAAATGAAATAATTTAGAACGCAAGTAGACATTTAAATTAACGGAGTGAATTTTATCCAAAGAAAAATGTAAATGAAATAATCTGGATCTGGTGAAAAATAAATAACGACGGTGAAAAGTGAAATTGAGAGAAATAATAATAATAAAAGGAGCACAGTGGTATACAGTTAAATCCGAGATGAAAAACAAACGAGGTTTTAACGTTGCCACGTTTATTCGACCACCTGTTCAACCCTTCTCAATTCCCATCTACTCTCGAAGATGGAAGCACTCTCCTCAACGTCTCTTTTATTCCAGTTAGTGGGCCCCCTATATTCGCGAGTCATATTATATATTTTGCCCCGTTTCTTCCCGAGAATCGCCTCCTCGATAAAATCTCATTCGCGTTCAGCTATTAGGGAAATACACATTGCAAATATCATTGGTAGTTGTTCGATGGGCATTTTTCCCCCCTCTTTTATCATTCTTCTCTTTGTCCTTTGCTTGTGAAATTTTATAAAACTCCGACAATTCCTATTGTTTTAAGCTCAACGCTCGTGGAAAAATCGCATTATTCGTAGCAATATACGAGCCAATGTACTCGTTAAGAAATGAAGAACAATCTGACGCATTGTTTGAAACAAAACAAAATTTCGACATTATTTTATTTGAAAGGAAACAAAATTACATCATTACAATGTTAAAATTAAATTCTGCTGTTTAAAAAGAGTCGAGAAGTCAACAATGAGTCATTGAGAAATAATTACTAACAATAAGTACAGCTAGTTAAAAATCAGATTGACCGTCAAGGTTTGTCCCAATGTGTAATTAATATGTTTGAATGGAGGTATTTACGTCGGATTTAGAATTCCAAACGTGTCAGGCGTATAGTTATGTCTTCCGTGTATAATCCAATTCACGAAGCAGGCTTTACCCGTACCGTGCCAGTTACATAAGCAGAAACTGCCGCGTACTCGCGAGGTTTTAAAATCGACAGAAATGCGGGGCGATCGCCGCTTGACAGAATGCAGCTAAAAAAACCAATTTAAGAGTATTAGCATAAATAACCGTGGCTATTAGACGATTAGGACAGGGTGACACGCGATAACACATAACATCGGGCATTTCCCCTCCTATCCTCACTGTCAGATATCGACCAGTATTAATTTAAATTTATGGAAATGGATTTCGAGCTTATTTTCGTGAAGCATACCTGTCGCGTTGCGTAACTTTAACGAATATCTATATTGAATTTTATAAATTATTTATGACACGTTAGATTTTATTTGATTAATGGACATTGAATATAATTCCTCGGTGATAAATGTTTAATGCGTTTAATGTTCGCGAGAATTTTGTATCAACTGCGCAGTTGATATAATATGGTATTTAAAAAATGTTAATTTCGCGGTAGTTTAAAATCTATTGTATATTTAACACCCGGAATTTGTGCAAATCGACTGTTGCATGAGTGTAATTTGTTAATCGGGGCCTTTTACGATCGTAGAATTAAAAATCAATTTTAATGAGGTCGGATGCGAACCGAGTGCAATTTATTCATCGCGATTTAAAATTAAAGGATAGAGAAATTGAGAATTGTAATATTCATTCCAGATTAATTCGCCTTCCTCGATTTGATTGCACAGAAATGTAGAAACTAGAAATATGGAACACTCGTGACAATTTATTCTTAACAACCGGCTACCTTCAGATTTCGTTCCTTCTCGGTATAAAAATACCGAAATGAATGAATACCTTCATTCGGGAATAATAGAAAATATATATATATATGTATATGTATATTCGAACGATCCCTTAAATTCCATTCGTTCGCGAATAACCTGTATATTTGTTTCCTCGATACATACAGCGCCACATGAACGCCATTTATTCGATAGATAGTTCCGATATATTCTGGCATCTGGCTCGATCGATGTTCGCGAGATAACGGATAGCAAAGCGACGTGCCTGTCGATAGAAACCACTTCTTGATTTGCAAATGGCAGCCGTGAAAAGTTCTTTTCAACGGGTAATGGATTTTTCTTTTTTCCCTTTTTTGCCCGCTGCTTCTCCTTTTTGCCGATAAAGCTGTAAAATAGCAACGTCACAACGGCCATAAAACAGTTCTTCGGGGCGTGGAAGCAACGGTACCCATCTTCTTGTAAGATTTCCTTATAAAGACGGATTCCATTGCGGATATCTACGGACAGTGTCGTCATCTCGAAATAACAGGAATATTAGTGTTGCGCCACGGAGCCGACTGACTTTAGAGAAATTAGAGGTATTTCGATTCGGCCACGCCGTGGAAGAACCCGTGGTCTCGAGGAATGATTTTTGTACAGTCGGTCGCAACAGTCCACGCACCGTCCCTTAAGCTTAATTAAATAAGTTTCTAGATTAAGAAATATCTAGAAAATATCGCTGTGATCTTTGTGTAATATTTTTAGTAGAAAATTGTCGATGAATTTCAAGATCTTTGCCAATTAAATGCTCTGAATTTTTTTTTTTTTTGAAGTCCCTTTCAGAACCGCGCAAATCAATCCAAAGTGATTCCGCGGCTCGAAGTGAACTGTGAAATATTTGAAATAAAAAAATATTCGAAACAGATGAAATATTCACGCGCGTGACAATCGTTAAACGCGATCGCTCGTTCAAAATTTCCAATTTATATTATAATGAATAGCATTCTGAATTGATTTTTCGACGAACGACGAATCAATCAAAAGCTTAATTACAGTCCATATTCGCATTGACTGGACATTGTTAAATGAACAGTAATCGTTCGAGTTTGTTCGCGGATAGAACGCGAATTTAATTACGTGGCATAAATGTGGAATACAAATTTCGTTGAGTTAAAAGTTTTAACGGAATGTATTATTCAGCTCACTTTCTCTTCGCCTCTTCCATTTATGAAACTTGCTTTGCTTGCAAAAAGACACCGGAATGCTAAAACGTTCGAAGACGATTCGTATTTTAATAACATCTGCTTGTATGGATCGAGGGATTAAAATAAATAGACACTCGAGTCGCAGGCTCGCAGACTGTACTCTGAATTTTTTCGCGCAAAACTGCACGAATTGTCGAGAAACAATCAGTTTGTGCGATTGTAATTTTGTTCACGCACTGGAAATTCATATTCTCCGTTCAAGATCAAATACAGTGACTCACGAATACGTGCAAACACTGCAAATCATAATACATTCACGAGAATACGAATTTACACGATGCCATTGAAAAATTTCGAACGCAATCATGAAAAAAAGTCGCCGTAAAAGTTCAGAGCTCACCTCCGCGACGTTCCACGTTAATAAAACTTTCGCGACTGACTGTATCCATGATATTCGAATCCCGTGTAGAAACAAATGAAATTTACGTTTACACGTAGATCGAGAATTACGTGCCTCTCTCGGAGAGATGAAATTCTTGCGAGGACAAACGCGCGTATTACGTTTCGTCAATTAGCCGACGGACAATTTTCTTCCGTGACAATTTACGGCGCGCTTTTCAAATTCACAGGGCGAGAGACTTCCGTGTTTTCCACCGGACACCGACGATCTGCCAACCCAGCGAGAAGCATTTCGGCCGGTTTATCACGGTGTTACAACATTCAGAATCCGCCGAAGAATGTCCAAGGAAAGTGGAACGCGTTGGAAAGCAACGCGGAACGAAATGTTTTAAGGCGCCTCGCGAATTCTTTGAAACCGTGCCTCTTGTTTGACGTAGCTCGTTTTAAAGAGGGCTCGTTCCTCCCGCGAATGGACGTGGAACGCGTTCTTGCCTCGCGAGCGCGTTTTCTCCCCGCGAGAGGAAAAAGAAAAAAGGCGAGTCGTCTTTGTTCTGCTTATGCGCGCGACGAATCGACGCTCTTTGCGAACCCTAATCATTTCGACTCTTTCGCCTAATAATTTACGTAATAAACTCGTACTGAGTAGAATCTCAGATATATAATTGACGCAAGATCAGATGCAATTAGAACTACGAACTATAATGGAATGAATAAAACGAGCGATTCGTAATTTTGCACAATTTCACGAGAATTCTCGATAATTTATCTGGTAGTGGAATCTCTGTATACCGCGTTATACATGCAACTTTCCACAGAAATTTTCTAGATTTAGAAATTTCGATGCATTTTTTTCAGTCGTTTGAACGAGAGGTTCGAATGATTCTAAACTTCGTTAATTAAATAAGCAACACGATACCAATTTCCTCGCGCTTGATCAGCCATGCAGGAGAAGAACACGTTCAATCTCGTATCCAGGGAATTACCGAATCGGAAGTATCGCCGCGATTGTGATAAGTGGTTGAATAAGGAATCATAAAGGCGATAAAAAACCGGTAGCAAATTTCCAGTCGCGCGACTTGATCGTACTTGATCACACTGCCCGTGACAAATAAATCAATGTTCGAAGCCGAACGTTGAATCGAAGTCCGATGACTCTGATTCCATCTCGCGCGATGGAAATAAATTTTTTTTCAACGTTCCGCTGGAACGGATCAAGGGGAAAAGAAAAGATCGAGTAGAAGGAGCAAAGATAGCGAGGTTAATGAAGAAAACTCGGGGCTCCGTGAAGGGAAAATGGAAAAAGAGGGGGAAAAAAGAAAAGGAAAGAGAGGACTCGAGAGTACTATCATCTGCTTCCTAATGAGACAATCTTTTTGCGAGGAGCCATCTCGCAGAAGATCGGGGGATCAAATCATTCGACCGCAGGAAATTCTGAACGAATGTCACGAATCCTCTTTCTTTAAGCATCTGTACGAATGCAACGGAGGTGAGGCATGGAATTATTCATCGTTCTCGGTCCGGATGGTCCCGCGAGTCTCGTCACGATCGCAACTCATACGGCGAGATGCGACACGATACCATACCGTGGAAAATGAAGCTCGACCTTTGATCTTTTCAACGATTCAATCTAGGCTTGACAAATCCTAATCGATCGATCGCGTGAAAGTGGCCGCCACTTTGTTCTCAAAAGCCTGGTCCAGACCGGGCAGAGAACTGGGCCAGATTGCGCAGAGACTTACCCAATCCTCTAACCAAAGTCAAAGACTTTCGAAATCGAAAACCTCCTACGTTTGAACGTAGTTCGCTCAGCTTGCTCCTGCCTAAGGAATAATAAAGGGACTTGTTGCCCGAGTATATGTACTCGCGCTACGTGTTTGCAGCCTCGGAAGTATCGCAGCGTTCTTCGATTTCGCAATTGAATATTGCCGAAGAGTGGCAGAGAAAAGCGTCGAACGTCGTAAAAGTTGGACGCGCGATTTACCGAGTTTCAGCCGCGTCGGCCAATTCCCTTTTGTCTGGAGCTCGAGCAGCAAGACGGCCAGGTTGTACCCTGGCGAGTAGGTAAGGCTAAGAGTCGCGTGGATCGTGAGAAAGACGCGGACAAAGGAAATGAAGTATCCCGAGCAATAGGCTGCGTTCTTGCTACGGTAGGACTTGGACGAAGCAAGAAGGAAGAAGGAAGGAAGGAAGGAAGGAAGGAAGCATGGTGGAAGGTACTAGTCTTCCCTCCCCCTCTTCTCTCTCTCTCTCTTTCTTTCTCACTCTCGATACCAACCACGAGAACTCGACGGATGCAGCCTTCGCTGGATAATGGAATTCCTTCTTCGCTCGTGTCTCTCACTCACTTCTCAGTGTCGGCGTACCTTCTCTGCTCGTCGAACATCTCGCGAATAAAACAACGCGGAGAGACTTGCGACCATCTCTCGATCAAACGTCGATTTCTCTCTCTTTCTCTCTCTGTTTCTCGTCACTACTCATCAAAATGCGTCCATAATTTATCGAGCTTCGAATTGCGCCTTATGAAAAATTTATTTGAATCGTCTTTCTCTCCCTCCCTCCTCCCCCTCTCTCTTAATTCCGGTTGGCAATCCCATCGAGTGTACTTAAGAATGTTTAATCCCCTCTACATTTATTATACGGCTATCCAGCGACGAAATGGTCCCGCGCTCTAATGATCATCCGCCGACTCTTTTCATCCGTCGTTCGAGCGGGTATTTTCCATGATAATCTCCAGCTGCAAGTTTTTCCATTATCACAAAGCGACTTTCAACGACTGATCGACGTGGATCATATTCCCACAGATATCGTCCAAAATTGCCAATTACGACGTACTACGTGCAGAGAGGCTTTCAGGATTATCTTAACTTAGCCTCCCAAAGACTGACGATCATCCGTAGACACGTGTCTAACCAACGCAGGTACGTTGTACTTGCTTACGAGAGTTCTCGCGTTATCCTTTGTTCGTGCCCCAAAGATATACATCGACGTTGTCGATCAATGTCCTGTATCTTCGCACAAAAGACACATACCTCCGCTGAGAGGCGAACGTTCGAGTGTTACCAGCCGAAACGCCGAATTCAGGTCAATACCTCTTTTCCTCGCGCTTGTTCACAAAAGGCAGGTCAGCCCGCCGTTGTTTTAGGATGAAACGGTGAAGTAGATCTCGCCGATGATAAACTCGATATCTGCTCGGCACTTTTCTGGTAAAACTGCCAGCAATAACTCGCAAAATTGATCGAACGTCTTCCAGACGAATGTGACGAGCCTTATAATGTATACACAGTCTGAATATATTGGATCGTTTCCTGCGAAATTCTTGCATTTTCTGGCAAACTGCAAACTGAGTACTAAGCAAGCTGCTTTTGGGAGTACGCGGTGAGGATGCTAACGATGAACGAGAAGAGATGGAGTGGAGTATGTAGGAGCGACGAAAAGTACTGCGCGATACAAAAGTAGACGAGTAGACTAGTTGGAAGATTGTATCACGTGATTGGAAAAGTAGGTGATTCTGTGTCGTTGAGCAGACATGAAGTCAGTCTCATGAAGTAATTTCCGCAATGCGTCCCTTATACTACCTATACAACAATATAATAATTGCAATTGTTAATTTCTATTAATAATATAATAATATAATAATATAATAATATAATTAATTTAATAATAATTTCTATTGTAATAAAATAATAATTGTTAATTTCTATTGGTCACGAATCAGTGTCCATAACACAGACAAAACTCCCACTAAAAGACGTATTTTTTCGCAACGATTGAAATCAGCTGTCGCATATTCGACGAAATACCACTTCGAGCGACGAAGAGAAGGAAGAAAACAGACGCTGGACTTTAACCCTTTGTAACGACCGATGTCGAAAATTCTGTCATATGTCACGGTCGATTTTTTCGCTTTCTTCCTCGAACTTTCGTCGGTGGTGGTGCTTTTACGATAGTTCGAGCGCAACTCCTGTCCAACTCTTTCCTTCGATCGTGCTTTCTTACCGACGCTACAACTGCTCGGGGCGAGTTTCGCCCTCCGCCGACGAGAATATCTCGAAGCCGAAAAGTTCCGGTTATAAAGCAAACGCGACTTTTCGAAACAGCACGAAATTACACGACAGAGATCAAGGGCGTAGCAATTGGAAGAGACGAACGGGTAACTCTATAGTAACTGCACGCTTCTTCCTCAACTTTTAACGACGCGATATCAATCTCCTATGGGGATTGAACGTTCTCGTCCGTTGGAGAAAAATGAGAAATTTAGTCGTTCGTTTCGATGTAAATGAACGACTAATATATACTCCGTGAAAAAAGAAAGTCTGACGCGAGAGTTTCCAGCTAAATAGATAAAATGAGGTATATCCAAGTACATCTAGAGAAAAATTCACTTTACCTAATTTCAAACGATTCGGAGTGATCCGCCCTCTTAAGGAAATATCGAACACGAGAAAGATACGAGAAATACGAGCACAAGAGACGAGATGAAACGTGACGAGTACGTGGCACTTCCGTTGCGTTTACCTCGGATCGAGTTAAAACAGGGATACTTGTCCGAGGCATCCGAAGGCCTCGCCGCAAATAGAATCGAGTTTTTCTTTTCCGGATTAGACGGAGAGTTCTATCTTGATTCTTCCGTAGACGGGCGCGCGCAACGCATCACCGCGGAATCGGAATTTCCTTTCACCGTGAAAAACGAAAACCAGTTTTGTAAGTGAGTTCTTTTTTTTTTTTTTAATTGAATCTCGCTGCCTCAACGTGCTCCCCCTTGCTCCGACGATCACGTAACTGTCCCGTTATCAGGACCCGGTGATTTCGAAACGTAAAAACTGATAAAGCAAATGGATCCCGACTTTGAGACACGATCGCGTCGAAGATCGTTACTCTTGTAAATTACTTTCGTTCGATTATTCTTTGCAAACGAATGGTTAGACATTGAGAGCATTGATCATATATCTATGTATGGCTTATATATTTGTCAGCTGTGCCTAGCGCAAGTATCGAGCCAAGTTTGTTACACAACCTAATATATCACGCCGAGCCAAACCACCGAGACGAAAAAAACGTACCGACAAAAATTGTTCGTTTTTCATAGACAAGCGAGAGAGGGTGGAGCGAGCTGCGAGGTAACTGAAGTAAATTTGCATTATTAGATCTTTTCCACGGATCGCAAGGCACGGCGTAAGTCGGTAGCTACCGCCTCTTAATTCGTTTTTCTCCGCGTGCACGTGGCTCCAAGGGAGAACTTTGGCACCACGGGAGTGCGGATCAACTCGAGTTTCTGACACGTAAAAAAGGAACCTGTTTCTCGGAGACAGGAAAACTGGATCCCCGTGACACACGGAGTAGCGTTTCCTGCCTGTGAAACCGAGAAACACGTTCTCCTGAACTTGTCGCGGCTGTTTTTCCTGAGAAAGCGGCGCGAATCAACGCCAGCGGTTCTACAGTAATAACGTTGAATTCTAGAAACTGTTGTCAATTATGATTACACCGCAAAACCGTAATATGTGCAAATATGCTAATATTTTATCTATTTTTCGTGAATATTTGCCTGTTGTTTGTGCATATTTCCTTGTTACTCCTGCATATCTACACATGTGCATATCCCTGTTGCATATTTTCATATCGCACTCATGAATTTCACAAAGCTATTATTCAAAAATTAACAAAGTATTCCAGAGTCCAGTCCAAGAAATATAAACTTTAATTTATGAGCTTCTACAGAAAAAAGAAACATTTTTGAAACATCAAAGTTAAAAAACTGCACGACTTGTACCCCAGTACGATTCGTCTCACTGAAAGGCCCAGACTAGGAAATGAAGACGACTTTTTTGCCATAAAAAAAATTTTATCGATATGCAAACATTTGAGTCGATAGAAAACAAATTACAGGCGCGATCGCTCAGTACCAGACAACGCCACTCCTACTCGAGGTCTACCCCACGCCCCCTCACGTGACCCAAATCAACCAATCGCTAATTTTCGTTGCATTAGCGTTGCACCTGAAGAGACCCGATTTTCCGGTTATCCCCGCTAAAATCACTTTCAGTGATAAAAAAAGAAAAAGAAAACAAGAAATACAGCTTTCACCGTAACAAGTCACTTTACGAGACCAACCGACAGTGCGACACAACTCTAACCTTTCCCACCGTATTCAAGCAGTCCCGCAAGCGTTGCCATACATTTCCGCTACGTGTGGATCCAAAACTCGGCTTTTAAAAACACAATAACGGTTCTTTAATTATCGTTGCAACACAGGGGGAGGGGGCCTCCGTCTGTGGCTGAAAGTGCGCCGATTTCACGGCGCGAAAAGGCAAGACGCTGGTCGAGCGTTCCCTTGGGTATCGTATTTTCCGTGAAACTTTCAGATTGGAACAAGGCGCGCGGGAATTAATCGTGGCGGTGCATTCGGCGGGTTTCGTTCGGCCGTAAACGTCAGCAGCGTTGTTGCCCCTCGTAAAGCGAATAATAGCTTCGTGCTCGTCCACCCTTCGCACACAGCGTGCCCCGGTGTGCGCGCATCCACGCTCGCATCGTGCGTCGCTGTGTGCGTATATTTACATGCGTGCACCCCTGAAACGAGGCTTGTACCGGTGCATTCATATGTGTGCCCGACTGTTCGTGCGCTCGCGTGTACTTCAGCACCGCGTAGGTGATAACGCCTAGGCCGGGTGTACGCTCCAACAGACGGTGTACAGGGTGTTTCCAACGTACGGAACAGCGAAATCGTACAACGAAAATTTTTGGTCCGATATCTGCGGTGACTTACAACTACCAACGATAATTAAAGTATAAAACTAGCGTCACGGAAATTAAAATCTACGATACAGGACAAAGTCTTGTAAAGATTTTGCAAAAAAAAAAAAATTATTCAAAAATTCACCGTTGTTAATCCATAAAAATGAACAAGGAACGAGTCATTTTGATCACTGTGAGAGCTCTCAAATGTTAGTTATGCTCTTGACTAGAGTTGGTAACTCGCGAAAGTAGAAAAAAGTGTAATTTTGCAGAAAACGGAAAAATTTTCGAACAAACTGATTCTACATTCTCTACGTTTGCATCGTCACCTGGATCATACGCGTGTTTTACTCGACCGTACTTCCAACCTGTTCGAAACTTTCGCAATAACTTCGGTAACAGCTTCCTCGTTTGCAATAAAAATCAGAATTATGTTAAATCGCCCGGAAAAACGGGGTAGGCGAAAGTTCGGAAAGATTCAATTAGAATCAGCTTCCGGTATCTAATTACGTATCCCGCGAGGAGACAAAGCCCGAGTGAGCACGATTTTCCATCCGAGGAAACTGCGCGCTCTTCTGGTTTACAGCCAGCCTTCTCTCGCATACTTCCGAAATTGTTAAGGTTCCTCGAGACTTTCGAACTATCGTTGAACTTGGTGGTGGCCCGGCTGCTGGCAAGCCCTGTCGCAAACAGAATTCGCCCTGTAACTCCGAGAAGTGTTTCACGAGAACCGTGCACCTAATAAAACTCTCGCTTCTCTCGCGCGAGATTCAAACACGTGCGTGGCATATAATATTCCGCTGTATGCTTGTTTTAAGAACACTGGGTACATAAACACATCGAAGCGCGGTATATATCGCGTATGCAAGATTGCAGGAAGTTAGGGCAGGGGTGGCAACGTATTTCAGTACACCGAGTATTGGCTGGTGCTGCTCTAATCTCGAACCGATGGAACTTCATTAAGACGCGGGGATTAACTGGATGAAGACGGTGTAGGAAGCTAAAATTGTTGTATGACGACAGGAGTGGATATATCGCGCAAAGAAACGTCGATCGTGCTCGAGGAATATTAAGACAAACGCTTCCGTTCCAATATTTGCTCTCGCGAGCAAAATATTTTTAACTCGTCGTGGTCAAGCGTAACGTTACATTGTTATTTGTAGAAAAGTTGAGTCACGAGTTCGCGTTTGACTTGAAAAAATTTTGAATTACTCAGTGAAGCCTGCACTGCATTGTACAATCAGTCTTCTGGTAAAAGTAAATCATTGAAAAGTTTAGGTTAGGTTTAGGTCTTTCTCGGGAAGAATTAAAATTTGCTAGATTGTCCGTTCCAAGGTCCAAAATTAAACGAAACAGCAATTTTTGTAACAATTTTTGAAACGGTTAAATACTTTTTTAATACTCCAGAAGGCAGAAGAACGCTACATTTGAAAATAAACTGCTATTCATACTGCTCGCACTGCTCGTTCGAATAAATTATTCTCTACAGTCCCGAAGAGTTATATCACCCCGTAGGTTGTTTAAACACCGCGGCGGCAAGGGTTACTAGCGGTTGTCTAATGTTTTATCGTCCGGGCAGAATAATGGGATCGCCATTATTCAGCGATTACGACTGCTTTTCGGTTTGGCAGCGGTGCCAATTTTTAACGGCGTTTTCCAATGCGTGTTCGCGCGACAGAAACGCGTCATTTCTTTCTTTTCCGCCGTGCATATTTTATCGAAAATAAAATGGAGAACGGCCAAGTGCTCGGCGAAGCGGCGCGCACACCACTCCGCGTACCGTATCCGCGCACACGGTCGTGTATATCTCGCTCTACCTTCGCGACAGTGGTCACGACGCAACGATTTAGATCCGCAAAAGCGGCGAGCAGCGACCAGCAAGCGTCGATAAATTTCAATTTTATAACGTGAATCGCGATTTTTCATACCGAGCCTCGAACGTTTCCCGTTCGTTCGCGTAACTATGTATACTTTTCGCGTGCACTTTCGAAAGTGGACAATTCCCAACACCTACAGAAACGTTTCTTGCAAACGACGAAAATATACCGCGATTCTCTGTTTGAAAATTCACCCACGATCAGATGGCGAATTTTTACGTTCCTATGGAACGTAAAATCTTCTAACGTGAATTTGCACGAATATCTGCAACGTGAGATTTCAGAACGTTTTAGGCGTTCCTCTATTTCGCTGTATATGCGCGCCGTTCGATCGAGATCTACGCTCGGCCGTGTTCCTTTTTATGAGAAACAACGTCGTGGAAGGAATTGCGAAAACATGCGCGGTACCGCACGTAGGAAGGAACGACGACAGATTTTAATTTACCAGGAAGTGGAGATTACACCTGGAAACGGAGCACAATGGCGCATTGTCCGCGCACAAGCGCATCAGCTTTAATCACGGATGTACCCGCCTTTGTCAATTTCCATAGACAGTTCGATTCTTCGTTGTCTATGACGCTCGCCCACGCGGGTTCGACGGAGGCCCGAGTCGTCGGTGAATATCTAGCACGCGCGTTTGTCCGCGTGCGCGTACTTTATATATCCACGCACGCCGGGCAGAAACAGATATGCCAGCTGTACATCGAGGCCACGATCAAACAATGTCTATTGTGCAACGTAAGCGATACTAACGACTATCTTCGTTGATACCTCTATTATAGAAATGAATTTCACAAGTATCGGTTTCTTGCCGATGAAATGGTGCCGAAATGCCAAGTTCCAACGTTTACAACCTTCTCGAACGACTTATTAGTCGAATTTTCACCCTTTAGATTCGCTGCATTTCGTTCGTTCCACAGCTGTTTTCCGATTGTTGCGATTAAAGTGTTCGCGCCGATCATCGTCGGTAATCAATATGATTTATCAATCGAAATTCTTCACACGAATGGCAGACTCTATTCTTTCGATGTAAATCATCTTCACTGGATCAAAGGATCAAATTTTATCAAAAATTTACAGAAATTAAACAATACAATCGACGAAACATCGAAAGTAAAATAATTTTACACGCCTGAGATATCTACCACTTTGTACGCAACAATCCGACAGTTTCACGCGACCCTTTTCGTACTTTCTCGGCAAATTATTCGCCTGGCCTCCCCCGGTATCCTTGACACCCACGAATCCGCGTTAATTAAAAAAAATGTACACGTGCCCACGTTCTCACGAAGCGCGCAATCCTACCGGAGACATCAACCGTTCGAAAGAATAACAACAAAGATTCGCCCGAGATAAATTGGTCGATCAACGCCCGATATCAAAAGCGACGTGCTCATTGATGTAACCTGCTTTTTATCCTTGACACCCACGCTTCTAGAATCTCTGCAGAATCATGCAGATTCAGGCCGAACTAGAAAAATAGCGATCTTCGAAACCTCGTCGTTTCCCACCGCCCACGTAATAACGGTATGAGCTGCGTACAAATCCGTGGCACAAGCACAGACAACTACGTACACAGGGATCGTCTCGGTGATCACAGCACGTTCTACGTGACAAAATACGCGAAATAATATTTTTTCACACGACGCTTTCGTTTCAGGGGAAATTTTTCTTTGGATCACGGTGAATAATCGACAGAGAGGATCATCCTGCAAAGTGTGAAAATATGTCGGAAACGTAGAATAATATTTTTTCACGGGACGATTCATTTCGGGCGGAGAAAATGAAATTTGAAAATTTCATCGAGCGCATAACCGGATATTCAAACTCGATTTTCTCGGAAACGAAGTGCCGTTTGAAAAAATTTTGCTCCATATTTTCCACTTGCTTTTTTCTTTTTTTTTTTCACATAGAATAACCCTGTTACAATATTACCAAGGCAGCGTGCACTATAAGCGTGAATTGCCACGTCGATAAACTCAACGTGGAACAACGCAGCGATAACTATACACGTATACGTGTACGCGTTTGTACGTTTGTTTATACGCATCTCGACTATCCGAGGTGCGAGCTAAGCTCGCCGAGAATACGATAAGAATAACGACGTCGATAACAGGCCAGCGCTCTGTGCGTGTGTATGCGCGTAGACGCATATGCCGATATCGTTTCACGAGCAACGGGTTTCTTGCTTTCGTGGTGTTAAGCCACGCATTCGTTATTGCAAATTAGATTTCCCTGTGAACCTGTGACCCATTTTTCTTCGACTATTGGAGAGAGAAAGTTGTTTGAACATGATTGAAAAACAATTATAAAACGTATTATTTTTGCTCGTATATTTCTCCCTTTAATTATTAGAATAATAATATAAAAAGACTAAAATACTCGTTAAAACGAAAATCTGACAATTATATTTAAAAATACTAATATACAAGTAAATGTTTTCGTTTAGAATAACTTGGAAAGTTAGAATATTCGATGTAAGAAAAATGCAAGATAAAAATTTGCTTCCTGATAGAAACCGGCCACTATCCAAAGGTTAATTGGTTTCCAATGGAAACTATCTTGTTTTGAAATTAATTTTTAGGTCAACTAATAACCAAGTATGTATATTATACGGGTATCGGAAATTTACGTAGGTGCCGTGTTTCGACAGTCAACAACCTCCACTTTCACGACAGTTTCATTTGAGCAGCTCCAAAAAGTTTGTTCGAGAATCTCTCGGTGCGAGCATAGTCAGAAATTAATACCTAGGCAAACATATTTTCATACTTTCTTTCGACAAGCTGAGTCGTTCATGCGTGATATGATTATACAGTTTATTAAGTTTATTAAGTTTGACTGCTCGACCTCAGTATCATTAAAACGAGAAGTCAGTCGGCAGAGTTTGAAAAACTATTGTACTTTTTATCAGATTGTGATCAGAAGGTGAAATTAGATCCCAGTTTAATACGATTGATAAATTTTTCGTAAATTTTGAATTAAACTGAGAAGACATTAAATTTCTAAGACTTGCTTTTACTTCTCAAAAAGATACTAAAGTCAGATAGTAAAAATTGCGAAGAGTTACTAAACCGTAAGCATATAATTGCCCCTAATTTCTCTACCTTCTGAAACTTTCAAAAAAAAATCTGAAAGAATTCTCAAATACTCGTTGATGTCTCTGCTACATTATACAATCAGATTTCAAGTGGACAGTTCAAAAGATTTTACAAGAGAAACGAAAATTCGCTATGAAATAATTTTCCAAGTTTACGGTCGCTATGAATTTGAAAGAAGAAATTCACCTTCGAGGGAGATTTCGATCGTACAACCCGCCTGCGCATTGTTAAAAACATGTTACGACAACTTCGACAAGATGCTCGAAGGTTTAAAAAATCGGAGCATAAGATCGGCTGGAGAACAAATAGACACGTTATCGTGGAGGCGTAAAGAACGCGAAGGATCGAGAGATGGGAGAAAGAAGCCACATGATCGTCGACAAACGAGTGGGTGCCACAGAGAAGGGAGAAACGGTGGAATCCTACTCTGGCCACTTGTATATATTCCATTTCGATCGATATGACCGGGTAGCAGGTGCTACGCGCTCGTAAGGACTTGCCACTTTTACCTTTCCTTTCTTCTTCTTTTTTTTCTTTTTCTCGTACAGTGACTTTTACACTTCGGTTGATGTCCCTTTGCACGATCGATCGCGGCTTCCGACGACCATTGTGTTTAATTTTCAATGAATCGACCGTGAACTTGCTTACGTAAGCTCCAAAAATATGGGAACGAGTTTCGTTTAACGAAGGAAAACGTAGGTTTCGATGGTTAACCGCTATGACAGAACGAAAGTAAAGGTTACGGAGTGAATCGTTACAGACAATACGTGTCGTAGCGTATTAAGATTAATGGTAAACGCTAATGTGTTCTTTCATTAATTTCTTGTTTAAAGAGCGCCTGTGGAACGGATGAATGATCTACGCGTATGCATGTGAGTACATATTACGACACACGTAGCAACTTGCCTCGGGCAAAATACATTCACTACAAACACCATCTTCTCGTTAAAATATGCTATTACGACTAGTAAATATTATAATACACCGTGAGTTTAAATTTATGAATGAATTTAAAGAATTCAAGGAGATCTTATGGTTCAAAATAATAAAATTTGTGCGGGGAACATTTCATTTAATTATTATTGAGATATTGAGAGACAACGTGTTAATATTCTGCTCTTTGACGTTGTTAAAGAAAATTTCAAGAATAATATTTTTTTCGAGCTGTTTCGTTCAGCTAGATTTTACAAATTTAGGAAATAAATATAGAACCGTTGTTTTAATGGAGTGTGAAAAACTTGTCAAGTACTATTTAATGTGTACTGTTTAATTTCCTGACTAACAAGTGGTTAAATTGAAGTTCTCAGAAGCCAAACTGATCAACTCCACTTTTTATAACTACTTTAATTTCATTGACCGGACAATTAACGATAAATTTTCAAGAAACCAATAACTTGTATATATAAAAGAATAAAGAATCCTTAGATATAATTTAAAAAAAAGTTTGCAATATTATTTCTTCAATTCATTGTTTTGAAATTAATCAATGTTCAATCAATTATTTTAACCATACATCTTACATAAGACTCTAACAATAAGAAATATCTAATCTTAAATATCTACATCTATATTTTATCAACAGTATATCCATTTTTTCTTTTCATAAAAATGTAATTAAATTTTGCCCCAACGCGTCTTAAAATAAAAATTCTTAGTAATTTTGTTCTAAAACAAAAATCTTGCTCCTAAACAAAAAGTTGCGTTAAACGAGCTAATATTTCGCAGAAAATCGTAACGCGAAGCGTGACAGTGATTAAATAAATATGAGCAAGCAAAAGAAAGAAAAAAAATCACGAATCGCGCGTACAATTGCAGTACAAGTTTTTCCAGTTTCGAGTCGCGTATATGAGTGCGTATCGATGAAATTCCATCGCGATGTATCGATTACCAGTCAGCGCTCTTTTTATTCACTGAATAGTCAGCAAAAATAAATAGGCACATGTGATAAAAAGCTCACGCGATCGCAACCGAGACTATGCGTCACCAAAGAGACGATAAGAAGCCGGACGAAAAATAATCTTGAAACTATCGAATAAATCGCACCCTATTTACCATGTGTGCGACGTGCATATATATGCATTCTACCGATCTACAATAGTCCGTTCTTTTTCTTCAACTATGTCTCCACTCCGCTGCGGCTCAGGAATATGCTCCGTTCCGATGTATCATCTTACGCATGAATCAGGTACATTGAAACACTTTTTATTGTGCTTCTCTGTCGTGGAAACACTATACATCGTTTGTTCCTTTATGGGGTATGGTTACGCAATATCGTTACGAAGAAACGGAGTGTTACAACCGTAGACAATCGACGATAGTCACAACGTACACGTAAGCACGAAATTCTCTCTCTTTCTCTCTCTCTCTCTCTCTCCTTCGTATCGCTGTATGTACATACTATGATGTAATTGTTTATCAAATGTTACGTTGAAAATATCATCCGTGAGATGGCTCCTTCATATGGTACGTACGTACATTATTCTGTTTAAAAAAAAATTGAATAAAAATAAAAGACCAAGTGTTTTCCGAGAAACCGACCTGTTTCACATAAAAGACATAAAGTCACGACGTTTCTTGCGAGTCACGGAAACATATCAACATAAAGATGGTGGCGTTCGAATTGAATTAAATTTACATTTAAATGGGAGATCGTATTTTTGGTAGCACAGGGTCTTCCGATCGAGAGAATTAACAGAAAAAAAAAACACGCGTGTCGCAACGTTACCGTGAAGGATACCGTTGGGATTTTGGTCCATCTCTCGTGATCGTTTAATGATAAAACCGAGCGAGGATAAAAGCGGTGAGCACGGTGTCTCGAGAGGAATGAAGAGAAGAAGAGGGAGGGGGAAAGGTAGAGGAACAGAGAGAGAGAGAGAGAGAGAGAGAGAGGGGAGGGGTAGAGTTGATAACATGCCAGCTGTGCGCAGCAACGGAGGTTAGGTTAGAATTGGCGTTTGGGGGTCGCGAGGTCAGCCTACAGAATCGAACGACCAAACGGGATAGCAAGATAGAAGGTACAACATATATAGATATAGCGGCACTAAGCTCGCTAAGGAACGAAACTTACCTCGTTGAAGGCCATCTTCTTCGTTATGCTTCCGGACTCGCGGCTGCTTCCGGCACCTCCTTGCCCCACCGCTCCTGTAGATGAGGATCGTCTCCCAGAGCCGCCGGACTAGTTGTTCCAGCAGCAGCTGATCTCGCCTGTCCAGAAATCCAGCGGAGGACGAGAGCACATCGAAGCCGCGAAAAACGCCACTCGCGGCACACTGAACACGAACACGAGCCCGACCACGACGACGATAGCGACGACGGCGACGACGGTGACGACGACGACGACACTCGCGACCGACCTGTCTTACAGCCCTCCGCGACACACATACGTCACGGAACAATTACGACCGTACACCTTTCCGGGGGACCACCTAACCAAAACCACTTTCGATCGACTTGCACGCGATCCGTCACGCGATTAGCATCCCCCTGCCAACCGAGTTGCTGCACCGAGGATAATCTGGCATTCCTCAGGTGGGCACCGACAGCACCTTCAGCCGATCTTTCCAAATTCCGCAGTCGGCTTACCCGGCTAACCGTGCCCTACAGATATCGCGACGCTTTACCAATCGACTGTCACTGTACGACACGCGTGTACGAATCGTCACGATCCGCTCGATATCCCGTAACCGTTTCTCGCACTGTTTTTTTTTCACGTATTTATATCTGTCGCAGAACTATCCGCAAACAGAGGAGCGCCATCTTGATTTTTGCTGTCGCGAAACGAGCCGAATAAGATGCGCGCGACGCCGACACAGCTGTGAACGGGTGCCATTCCCAACGAACATCACCGCTTTTCGGAACACATGCGGCCGAGCACTACCTTCCAGTGGTTCGTTTCTCATTTTAGCGGGCCATTTTCTTATCTCGTCGTTCGTACCGTCCTACCTTTTCTTCGATTTTTCCCTCCTGTCGACTTTAACTAACTCGTGCAGTATTGTTCCTCTTTTTCCCGGTTAATTCTACCTAGATAACATACGAATGAAAATTTACATTCCAGATTGTACGTTTCAATCAATATTACGTGAAATTAGAGCAAGAAATTGTACAAATTGTACGACTTTTTTTCTCCACATTCTGATTGGCGGGATACAAACAGAACTTTCGGAGAAGACTTTTAGCGTGAAATTTGAATGTGAACGTTTGTAATACGCACTACTTTGTCAAGTAATGGAAATGGTAAATGAATTGTTGTAAAAGCTAAAGGAGTATCGGAATGTGTAAGAATTATATGTTTTGTAAGTTATATTGAAGTATTACCCAAAATTTTCTCGAAAAAAAAGACTGCAACAGAGACCGATAGTTCGACAACGAGCGCCATCTTGACTACTAAATCAAACATGGCTGCCAGAACTTCGGTTTAAGTCAGTGGTGCGGTGTACACGTTAGCAGTGCCTGGTTTGTTATTATATTGCGGTGTTCGCGTAGTGTTCGGTTATTTTTATATGTAGTTACATTTCCCGTGATTAATATATTAATTTGCCAAGTGTTTATTTAAAAAAGACAGTAGAAGAGCTCGTTGAAATGGGCCGTTCCAGATCCAGGACAAAATCTCCTAGTAGGCGGCGTCATAAGAGCAAGCATTCGAGGAAACGCTCAAAATCACGTGAGAAGCACTCCAACAACAAATACTCCGACAAGCCAAAAGAACGTAGTTCCAAATCAAGGTAATATATCTTACTTTGTTATTGAGTATATGCATACTGGAATCGTTTCGTTTTATCGAGATTTCCGCCATTTTGCTATTCGATAGGAGAAATCTTTTGCTCAGATACATGTTATGTCTTGTTAAAGAATTATGTCTTCCGTCATCGTATATATCTTAATGCGTTGTAAGCAGCCTTCTATTAATAAATGTTGCAACGCAGTCGATGGGTTTCAATCCATTTATCTTGTTTGTTGTTGCTCCGGTATTATTCCAGTTATATAAAATTCGGATGCATTTATTTATGCGCACAGGAAACGATCCCATTCTGCATCCTCTAGTACTGGCTCAGATGCTTCGGATGATGTACACATTGTCAGTCATAAGAAACGTTCATACAGAGACAGAGATCGCAAAATGGATGAAGTAGAGAGGCTGGCAGAAATGGAGCGTCAAAGGTAATTAATTACTACAATCTAATTGCTTTTTTGTTTGGTTTACTTGCTTCTGTTTGTTAAAATATAGCCTTGACTAACAATTATTTGTAATATTTTTTGTTTCGAATAAAATGTTAAAATATCATAGAGCATAACATTAAATTATTTTTTACTATTTCCACATGCACTTGATGTTGTAGAACTATTGAGTTAATAATTTCAGATCTAGAAATTATATCGTATAATATCTTTTGTTTTCTTTTTTTTCATAATGAAAATTTTGTATTTTTAATTAATATAACAAAATTTATCTTCTATATTTTGATTCTATTGGTATACGTTTTTTTTTATTTATAATTATGTTGTCAGGAAAAAGAAAGAATTATCGAACAAAATCTTCACCGCAAGTGCAGTTGGGTAAGATTGTATAACTATCTCATGGTGGTGGTTGAATTATATCATATATATACACATAAATATCTCATTTTGATAAATATTATTTTGAAAGTAATTTAATATAAATGCTATTCTATAGTAGTGTTCTTACATTGAGTTTAAATATATTCTATTTTTCACTAAATATATTACATTTGATTAAATCAGAGAAATACATTGTTTCTATGGTTATGGTTATAATTTATTGGAACAAATTTTGCAAAAAGCATGCATATATATATATATATATATATATTTAGAGAGTGTATGCTACTCCCGTAGCAGTAGAACAACAAAATATTTCTGTGCAGAAGGCAACGCGAAGTGGAACAAAAAATGGTGGAAGAAGAAGCTGCAAAACGAATAGAAGAACTAGTGCAGAAAAGGGTGGAGGAAGAACTAGAAAAACGTAAAGAGGAAATAGAAGCTGAAGTACAAAGGAGAGTAGAAGAAGCTAAAAGGGCTATGGAGCGTCAAATGATGGAGGAAATGGAATGGAGACAAGCAAAGCTTCGTGAGGAGGAGAAACGAAGAGAGGTAAGACCAATCCAGAGAAACATTGGCCAGTGTTAGCCCAAGCGCTGTTTCGATCAACAGGAAATAAGTCTGGTGCTCTATCCTTGCATTATTTTTATACTTAGATAAACGATATATTTTGGTAAAAACAGAGCTATAATATAATTGAAATATATAATAGGAGAAATATATTTTATAATTTAACAGTTTGACTGGTAAGATGCAATTTAATTTAAACGTTTTTTAAGCTATAAAAAACTATGAAAAGAGCTTAGGTACTACATGTACTATGTGTTTGCGTGTATTGACGTAAAAAAGAAAAAATTTAAAAATTCTAATTGGACATTCCAAAAATGGTAGGAATATTATTGTTGAACATATATTTATGGTGAAACTAACATGTGTGATTGTAGCGCTATGTTAAACCTCTATTTCGCGATCACAGCGTTTGGGCTTGAAGCATTGTGGTTAATAACTATGAGAGAAATTATTATTAAAATGCCACATTGCTTCGACTTCCCAGCATCCACTGAGGTCGCGTTGTTGGGAATGTATACTTTCCCTTGTGGAAAGAATTTTGCTATTATAGGCGCATGTATCGAATATTTATGAACAAAATATTGTATTTGTACCATGTATATATTTATATATTTGTACAACATTAATACCTTTCATCACACAATATTTCGATTGTCAGTCGTATCTTCTATTGAAAAAGTTGCATTCGAGTACAGTTTTTGCTTGCAACTTTTTACAATCGTCATACCTGACAATCTGGCAGACCTAATTACTTATTGATCTAGTTTATATTCGCGAGTGAATGTCCACATAATCGCATCGTTTTATCTCTTAAAGAGTAGAGAAAGATAGCATCCAATTACTTAAAGTTAGTGATCCCAAACTTTGTAACTTGCTAAGCAGGAAAAAAAAACAATCGTAAGTTTGAAATAAAGTTATTTTTCTATGAAACTGTATAGGAAAGTGATATTTTTCCCTGAACAGTTTTTGCTGTCAGTGATACGGTAGATTTAAAGATTTTTTTATGAAAGAATTTTATGAATTTTAACTTTAAGAATATGATCGCACCATTGTTTTTAACTTTATTTAGGCGGTACGATAGCAATGATATTTCTATGTTTATGGAAATAAACAGATTGCAAATTAGATTTTATCCTTTTCAATGGATATAGTTTTTTCATATACGAAAGTATTCAGTTTTTTTTCTTATGTTCGACACATAAAATGAATAAAATTGTATGATGTTTCTATGAGAATTGAAAATAGTATACATAGTTCATCAGACTTGAAAGGTTTGCATATTATAACGAAAATAAACAATAGAATTGCTAATAGTTTTAACGATAATGAACAGAAACATTTATTTTATCCCGTAACTTTGCATTCTAAGCTCTAACAGCTTTAATTAATTTAGTATAATATATTCTATGAGTTACAAGAAGGGGTCCTGTTATTTGATCTAATTGGCAAATGATTTGAAGTACTTTTGAAAGCAATGTATTCTCACTCGTATTTAAATATTCACATTATTTTCTTGAATAGTTCATTTTTCTTCGAATACGAGTAGGAGGTTCTCTTCTACTATGTTTTTTATGTATATGCACAATTGGTTATTTTCACCCTCGGGAAATCAGCACGTTCCGGTCAAATGGACAGCGACCCTGATAACAAGTTGACCATACTTTTATCCTTATTGCTTTTGCACATTGAGTTTGCACTGAATATGTGAACAAGTTTGGGAGAGAATTAATTAGAAAGGGAGAGGTAGACCTTAAAGGGCAGAATTAGAAATCCCATAGCAACAAAGCACGACCTAGCAATATATAGGTCACCTTCCTTACTGACTACCAACAGAAGATGCCGGTTTTTTACTCACTGCTGAGTGATTGTCGATGAAGAAGGCATCCCCTACGTGCTGGCGTGAGCTTCATTCAGGTATTATCCAATTTATATATTCATAATTCATTTTATACCGATATTATTATTATCATTCTTTGTTTAAACACTATGTATCGGAAAGACAATACTAGGGATTATTTTAGATTTGCTAAATATTAGTACCTGGGACACAACGCATTTCGTCGACAGATCGGGGCGGATGGCACCACTCGTTCGTAAATATTTTTTTAATACGTTTTCCATCATTTTTTTTTCTTTTTTTCTTTAAACGCACCATCAGCCATTATCGAAGATACATGAGTAATCATTATTTTCTGTAAAAATAATCGTATCTTTTTTTTAAAGTTCTTTTTTATTTTCTTGATAATTTTTTCTCTTTTTTTTTTTCTTAATAAGGCATTCTTACACCTACTGCATTTAGAGTTTATCCTGCACTTAACAGAGTTAACTCGACGTGTCGCGTTTAAACAAGGAGAGTTACAATTGTTCTGTACGTCGTTTTGCATGCACAGTGAATTGATTCAGAATCATAATTCACGTTTTTTCACTTTCAAGTGGCATCCTAAGTCGTCGTGTTTCCATCTGGGGAATCGGTCACTAAACAGCATTCGCTGGGAACTCAAAAGGAGCTCATTTAATCCAAACGAAAGGAACATGGGTTTTATATGTACATCTTCCAATTACTTTTGTCTCAACAAAGTCATCCTAGTTCTTTAAAACCTCGACCTCGAAATTTCACAGATATATTCCCGACTATTTTTCCCATATATGTAAAAAAAAAAAAAAAAAAAAAAAAAGAATGGTTCTTAGGATGTGTAACACTAGGCTGTTGAACATAGCGGCACTATGATTTTTGGATATGAACAGTGTAACAACAGCTGGTGAGCAACACCATCATTGCTTCATGTAAATAGATTCTGTTGTCGTTGTAGGAGGAAGAGCGGAAGAAGCGCGAGGAACTAGAGAGGATCATGGAGGAGAACAACAGAAAGATAGAGGAAGCTCAGAAGAAACTGGTAGGTTTCCAGCGAAGAGGATATGGATGTGCGTGAACGTGCCTGTTGGACATTTAAACAAACGTTTCTTTCCGATAGGCTGAAGAAAGATTAGCCATGGTCGAACAACAACGTTTAATGGAAGAGGAAAGGCAAAGAATGAGGAAAGAACATGAAAAGCGTGTTAAAGAGGAACAAAAGAAAATCCTCGGGAAGAACAACTCGAGGCCTAAATTGTCCTTTACGCTAAAGCCAGTTACGTGAGTCTGTCTCATTACGTGCAGTTTTACATGTGATATTTATACATCTTGTCGATATTGGAATTAATCATTTTCCGCAAGAACATTCGCCGTAAGCTGCGCGTACGTACGTACATGAATTGTGCAGCGACAGAAATCCAAAGCTCACCCCGAATGTATTTGCGATAATCACGATCGAAGTCTGGCGAACGTTGAATCGTTTTATTTAATTGTGATGTTCACGTACGTCAGAATTGAATAATTCGTTCTATAGTTGCTCGATTTCGAAACCCGATGCAGGCGGGATCTCACCTGTACGAGACTACACCGATGTCAACACAGACAAAGCACTTCTGTCAATGGCAGGAATGTAACATAGAGCCAGCATTTGTATTTATTCACGTTGTAAAGTTTCTTTTTTTTTTTTCTTTTTTTTTTTCTATGAACGATAAACGTTCTGCACAGGTCTTGCTTGATCTGTTTGACGAAAGTGTAGTCTAGCCTAGATAGGTGTGTTCTACAAATTGCAAATGCAGTTTACGATAATGTCGTTTCTTCGTGACTATCCTACAGAGGATGATTTTATTTCAGTTAGATGTATTAACGAAATGAGAATCGTATTTAAAAGTATTCGCGTTTGTGAATAAAAATGAGAATTTTCAGACGGTCACACTAACAAACACGACCAAAATAGATTTTGTAACATAAGTGCATAAATGAATTTTCTACGAAGATAGATTAAAAACTATTGTGCATCTGTAACACGTAATACACAAGCCGATTTTGAGAAAATAGTAACGGAAGAGTTAGTTTTTTTTTTTTTTGTTTTTTTTTGTTTTTGTTTAGTACGTAAAATCGAGATCGTTGTGGATTGTGCATACGTCTAGAATTTAAGACAGAATTCGTTCTGTGAGCGAAAATTCGAGAAAATTCGAGAAAAAACACAAAAAAAACGTGAAGTAAAACTGTTTTTTTCTAATCAAAATTAAATTAAGAAATAATGCTGATGAAAAGACAAACGAAATGTTGAATGAAATCATTTTATACCCGTAAAAATGTTCGAATGCAATTACGGACAAGTATATCTTGTGTGCATTCGTGCATAGATGTGTATCAATATAACAGAAAGAAAAACATCTGTTCATATAGGATTGTATACCCAAGAAAGCATTGTTACTTGTAAAATAAACACGTTTTTATTAAATCTTACTTTATGTCTCCTTCGCCACCCTGTTACAATATTCTTCTTATACGAGGAACTTTTCTGTTTTTCACCATTTTCGAGGTGAAAGTAACGCCTTGCCGCGAATCCCAAGACTCACTCCTTTTCCTAGAACGTTTCCGTAAAATGGATTGCGTTGTTTGAAGATGCACTCGAACTTACCGCGAGCAGCTTTCTTGTTTTTACGTCTGTCTATAATCACTACAAACGGACAGACTTGTTTTTCATTTAATTTACTTGGTACAGCTTAACCCGTTAAGGACCAGTCAATATAATGTACTACAATATCATGAGTTTTATATAAAGTTACAGAGTTAAAGTCTAAGTGGCTGCGCAATAATGAGAAAATATTAAGCGAATTCTTGGAATTTTCTTTCTCGGGCAGATCCATCATCAAAAAATAGAATTTGATCATTTAAATTAGCCCTTAATGGGTCAAAAACAATCACTTCTTAGCAACTACCTTTAATAGTATCCTCTATTATTTCTGGATAAAGTTTTTCGGTAACAGTACTGCTAGGAGGATGCAGTCGTGGGTTCGTATTGATTTCGATTAACCAGACCGATAGGTCATCCATTATTAAAAAATCAGCGCCGTATAATTGAAAGCTGTTTTTTCGATTGACCATGTTTTCCTGGGATGCCAGAAGTGCTCCTATTAAATTTTGCTTTATGCCTGGTTTAATGAGCTTTTCCCATGCTGATTCCCGATCGGTATTTCTGAAAAAGGAAGACAATCGACCTAATTGCTCGACGTT
This sequence comes from Melipona bicolor, assembly GCA_030673865.1. Classification (NCBI taxonomy): domain Eukaryota; kingdom Metazoa; phylum Arthropoda; class Insecta; order Hymenoptera; family Apidae; genus Melipona; species Melipona bicolor. The sequence continues at coordinate 3,076,775 of JAHYIQ010000023.1, read as the reverse complement.
TAACAGTCGCATAGAAATGCATACTTCAGATATTCCTTGAAGTTCTGAAGATTCCAGTGAAGCTCGCTGGGTATCTGCGCGTTCTCTGCCACTGTCTTCCTGTACTTCAGCTGCACAGTCGTGTTGCATAAATGAATCGATTCGTGGAAGTTATCGAGGGTGAAATCTCTCGATGCGAAACGAAGCAGAATATCCCTTTAAAACGAATGATTCTGTGAGAAAATGTTGAACAAAGCGAGCGTTGTGTTCAAATATTGGAATGAAAAATCGACTCACTTGTACATCCAAACTACGAGGGGTTGCGTGCTGGTTATCAAAAACCATTGTCTAATATCAACCTTCGTTTTATGAACGAGCAGAGGCCGTTCTAAAAATAATCGATTCATTAATCAATTTATTTTTAACACTCTGCTACTGTAGAATCGATCAAGGATTTACCTATGTACTTCTGCACGACGTACTGCGTGCATTCCTTGGTAGCCTGGTTTATCTTGCTTAAGATCTCTTGCAACGAACTCTTCAGGACTATACCTTTTCCCAGGCTCTTGTCACCTGGTTTTATAATCCAGACGTTCCTCATCCCGTCGATTTGACTCTGACCACGACACTGCGTCATTTCTTTCATCGTGCTTGCAATGAATCGTAAGAGTTCCTGATAAAGAATTTTCACAATCCAATTTTAGTGACTAATAGGACAGTGGAAAATGTATTTTTTCTTTTTCCTCGTATCCTGATTGACAATGTTATTGACATTAAAAATAAGACTATAATTCATCATAGTTTTGTATTAATTGCATACTTCGATATCTATGTCGTCATTCTCCTCCAATATCCCTCGTCTATGCAAAAGTTGTTCGTGCCAGAATAAAAATTGATTCCAGTCGGAAATCGATATTTCTTTGTAATTCTGTCCATCGATATCTTCGTGTGCGCAGACGCTGCGATTCAAAGATTTCTTTAAAAAAGTTCGAGTGTTCGATTTCGTTTGAAATCTTTTTAAACCTTATGTATTCAGCGCATCGCTCGAGAGCGAATGAAATTGCTTTTATAGGGATAGTGCCGTCTTGGGACCAAACAGCATTCGGTCCAGCTATAGTAGCCAAGAATAAGAACCACTTGAGAATTCCCGTGCAAGCTGTGATGTAAAAATCCCGCACGAATTCCTCTATCTGCGCTGGCTGCACACAAGTCGCGACACGTTTTAATCAAGAATGTCAGCGCGCGGAGAAATTTCATCCACAAACCTGATAAACGTTATAGCATCGTGGGAATTGTACGTTCGACACGCCAGTTTCGTAAAACCAAGAAATGTTCTCCAAATTATTGCACATATCGACCTGAAATCGCTTTAATGTGAAAGTTAAATTAAAACGATAAATTAGAAGCGATAAATAAAACCTTTGACGTAAAATAACATCCGGAGAATTTGTTAATTATGGTCTTCTCTTCCGTTCTAACAGGCGCCCTTTTATTAGTGTACCACACAAAATTGGCAGGATAACGCAATAACTTTTCGATCGTTTCCAGGCCGGCTGAAATACAAAGAATCTGTATATGTTTCGCTTTCACGGCGAATGAAATGAATTTCTACGAGCAACCTTCCGAGATCTCCGGCGACATCGACAGCATTCTTCTGATAAACCGTTTCTCTATCCAGCCCCTTTTTCCCAGAGGCTTTCTCAGCGGTGGGAAGACGCCGTAAATCGCGAAAACCTTATGCTCGTTCACCGCCTTCGTCAGAACCTTCAGGATGAAATTGATCTTCGCCTCCTCGGTGGAGAGAAGTCTCAAGTATTCCCTCAGGATAATCTTGCCGTGAGTATTCACGTTTTCCTTCTTCTCTTCCTCGAGCAAATCGTCGAGATCGTCACGATTGCAGAGGATCTCGGCGTTCGCGGTTCTCACCGGTTCTACATTCGCGATCATCGTCGAATCGGTAACTCGTAAAATGATTTTCGACTCCTCTCCGATTTCCTTCCGGTCTTTCGAATATATCTTACAAAAAATTTCGCGAAATGACAATTTTTTTTTTTTAACACGAATTGCACGAATTCTGCTGATTTTCTTAAATCAGCGATTTTATACCTGCCAACCTTGACAGTGCTCTTCAATCGTACAATCAGCAGAGGTTAACGTTATTTGCCATTTGCGCGTCGTAATAGTTTTCACGTCGTTCGGGCCTTCCAACGTACGTTCTGCATTCTTTGAATTTCGATCGTTCTCTCGAATGTCGGGGAATCCATGATTAGAATCTGCGATCAGATCTTCATCCCGATCTATGTGCTCGTTGTTTCGCAAAAAAGTTGCACTGTCATTCGTTTGTCGCATCGTGCAGCTTGTTTATCGGCGAGAAATTTGTATATTTTAGCATGTTTTGTTTGCGTCGGTCTTTTCACATTTCAATTTATAATAAATTTCCGATCAAAACGTTGACATCATTCAGCGATGGTATTGACAATCGATAGATGCGCTTCGATATTGCTATACGTTCAGTGTACATGAAAGTATTTTTTCTTTTTTCCTTTTTTATTTTTTATTTTTTTTTTTTTCTTCGTTAAGCTTCGATAAACTGTTCACTTTTTATTATTCTGTCCCACGTATCTCTGTTCGTTCGATACTTTTTCACAGCCTCGTGCATGGAGTCGTTCAAAAATTTTTCCAGCTTTTGCTTCTTAAAGACTAGCTTTTGCAAGTTGATCGTAACCGCGCAGTTATTCCCAGTTTTCATTGGCTTTATCACTCGCACCTTTTGCTCGCTCCGGTTCGCTAGATTAGCGATTTTATTCTGAGGCTTGATACTTTGGATCGAGCCCAAGTCCATTTGAGGCAGACTTTCCTGCTCGCTCATCTCGTGAATTACATCTTTCACTGTTTTTAGCAAACGTTTGTTCTTCGCGATCCTATTCTCGATTAACATTTTTCTCTTGCAAGCACCTCTTTCGTCTTGTACAACATTTGTGAAATTGTAAGACCTTTTGGTATCCTGAAGAATCCCTTCCACGCCTAAAAAATAAAAATATATGAAAATGCAAAGCTTACGCATTATATAGAGGACTGAGAATAATAGTAAATGTAATTTTTCATAAAACAGTGTCCTTCGTTTACTGTGATAAAAAATTCCCAACAACTAAATGGTATTAAATCTTAATTAGCACATAATAAATTGTTAATATTAAAAGCAAAGTTATAACTCAATTAATTATAAAATTAAATAATTTTGAAGTACACGGTCCAAATTTTCCAAATCTTCACTATGACTCTCAAAGATACTCGTTTGAAGAAAAAAATTGAATTTTCATCAAAATTTTACCAGACTGCACATTTCTGTTACTTCTCATACGTTCTCCTTCAAGAAACATTTTGTCTTTGAATGCTATTTGTTTTTCACACTTGCCAGGGAATCGCGACGTACAGAATCTCATTCTGCAGTGCTTGTTCTTTAGATTATGTTTCTCCCTGAAACAGTTCATTTTTTTCGTTAGCTGTGCAACTCTCGCGGAAGCGTTTTCAACTTCTCTTCGTATCGATCGTTTCTTCAAACGGAATTCTGGGTTTCCATTTGAGCAAACGTACGTTTGATCAAACATTCTCGCTGCATCGGGTGCTCTTTCGTCGGGCTTGAAAATATGATCGTCGTTTGTGCACGGGTTACTGAAATTCGTTGGCTGACACGGTGCTGCGTTCACTGGTTTATCAAATTCACTTTCCAAATCGGTGCAAGTGCTGGACAAAATGAACGATATCGAATTTTTGCCTGAAGGCGGCGAAGTATCGTTTCTGAACTGTCAAGAGAAAAACAGAGAATCAGAGACATTTAATAGAAGGAAAAATAAAGATAAATCCTTAACTAAAAATAGTCGCAATATTTCACAAAACTTGAGACTTGAATGATGGGTTTTTTATTGTATCTTAAACTTTCCCGATGCAGGTTTTGTCAATATTAAAATGATGAAATTTCATCGAATTTCGTTTTAATATTATCGTCTTGTAATAATAGAATCATGGTATTATTTGTTATCACTGCGAACAATAATCCAAATCGTTTAATATCTATGAAGTTGTGTTTCTCTGACTTTATTAATCTTTTTAAATAAAAAAAAAAAAAGTGAGTACTGAAATAAAATTTCATTCATGATTCCTTTTTGTGGGATGACAGCTTTTAAAAGTTAACCTTTGTGAAATACCATACCTTGAATTTGCAATTGGAACTTGGGAAAAAGCATCGAAAATTACGGTCGTTGAGAAGGGTATGATCGATATCTTTCTGACAAACTAGTAAACTCCCTGCGAACGTAGTATCTCCAGAATTCCAAAATGAGCCAACGTACGCCATTCCACGCGACAAGTATGGACAAAAAGAATGTATATCGCTTAATTCTTTTACAGGCGATCATCAAATTTAGAGAGGTATTCTCGGAGAACGGCCGCCATTTGTCTGATTATTCCACTTTAATAATTTTGATTTCTTTTTGAAGTTGCCATTGCCGAATCATTACCGAAATCATGATTGTTCGATGTGATGGTCGATTAGATTTTGTTTCGGTGTCCTTTACAGGGAAATGAAAAATCGAGAGATATTATAACAGTCGGTCGTGTAGTTGTTTTTTTTTATTGATCACTTAAACGTACAGTTGAAACATAGACTTGGAGAGGAGATCAACAATGGAAGTAACGAGTGCGAATCACGAGAGGACATTTTTAATCACTTGGTTAATCTCAAACCAACGGCATACATGTCGGTGATATCTGACAGAACCTTGTTCTTTCTTTGACGAGGATATCTTCTCGGGACGTTACGATTTTTATTTTTCACACTCACTGTTTGATCAATCTTGTTTGTTGTAGAGAGAAGAGATGGCAAGGTTGGTGTTTCTGAAGCAGTGGCGGGCAAAGGAGCACTCTTGTTGTATTTTTTAATCGCCTCTCGCACCACTGTCTTAATTACCTAATGCGTGCAAGAATAGATATTACACAAATAAAAGTTAATCTGCAAAATTATGTCTACCTTCTCGTTGCTTGGCTTCAGAGGTTTTTCAATTTTCGGAGCCAGCTTTGTAGATTGTTTCTGGAAAGCCATGATCTTTGAAACTAACGACTGCTTTATAAGGGACGATTCTGTTCTATTACTACTCGTTCCAGATAAAGTATGCGATTTTCTCGGCACACGTACTACATTTCTCTGAGTATTCCCAATCTTTTCCTAATATTAGATTTCTTTTTTTTTTTAGTAAAATAACTTGTTAACTGGACGATTCAACGATTGGAATATATACCTGAATCGACGTAGGAGATTTTGATTTAACGTTAGGCATTGGGCCGCTCACAGGTGCACTTTTCACAGTCGATTCTTGCTTATCGATTAGCACGGCAGTTATTAAAGGCTTTGTGGGTGCACTCGTTGGCAGAGCTTGCCTCAACTTAGGCGAATCCATCTTGTAGTAAGCATAGAACTCCTGATCCAACTGTATCTCTAATTCCTCGATCAAATCAACGATCACTGGACCAATCTGATTGTGCACGGTCGATTTTTTCTTCGTCAAACAGGTCTACGATTATTTTTAAAACAAACAAATTCTAATTACTCTTTCAAAAAATGTAAAATTTAACAAAATAATATCTCAGGCTCCCAAGTTTAAGAAATTATTCATAAACAATTTAAATTCCAGTTTGCCTACCATTGGAGATTTCGAAACAAGGCTAACTTTCGACTCTTGGCTGTTCAAAATGGACTTCTTCCCGCAAGTAGCTATCCTAGTCCCTTGAAGAGACAGAGCTGCGCCTAGATACGGCTGACAACTGGGCATCCTTTGTTTGTAGGCCAGCTCGAACTGTCCCGTGTCCGCGCTTTTGTCTTCTCGATGATCGATAACCACTGTGAGAAACCGAAAAGAATAAAAAAAAGAAGAATCGAAGTTTCAAACAAATCGAAAGTTTCAAGCACCTTTTATGGTATCCTCTAGAACTTGCCTGCACAGGCGTGTGGTGACTTTGCTCGAGTAACTCATGTCAGGGTGGCTATTGATCTCGATCAGCCATACGGAAAAGTCATCCATAACCATAAAGTCAGCGCCGTACAGTTCGAAGCTATTTTTCCGACGGTCCATGGCTTCTTGGCTGGCCAACAAAGAGCCAACCAGGCCTTGCTTCATGCCAGGATAAATGATATCGTCCCACGCTTTGTCGTGTCCTTGGGACCTGCGTCCGAGTTTGCGTCAATTTGAAAATTTCAATTGGGATCACGCGACTGAATAAAAGCAGCGCTCTCATACTTGAGAAACTCCTTGAAGGTCGTGGCATCCCACATGTTGTCCGAGGGTAACGCAGGATTCCTATCGCCGCAGTTCGTGTACTTGCACTGGATCGCGTGATTGCACAGATGAATCGACTCGTGGAAGTCCGTCAAACTGAATTTCTGCGAGCAGAATCGCAGATAACTTTCTCTGCAAGCGCAAGAGGTACATAATATGTTACCATGAGTTTCTTCGATGCTCGCATGTCGAATATATCACTCGATGAATACAGTAATAGGGAAGCCATTTACGCAAACTGGGTTAGGAAAGATCAATTTCATAGCAGGTGAACTCGCGGGTGAACGATTTGCCTCAAGTTAGTTGGAAAACCAGCGAATTACTGTAATTCTAAATGTGTACCGAAGAAGTGGATCCTTCGTAGTTTGTAAACTATTTCGGATGCACGTTGACGATAATTGCGATACGACAATGCGTCTTGTGCGCGCAATTAAACGACCCAGATTTCTGCGAGCACGAGATAACGTGACACGAAACGAACAAATCGTTTTGAGTTACGTATACCTGTGCTTGTTCAACTAGTACACGATAATTGTAGCGGAAAAAGTTTACTTGTATATCCAGAGAGTCAGAGGCTGAGCACAGGTAATAATGAACCACTGTCTGATGTCGAATTTAGTGCTATGTATCAGCAAAGGCCGTTCTGTAAAGAAAGGGTATCAACTTGCTTTATTAAATTTCAGTTGAAAATGCTAATTGGTATTGTATCGTGCTGCAGCAATTACCAATGTATTTCTGTATGACGTAACGTGTGTCTGATTTATTCGATGGGTTCATCTTCGCCATTACATCTTCCAGTTTGTTCAAGAGAACGATTCCACGACCTCGACTTTTGTTTCCCGGTTTCATGATCCACACGTTCATCACACCGTCCATGTCGATCTGTGGCCAGTACTTCTTCATCTTCTTCAAGATATGCTTCGACGCCAGGAAGAATTTCTGTTCACACCGTGCTAAATTAATATAGTTCCGGTGACGTTACTTCTCAGCGATGTCGACAGATATCGAATCGCTTACTTGAAATGGCACATTGTTTCGAATGAAGAGAGCTTGACCGTGAACGATCTGATAGTACCAGCTGATAAACTGATCCCACTGATGTGCCCAGATCCTTTCCACTTCTTGATCGATATCCTCGTGCGATTGTGCACTAATGTAGTCGCTGCATCGCTTGATCGCGAATTCTAAAGCCTTCAAAGGCACTGTGCCAGTCGGCGCTCTAACAGCGCTCTCACCTTCGTCATTGATCTTGCTAACTAACCACTTTAACAGGCCTAGACACGCTGTGAATCTACAAGAATGAATGGGAAATACAAGTGAGGATGTTAAAAAAATATAATACATCTTGAATTTCTGCAAATAGTAGGTATGATTCACCGAAAATCTTCGATGAAAGCGTGCATCTGATCGCCCTGGCATAAATTATAGCAACGTGGAAAAAGGGTGTTCGCCACTCCAGCCTCGTAGTACCAGTGCATTTGCCTGACGTTCGAACACAAACCCACCTAAAGCAATCGATTTTCTTACAAGCGTGTATTATCCTCGTTCGATGTGCGCCTGACTGAAAGAAATCAGCCGAGGTCACTTCAGGTACCTTCGAGGTGAATCCTGCCCGGCAGTATCTGTTAAAAATTGTCGTTTTATTTTCCTGTGCTGGCCAACCGGGCCAGTCCGATCCGGTGTTCCAGAGGAAATCCACGGTGTGATTAGTGAGCATTCGAGAGATCAGTTGTCGTTCGCTTTGCTGATCTTTCAAATCGCCGGTGCCAGCCAGCAATACCACAGGACTTGCATCCACGTTCAAGTGTTGCTCGGCTGTTGGAAAGTCAATTTATACAACGTATCAAAGGATATCAATGTGTCTAAAAAAGGAAGAAAGATCTAACACGTCGATCGTCATCTATGAATATTTTATAATGTATAAAATGACCGTCATTGACAGAAGAAAGATATCGATACCGTTTTTTCTGAAAAACTTTTCGCACCATCCTCGCTTTAGCATACATTCTCGAATCACTCGTGACCTTCCGTAAATCATGAACGTATGATGTGCAGCTACGGCATCTTTGACCATTTGTTTGATTCGCATGAATCGTTCGTGTAACGTCGGCGGAAGTTCCGAGCTGAATTGAAGGTTTTCTGTACGACAGAAATGAATAATGTTAGTTGAAATACATGTTAGCAAAGGTATGTTAGAAGGCAAGTTTCGTATCGCACCTTGTATTACTTTCGTATCCGATACATCGATGTCTGGTGTCGATTTGTCGATTAAATCCAGCGATTCGTGCACGACAGGATGTTCTTCATTCTTGTTCGCTTTATCCGCGCTGGCCGGCTCCAAATTCGATAGCGCCTCATCGTTCGCTTTCATGTAGCGCACTTGCAAATCCGTAGGTTCTTCTGCACTGATGCACTCGGTTGGCCTTTAATTTCGCTTCATTGCAGTAGAGTTTGTTGGAGGAAGCACCGGGCCCAAATAGGTCAACGTTATTTTATCCTGGATCAGCTTGCAAGATTCGGTAGCAATTATTGAAATAGTGTTACGTAAAACGCGAGACTTTTTTTTTTTATTGGAATGAAAAGCTACGTTAACACCCTGCACGCGTCGAATTCAGACTCCCTCTGAACAGTACCTGTTGAATCCTCGACGTCCCATCAACATTCTTCTGTCTCACCCAGACAGAGGAATTACCTTTGATTTCTGTGATTGATGATCACAGCTGCGAATCTAAACCGTTCGACGGAGGAATATATCCTCGTTGGTTGCACGATTGCAGAGGCATCTCTCAGATAGATACGATCCCGAGCCTGAATCGTAACGAAGAATCAACGAGACGGAAGCGAAACTCCGACTAAACGTCATCGACGACAGACACGAGGCATGTGTTCGGAATCTAGAATTCCGTAGGCGTGCGCCCTGAAACTGTTTTAAACCACCCTAACTATTCGGCGGATTGGATAAGATCGCATGACTGTGTCCTCCACCGGTTATACTCGTCACATTACAAGATCCGTGAATGTTGGATCAGCTGGCTGATAAGAATGATCATTTAGAATCTCCAAAGATCGCGAACCATAAAAAATTAATCGGATTATTTCGTTTTTCTAATTATTTTATTGTCTGGAACTTCCTAAAATAAGGCATCTGATCCAAGAACATTGAACTCATTCGCAATTTACCACTAACGTGGTAGAATTTTTTTTAAAGTAACAGATTCAAATCGTTGTGTTAATGGTTGCATAACCGAAGTTTAGAGTGGGTAAAAACAGCGAGTAGGTGGGAGTTGTTGGAATAGGACGAGCGTACCAGGCACCCCTGCGGAACTTCATGACCACCGAATGCAGGCAAAGAAGCAAAAGCTATCGCGTGGGTTACCCTAACCACTTCTGCTCTACAACCTCTGACCCACTTATGCGAGCGCATCTTGAGGCTCGCGTGAAGAGACGACCTGACGAATCACTTCGACCTGCTATCGCTAATTGCCCGAGTTCGATTTCACGCTGATAATTTGTTGAAAATACACGATAACAGCGTTATCGTGCCATTTTGGAATTCGGTCGATCCTTACGCGCTTTTGTTATCGGTCTTCCGACTGTGTCTGATGGTCGCGTGAGATAAACGCGAACGTCAAAGAATTATTGCTTGTAAGATAGCGAGTACCTTGGCAGAATCGCGAGACCATATCGCGAATATGTCGGATAAACAGCCATTATTCTTCCATGGTCCATTTCGTGATTTTGTATTAATGCTGTAGAGTTTTGGGAATTGCTTACCATTAAATATAGTGCAATATACGTTGTGGGAAATCATAGAATACAGCTGTGCGACTGCATTCGTTTAGGATAGGGTACAGTTGTATGTTGTTGCAATTCTTACTGGAATATTGAAAATAGTACGAGATAAAGATGAACTCGGAGAAAACGAATGGTTTGATGGATAAACATGTCACTGTCGGTGACAGAAAGTATTTGAAAATTGTGAGAAATGAAGTTGCTCGAGTTACCCGACCATTAAAACTGATAATTTGTTTGTGGAATAATTTATAAATCACTGTTGTATCAACATTTGTTTTAAGTACAAAGAAATGCCGGGAATATTATTAAAAAATGAATATTATTGGAATAAATGAGAATTGTGTTCATTCATGAATGGCGCGCCATTTCGAAGAAGAAACTCGGACAATTTATCAGTCGGTATAACAGTTCTCATAAGACCGATCTATCTTAACCTTTATGTCGAAACGCAACGAAGTAGAACTATTCTTTACATTCCACGGCAACAGTGCGTATGTGTGACAAATATGATTCAATTAATCAGAAACTTCGCCCATTTATTATTCACAGAAGACTGTATGGAAGAATATTTTGATGACTTAAATTTTTTTCATGGTGAGTGCTCAAATTTTATACATCAGCGATCAGTAAATTCTTAATTATATTTCTTAATTATAAAATTATAACAAATTCGTTTTTATTCACATAGTGATCTGTGCACTGTGATCAGTGTCCTGATCACGTGACATCGTTACAATTAAAACAAAGTACTAAAGTTTAGAAATAACACTTTTATTTCATGCATCTTATTTATTTTATAATTATCTTTATGATATAATGTGTAATTATACAATTAATTTTTTGACATGTTAGACCCGAATTTAAGCATAACACAACTTTATTTATAAACAATTATAAATAAAAATTTCTCGCAATTAAAATAGAAATATGAGACCTAATTTCTTTTTTACTTTTACAGGAGTCGAACTTTTACTCTTTTAATTGTATTACGGCGTATATCGCATTGAAATTAAATAGATTTTTGAACAGTCGAACTTCGTAGTGTGAGCGCTCGACGTCGTTCAATTTTTTTTTCCAACGATAAATTTAAAGTCATTATTCCTTCGTAACGATTTAAATTAATTTCCATAAAAATTAAAATGAATTTCTTGCGAAAAGGATATGAATCATTTCAAGTAAAACATGAAAATATTGAACATGTTTCAGTTGGATGCTTCAAGTCAACACTGAGCAAAGTTCTAGGTCTAGGAATCATTAGTGGCTCGTTTCTCGGTTAGAAAATTTGTTTTTATGTAACGTTCAATTACCATAGATCATAACTGTATGCATAATTAATTTCGTACGTAACATTATATTGCCTATATTCTCTTTTTTCAGTTAAAGTACCACAAATTTTGAAAATTCTTAAAAATAAAAGTGCAGAAGGTATCAATGTCTTCAGTGTATTACTGGACTTATTTGCCATCAGTGCAATGGTATCCTACAGTTTTATCAGTGGTTTTCCATTCAGGTGACGTAGTTAAATATATAAATATTTTTTATATTTTTATGTACAGATATTATGATTGATTGATGAATGATTATATTTCAGTTCATGGGGTGATGGAGTTTTTCTAGGTATACAAACTTTAGCAATTGCAGTTTTAGTCATGCATTTCAGTGGTGATACAGTTCAAGCAACTGCATTCCTTGCTACTTATCTAGCAGTATTATTTGCTGCTAATAGTGGGTTAACCTCAGTGAATGTTCTTTGGGTTTGTCAAGCAATGAATATACCCATTGTTCTTGTTAGTAAGGTATGTTGTCTGAAAATTATATAATCTAAATACAGTTAGTGTATTTAGATTATAAATCTAAATACAGAAGACATATATAATAGTTTTATGCAATTTTTAGTTAATGCAAGCCTATACAAATTACTCCAATGGAAGTACTGGTCAACTATCAGCAGTGACAGGTTTTATGCTCTTTTTTGGATCTCTTGCAAGAATATTTACATCTATCCAAGAAACTGGAGATGTGACAATGATATTAATGTACATATGTTCCACTACGGCAAATGCTGTAATAGCTGCTCAAATTTTGTATTATTGGAATACAGAGAGTAAAGATGCAATGAAATGGATAAAATATAAGTAAATTGATAAAATTTGTTGTAAATAATGAAGTAACAGAAAATCAAAATAAAAGAGAATATATACAGAGGGCTGGAAATAAATGATACTTGCATTCTAATATTGAGAATGAGAACAATATATTTAATAATTAATAAATAAATATATATATATATATAATAAATTAATATTTTGGACATACGGAACTTATTGTTATTATTTATTACTTTATATTTGTTATAAATATACTGTAAGAATCGTATTTGTTATTATTTGTTAAACGAGGATGAATAATCTGGGTATTTTAGTGAAAATGCTTCATTAACAAGAAAGTGTATTTCAAATTGACCGCCGAACCGGAAATGATATCATACTCCATCTAGCTACGGAAAGAGAAAAGGGAAAGCGAATCACGCAGGCTCCGAGTCTCTCATTTCCGCTTTTGTCGCATCGTGACTTGTGCAGCGTATGGTGAAATATAGGCGCGCAGTTGTTTAGTCGTCGACGATGTTACATAGTGAGCAGTGATATAATTGGAAAACACGTTAACAAATCGTCGGAAGATAATAACCGAGCAACGGTGAGTAATAATTCGGGTTTTTTTTTGGCCAGTCAGGCATGCCCATGAAAGAAATGGGTGTGGATGAGTTTTGGAAAGAGGGCCATTTGGAGCGTCATGGCGCCATCAGCCTTGGCAATTCGGCTTCCCGACGACCATTTTGTTATCGATAAATCAATATAACGCGCCTTTCGTCCTATGTAAGCGTTTCTCTTGAGTAAACGAATATTTCACAGATTTATTCCGTTACGTCGTTTATATGATCTGCCAGAGGAATATCAACAGATACAGGTAAATTGTTCAGGGAACCGGTTTTTGGTAATTTGCTTTGTCTGAGCGCGTTCTTGCGCAGAATACCATTCCCTTTTGGAGATACGATTTATGGCCGACGAAACCATACAAAAACCGATACGTTTTTACTGCTATATCATTCGACCGATCCTTAGACGATTGAAATACCAGAATTTTCTGGATATCATCGTGGAGAGCCGTTTATCAATTACAAACACGTGTCCTTGGCTGTTGGATGATGTCTTTTTTTGCATGCCAATTTCGGGCAATCGATCAGAGGCAGCTATTAAAAATTTTTGCCAATATTTGAATAATATCTTGGATATTGGGGAAAAAAGAGAAAGCATTACGAATCCGTCGATTTTCATAGTATTGCAGGACTAGGTTGCTTGCAGTACTGAATCAAAATGGAATCAATGGATGCGCGTCTTGTGGCGCAAGCATTGAACTACCATGGCCAACAGTTGCAGAAAGTGTGGGAGGGAGAACGCAACGAGAACGAGCTGGCCATGCTTAATCTTAAGGAACCAAACTTTGAGATCTATCAACAACGTCAAAAGACTCTGAGGTACGTTTACGTTAGATGGATACATTCCTCGACATTTTTGAGAAATAATCATACATTCCAAATGAATCATACATTTGAACTTGTTCTTTGTTCTGTAACAGTTTTGGTGATAGAGGAAAAAGGCTAAAGCTACAGCAGTTCCTTGCAAAGAAGGCAGATGCTCTTTATGATAAATCAAATTTGGAGAAAACAGTTGAACCTATTAAGCAAGAATTAGGAGATGAAGGTACAATTTCACTTTTTTATAACACACTCTAGCATGACTCATCATGTATTGCGTAATGACGTGCAATAAATCTGTTGTGCATATTGTTTCAGAATTTTATGCAACAATGCCAGGCCTTGATACTTTTGTCACCATGGAAAAATCTCAACGTATTCGGAATTTTTTGGAGGTGATTATCTATTATTTTAACAATTTATATGAAAATAAATAACTTGATAACTAAAAGACAAACTTATAAATAAATATATTTCTGTTTAGAGTTTGGTCATTGGAGATGTTATTTACGCGCAAGTGATGGGTAAAAGTGCTGCTGGGCTTCTTCTGAAGGTGCTTTGCAACTGCAGCGATTGCCCCAGAGTTGTTACTGATCTAGGAGTTAAGGTTAGTATTAAGTTTTTCATTAAGTTATTGTAGGGAATGCATCCCGCTGACTTTGGGCCTACAACCAAGACCAATAAACACCCTATTGCGAATATTACTTTATGGAATTGACTAGTAGCCGAACGGTGTATATAGACTTACCTTCCCAATCACGTGACTGCCAATTCTTACATAAGGCCGACATAGCATACAAGCTCCCTCTTTTCTTCTGTTTCTGTAGTCGACTTGCACCGTTTACATCCATGCGCGAGACTCCCAAAGTTATTTATTATAAAATATCCGTATAATCTCCAATTTAACGTGTTTAAAAATAATATTTTTTTGTAGGCTCTAATATTGAACACGGCCACAGTGCCGGCGGTGGACAAGAAAGGTGTAACAAGAGGCTACATGGCAAATGACCTCATCTGCGTCGTAGTCAGTGAAGTTAACGTTGAAGCCGAGCGAGTTGTTGCAGTTATGAACGTACCTGCCCGAGAAGGGCAAGCACCACACCCACCTATGGGACTTATCCATTCTGATGATCTTCCAGAAGCTTATAAGTAAGTAATAAAAGATCTGGATAAGTACGTTTACTCCTTGTATTTATAATAATGCTTCACTAACTCTTGTAAACTGATATGTATATCACTATAGGAGATTTTGTATACACGATATATGGTAAAAGTGTCTTGTGATGCATCAGTAGCACTTTTGACTCAAAATTTTTATTTATATTACAAATCGTTCTCTGATCATTTGCTTATTGCGATATATACTTTGAGAGCACTTGTGCACTAACAGAAGGCAGGGAGGGGGGATATTTTCTGACACTGGTAGTTTCGAATTTAGGATCAATATAACAGTTTCGATCGTGATCGAAAATGCATCTTTTGTCGACGGTGTAGTTATTGTATTTGTAATTTGCATAATACGCGACAATACAGATTTGCATCTTTAGTGTTTTGTTTAATATT
The DNA here is from genome assembly GCA_030673865.1 of Melipona bicolor. Lineage (NCBI taxonomy): Eukaryota > Metazoa > Arthropoda > Insecta > Hymenoptera > Apidae > Melipona > Melipona bicolor. The sequence continues at coordinate 3,061,577 of JAHYIQ010000023.1, read as the reverse complement.
TTTCGTTATAAAAGAAGGTAAGGAAAATGGTACGGTGGCCAAAAGAAGTTGAGATTTAACAGACGCACTGTGATACTAACAAAACAAGGTAAATTAGATTTGATTCCTCTTACACGTTTTTATGAATTTAGGTGCCAGACACTCTCAGTAACGTAAAAAGTTGATAGTCAGTATGATGATGAATTTATAATGTGATACAAATGATTCAAACCTTGAGCATTGGTTGACATGGCTCTGTTGCGCACAATATTCTATCTACGTTTGTGATATGTTACTCTCAAAGCACCAGCCAAACAATGGCGCCAAATGACATCAATGTCTTTTGAGGTTGCATTTCCAGTATGAGATGTTGAGCCTTGGGTGGCCAGAGTGAGTGCTGCAGACGGTAGGTATAATAATGATTTCCTGTTGTTTGGTCTCTTATCCTAAACGAATAATAAAATAAGTAAAGAATAAAGTATTTGAAAAATATTATATAGTAGTTTAATATTACATTAAAATATTTCCATATTTGTGAACCTCTTATTCGAGTTTAATGTGTAGTTAAAATGCATGATACATCAATGTATTGTCGATGTTTCGTATGTAATCGCGTGACGAAGTTGTAGTAAAATTTTGGACTACTGAAGAAGTTAAAGCAGAGACCAAATAACTAAAATCTTAATCGCCCGAAACCTTTACCTTTAAGCCTCAAAAGAATTGCGCCTTGTCATAATAATGCCTCATTTAAACTTACAGCTTAAATTGACAAATAAAAAATATAAAAAAATGATGTCATGTTTGAATTGACACAACAAAATGCAAAAACAGGCGACAGTACTACTACATATATAAAAAAAAATTTTTTTGGTCAACTTATGGAAGATAAAATATACTCAGGCGTGGCTCCCAACCTATCCTAGGGCTATGCAATTTATTTTATCGCACCAAAAACTTATAAAAACCAAACCACCATCGATTGATGATAGGCTGTGTGCTTTTGTGTTGAGAAATCCTCTGATTACAAACATGATACAAAATACTAGAAATATACGTCTTAGCGGTACATGAAAGGTGAGAGACGAGTTTACATAATAATGAGGTTGTGTACCATTGTAAATTTATACATAAGAAATAATCTGGTAATAAAGGAAGTCTACCAAACTTTCTGCAATGTATACCCGTTTCGGACCCCTGCTGCTTGTTAACGGTACAAACGTAGATTTTGATCGACTCTAATACCATGAGGTGTGTGATAATGTCTTTATTCTAAATGGAAGAAACTTTCTTTCGCTGAAGCATCTTTGGCATTAGTGTCGTATCGTTGAATAATTCATGTAGATCGAAAAGAAGATGAATGATTACGCAGGGACGAATAAAATGATGAAGGGTGTGGTGTACATTAGCATATACAAGGAATAGCAGCACGAAGGACATGCATATTGATATGCATGAATATACATACATACATATAATATATAAATATATATAAGACGACAAGATGTCGAAAAAAAAAAAAAAAAGACTAAGGGAAAACAATCAGATCAAAACAGAAATCGCCAAGAAATGAACCGAAGATTTTATGGAGATTCGGTCGTCATGATTATCAAGTCTTTAGTTTTACCGTTAACGAAGTAGCTTTGGTATCCTCTTTTTGGCAAAGGACAAAATGACTTTTGCATCTTGATAATTGGTCGTTTCTCTTTGTGGTGTAGGAAAGCAATGGACAACAAAGGACAGTCTTACGAAGCGATGTTGGAGAATAGTACTGGCTTCAACAACCCAAACAACATTAAATATCTTTGCGACTTGATGGGTCTCGGTCAAGAAAACCACTCCAATATGGTTGGTTTGAGGTAAAGTATTGATCCTCTATATATTCATTTCCTTTTATTGTAGTTGATCGATTAAGTTTCCTTACCATATAACTGGAAAAAAATTTTTTTTTTTTTTTGTTACAGAGAAAGATTCCCACCGAATGAATATGCATCCGAATTGAGACAAGCGCAGGCCAGTAAGTGGGCATTCCGAAGCGTGGCCGAAGGTATAGATCATTTCAAGGCTGGACGTCACACAGAAGCCTTCCAGTGTCTCAATAAGGCACTTACCGTAGACCCACGAAACGTCGAAGGTTTAGTGGCACGTGGAGCATTGTAAGTCGTAATTTATATTTTAACATTTAAATTTATCTTAAATTACCTATACTTTATATTACATATGCTTTACATATACCTGTCTTTGTTGTTACAGATTTGCTAATAGCGGCAGTTTCAAGAAAGCGATCGATGATTTTGAGACAGCGTTGAAACTGAATCAAACTCATACGAACGCTCGTAAATACATGGCTGAGACTCTGGTTGCTCTAGGTCGAAGTTACGAAGATGAAAAGAAGTACGAGGAGGCTCAAAAGGCGTACGAAAATTGTTTGGCGATTGCTCCGTTCCACGAGGAAGCTAGAAACTCTATCGAGTACATCAAGTCTAAGACGTTAACATCATCTTTGAATCCTTTGGATACATTCAAGAGTTTCGAAACTGAGAATGATGTCAGCGACAACAAGAAAGAAAAGAAGAAACGCAAGAAGGAGAGAAAATCGCGTTCGAAGAAGAGACAAAGATGGAGTTCGAGTTCGAGTTCATCATCGAGTGGATCTTCAAGTTCCAGTTCCTCTGAGTCAAGCAGTTCTTCTTCATCCGCAAGTTCACGGTCAGCGTCCCGATCGCCTAGTCGCAAGCGAAAACACAAAAAAGATCATCGCGGTTCGCTTTCACCTCTCAGCAAACGAATGGCTCAATACAACAATCCACCAGCTGCTACCACAGCTGCACATGACGTAATCGCTCCAGTGTCTTACAGTTCCAACACTCGCGATAAGATGGACGATTACGAGATAAAAGTACGGAAATTCCTAGAACAGACTAAAGATGACTCCGATTATGAGGATAAAGTAAGAATTACAATTTTTCTTCTTTTTTTTTTTGTAATCTATTTCTCTTTTCGTAATTCAAGTATTATTTTTCTTTCTACATTATTAGGTCAGGAAATTCTTGGAAGAAACGGCTAGGTGGAAGAGGGAAAGGGAAAAGGAAAAGAAACATTCAGAAAGTGAGAAAATGAAGAAGAAGAAGAAAAAAGAAAAGAAAGGAAAAGACAAAGAGAAAGAGGATAAGAAAAGTAGGAAGAAGAAGAAGAAAGAAGAGCGAAAGAAACGCAAAAATAAGGACAAGCTTGAACGTGATTTAGAAGCTTTAAAAAAGTCTTCGTTGCCGGATTTAGAACAATTGGAATCAAAACTGAATGCGTATTATGCAAAAGTTGAAAAAGAAACTGCTGTCTTGAAAAGGTTGGAACCTTTATGGCCAGTTCGTGACCATCTTTTCCGTTTTGGTTGTTTAATTTTACGAAACTTTTGTCTCTATTCATAAAGACGATGTAGATACTGTTTTCGTTGCTGCAGTTAGTTTCTGTTCCCTTAGCTAATTTTCCGTGGTGAATCTAACTTTTTAAAGATACATGAATGGAACCGCGGGTTTTAACCTATCGTATTTTATTTATGTTTTTATATTTACTAGGTATGTAGCTCAGTATAATGACATAGCTTCCCCTCTTAGCAACGCGGAGAAGCTCGCTGAAAGTTCACGAAGGGAGGAAGAGCTGCGCAGAGAGAGGGAGAGAGAGAGAGACGAAGCTTCAAAGGCGTATCACGAACGGGAAGCTAGAGTACCAATGACCGCACAGCAACGCAAAGGTAAGAATCGAATCTGCCGCAGGAAAAAGGGTGCAATCTGTAATTTCTGTATCTAATACGTACTCGTTTTATTTTACAATTTCTTTGTACAGAGATTCAAAGGAAACCACTGACAGACATATTTGAACAAGAGTCGCAACTGATTCATCCTGAACCGAAGTTACCTACTCTCGACACGGCTGCATTAAATGCGAAATGGAAAGCCGCACAAGCTGCTAGGTAAAGGAGTTTCTATCAACTCTAAAGTTACATTTTAAGTTACATTTTATCAGGTATCAGTGTGTACCACATTTGAACGTGGTTGTTTTTTTTATTTTTGACAGACAAAAGGATGTTCTCCCACAAAAGTGGCAAGATGTACCACCAGAGAACAAAAAGATGCAATCCAATGTAGATAGCGACGAGGACGATGATAACGAGCTCGAAGAGAAATTGCAGCGTGCGGCGTTGGAAAAATCCATGAACATACGCAAGCAAATGCAGCGTGAACTCGCAGAGAAGAGAGCAGCGGCCGCTCAGCCAATGTCCGCGCCGACTCCACCGCCATTGCCCAAAGAACCTCCGATGCCTAAACAGGCACCGGTGAAATATCCCACACCACAACCGCAGAACAAATTCCAGTCATACAAGGATCCTTCTATATCTGCACCGCAAACAACACCGACAAAGTTCAGTTCAAACAACAACCTTGGCGGCAAGTTTCAACCGATTGGACAGAGTGGTAACAGTGGTGCTGGCCATCCACCAGAACCACCGCGCCCGCCTCCACCAGCGAAAAACCAAAATCAGGCCAAAGGACCCAGAACAGATTCTGACAGCGAGACAGAACGACAACATAGACAGACGCCCAAGAAACGCGAGTCAACGGGCAGAGGAGGAGCTGTAACGAAACGAATGAGCAGAGACCGGCCAGCGAAACGTTCTCGCAGTAGATCGCGCAGTGCCTCCAGTTCAGGTTCTTCGAGGTCTCGTTCTCCAAGAAGAAGTCGTTCAAGATCCTACTCAAACCGCAGATCCGGAAGTTACGAGAGAAAATACAGCCGATCACCATCAGGCACTTACAGTAGATCGCGTTCTAGATCGCGTTCTCGATCCTATACCAGGAGTCGTAGCCGCAGCAGGTCCGGTGACAGGAGTTACTACCGCAAGAGACAATTTCGGCCGTATAACAACCGCGGCACCTACTACAAGCCCCGTTTCCAGGGCTTCAACAATCCGAACCATCGTGGCGGTGGTAACAATTTCCAAAATCGTAACCGATTCTATAATAATCAGCATAACAATCGCTTTGGCAATAGACGTGGCGGTGGTTTCAATAATCGTGGTGGTGGACGCGGACGTGGTGGTAATCGTGGCGGTCGATTTTTCCACGGTAAGCAGGGCTTCCGCGACTTTCGAGATAGGCGAGACTTCAGAGATCGTCGCCCCGCTTCCCGCGATAGATACAGCGATCGTAGTTACTCGCCCGACCCGATGAGAAAGGTCGACGAAGCGAAGGAAAAGATCAACAAGATGCTCGAGGGCGGGGACGACGTGATGGAACATCAGCAGGGTGGCGGAGGATCGAACGTTCCTCCGAGTAAAAGACAAGATGGGCCTTTGAGCGAAGGTGAAGAAAGAGACGACGATGACTACGAGAGGTGGGGAGAGGGCGAGGGGGGCGACACAGCTAATAAGGTTGGTTAGGTCTCTTCTGTGTAGGCTTTCGCGAAAGAATAGCCTATCTTCGTGATGACGATCTTGATAATCCGGATGATCATAATATGGAATAAATAATGATGAGGATAATGATGATGATGATGATGATGATGATGATGATGGTGATGATGGTGATGAGCCACACGTGCAAGAAACACGCGACCTAGGAGCCAACTAACTCTCATTTGTTGTTAGAATGAGGTCGGACCTGTCGACGATAACCTGGAAGGCAAGGAGTACTTCATTGAGCGCATGAAGCAGCGAAGCAAGAATGTTTTAATGCAGAGAACCCTTGCTGCTAAGGTTTGGTAGAAACCCCTGTTGCCGTTGCTGCTTCTTCGATTCTTCTCCTTCATCTGTGATATAGTTACGTCTCCTCAACGTTAAACATCGACCGGATCACGTGAGACATAGACTTCTTACTGTATTCTTGTACCGAACGCTCTCGGTATTTTAAAGCAGAATGTGTAGAGGGGATGTTGTATCGTAAGGGAAAGCACATAACACAGCTGGTCATAACGATTGCGAGAAATGTACTTTTTTTTTTTTTTTTCCTTACGAGATACTCTTTTATTTCTATCAAAGAATTAGCAGTGAACGCGTAAAATGCAAAGTAGTAATTATATTACGATAAAGAGTTGTGATCGATTAGCACAATCGTTCATGAATATTTAGAGAGTAAATATTTGTGGTAATAATATACACATAAACGTGCGTTTCTCGCTAACACATTTGTATCGCGAACTTAAATATTCACAAGTTTATGGCGCTCCCCTCCGTCTTTTTTTTTTTCTTAATTGCTAACAAAAAAAATTTTTAGACATCTTTCGACATTAGTACTTATTTCCGTGACGTAATATTTTTTCCTATTGCAACAAAACTGTGTTGTTCATAAGTATTAAGGAAGAAATTGAAAAAAAATAAAAATGAAGCTTATGTTGTATTTTCGAAGGGAAGTATTTGGTCGCTGTATCTGAATGTATGCGAGTGGCTTTTCATTATCATTCATTGTCATGATTGAAGAATCTTTAAAAAAAAAAAAAAAAAAAAAAGGAAATGAGAAACGATGATTCACTTCCGGTCCGAAATGTTTCCCCGCATTGATTTATAGCAACTTTCGAGATAATTGTACCTCGCGTTTCAAACTTTCTGCGTTTGATGAGAAGAAAAAAAGCTGTAATCATTTCACGGATATCGTCGATTTTCTGGTGAAAAAGTGAATCGTTGAATCGCGAATCGCCAACGCGAAGAACAGGAGACTCTCTCTTAGTAAGGAATATAGTTTTTTCCCCTCACGTCGAAGCATCCTTGAATTAATATTATTCATGATTGCTTTATTTCGGAACACACGTTATCACAGGCCCTCTCTTTATTACAAAAAAAAAAAAAAAAAATATTTTAAGGTATCATACAAATAATTTACCTAGTAAGACACTTATATATGTTGTATGTAAACGAGTTGCTGTACAATTAAAAGAAGATCCGCAAATACATAACACTAAAAATATGGATGTCAGTGATTATTCTTCGACGCCTGCTTCTTCTTTTTTTGCAATTTACGTCAGCGGACGTGACGTTTCCCCACGTTCGAGTTGGTAACACGAAACTGGAAGTCGGTGACTCGTTCGACATCTATTTGAGATTAACGCCCGCATCAAGCTATATCAGCCAACAACTTGGTTTCATTTTTTTATCTACGCCGATGCGCCACTTACCTCGTTTGGTGGTACGTAGCTTTATTTTGCACGATTAAAACTGGTTCTCTTATTGATAGTAGACCGATTTGGCTATCGCTGTGCCGCCGACGGGTATTTAAACTTGCAGCCGCGAATGTCACTTGCATTTCTTCGTTGCCACTGCGAGGAAAATGAAGCATTTACCGGTGCGTTTCGTTTTGCTTCTTTCGAATCTGTTTCTGCTCGACTACTTGGCCATGGTAACAGGAACGATACTCTTTAGTAAGTATAACTCTTTCGAATCCTTTAATTCGCGGTTAACTCGATTAAGATTCAGAATTTTTTCAATGGACAAAGATAACGTTAAAGAGTTTAGAATTTTTTTAACGAACAGAGTCATTTCCTGTGATTTTTAAGGACCGGAGCTCGTCGTCGATGACATCTGCGGGGAAAACGAAATTTTCAGTTATTGTTACGCGAACCCGAGTTGCGAAAAGAGTTGCGACAATATCGACGTGTGGGAGTCGGTGCCCTGCATCCGGACGAAAAATTGCTTGAGCGGTTGCATCTGCGAGCAAGGATACGTACGCGACAAGAGTCAAGGAGTTTGCATTTTGGAGAACATGTGTCCCAGAGTCAGGCATTAATCTCACGGACGAGGCCGATGGTTTGTGTCATTTGATTTGGTAAAGACATGTCGATTAATATATTCACCACGTATTAGAAGATATTAGAAAAAAAAATATCAAAAACTAATTGCGTACTTTATACTCCTTTCGACAACAATTCTCTTTCCTTCTGCTCATTGCTCCTTTTATTCGCGTATTTTCGAGAAAAATAACTCGCATTCTAATCCCGAAACGATTTTTCACAGCGGCGTGAATAAGAGATGCGTAGACGCATTTTGGTGGAAGCTGGTGGGGGAATGAGGCGGCGCGCGATATGATAGCATTTTGAGATGGTTCAGTTCCGCGCCGTCTCACGTGCGCGACACATTTCGACAAACGTGGAATCGTCGGTGTAATAAATCGTGCGAAAGGTAATTTTGTCTTCGATTAATTTTGTCTTCTCATCGTCACCCACTCAGTGATACTTTTGCTAGCCCGTTTGTTTCCATTTGTTTTAAAATCTTTTACACGCTCGCTCTCTCCGACTTTTACTTTTTTCTTTTTTTATCGCGATTCGTCAGACGATAGAAATATAGTGCATCGAGTGCTTCTGGATACAATCGTCACGCACGGATATAAGAGAATCGAGCGGATCAGCACGAGCCGTTTCAACACGTAAGTCGCACAACTGATTGAAATACGTCGTCGATGATATTTTTATCGTTACGAGTAGCTGACGCGCGAAATGTATTCTTCGAAACGAGTCATTTATTAAAGTTCACTTACGAGCGCAGCGGTGACCGTGATTATTCTTGATCGAGCAGCCGAAAAAAAAAAGAAGGAAGGCTGCGGCCACCTCGATCGAGCATCCCCGTGGGTCCACGTCCATTGTGATTTTAATAAGCCTTATGCAAATTACAAATGAAATTGTCAGCGGCAGGCCCGCGGTCCATTCTTCGTCGTTGATGGGGACAATTAGAAGAGCTTTGTCCGGCGACCACGCGTTGTCCGGCTGCTCGGCAACTTGAGTCCCAACGAGAAGACCGCCCGCCAACCCCTAATGTTTGTATCCGGTCCCCAGGACGTTCACTTCCGAGCGATCCCGGAGTGTCTTCCCGCTTGCTGATCATCGATTTCTTCGGCCTCTTTGCTACTAATCGACGCAGTTGAATCAGTGTGCAAATTTTATTATTTTAGATACGAAATTTTATGCTGTTGGAAGGGCCTAATAATGTTCTGCATTTTAAAAAAATAATGCAATTATAAGAAGACAGAAGGAAAGCTCTTTCGCTGTTATGTTTCAAAAAACAAGGTACTTAAATTCCATTAGAAAGAAAAAAACGAACAAAAAGAAACTCGCGCGAGGTATTTAATTATTCCAGCCCTGTCGACGATATTTTACGATTCCGTTTATCCAAGAAGGAACATTCAAAGACTTCTGTCTTGTTTCTGGGAGACTGCAGGAACATCGGCGGACACGGATCGTTGGATTCTCGCAATCGAAGACGGGGGAGAGAAAGGCAGAGAGAGAGAGAGAGAGAGAGAGAGAGGTGAAGCAGCAGAAGTCACGAGGCTGGGCAGAAAAGCGGGAGGATGGTTGGAAATCGAACGGAATCATGGAGGCTGCTGGAGGTCGATGGTTTGGGGTGGAGATAAGTTTTTACGGTAGGGTTACTAACTTACGGACTCGGCATTGTCGAGTTCCCGGTGACGGGAGGACAATGCGCGTTCGGGACACAATGCTTCACTCTGGAATCTGAAGGCAGTCTTGACTATCAACCTGCAACCACCCCTCGCATCTGTGTCTACCAATACTTGCCCCTCTTGCACATACCACCCTTCTATTGCCAACCGCGTCTTCGCTAACCCCCCTCCCCGCGAGCGTCCTTACTTTCTCATTCTGTCATCCTTGGTCATCCTCGTCGTGAGGCTCAGCCAAAAAAACCGTGTTCCTTTGTCATCTTCGATTTTGGGGGCGTAGTGACGAAATGCGTTTGAACACATGTTGTAATATTTTACAATCATCGGTTGTCTTAATCCTTCGTGATTCCATGTTGGATTGGACTGGACGACGAGTTTATTCTAGTTGGTCCAACGTTTGATTTCATACGTATTATATTTATATCTTTACGTCACCCTAGCTTAAAGCCAAGTGCAGATTTGGCGGAGTGTAAATTTTTCAAAGATTACCTGCGATTGTCACTGTTTTTAATGGCGTGAATGAATTAAGAGAGGGGATCTGAGAAATAAGCAAACTCTTGAAAAACAAGAGAAGATGAAATGGCTGAAGATTTAATTATTTGTTACGAAGTATATCGGAAACTTAAACGCGATATTTCATTTTACCACGTCGAACGCGTAAGAAAATTTATAGTGGAAAAGACACGCACAACTCTGATCTCTCGTCTCGCAGCTAGCGTCCAAAAAGTCAAGGTTATGGGCGAAAGATGTAAAGTACTCGGGAACAGATGGTTTCTTCTCTGTTCGAGAAGATGGTGGTGGTGAACGTTGCAACTTGGCTGGCGTGGCGATCGAAGCGAAGGAAGAGGCAACGGAACGCGGTGATAAAGACGCAGCAAAGACGAGGCGCGAGCGAAGGCGAGGAGGACGGATGAAAGAGGGTGGTAGGAAGAAAGGGAGGCCGTGGAGAACAAGGGACAGACGGCCGAGCATTTCAATCGCTCTTAGGCTCTCTCTTTGGCTTGGCTTTTCCGTTCCTTTCTCGCACAAAAGCTACATTGTTTCGTCCCTACGTTCATATGGACGCGGGGCGAAAATACTCTCCTCTTTTCTGCGCCGGCAGCGCCGGGTACAACCGAAAAGCAGGCCGCAGACAGACACACATGCCGTACGTGACACACGTATGCCAAAAGCAACAACCAACGTCGCCTACCATCGTCAGCATCGTTCGCCTGGCATACAATCCTTTCTCGTACATTCAATGCTCGTCGCCCACTCGGTATCCTTTTGTCGCTGTTTATAGCTCTATAGGCCCCCGAGTGTTCCATCGTCCCGGGTACCTCGCCGAGTACTTTTCCAGCTTAATTCCGTATCGTCTAACTGGACCGTGGAAAGAATCGTCTGTTGGTCAGGAAACCGTGCATTCCGCGAATTCGCCGGGCTCTTCGTGTCTTTTTGCGCGCGCCGGCCGGATTATCCGGTGGATTCGCTTCGAACGTCGATACGGAGAGAAAGAGTTTCGTACGTCAGTTACGTACGATATCTTTGACCAGTTTAAAAACACTGGTAACTAGATCGAGATGAGAAAGTAAAAGTACATACGCGGTCACGATGTGAGACAATGTCTGACCAGGACGTTCCGGTGCTCCTTAACCTCTTGCGTGAAATCACTTAACAATTTAATAACAAATCAGCATATCGAATTAATCAATGGAGATCTTTAGTGTTGATATTCGGTATCAGTCACTTTTGCTGTGGTTTTACGCGTCGGACATGTTCTTTTCACTACCGTAATGTTATAAAGCAGATTGTTCGTATCTCGCAAACTTCATCAAGTAAGAAAATTTTGTGTTGCGTGCAGTAGTAGGTCATTTTGATCATTGTAAGGCTTTGTAATGAAATCACAGGAACGTAATACGTTTCGTCACGATATTTTACAGAATCTTCTTTTGTTCTTTCCTTAAAGTTGACGTAGAAGATATCGAGCGAAGCTGAATTTTCTAACGTAACAAATATTTCAATAGAAATACAACCCTACTGGTATTTTTTTATAACATTAAAAGGAATTTAGCCTTCGTTTTTTGATATTCTATAGATGGCTATAGACGGGTTCAATCAAAACCCATCTCTTATCGATCTTCAATAGGAAAGGCAATAGGTGTGTCTGACCATGAACGTCCACACTCCCTGAAAGGTAGCAGCCGCTTGTCAGCATCAACGTGAATTATTTCCGACGTACAATCCTAATCGAAGTTTGACGTAAGGAAGAATAGTGTTTGTCCCGACCACTTGTGGCTCTCTGGAAAATCCCCTTAACCGCGCTGACCGAGATTATTTTCATCCTTCTGGCTTCGAGATCCTTCACTTTGGGTTGCATACGTGCCCAGGTCGTCAAACTACCTTAAAAAAGAGAGAAGAGAAAGGCTTTTCCTGTCCATTCCCGGAATGAGTTGCAAATGATGAAATCGAAACGGTGATCACACGTTTGTAAGAACTACTGGCACGAAGAATTATTTCCTCGACGAAAGATCGCAGGAACCTCGCCGAGCTTAGAACGCTTTGGAGGCGGATACAGCAAGAGTGTCCTGCACTCTATTGATAAACTCTCTTTCAATAGACGCGGATGCTGGCCCCGCTGTTGAGTATCGATAATATTGAAACCCTGAATGCCGTTCGGTTGAATGTCACAATGCGCTCCAGTGATTAATAGACTTCCGCGACTTTTATCGAAATAAGATGTTGCTTTCTGACGCGCGCTGTCGCCTCCTCACTCGAGAAAGCACACACTGCACCATCGAGAGAGAGAGAGAGGGAGAGAGAACTTTGCCTGGAATTTCACGTTTCCGAGAATCTCAACAAGTGTCTTTCGTTTAACGAACAATTTTCAAGTTATTCGAAAACGTTCGCATCATAAAATTACACCAAACTTCAAACATCTTCAAGGATTGGATGTTTTGTGCATGTTAATTGACAACATTCGCCACATTTGTTTGAAATTTGGGGAGGTTTCGATGCACGAGACTAAGTTGGTTTTTATTTTATTTTATTTGGAGCTCCATATTTACAAGTTTGCTAGGCGGCGAGCGAGCTATTTATGAAGAGTTAAGGTGATGGATGCATGATGGAAGGATGGACAGATTTGAGGTAGATGAGAAAGAGAAAGTTGCGTTTTATGCGTTTCGTCTCGGAGTCACTGCCTAGACTCATCAGTGGGGACTGATGACAGCGACTCCTTATACTCCAAACGCTTGTTAGTTATTGTAATTACCCGCTACTAGGCTGGCCCAATCACCCATCCTAGAGGGTTCCGCACACTGTTTTGCTTAACCTTGCGCGCAGCCACTTGCGGCTTGTGCTAGTCAGTGTTCGAAACTAGTAGTCGAGGAATCATAGGCCGCTACAGAAATTAATTTAAAATTCAAATAATTCACACTCGAAAGCGGTATTTCTGCTAATCCACGTTTCAGTGAAAATAGAATGTTCAGCGTCTCGGAAGGAACCTGAGGATCCAAGAGCAACGATCGCGACGATTCCAAGAACATTCGACGAAAGTTTCACCCTCGCCGAGGGATGAGAATGGCCGATCGAGCCCCGCGCGTGTTTAGAAGTTGGGAAGTGGGGGAGGGAGAGGAACAGATCGGCGGATTACATCGTTGCCAAGCACGGCCGAGTTCTAATAGGTAAGTCAGGTACGCCGGATTACGTTAAACTATCACGAGCCTTCAAAGCGCGAGGCTCGCCTCGTTGTGTATACAGGGTGTCCCGTATAGGCGGCCCGTGGAATCACGGCGAAATGACGTAAAGCTAGGGGGAGGAGAGGAGAGAAGGCTGAAAAGCCGTACCCGCGGCAGCGTATGCAGATAATCGGTACAAAGCCTTTCGTCGAATGACAAAGGAGAGCACTGGCCAGCAGCCTCGTGGCTCTCCTGCATCTATATGCCAACGCGTGCATATACACGGTCGCATTCAGCCGGGTATTATTATACTGGGTGGCACGGTGGCGTGCTACTAGGAAAAGGCCCAGTTTCCAGGAGGCTTTATTCCGCTCGTCGAAACGAGACGAACCTCGCGGCTGCTGATTCTTACGACTTTATCGTCGTTTCGGACTCGTGTAACGTTTCTGGACTCGTGGTTTGCAAAGCAAAAGCAGCGGTCCAGCGCTATACATCGAAATATACAAAGCGTTCGACGTATATAAATATCTATACATAAAGCAACGCCTCTTGCAACAGCGCGAAAAATAATTTTCTGTCTGCTGTTGAAATGGAAGAGGCGAGTCTGCTTGTTACAAATGCAATACTCTTCGGATCTCTGCGAGGCATCTCTGGTATTAAATATTAAATACGCGAGACATATACTCGTATTAAGTGCAATTTTCATTTACACGTTTTTAGATTTGTTTCAAGTTTACTTGCGACAGTCTCTTTTGCATGATATACCTTCGCGCGCGACTGTAGCGTTCAGATCGAAATTTCGAGTCGTTATCATCGATTTCCTCGCAACGTATAAACTTTGACACTCGATTTGATGAATTTTATGACTCGGCTATCCTGGGCTACTGCGCGAGCCGAGGGGCACGATGCTCGAAAGTTCGACGGTGCGCCCGTAGATATTCTTCGCTCGGCGAAGAAACGTACATTTTCATCTGTCTACACGTAGACTCAGCGACCAAAGAGGAAGAGAGAGAAAGAGAGAGAGAGAGAGAGAGAGAGAGATACGTATGTACGCGTGTATATAGATCTGTATATATACGTGCAGGTATACATCGCCATCGTTCCGTGCTTTCATTCGTTCGCGGAAAGAAGTAAAGAGCTTTGTCGCCGCGGCATCAAAAGCTTGAATGACGCGTCGATGAAAGAAGGAAGTATCGGTACAAGAAACTGCACAGTGAATACTGAAAAGAATGTAGTCACGGGAAGAAGGAGGACGAGGGTGGAGGCACGGGAGAGAAGGAGTTAAAAAGGAAAGGAAAAGATAGCGAAAACGGGAAAGGAGAGGAGAAAAAAAGGGGAGGAGGGGAGAAAAGGACGGCGAGCAGAAAACCTCGCAGGGAGAAAGACCGATAAAAGTTTCTGCCTCGAGATGGATATTGGAAATACGTTCTTCCGCCCTTGGCCGATCCTGACTGTGTCGCCATTTATTAATTAATTCATCTCGCCCCCTTTTTGGAGGAAATCGAGCGATCACCGTCAGGCAGAGAGAATTTCAACCAACGATCGTCGCGACTTTGTTGCGTTGGCTGGTTGTCCGATTAACTCGAGGAAGACGTAGAGCTTGTACGAGCCGATCCAAGACACAGTGAGGAAAGGAAACGAAACGAAAGATCGCAAATAGCAGAATCAGATAGAATCAGTGAATTCCTCCTCGACGAATTTTTCTAAACGGACTCGTACCTCGCTTTCGACAGTTTGCGTAGGTTCTCGAGGCACAACATCGCTCGAACGACAAAGAAACAAGCCACTCAAGTTTACGTTTACGGTTCGACACGCTGAATACTTGGAATTTGGATTCCGTGGGAGGGGGAGTGGAAACGACGGAACGTTATATCGTTAACGCGTTATCAACCGTTGCATTAACGCGGCGCAGCGTCGTCGTCATCGCGGCGTTAAAACAATGCCAAACAGACCCGTTAACTCCCGAACACACGAGTACGGCCCGGTCCTTAATGGATCAAGGTGCTTAATTCACGAGTATCGACATAGGCGTCGGTGATAGAGCCCGATGGTTATAATGCCATACGATACACAAGGGGTGGCGCACACCTCGGTGTGTGTTCACCGAACGACGACGAAGACGAAACGCGGTTGTCTGCCAGTTGGTTCGACGCAGATGGTGAAATAGAGAGAAAGAGAGAGAGAGAGAGAGAGAGAGAGAGAGAGAGAGAGAGAGAGAGAGGTAGCGCGCGAAGAGCCTGGCCAGTGTGCAAGAGAATATACGGGAAGTCCCTGTCCACGAGCAACTCGCTCAATTCGCTCGCTCGCTCGCTCGCTCGCTCGCCAGCAGCGTCATCATAAGACCTCTTTGTTCTCCGGCAATTTCAGCGGCATTGTCACCGTCAACAATGTCCACTTGACATTCTCCTTCTCGCTCCGGCGCATTGTTAACCCATCCTCCCCTGCGCGGTCTCTCTTTCGATCATAAAGCTCGTAGCGCAGCCGGCCAGCGTGCGTTGCGATTCTGCTTGTGGACACGCCTTAAGGGGGGCAGGGACGGTCTTCTTCTTGGCCCGCGGACGATCGTGCTCGATTCTTTTTCCACTATGAATTGGGTTACCTTGACTCTTTGCCGTTTTACTTTGCGCGAACGGCGGAACGTTCTGCCTCGTCGTAACGCTCGTTTGAAACATTTCGTTCCGATCAAATTTGTAGATTTCAAGGACGAAAGGAAGCGATCGCAAGTTGCGAAGATTAATTTTTGCGCGATTTAATTTGGAACTTGGGGTTTTTCGTTTATCGTCTTAGCGAGATGACAGAATTGTAGAAACAAACAATTTGTTGTTTAGTTTCTGAGAGATTTGAGGGTAATTCGTGTACTTGGATCAAGACGGTTGCTTGGATCATCAGTTAATCATTGACAAGCTTCGATGTTCAGTGGAATCGCTACCTTCGACACTGATAGCACCCCATAATATATATTTCATATAAATTCTTTGCTAAACAACAAAGGCGCGCGAGAATTCCGTAATTCTCGGGAATCCCGAATATTTTCGGGAACCCGACCCTCGGATCCAAAGGTAAATTCTCAACCCGACATGTATTTTCGAGATCTCGCTCGCAAACATCTTGCAAACTTTTTTTACGCACGACTCGAGACCGAATTATCGATTTAATAATTCAATAATTCTCGTCGGAATTTTCGCGAAATTTCAAAGTGGTTTTCACACGGCAGAATAAATTCTTTCACGAACCACTGTATTTTGTAATTGTCCGATTATCTGCATTTAAATTACTCCGTCATCGGGAGGATTAATGGAACAACGAAACTTTCTACGCGCGTCTGTTCTCCACGTAACAAACGAAGTCACGTTGCTCGCGTTAGATCCATTATAGTCGTTCGGATTTCGTACCGGCCACGGCCTTCCCTCTTTTCTCTCCTGTCAGTGACCGGTGCCTTTCTTTCCACCTTGCATTCGCGCTTTTCGCGAATATCTACCAACCCTCTCTCTCTCTCTCTCTCTCTCTCTCTCTCTCTCTCTCTCGCTCGCTTTCCCTTTTTCATCGTGCCTCTCTTTGTTTCTCTTTGTGCCCATCTGTCTATTGTCCACATTGTTACGCGGTGGCATCCTCCTTCCTCGTATTGTTTCGGCGCATTGTTTGACGGTGGCTCGCTCGTTCGTCCTCCTCGGCCGACGGCGACTCATTGTTTTCTCGTTGTTGCGCGTCCGTCCGTCTTTTCGTTCGCCTTCCTCGAGCATTGTGAACTTTAGGCGTCGACTTCCGAGCCGCTTTCTTACTTTAGGGAATTAAGTGGTTTCCCGATGTCCGCCCAGCCCCCCGCTCTCCTCCGGCTAATACCGCTCCCGATCGTTCTGCAACTTGTCCCCCGATCGACTTCCTCTTGCTTGCGAGATCACCTGGTCCCCTCTTCTTCGTCGTCGTCTCGAAATTACATATTGAACTCTGAGGGATGACTCGCGACTTTAAGTGTCCACGTGTTGTTCTCGGTTTGAGAAAGTAAGTACTAGCGCTACTGGCTCGTCGAGCGAACTTTATGCGAATTTACGACCTTTATGAACTCAATTTTGTCATTTTTAAAATCTCCACGATACCTACTTGTAATTTTGAAAAGACCAAAACTGAGAAAGCTACACGCAGACAAGTCTCGATAAGTTTGCACTCGTTTGAAATGTTTAAATCGACTGACGAAAGAGAGAGAGAGAGAGAGAGAGAGAGAGGAGAGGGAGAGGGAGACTAAAAGTAGAATCCTATCGTTAGTGGAGATGGGAGGGTGTTCGAGTCTGCAGACCGTTCGAATGGGTTTCACCGTGAATACTCGGGGACATTTAAGTGTGGAGTTCATTCGAAGGCGCGTACACATCGGCAGAAGCGGAGTGTGCGTGTGTATATTTCGTGAGAGTGGTGGCGCTTTACTTATGGAACGCATTGTTCTATTGTGCACGGGAGATGAGCGCATTACTGTCCCTTGTCCCCCTTTTCGAGCAACCCCGGGACAATATCGTGCCGTCGTTAATCAGGCATCGTTCCTGGACGAGCCACATAGTAATTCGCGGAGGTTTATGCTCGCGGAGCACGCATTTAGATTCAGAGCCCCGCTGTAGCTGTGATACTAGCTTAGGCGTGATACTGGAAACTCGATAACGTTAGTTATAGACTTGGATTTAACTGTCCGGAGTGACGGTTCTCCGGATCCTCGACGATTCGGAATCTCATTGTCCTTGCTCCGCTGGCTCTTCGTTTTCGTCCTGATAAAAATTTGCAGACCGCTCGCCTAAAATTGACCGTCATTTCTAGCGCGTGGAACGTTTTTATATTACAATTAAGTGGCGAGAGAGATATTTTCTTTGCGATACTACCATTTGTCAGTGTGAAAATTATACATAGCTAGAATTAGAGCTTGTAATTCTAACATTTCGCTTACACCTTTCAAATTTTACGTACAGGAGGAAAATAAAAATATAGGGTGATTTGTCAATTACGATTCATAGTTCACTGACGGAATGTCAACGTCTAAAATAAAAATTCAGCGACCATTTTCTTTTCTTTTTCTTTCGATGTACGTGTAATAGTCGGAGACGCGAGTTATGAATCAGTGGAGAGATAATGGCGGTGACGGTGGAATGAAAAGGAAGAAAAAGAAGAAGAAGAAGAAGAAGAAGAAGAAGAAGAAGAAGAAGAAGGAGGAGGAGGAGGAGGAGGAGGAGGAGAAGTAGAAGGGTGCTCGTGCGTGTAAAACACGTATACGTGTATTTGCGAGCAGCAAGGAGTAGGAGATAAAGTGTTCGCGACGAATCTACGGAATGGGGTGGAAGCACAATGCTCCAACAATGACGCTATTGTGGAAACGAATAACACATAGTCCTGCGCTTTACCCTGCGCTTCGTCGAGAGAGTAAGCTGCACAGCTGAATCAAATGAATACGAGAGTGCCGTCGTGTATCGCTAAGACACACATCCACCGGTCTACGATACGCAAGAAAAATCTACGATCGAATCGAACCTCGAGGATGACGATATTGCAAAGGTAAAACCTCGTGTACGCGTAACATCGCGCATAGATAGTAATCGGACGTCAAAAGATCGACATTTTCTGTTACGATCGACGAGCATTCCTCCGCTCTGAATTTTCTGTGGTCTGTTAAATTTAATCGGAAGCAAGGAAAAGTTCGTTTCATAAAATTTATAGAAGCTTTTTTAACGTGAAATGCCAACATTGAACAGAGTCGACCAAGTCACTCAATTAAAATTAATCTTCAATTGTTGCTTTCTTATTTATTGTTTCGTTAATTGTTGTACGTTGCAGTTCGATTAAACAGATTTGCAACAGTTTAGAATCGATTGCTCGAGCGCACGATGGTTGGAATTTTCCGCGATCGAAACAGGAGATGCATCTTAGCGCGTTTGGGAGGCTGGTTGCCACGTCTTGGAAGTTTGAACGATAGCAAACAGAGGGTGTCGGCACGCCGTTGCCCCATATACGAGCGGGAATATTCGGAACACGCGAAGAAACTTACACAGGATAGTGGGTCGTGTAAGCCAGTAGTTCCGGTCGCTTATGCGTCAGACAGCATCGCACGCTGTACGCTGCTTTCAGGAAATAACGGATATGAATGCAGCGCGAGTCCTCCGGAGAACTTTGAGCGCTTTTATTCCACGGCATTACGTTCCTTGACACGAATCTTTCCGACGTGCGCTTTGAGCTTTCTTTCTGTTTCGCTGATAATGCGAAATTCTAATCACGGGGCGGGGCCGGAGGGCGCAGGCACGCTCCGTCTTGGCGTGTCTTTATTTTGACGAGAAGCCATCTCGAGAGCTGCAAGTTTTCTCGCTGTTGAAACCCTTGCAAAGAGAATTTGCTGCATTTATAATCTCTCGCGTTGACATTTCTATTTTTGTATGATTAGAATGATGTTCAGTTTTTGAAACACTGAAAATTGCCAAGTTCGTTTTTATCTCAGTACTTATTTTCTAGAAACGCTTCAGCGCTTTGACATTGTTAGTTTTCGAATCGTTGTAAAATACTAAAAAAAGCGGCGATAACGATGGCAAATTTCAGGCACCAAAGGAAAGAGAATTACTCCTGCCAACAATCACAAAACTGTAAACGAGAATAACTGTCTTGCACAATTTCTCAGTTGTCAATTTATAAATTATCCCGCGGCAAGTCCAGAAGCGTGGCGGACGATCGTGCACGCGCAGCGAGTGCAAAAATCTATCGGCAAGGGAAAGAGGTCCGTGAAAAATAACGATGCCGAGATAAGATGGCGGAAAAAGAACAGGGGTGAACGTTAGAGTGCACGTACGTAAGTAGAGTAGCATCATCGGAATGGCTCGAAGGGGGTAGAAGGTCGGCGAAGAGGTCCAGCGGAGGGCGATACCGCGGAGGGGGTAGGTACGTAGGCAGATTTAATTAGCATGGACCAACGGAGGCCCTCGGGGGTTGCCGGGGGTGCGGACGAGGGCAGTTCGAGCGTTAAAGTTAAATGACGGTTGGCGCGGTTGCTTATTCTTCCCGGCAACTGATGCTTGATAATCTGCGAAATCTCCCCGCCGGCTCTCAATTCTGCTCGATAGTTCGCTGCCTGTGCAGGCCAATTCTCTCAATGGAACAACTCAGCCACGGACTGACTGGCTTAATTGTAGTTGCTACGTCTCCTCTACCCCCGATTTCGCTTTTTTTTCCCTCTCCGCCTCCCCCCGCCCGTTCTCCCTCTATCCTACGTCAGGAGTCGTTTCCTTCGGCTTGACATGCGTTTCAGAGAGTATCCTCGTCCGTCCAGCCGCGACGACGGTCTGAAAATTTCCGAATAAAAATATTCATCGTGGCTCGAGCGAAGGGAAAAACGTCAACTCTTTTCCTCGATCGTTTTCTCGACCCAGAAATTTCTTTTTTCTAACCGCGTACTAAGTATTTTTTCGTTCAAACAAAATGAAACGTGTAAAAACGTGCAGGCGTCGGTATGTTTGACGTTTCGTCTGACGTATTATGTTTATCAAAGTGAAGAGAGTTTTAAAATACAAAGACGTCAAGTTTGTGCAAACTTCCCGCCATGATCTTAAATTTGATTGATTTTGATACGTTCGACTACCGATACCGCAGAGAGGCGCGCGATTTTATTTACCGAACGAAAGCTGGCTCTCTCTGTTTCTGCTTGGAATTTATTCAGCGAGCGTGCATTTCGCTGGAACATTCGGTGGAAAGGATCGTCATGCAATCGTGCGAGATCCGGCATTAACCTATTCCGCTTTGTCGCGTGCGTGTAGCACCCTTCTCCCTCCGGGGGAATCCTCCATCCCTCTTCCGCTCTTTTTCGCCGCCCGACACCCATCCCAGAGCCAGGATCCCGCCCGCGCCTCGCCTTTCCTCCGCAATTTTTCCGCCACATTTGCCTTTGTCTCGCGACAACAATGCATCGCCTCTACTGCGATGACATAAAAATATGTGCACCGATGTCTCTCTCTCTCTCTCTCCCTTCTTCTCTTTTTCACCCCGCTCCGCCTTCTCTTCTCTCCGTCTGTTACTTTTCCGCTTGTCTCTTCCACCATCTCCAGCCATCCACCCTCGACGCCACGCCGCGCTTTCCCGCTCTTCTTTCATCGCTCGTCATAGACGAACGTCTGTCGGTATCGCGGAGGCAGCCTCCGCCAGGCGCGAATTAATTCGGCTTGTCAGAAGACGAATGCCGCGCGCGTTCTCTCGCGATCGGTGATTTCCTTCGCCTGGTGATTCCTGCCGCCTGGAAAAACAGAGCTCCACCGGGATCTAGGACACCGGTCGCTCGCTTCTATCCAGAATTCTTGGAACAGACTGAAATCTCCTTTTGAGTCGAGCTTCCTTCCAACCTCAGACGTCTTCAAATTCGATTGAACGCAATTGAAGAAAATTTCTTTCATCTTCCAAATAAATCGTGACAATTATCTCATTTTCGACCAGTTGCATAGATTTTTGTATACATTTTGTAGATCGTATTCTGTAGAAAAATCAAGATCTCTGTCTCTCTTTCGTTCGTATTGCGTTCAAAGTGGAAAATCTTAGCAAAATCGACTCGGTGGGAGGAAGGTCTGATGAAGAACAGTCGCGGAAGAATCGCGGGCGAACGATTATTGCCAGGGACACCTGTGCCCCTGCCGCGCCCCAGACCCTTGGACCGAGCAGCACGCCAGCAGTGAAAAGGAAAGGCCGCGGCTGCCGGAGAATATTGTTCTCGACGGCGACGCCGGGCGTCGTCGCCGGAATTTTCGTCGTCGGATGCACGAACAATGAGCATGCAAATGATCGGCCGAAGATCGATATCGGTCCCTGGCTGCGATCAGAATTTTCCCGCGACTGGTTCCGGGGGCAGCTCTGCCCTTTCGCCTCGCTCGTCCTCCTCCGCCCCCTCCCCCGCAACCCCGTTTGCCCCCTCCGTCCGCGAGACAAAAGGGGGCTGGCGCCGGTTGACAATGGCCCGATGGCATTACGTATGCAGGCACAGGGCTCCGCTCTTTTCGAATTCGTTGCATTCTGCCTCTACCTTTCCGCCGCCAACCGCCGGTTCCATCTTTTCCCTCCCTGCGCCCGCCCTCTCTCCTCCGGAACCTCTCTCTCTCTCTCTCTCTCTCTCTCTCTCTCTCTGCTCTTGCTGTACCTTGTCCTCTCGTTTCGTTCTTCCGCTCTTCTCTTCTTCCGCCGATCTGCACGCCCATCCTCGCGGGTCCGTCCTGCAAATTGCAATCGCCAATCTGCCGGCCCTTTGTCTCGTTGCTCTCTTTACCACGGGTTGGCCCTTCAGCCCAGCGCGGCCGAGCTTCTGGAAAGCGTTAATTGAAGGGGCGCGAGAGTATGCGGTGAATTCTTGCTCGAGTTTCCGCCACCGCTTTTTTCCTCTACCCCCACCCCCCGGATCCCCCGCCCCGTGTCCATCTTTAATTGTAACCCCTGATCGACGAACGAATGTCTGCAAGTCCGCGGGTACGGATTTCTTTCTTTTCTTTTCTTTTCTTTTCTTTTCTTTCTTTTTTTTCGATTCTTCCTTCGTTGCAAAGCTGCTCTCGCGTCGTTCGTTGCACAGCTCATCGTTGACAAACAACATGGAGCAATTTTGCCAAAAGCTGTGGAAGGAAACCGGGGAATGAGAAATCCATCGTTTCGTTGGAAACGAAAGAGAGACGGGAACGAGCGCGACGAGTGGTGGGAAGAGAGCAACGACTGCATAGAATCTAAACTGCACAATGGATGGTAATATCGAATGGGTGGGAGTTGCCGTGTACGGTGACGGTCTATTCAACGCAATAATTATAAATTGGTGTCTTTCAACTGGTCGGCAAATCGACACGTAACGAAGCCACTGTAACTACATCCACCACGGGCGGCAACTTCGCGCCGCTTTTGATTCTGCCTCGTGCGGCGAAGCGACTCGTCCACCTTGTCCTCCACCTCTTGTCCCCCCCCATCCGTCCCCCTCGCCTCCTCCCTTTCGAACACACGCGTGATAAACGCGAAAATCTACGCGCGGCTGGCAGCAGTCGCTTACTGGATTTATAAATATTCAACTGGCGCGAGCCAGCCTGGATTCAGCAGCCAGCGACGAAAATTACGTTTAGTATCGATTGTTCGCTATCTGATGAGCTACGACTAGATCCGATTGAATGGAAAAGGAAATTAACGACGTTGATCGATGTATCGGCCGCGACTGTCGATAAATACGCGGACAATCTGGAAATGTGTCATCTGGATCCTGATCGTCCCTTTTTCCCAACGATAACATTCACCCGTTCGGAAAAATAATACTCACCGTCGAGGAAATCGACGGGTGATGGAAATTAGCTATCTCGTTAACTTGGCGAGATCTAACTGAATTGGTAAGGAATTAATTAATCTGGAGGTTCGTGTCGACTTTGAACTTGGATTAGAAAGAAGAAAGTCACGGATACGCACTCCCGCGGAAGTCGTGCAAAATTGGGGGAATCTTTATCTTTGATTACGCAACAGAAGAATCTGCAATGGTAATTGACGCTGTAACTGCAATTATGTTAAATAACTGAAATTTGGAGTAATTGATTTCACACTCTGCGTTTTACGGATTTTCACAGATCCCAATGATCCATCGATATCAATTAAGAGTTAAAAAACTGCACGACTTGTATCCCAGTACGATTCCTGTCACTGAAAGGCTCAGAAGCAACTGTTCTGACTGATTGTTGCCATAAAATTTTATTGATATGCAAACATTTGAATCGATACGAAACAAATTACAGGCTCCTGCTCGAGGTCTACCCCACGCCTCCTCACGAATCACGTGACCCAAATCAACCAATCGCTAATTTTCGTTGCATTAGCGTTGCACCTGAAGAGCCCCCCGCTAAAATCACTTTCAGTGATAAAAAAAAAGAAACGATCACACATTAGCTTGGAAAGTAGAGAAATCTTGTGCGAGGATACGAAGAGTAAGAAGAAAGTATGTCAAACGGGAAAATAGAAATCTCGAGGAAATGACGAGAGCGACGACGCAGCCACGGCGCGCAAATTTCAGCGAGTCCCGATGCAATAAAAATCGCGAGCGCGGCATCTGTAAATAATATACATATACGCGTAAGACGTGTGGCACATTCGCCGCCGCGAAGCTTCCAGCCGCACACAGTGCATAAAGGCCCGGTAAATATAGCTGACGATATTGTGCACGCGGGCCGCTTTGTAAGGAGCCGAGGCTGCCGTCTTAATATCGCGGCAGCGAAGGATTAACCGCGAGACTCGTCTAAGAATGGAAGGATCACGGTGGGATTCTAATTAAACGGAAAACAGCTTCATTAAGTTCGTAACTGCCTCGGGGCCATGCTCCATCTGGTCCCGTACCTGTTCCATGTTAAGGCGAACCCTTGGATGCATGAACTATGTAACGATGAGTCATGTATTTCAGCCTAATTACGCGGATGTCTGTTGGTACGTGTGCCAGGCATCGTCGGGACAGAGGTTGTATTCGCGAAATACTATTATCGTTACCTTTTCAGGCGCATGAACTGTGAATCGACGATGAATCACACGAGATCCGATGCAAAAAGAAAGACGAGACTCGTAACAATGCTTGTAACAAACAATTGCACCCAGAGTGTGGATATGCATTTAAGAACCGTTCGAATCGTTTTGTAATTGTACGTTGTCGATTTGTTCGTTATCGACGAGAAAGTGTGAATATTTTCAAACTGACGCGACTGACGCGAGTGCAGCTGTTGAGAATCGCGTACGGAGAAACAGGAACATGCTCCGTCCAGTCGACGAAATCTCTGACGTTGCACACGTCGAGCCTCGAGAAGGATCACAGAGGTAACGAGATAACGTCCAGCGAAAAACCCGAGGAGGACGGTGTCGATTCTAAGCTGGAGACGTCATGGACGATGCTTGGTCGTCGTCGTCGTCGGCGGCGGCGGCGGCGGCGGCGGCGGCGGCCATGCCGTGGGGCCGGCGCTCTTTTATTTCGAAAACAATGGAAGGGCGCTTTGTTTCAGGCATTGTCAGGCGGACAGTAACGCGCGCACAAAAGTTATAATGAAACGCTATTTATTTAAATGTATAGGTGCCACGGTGCCACCAGCGAGCCCCCTCGGCTTTCCTCCACCCTCGCGGTCCACAAACCCGCCTTCTTTGTGTACATGCACGAGCACACCAACACCGTCGCTGGGTCGCCAAGCGAGCCCGTTCTTATTCCGTATTCTTTTATCCCGCTATCACATTTACGGTGCCATTCTTCCACGCGGCAATTGTCTTCTTAAGGCGATATAAGAAGCGGCGCGTGCGCCGATTCAGCCGCGTTTCTAAACCCCTTCCCCTCCCTCGGCTCCCGTCGATTAAAAATCGTGAATCGATGTTTAGAGCATCGAGACATCCTCGGCCTCCTGCTTCTTTCTTCGTTCGATTTCTATTTAACTGAAGCGTGTTCGTTAACCCATCTTCTTGAAATTATCAAAAGTTATCTGAAACTGAATCAGTTGTCCTCGAACAAGGTGCAACAATTTAAGAATATATTCGTCTTTCAACGTATACCTTTTGATACATTTATTGTAACATGTGATCCTCTTTAAACGAGTAAACTAATTATTTCAAGCATCTCTTCAAGATTATCTTACAATGCTTCAGTACGGGCTAAACATTCAAAGTACTTCTCCTGTCCTCAAATTTCCCACGAATGCATAAAAATCCGTAGTCCAATTATCAAACGTCGTCCGACGTGGTATATTTCGAGTACTGGAAGAGCACTGTTTGAGAAAGCAGTACCGATAACAATTGGTTTTATTGATGATCCAATGAAGAAGGTAACCCGATATCTCGTTGGGGGACGACTAATTGATTGAGGCAAATAGAATGATGATTTTATGATGGTCCATCCTCTCAAGCTAGGTCCATCCTCTTGATCCGCGGCGGATCCGTGGAGGATTTTTCGGAACGGTCCTCCCCGGTAGAACCAGGATTCGGATAATTTGTCTAATTGCTGCGGATTACCGACGGCTAAATGAAGATCCAAGCACAATGGCAGAATTAACAGAGACGGAGGAATGCAAAGTTGCGTTTAAGTGGGAACAACTGTAACAATTAGATGCATATCCGGAGATCTTTGGGAGCGAATGCAATTAGATACCGCTGGACAAACGGGTGTATTATAAATTGCGTCTCATTCGGAGAAGAAGAGACAACGGTTCAGGCTTAATAATCGTTTCCTGCAGCTCGCCGACGCCTGCGCACAAATAATCGCTAATTCGTGCCATAATGAAATAATAGTTTGCCATTTGAACGGCGCGTCTGTGCCCAAGTGCGAATCAATCGTTCGTCAGATTTTTTCCTACCTACGAGTTGTTACTCGATCTCGTTTCAACGAGAAAAAGTTATGGTACATTGCTTCACACTCCAATATAATTTTATGCTGAAGATCGTTCGTGTTTGTTATCGATGTAGCAACGGAAACATAATAAAATTATTCGCAAAAATTATAATAAAGTTTTGCGAATTTAAAAAAAAAAATAAAAGGTCGCGATTTAAATTGTGAATTTACGAATTTCATGACAATAGTTCCCTTCGTAGGAAAGATTAATTTTCGTTGACCGATCCTCGCTGGGAGGATATCATAATTATCCAAAAATATTCGAAATTCCGGCAAGAGTCGTTTTTACGCACAAAAAATTTCCATCGTTGCAGTCGCCGTGACAAACAGCCGTTCGCTCGATTCGTGATAGTGACAGATTGACGAAGCACGTTGCGTCTACTTATATAAAATCCCATTTGAGAGACAATTCATGAATTTTCCGTATTTCTTCAGAGAGGGAGGGTTCTTTCATCGCTCGCGTGCAATTTATCGCGGAGCTTCGGTGCTGCTCGAAATTACGTCCACGGAATTTCGCGACAATGCCCATGGAAGTCTCATCGCATTCTAGCCGTCGACCGCGATGCATATGAGCTAACGTGTATGCCCGGCTGTTCCTCCTTTCTTTCTTCCCCCGTAATAGGAAGGAAACGCATCTCTTTCATTCTCTCTAGTTCCTTTTTGATTTTTTTCTTCTTTTTTTTTTATTACAAAGAAAAATAGAAGAAGAAGAAGAAGAAGAGGTCGTACGACACCTGCGAACTGGCCTATCTTTCACGAATATGCTTGCGAGAGAAAGAAAGGAACAGTTCCTTTCAACGTATCGAATGAATCGACAATGATGATATCGAGGGTTTGGATGTAACAATGCTTCGCGCTGTATGGCTCGAGTTCATTTTAGGGTGGAGTAAAGGTAGGGCCCTTAGTCTCGCAGGGGCGAACCTCGACGATGTGTTGTAATGAATATATTCGAGGGGATTCCCATTTCTCGCGAATCTGTCGCTCGTCGGTTCTTTGAAAAATGACAAAGCGCACGAACTTGATTGTCCGGTGCTTTAATCGTTCGAGAAAACATTTCGAATGGACTAGAAATTCTGTGTTATATCGATGGTGGACGTATTGTCAAATAATAGATCGTGAATTATTTATAAGAAATTTTGGAGTGTTAAAATGCATAGAATCTATATAAAATATAAAATATAAAATATAAAATATAAAATATCAGATTTAGCGGCTGAAGATTTAATTTTAAAAATTCGCGGTTCAATGATCAAAAGTAATCGGTCTCTGAAATATGTTTTCACCGCTGATAAACTGAAAATAATTACTTTTCCGAAAGAAGAAAGCGATAGTTACTAATAACTGAAGAAACTTCAATCATTTCGCAAAAAATACCTGCTCAAGAATTACCATTCTTTAATCACTAAACTCTTTGAAAAAGATTGAGTAATCGCCATTTTCGACAAAAATTAATTGAAAATAAATTTTTTAGATAAACGTTCATTTTTCCTTTCAAGTTTTTTTAAATAAAAAAGCTAGTGTACATCTGATAACATGTTAATTCCAAGAAGAAAGCTTCGCGCTTCTCTTGTGTTAATTGTTCCTTTCTTTACGAGTAACAAAAGTAAGGATTTAATCGCTTCGATTTTAATCGTTTCTTTTTTACAAAGCTACTGTTATTTTACGAGCGAAACGCTCTTGAACATCGGCAATATTATATGAAATCGAATTGTATTCGGATTATTCATCTTCGTTCACGTGGAAATTGTTAAATCGAATATTATTAATTCTCTGGATATATGTACGTGCATGTATATATATATGTCTAATCCACGTCGCGGTAGCGTGCCGCGGAAAGTGGTGGGGTTGGCGCAGTGGAGGGGTACGACGGTCGCACGCAGCGATTCAGTTCCATGCTGCGCGCGACACCGTGAACGACGTACGATGCCGTTCTCGTTTCCCAATCGAAATTTAATAGTTTCTCGTGTGTTTTCGCGACAGTGAAAGTTGCGCGGTATCGCGTTTTCGTTCCTTCACCTCGGAATATGAATCAAATAGCTCGGATAACACGGATTTGTACGCGTCGGTGGTTTCGGAGTGACAAGTGTCCTTTCTCCCGTGAAGTGACATGTTGGCGTCAAATGACGCGTTGACAGTGAACGGAGCCTGAAGTCAAATTACGGATCACTTTCCCGGAAGGAACGTTTCGTACGTATAGCCGGTCGAATCGAATAAAGAAAAAGACCGTTGTTCGACAATTCGCGGGTGTCCGGTATAACCTATACATGACTAGCGCAGTAGGCGCTGCACGTATTTCTCGAAGATGATTCGTCATTAGAAAAGGGGTAGCCAATCAGAGCTCGCGGATTCCGTGGGCCAGGAATATTCCTCTTTGCACGATTGCTTTTTGGCGGGACAATTCGCGAGCACGTAATATCCGCGTGATATTACGTGCGTATTACGTGGCGGCGCGTTTCTCGTAGCAAATTGTACGGAAAAACATCGGTGGTCGCGAGGTGTTAACAAAATCGTGTTAGAACTCGATCTCGACGCGCGTGTTAACTTTTCCTTAACGCTCGCGACGTTATTTCTTCTCTCTCTCTCTTTTTCTTTTTTTTTTTTTTCGTTTTTTCTGTCTTCGCCGCGCGGAGCACAACTGGCTGATTCGAGATGATTTCAGCGGAAACCGAGTTTCTCGGAATCGCGTGTGACTGACGCTATGACACGAGGACAATGCTCGGAATTTCGGTTTTGAATTTTGCCTTGACGTGACACGCGTCGACGAGGCTCGATGTAGTGCGCGGATTGCTATGACATTTGGCTTTGACTGAGTGGCTGTTAGAGTGCCGTATCTCTATCACCCGCCGGGGATCTGATTTATGTTGCCGTGTACCAAATTTCCTGCGACCATTGCCGATCGGTGAGTATATACGACGCTTTTAAACGCTGCTTTTTAGCGCCCGGTTCGCCGGATTTTTGTTCGCCACTCGCGGCGCCATTGCATTCTTAAACCGTTCATGGCCTCACCTGTGTTTTCGCGGAATCGTACGTCTCGCCGTACGATTACGCGCTTTTTTTCTAGATGCACTCTGATTAGATAGTTCTATTCAGGTCGTCGTCGATGTTTACATAGAAGCGTGTTTTATTTTATTTCATTTAGTTTCTCGTTTTATCCAATGCGCCGGCCAGTAGAATGTTGCTTTGAAACTCAAGGCTATCTGGTTAATCGGCGCTTTATAGATATAAATTCTCAAAGTAACAAGTAACCGAGAATAAAATTTTCGTTCCGAGACTTTTATAATTCACGTGTTTGCTTTGTGATTGGATCGATCGTTATCGATCATAATATTTATTTCGTTCGATTTAGAAAAGTGATTAAAAAGGCGCAAGTTTCATTATTTTTAATCCATCGACATACGCAATTATCAAGCAGTTTCTTTTTATTATATTAAATGTTTCAAAGTAATTTAGAATCAAGAAAATGAATCCGAGTACATTAAGCGTTAGTACTTTTATACGATTGCAAAAATTTAATAACATCTGGATAGAAAATAAATCACAATATGCGTACGATTTTTATAGTAAAATCAGTACGTCAATGGATTAATAGCTAAATAAAAGGAAAAAGCCTTGAATCACTTTTGGAGGATCGATAGATTTTTGTTTATTGAATATCCCAACTTTTCATGTTTGTCTAGATTTCATAATTTTACAAAATTTCAGTATTGACATTAGAATAAATCTTTGACCTCTCAATCGCATCATTTCTTAAAGGAAGAATATAATCCTATAATTATAGAATTAACAATTAGTAAAGACAAATTGATTTTATTCCGATCAATCTTGGTTAATTGCGACGAAAATGATACTACACCCTGCGTAAAAAATGATACAATTATCAGTCAAAAGATAGAGATCCGAGTGACGAGTCAACTCGTCCTTCCTTACTAACAGGTTTACAAAACCAAAAAGTCAGTATCCAAAATTCAACTCGTGAGCCACTTTCCAGGGAAAGAAGAAGAAAAAAAAAGAGGGAGAACGAAGAATCCGGAGTAGCAAAAAGAAAGAAAGAAAAATATATATATATATATACATATAAAGAGTGCTATCCCTACGAAACGAGGAAACGATCAGCGATGCATAAGCGGCTGCCGATACAATCGGTGCGCCGCTAGAGAGAAATTGAAATTCTTATCCGAGGCGTGTGCGCGGCTGAAAGGCTCTCTCGCGAATCACATAAAGGCCTCATCAGAACGATCGCTCGAATATCCTCGTTCGAAGTCCCGTCGAGGCAAAACGCGAAGAGAGAGCGAGCGAGAGAGAGAGAGAGGAAGGGGTGGCGGTGAGGGCCAAAAACGGGGAAATAAAAATGGGGGTTGACGGAAGAAGAGAGGAGGCCTGGTGGAGGTGGCGTTGGATATAGCTGCGGGTTAGGCACACTGGGAAAGGTGGTGGTTGGTCGGGGGTGGCGAGTATAGAGGGTGGGCAACATAAAAGGCCAGCAACCCCTATTCCACGCAGGCTTCAATTGTTTCGGTTAGGCAGCGTTCATTTGTTTTTCTTTGCGTGCGCTTTTGCACGCTCCTCTGCCCTTCCACTCTCTTCCTGCTGTTCTCCTCTTTCTTCTCCTCTGTGCACCCTCTGTCGTGTCATTCTGCACCTTCTCTCCTCCTTCTTCTTTTTCTTCATCTTATTGTCCGTTTTTTTCTATGACGTTGTGGGACCTACATACGATATACAATTGCTCGCAGAAGTTTATTCAAAGTTTGTTGTAGGAATTCTTCAAAAGTACATTATTTATTGCAATTTTGTTAGTTTGTTGTATACACAGGATGAACGTTCATTTCATCGTTTCGAAACTCTCAAGCTCTTAATCGAAAACGTTACTTTTACGTGCGTGTCTGATGTCGATTAACTCCATAAAATTTAATATAAGAAAAAGTACGATTACGCAAATTATTTTTTTGGAAATTTACTTTAAAGTTCGCGGTTGTTTGAAGTCCCGCTACTTTATTTCTTTAATTTCATCGCGCCTTTTCAGTTTTGTCTTCGAGTCTCTCTCTCTCTCATTTTGCGCCACGCTTCTTCTCTTCGGTAGTTTCTCTCCTTTTTTTTCCACGTCCCTCTCTCCACCCCAACTTTTATTCACAGGACGCACGTGAAACGTAGATCGTCTTTTGCCTGTCGTTGCTCGTTCATCTCGCTCGCCCCTTGTCGCGCGAGCTGTATTAAAATCGACCATTGTTATCGTAGCAGAGAAGGGAGGAAGGGGGTGGTTCGCTAGCGGTTTCGGGGTGGAAACGAGGTGCTCCGTCAGCGGTCTTCAACGCGACCACAAGGATCGTGCGCCCTGAAAGCTTTTGAAATAATATACCTCGCGTGAATCCCCTAGTCTGCGTCTTGCACAACCGAATAGCAGCACGCGAGACCTGCAGCCACCTGTGAACGTGTGGCTATTTCGTCCAGAAAACACACGTGGCTCGGCGTACACCACGTCGTGTACCAACTTTATTCCCGTTTTTTCCGAAACGCTTGACTCCATAACTGAGGTTATCCTTGTTGAAGAATTACTAGAGCAATAGCCTTTCTTCCACAACGTACACGACATTTTATCTTGTTATATTTTTAGTGGAATATTTTAAATTTTAGTTTCTTAAATACCGAAGAAAATAAATTGCTGAAACAACAATTTGCTCTTACAAAGATTAGAAAATTCTTATTTTCTTCCTTTCTAAAATACGACTTTTTTGTTTAATCTTACTTCGTACTCTTTCCCCGAAATCTTGTCCCGAATTTGTTTTTTAGCTAACGACTTGAATGGAACTTCAAACTAAAGAATCGCAGAGTCATTGAACTTTTGTTAACAGTGCTCTGTCCTAATCGATTTTGATTGGCTCGAGCGCGACCGTTGGTAAGAGATATTAGTTTCACGGAATGGGTGTAGGCGTGGAGAATCGAACGTTCGATCGAGGAGACTTCGGGAACGGGGAGGAGGCAGATGTTAAAATAATTCTAATTTACACCTGCCCGTAATAAAAGGAAAATTCACTGCGGCTAGCCGAATCTCTAAACCGATATCGCAGCGTGGGATAGCCGGTGAATTAGGCGGTGTCATCTGCAGGCGTGAAATTTCGGGTGGGTTTAACCGTAACGCCAACAGCTGACAGGATCGACGCGATAGCCTATATAATAACCCTATTGGCGAACTAGCCCGTTGACGGATCGCCGATCAATTAATCAATAAAATTCGGCTGCACTTCCCATCGGCAAAACGATAGATGTCCACGCGTTTTCTATTCATCGTTCACCGGAGATGCAAATAGAAAATTCCCGCGGAAATCACATAGAAAATCGTACCGGTATAGCTAAATGTAGGCTACGTACATATTATTTGCATTTCAATGTTCTCCATTGAACATTGTCGAGTTGAATGAGAGATGGCGTAATTTATTTCGCTCCTTTTGTACCTTTTCACTGGATCCAGAAGCTCATGAAAGTATTCAAACATTTGTAGAAACGCCGCGAAGTCTGAAAAATCACGGATTTAATACAATTATATTAATACGGGGTACGTCATCATGCTCTGCTTCTTTCTTTATTTTCATATGTGGAATATTTTGCTTGGGATTAACTTTGAATATTCGTATGAATTCGATAATGTGTCAGTGTTTGAAGTTTAACAAATGAATGATTTCACAGAGCTATTTCAATGTTTCAAGTCTGCATATTTTTGGAGCAAAACGAACGTCGTTTTGCTGTAGAATTCTTATATCAAATGGAACAATCGAGTATCTTGTGATTCGTGAAATCTACTTAAAAAATGATCAAACTTCAAGCTATAATAACTCGTAACTCGTAACTTATAAAAATGTCGCCGATAATATTGATGCAGCGTAGAGAGCCTAGAGGTGCCCTAAAAAAAATTTCTCCGCGTTACAATGAAATCGCTGAATCCTGTGTCTGCCGATGATGAGCGCGGTTGAAACAGGTTTGCTTTCCTCGACGTTGGTCTAATCGTCGCATCCTCGTGGCGACGTGCTCCAATAACGGCTATTTCGCTTAATCGTCGTGTCCGTGTAATTGGCATTTCAGCATAAAGCAGCGGAGCACACAGTCGGTGTCGTCACGTCGCCGGTGCCGTTTGACGCGCGCGGATTTTATTCAAGAACGAACGACTGCTAACGACTCATTAGCCGCGATTCAGGATTCTTGCCGGAGGAACAAACTCCTTTTCCTTCGTCCCCCGCCCCCGCCCCTCGTGCGCGTCCTATCGATTCTGGACCGCTTGGATCCTCCCCAATACACGGCCGTGCACACGAGCGCGCGTACACGTACGGGGGATCCCTCGTGTGTCCCTCGCGGTATGGCGCGGTATGGCGCGGTGGCGGTACGGCATACGCGAATAAATCGTGGCTTCGTTACACGCGACTCGAAGGCGGCAAACAAATAGGGTTAATTCCACGTGCGCCTGCTAGCCTGAATACGTCGTTTCCGAATGGAGGTAATTCCGGTGACAATGTGGCCTTTGATTTCATAGAACCGCACGGTTGAATGACTACCTCCACCCACCCGCCTCCTCCGCCGACCACCCCTCCGTTCTCCGGGTCCCTTCAACTCCGCGAAAACCCTCTTCCATCCTGGCTGCAGCGAATATACATATAATAAAGTAAAGTCAGCCACCGCCAGCTCCGGCCAACCCGGCCGAAAGGACTTTATTCAGTAACTAGCGATTCATGCGAAATCGTGAATCCGTTTCTGCCCGGCTTCGCTTCCACCTGCACCCCCTCCCCCCTCCCCTCCACACCCACCTTCCTTCTCTCCTGCTTCCTTTTCCGCCACCCTTTCACGCAGTTCGTTTCTCTCGTTCGCCTTGTGCGCCAACGTGTTCGACGTGTTCCTCCGTGAGCCGTCGTCGCCGTAGTCGTCATCGGTCTTGTCGCGGCAGCTCCGACTTTCCATGATTTCCACAGAAACACGTAATGACGTATCGATTTAGAGTTGAACGAAGAAGGTAAAAGCGTTCTTCCTTTTACTCCTTGGTAGAATCTTTGATGCGACAAGTTGTAGAATTGCAGATTCGGAGTAGGTGGAATTGTTAGGTTTATGGAAACCTGATAATTGGGATGATAGGAAGTCTCGAATTTTACAGATCGTAACAGAGTCTCCGTTCTGGAAGACGCGAAGCTCTAATTTTGTCGAAACCTGGACAATTAACGGAAAATGTTGAGCAATCTTGAACAAGTTATGGCAGAATCGTTTCTGGAAGTTTTTCTTTATCTCAAACTTTCTTCACTTGAAAGTAGTAGATTCTTTTTTGAAACTTTGCGGGAGTTGTAAATTTTTTAAAAATCATCAAACTGAAAGACAACGGTCTAGGAACTAGACAAAGTGCAACTTTTATGAAGATGTGATATATTGAAAAAAATGGAATCTAGATGGAAAATGTTTTTATATTTATATTATTAAATATTGTGAAATATCCCCTGGATTGTGAGCATTTTTTGTGAATGTATAAAAATCAAAAACTCTAGTTAGAATTCTTAATTTTTCATCGGTAGCCTGGTGAAGTTTTCGAATGTTCTGAAGATTGACAAGAAATCTGGAACAGGTTGCGAGCTTAAACAAATCGGTCTGCGGGACAAACGAGCGAATGCTCTTTTCCTAATGCAGGGGAAAGTGTATCGCAGCGGGTAGCAAATCTACGTATTATACAGACCGATGGAATAGCATATTTCATTTCTATGCCGACCCTAAAAGTAAAATGAAAGAATTGTACGCTTGTTTCTCGTAAGTTTAATTGACGTGATTATCGATATTTATCTACTTTGATTATCTACTTAATCATCATAATGTTTCCCCGTGTAAATCGTAGAAACTTGAAAAGTCAAGGAACTATAATCAGTGTTCCTCTTTGATTTAGGAAAGGCATTTCTATATCATACGTATTGTTGTATATTACATTTCTGCTAAAAGAACTTTCAAAGTTCTCCAAATTCTCCTTTTCTTCAGATTCAGTCTTTGGTACAATATTTTATTCGTACGTTTACAAAAAATTTAGCTGAAGCTTAAACGTAACTCGTGGGAAATCCAGCTGAATCTTGTCTAGTTTTAAAATTCTCTAAATTAAATTTTCCTCGAAATATCGATCGAGATCGTCAGTGATGTTAATCCTCGTCGCATTTACGTTTCGTATTTTACTCGGCAATGTTTCGTCGCGTGGGGCCCTCTCGAAGAAATTTCCAAGAGGGCCTGTCACGTTCGCGTCTCGCGTCTAGATACATAGACGATAAAGAGAGGGTGGGGGAGGGGCAGAGGGTGGCGATGTTGGTCGCGAGGGGGTTGGGCGAGAGGGTAGTTGCTTTGCTAGAACGAGAAGAACGCGAAGTCGGTAGGGGGAGAGAAGAGTTTTCGCCGCATTCGGTACTCTTCCTCGGCTTGGAAATATTTCCGAGGATTCAGCGAGTTTATTAAGGCTATTCAGAGCGCGTCTGCCTCTGAGACAGCATTGTGGATACAATTT
The DNA here is from genome assembly GCA_030673865.1 of Melipona bicolor. Taxonomy (NCBI): domain Eukaryota; kingdom Metazoa; phylum Arthropoda; class Insecta; order Hymenoptera; family Apidae; genus Melipona; species Melipona bicolor. The sequence goes on along the minus strand of JAHYIQ010000023.1, from coordinate 3,025,664 downwards.
AGTCTTATTCATCCCTTCGCGGATGTCTAAATATTTTCAACCCCCATCCCACACCTGCCGCTTTTCGTCTTTCTTTCCCTTCCTCGCTCTTTGTGGGTCGCCTCCTGCGTCTCCTTCTCTCTCCGCCAGTTCCATGGGACTTACCCTGGCTGGCGCCACGCACCCTTGTACCATCGGCGGCACATTTGAGCCCCTTCAACCTGAAGCCAAGAGACAGGAATCATTCCAGGCGTCCGGCATCGATGTTCGCCGTGACATGCGACTTCAAATTCCTTTCGACTTTTTTTACATGTAAACGAAATAATTTGGAAAGAATTTTTTTAATGACTAGACTGCGCACTTTTAAGTAAATTTGAATTTCCGTACATGTAGTAAAAGGAATGAAACGAAAGGTAACTTTGTTTCATTTGGCTACCAAATTAGGATTATTCGACATTTTTATTTTTATTTAAATATTCTTTTTGCTCGGTTTATTAATTGTCAGGAAATGTTTCGAAATGTTTCTGTTTCTCGTGTGAATAAATTTGGCAAGAACAAATTGCTACTTGTCTGAGATAATCTACTTAAGCAGTAAATTTCCCGGGTACGATTTCCCAATTCGATGGTCAAGCATTTCGATCAAGAGCAGATCAGATGTAGTTCAGCTTGAAAGTTGATGCGTGCGATATTTATGACGACAAAGAGAAGGGTGCATTTATCGAGCGTAAGCAGTAGGATGAAAAAAAAAAGAAAAAGAAAAAAAGAAAGAAAACGATCGATGGCAGACGACTATACTTCGATCTCGGACAGTCGAAAGGTTTCTCCGTCTTGCTCGGCTATTCCGAAGCGTTCAACTAGAGTCGATGCTTTTCGTTCCCTCTCTGTTCACCGGCTGAAATTAATTTTCCAGCCTTCCTTGTTCCACTCCCTTCATTTCCTGGCCCCCTTTCTCTTCGTCGTTGGTCTCACTTGAAGCACGGTCGCGATGAATCCTTCGACATCAAACGATTCTTTCTCGAGGCGCGGCTCTCGGGCGACCATTGTCGCGGTGGATAACGCGTTATGTAAAGCGGGTTCTCGTGCTGGCAGTGCGCGCCTCTCGCCTCCCTTCGCCTCTCTTTCGTTCCTGGACGGTTTCGCACAGTCCCGGACAATCAAAGGAATCCTATCTTCGTCCAACAATACCGCGGCCCCTGCCTGGCCGATAGCTTTGTGAATCCTCCACCTAACAACCACCACGACGATCAACCACGCCGTCGTCGTCACCGTCGTCGTCACCGGCGTTGCCTCGAATTTTGCGCAAACGCCGCTTCCTGACCTCCCGAGCCCCCGCCAATTTCTATTTGTCACGACGATCATCCTCTGTCTTTTCATCGTCTTTCATCAGCTTTAATGACAGGAGTGACGAGTATTTTGGAAACGAAATCCTTTTCTCTTAATAATTGATACTGGTGCATTACGAATCAGATGAAGAAAGATATCTGTCGAGTTTAATGTAATTATTTGGTCTCGTTACAGTGTCAAGTTGTAGAAATATAAATTATTATTCCAACAACGTGCCACCAGTTAGTTAGTTCAAGTTGAAATTGTTTAAAAGTTAGACTGTCGCGTTTCACTTCAGTATCGATGACATTCCAAAATGTTTTATTTATAAAATTTGTACAAAACAAAAAAAAAAAAGAAAACTGAAAACATTCCCAGTGATGAGCGAGACAGCGATTATACCGTAATCCGCGAGATTAGAGTCGAGGATGTTCGCACGAGACCACAAAGTCTTCGATGTTGGGAAGAGGGGGGGGGGAGGGTTTTCTTCGCACGCCTCCGTCGATGATCAAGAAAGTCGAAATATTAGAAAAATGAAAGAGAGAGAAAGAGAGAGAGAGAGAGAGAGAATGTAGACGAACTTTTCTTCCCCCTGGTCTTCTATCCATTTCCCTCTCTTCTCGGCCGAGAGGCAAGGACTCTGAGGATTCCGCCACTCTTTGAGTCACTCTCGCTTCTCGCATTGTTTACAGAGTGATGAGTCTTCACACTGGCGCGAGTGCGCCTCTGTCTTTCTCCCTTTCTCCGGATCCCGTCTCCCTCGGTCCCATTTCATTCCATTCTTCCGCGTTCCCGCCATTGTTCCGTCGTTCCTTTTATACGGAATAAAGTATCAAGCGGCCCGGCACAATGTACCCCTGTCTTTCTGGGTTCCCTTTATCTCTTTCTCTCTCCTCTGCCCGCCGCCAACTCCCCCTCCGCTGTCCACCCCTTTTCGCGAAATCTTTGTGCTATCGTCGTCCCTCCCGCCGCGCGCGCAAGATCGCTTTGAACCGCGTCGCCGATCGTTTCTCGTTCGTCAAACGAGACCGGGCCCTGAAAAGAACGCTCCTGCTGCTTGTGAAACACGCCGAGCAAACCAAACATTTTGTCCTATATTATTCCGATGAACAGATTCGATTCTGGCGCACGATACATTCGCACTGTGCTAGCATAACGTTTATACGTGACAATTTCTCTCCTCGTGGTAACGCGCGACTGAACATCGTTCGACATCGATTGCGCGAGATTGCAAACGATTCAATTGGCTTTCTAACGCTTCGTGTTTTGACTTTTTAACCCTAGGACAGTAACATCAGTGTAGTTACAGACGAGTTGTAGTTTAGTAGTTTTTTTGTGAAATTACTAAAATTTACGATATTTGATTTTATTCTGTAATATAAGAGATCGGTGATTCAAAGAAATTTGTCAAAAGTCCAGCGATATCTAATATAACACTTCAAAATATCACACAAAATATTTTATGTAATATTAACATCAACATTTACCATATTTATTCTCTCCTTCTGCTCCAAGTTCAATCTCGTCATCGTCTCTGTCCAAATCCATCAAAAGGTATTTAAATCGAGACTTGGTAACGCGTAACGTCTCGCAATCTCGTCCGTGTCGAAAGAAACTCGCCTACCCCTCGATTCTCCTCTCTACCGTACTTGTGCAGTCTGGCTTTCTCTCCACCTTTGCCGGAGGATTGGATTCGCGGCCGCGCACAAGGAAGAGGATCCTCCTTCCCGTTCTTTCGATTCCCGGTTGGTATATCAGCCACGTTGTGTGCACCATGCTATTTGCTAATAAGAGTCTTTTCAAGCTGCACCTGGTTCTTTGGAAATGGTTCGGTGGGTGTTGGCGTCGGTGGTGCCGTACAATTCGTGCAATTTAATGCGACTCGAATGCCGGTATTAATTAACAGTCGGCTGCCATTCACGCCCTCAAGACGCGCCGGTTTATTCTTATCTATCTCTCGTCGATAGGCTGCTTCTTACCGTTGCTGAAAGTACACGGGATTTCTTTTCATCCTGCCAACTGTTATTCGTTGAATGATCCCTCGTTGAATGAAAGATCACGCAACCGTGCAAGGAGCCTTCGAAATACTTATTTCTCTCGCTGTTTAGCGCGAATCGTGTCTTACCTGTCTCGTCGTTGAGCGAACAATTTCCAGGGGAAATTGCACGACGCGTGAAACACGGTTGAATCTCGTCTTTGAGAATTATTTCGATACTCGTTTATCGATAGTCGTTGACAAAGTATCGAATCGTTTCGAAACGACACAAACGATATCCTATTTCGCGGATAGAGGATTGAAATGATTGAAATTCAATTTCAAAGTTCGACGCGTTACGTCGCGCAATGTGGAATTCACGCGTGTGACGTTGCAACGTGTAATTATATTTGCGCGTCAGTCTCTGAAAGTTCGATTTCTATAGCACGCATGGAGTGTTGCTCGCACGTGGAACGGTCGATGCTTAATTGCACTTATCGCTTCGCTTAATAACCTCGCTAACCGACGCCCTATCGCGCAACAAAAGGAAGGGGAGTGGAATCGCGTTTCGAAGTCATCCCTCGGGATGACTTGACCGAATCTCCACGGTCACGCAGGGGTGCCCCGAAAAGACCGCAGGAGGATAGGGACCGTACACGCGACTAATGAAAGTCAAACTTGATCGATGTAACAGATACAGGAAAGGTAACGTCGGAAGGCTGATTTGTCCTCTTGGAAACCTAGCCCATTGTGCGGGAAATAAATTTCTTTCACCAGCCCGATCGAATTCTGTCGATACATCCTTTCACTATTACTATCTGCACGCTTTCTTCGCCGACAGCTTTTGTCCATTGATTTCTCTCTGCGAGAAGCGACCGCAAGATCACCTGTTTTTCTTTTTTTTTTCTTCGATCTTGGAACTGACAATGAGTTTGGTAATAAGCGACAGCTCGTGACAAAGTCGCGTCGGTCACGGGACAAACTTTCGAGTCGAACTCTGGTAATTAGTTGAAACGTAACACGAGGAAATTTACGTTTAAAAGCTATTCTAAAGATTTCGATTTTCAACGCACACGTTCTTGTTCGATCCTTTGTATCTCCATCGTAACAAATTTAATTCCAAAATCGGGGGTTCGAAAACAGACGAAAGAACGTCTCCTTTTTTCAATTACTGTTTCTCTTTTCGTGCAGTTAGGCGCTACCGGCTTTCTTCTTCTTTTTTTTTTTCTTTCGTCACGATTGTCCAACCGATTTTTCCAGCCCGGGACCACCGTTCTCGTTAATTGTATCCAACGCGTGCAATCTCGCGAGCTAGTGCCAATTGAACCGCACTCGAGCGTAAGTGGGTGATCGGGCTGCGAATAACGAAACGAAGAATCGCGGAAAGAGAGAGGTCAGAGGGGGTTGCGAGAGAAAGACGGCCGTAGAGCCGCGAAGAAAGGGGGCGGGGAGGGGGCGATGGGGGGTGGGGCAGGGGGAGAAAGAGGAACTCTGAAGAGACGACGCACACGGACGTCGGGGCGCCCGTGCCGGTACATTCACGTACACGACGCTGCGTGACGTCACCGCATTGTTAGACGAGCAAGCATTGTAGTCACTATTGTGAGTCTCCGCCATTATTCTAAGACAATCGTCCGACACAATGAGACGGACGGGAGGATGAGTGGGGGCGGCCGATTCTCTCTTTCTCTCTCTCTCTCTCTCGCTCTCTCTCTCTCTCTTTCCCCCTCTCCCTCGGCAGGCCACGAGCTTTCGCCTGTATATCGCCTCTCTTTTTCCATCCCTTATCCATCTTCCTGCGTGAAGGTACTCTCCACTCTGGTCTGGCACTACGTATTCTTTCCGGCTGGTCCTCGCGAAGTGGGTGATCTTGCCCTCCCCCCCTTGCGACGATAGTCGTGGCATTTTTGATTTGCTGGGAGAATCGAACGATCTCTTGTCAAATTCCGCGGCGAAATCAAACCGAAGCTTAGGGGTAACAAATTCTTTCGCGAAGAAGAAAACCTTTGGAACAGACGTTTATTCGCTTGGTGCTCTTGGTAGTCTTTTGGCCTGGTCCTCGCGAAGAGGGCAATCTTCCTATTTATACCTTCTCTGTTAATAGTTGTATGTTTGATCCGCGAGGAGAATTGAACGAAATTAATTTGTATCTCATCGAAAGATTTTTAAAATTGGACACATCAAGTTGTTTTTGCGAAAAAGGGAATCTTCCCATCGAGGACACCTGTTCTTTGTAATTCTTGTAGCATTCCGTCTACTCTTTTGTCTAAGATCCTCGCAAAGTGGACGGTTATACTTTCGATTTGCCAGTAGAATCGGCCAACTTGGTTCCTACTAATTTTCCTCGTACCTTCGCGAGAAGAAGCCTTTGGAGCCGGAGGAACTGGTTTCCAATACTCGGTATTTTTCGTAACTCAGTCAGAGACGAGGAACTCGGCTGGCGAAAAGGAAACTGGCGGAAGACGGGCGGTGAGGAAGGAAGGAGAGGAGAGGAGTCGGTGAATGGAGAACGATACATTGAATTCCTGTTACTCCAGGGGAACGATGATTACGGCGTTAACAACGGCCGCAAAAATACAATGCGGAAGAACTCGAGCGAGTCAGCCCGGAGTGGTCGTCTAATCGAGTCAGCGCAATTAAACAAAGTCGTCCCGTGAGGTCGCGACATTCGCGGATAGCTATCCCTCCGCTCGTTGCCCCGCCGTGCCGCGCCTCGCGGTGCTCGATTCTCTGCTCCGGGTCTCTCTCCCTCGGTTCTTTGCGGCTCGTCGTGGAAGTGCAGGGGGATGAAAGGAGAACAAGAGAAGTACAGACAATAGATTCGGCTCGCCGGTGTGTTGGTGGCGCTGCATTGTCGCCCGGCATTGTTGCGGCCCGGTTATTGTGTCGCTGTTTTGTGACCGATCGCAAGGTGGCGTGCCTCGTGTGCACAGAACCCAACCACCTCGGCCACGATCGTTAGGCACGTTCGCGATTATTCGGAGAAACGATCGTTCGACGATAAACCGGCCTCGAAAGTCGCCTCCAACCCCCCGGTCCGGAAGGTCGTCGCCGAGCGACACAAAAGTTCGCGAATCGAGCTTTCTCTCCTATTGACGGCCCTCGCGGAATAAATGAAAGAGAGAAAGAGAGAAAGAGAGAGAGAGAGAGAGAGGAGTAGAGCGTCGTCGCCGAGGGAGTCGGGGGTGTTGCCGGTGTTCCTCTCTCTCGGCTCGTTTCGCCTCGCTTCGAGAAACAGTCGTTTCGATGATGTATTCTTTCCTATCGCTAGCGCCGATTTCCCCTCTTGGTCTCTCTCCGACTTTCTTCTTTCTCTCTTCGTTCGTTGAAATCCGCGAGGTTGGAAAGAGGCGGACCAGGTCTCGCCGGGTCGCGTTGCAAATTAACCATCAAACCGTGTGAGCTTCGTCAAAGACGAAGATGACGAAGAAGAAGAAGAAGAAGAAGAAGAAGAAGAAGAAGAAGAAGACGCGATGCTCTGATGGGGAAAAAGAGTAGCGGCGGCTGTAGGAAGAGTTAGAGATAGGAAAAAGAGGAGCGACACGATGGTTGTCCTAAGGCTGTAAACTAAGGCGACCGCGTCGCGCATCCTTAGAGTGGCTGCACTTTGAGCGTGCAGCTCCAGTGGTGTGGTGCTGTAGCTGCTGCAGGCGGCGCAGAGAAGGCCATTGTAAGGCCCGTGCACGGTATTCACGGGAATGAATGCGCCCTCTGGAGCGACACAGTCTCAGATGTAAGACACAAGAAGCATAAAAGAGTTGCCATTATGCGAAGCTTAAATAACAGGCGCGCGCTCGCCGACTCTCTCTCGCGCTCTCTCTTTCTCTCTCTCTCTCTCTCGCTCTCGTTCTCGTTCTCGTTCTCGTTCTCGCTCTCGCTCGCTCGCTTGCGCGCACGCGGCGCACACCGACGCTCGTTTAAACACGGACTCTCCGGGCGGCCAGCTATCTGTGTAAGCTGTGTGCCACACAAAGAAGCAGTTGCATTCTACGGCCGGGGAATTTCTATGGACTGTTTGTGGCGCTGCTGCCTTGTACGGCCACTTCTGTCCTCGGTGCCTTGGTCTTTTCCCTCTTCAGAACTTCTCTCTTTCCTCTCGTCGCGATTCTTCTCCTTTTCCATTCGGTCGTCTTCCAGGCCGCTTCGTCGTCGGCTCCTCCTCCTCCTCCTCCTCCTCCTCCTTCTCTTCTTCTTCTTCTTCCTCGTCCGTTTCTCTTTTCTTTGCTGCGTTCCTCTCGGTGCCCCTTTTCTCGGGGCCCTTTCTTTTCGGACTTTCCTTCTCTCTTCTCTCTTTCGCACGCTTCTTCCTTCCTTTCTCTCTTCTCATGGCGGAGCTCATCGAGTTCACTTGCTTCCTTAGTAGAAGCGCCGCGGATCTCGTAGACGTCGTCGAGACGCATTTTTCAAGCGAGCGAAAAAACCACGAGGAGAGCTCGCTTTCTTGTTCTCCACCTAACTGCGCCTCTCCTTTTTCTGTCCTAACGCAGCCGCGTTAAATGCTAATTATCGGAGGACGTCGCCGGAAAGGGGTCACGCTCTTCCGCGAGTACTTGCGCTATGAAAACGGTAATGATCAACTCGAAGACATCGTTGTAGATGCGAAATATCGATAAAAACGTTCAAGCTGGTATGAACTTTGGAATAGAAATTTCTAGCGTGGCTGAAGCGATCGATGATTTTCTTTCGTCTTTGGTTGGTCGACGTGTTGAGCTAGTGCCAGTTGCCAGTTCGTCCAAAGTTTGTCTCGTTAATATTAGTAGGGAATAGTAAATATTGAAATCAAGACAAATTACGAATGGTTTGATAAACTATGCACAGTCGTGTAGACTTTGGCGATTCGACTCCATCGTATCATGTAATTCTAATTCTAATGGGTCAACAAAATTGCTGTAAATTTATTAAAAAGTGCCTAGTGTCAAACGTTCGTTAAAACGAGTCGCAATAGTCGATTACGACGGATCGGTCACGGCAGTGATACGGGCGCAAATTGGTTCAGGGCAAGTAGAAACAACAGGTGCACGCCAGACGAGCGGGCTGGTAACACCGAGGTTTCGATCGCTCAACCCCTTGACTCTCGCAACCCCTCCAGAACTCGCGGTTATGTCAGGCGTTGGCCTCTGGCATTGCGGTAGGTTCCACGCGTTACCCTCGTCCCTGATCTCCGCTCTGATCCCTCCCGGTTTATTCCGCATAGCGGTTGCTCGGTGGTATCTCATCCCCGCGTTTGATGATCCAATCGTTTCGCTCTAACCGATTGTTAAATCTTGTTAACTCTTTCCACGTAACATTTCTTCGTAAATCCACGGATGAATTAAGTCGTTTCTCTCTCTCTCTCTCTCTCTCGCACAGGACGAAGTAATTTGACGCGCGCAACCCTCTGGTCGATCCTTTTCGCGAAACTTTTCACTCTTTCTCCCCCCCTCTCCTCCACACAACGCGACACAGTCGAAGATTAACTGGCGCCGGGGTTGGGTATTGTTTCAAACTTAAAATAACCCACATCGCGAAGCATGCAGGTGTCTTTTTCCCGTTCTCTGTACGGCCAACGGACGAGTCAATGGTGTAATGTGGGTGGTGGATCGGGTAGGTGCGCGCGCCCTTATTCGACTCTTTTGTCTAGGCGTCCATTCTCTGGCACATTATCAGGCCTATTGTCCCTCACATTGTTACCCCTACCCCGTCGTCTCATTGTTTTGCAATTTCCCCCACTTAACCGATACGACCGCCCCCACCAGCATCCCTTTCCTCGGCTCTCCTTTCCCGTTCTCTACCCGGCCAACCACCACCACCACCACCACCACCTCTGTGTTCCTTCGCTTTCGCTTGCCCTATTGCACCGCCACAGCCGCCGGTCCTCTTCTCTATCAGCGTATTCCAGTTTCCCCAGCTTTGCGCGCTCTGTCTCTCTCTCTCTCTCTCTCTCTCTCTCTCTCTCTTTCGCCTGTGCCTTGGAAAGCTAACGAGACGTTCGTTATCTTGTCTTCTGGCAATGTGTTTAAGTGTACGTATGGAGAAAATGGAAACAGAGGTGGAGGATCGGGAGCCGCGTCTCTCTATAGGGATGGAGATTATGCGGGACCGTTTGCATTCCAAGTTTTTTCCACGTTCTCTCGAGCACATGTTCGCGCGCTCGTAGGCGATACGCGGCAGGTTGAAAATTTCCGGCCATTCTCGCGCTGTTCTTCGTTAATTCGTTCGTTTCTTCATACGCCGTTTGACATACCCGATGTGTGTTCGGCAGGGGTGGTAAAGCGAAGAGACACGTCGTTGACGTTTTGAATGGGATCGAAAAGAGACGTGGAATTAAAAAAAAAAGAAAGAGAGAGAGAGAGAGAGAGAGAGGAAGGGGGGAAAAAAGAAGAGAAACGAGGCGACCGGTGGTTCGCTCGGTAATTCCTCGACGCCATCAGCGAAGGGAAAGTTTCGAAACGAGAATTTCAGTCACCGCAGCAGCCAGAAAGGACGGATGCCTGGAAAACAATAATTAGGAACGCCCGGTGCGCGAATCCGTACAACGTTCAGTTGAGAATATATTTCCGAGCTTTCAGCTCACTCCCTCACCCTCTGTGTCTTTCTCCGCTCTGGCTGCGCCACTCACCCCTCCGCTGGAAGCCCTTGGAACTCCGTAAAATAGACAAAAGCTCCGCTGCCGAACAATTCGTCTATTCTACTGCGCGGTTACGAGCGAACGAGCTTGAGCGTATAACATATTCGCATGGACTCTCTCTCTCTCTCTCTTTCTCTCTCTCTCTCTCTCTCTCTCTCTCTCTTTCTCGCTGTCTGTCTCTTTCTCTGTTTCTCTCTTGCTCGCTTACTCTTTCTTTCTCGTTCGGCACACCCCCTCTACTTTACCACCCTTTGCCTCCTCTTTATCCAACGCCAACCCGACGGTTCTCCTGCTTCTCCTCGATCCCTTTTACCCGGCGATCGTCCTTCGTCCTGTGCGTGTGACCGACGACACTGGCATCCACACACGTTCCACTGCACCTGTGTATACCTTTTCATCGCGCCGTCCTATTCTGCGAGCGTGCAGTTTCCAACTTTTAACAGGTTCCTCTGTCGGCAAACGTGGCTATTTGCGTCCTCCTCCCTACCCGTTGATTCCATCCAGTCTTTCGATTAGCCGATCTCTTGTCATCGCCGCGCGTATATGTGTACACATTCGACTTTCTCGTCCATCTCCGCGTTTCTGTCTTTCTTTCTTTCTTTCCCCTCCTCCCCCCCCCTTTTTCTGTTTCGATTTTTATATTCGTCGAGTCCGATCCGATCGAGTTGTCTCTGCGAGTCCGGCCGCGCTCTCGGCGCGCGAATCAGACCGGAAAATCGTTGCTTAATGGACAGACGGAGAGGAGCCGCGAGAAGACACGCGAGGAGGGAAGTTAGTCGGCGCGAACTTTCTCTCGGATCGGCGAGAGGCCGGGCATTGTGCGGCCGGAAACGAGGGAAAAAATTCAAATTATTCCGGCACGCATTTAGGCTTTTCTTTTTTTCCTCTTCCGCGGGGAGAACGACAGCGCGCGCCGGTTAAATTTGCATCGGCAGCTTATTCAGCGCCGTGAAATCTGGAAATCTCGAGCAACGGCAGCGGCAGCCGCGTGCAGGCTTTCCGCGAGAGAACTCGCATTGTACGAGTCGCATAGAATTCGCGTACTGAATGCTCTCTCTCCCCCCCTCCCCTTCCCCCTCCGCTGGTCTTCTTCTCTCACTCTCGCACGCGTACAATCTCTCTGCTCCAGTGTTCTTCCACGTTTTTCTTTCTTTCTCCTTCTCCTCCTCCTCCTTCTTCTCTCTCTCTCTCTCTCTCTCTCTCCTCCTTCCCCACCCCCTCCCGCCCGTTTTCTCTTTTCCTCGTCGGAGCCACTTTTTATTACGGTTTATAATACGCAATATATCCGGCGACGCTCGCGCCGGAAGATTAATAAGACTGACGCGAGAGGTATCGACATTCGAATAGAATGGCTTTGAACGAGCGTATCGGGCATTTGGCTGGTATTTTCGTGACAGCGTCACGACGCCTCGTTTGTCACATTACGAGCCATCGACTTTTCCCCTCCGGCGCGGCGGCGCGCCGCAGACGCGCGTGCTACCGTGTGCAACGGGAATTATGCAGCCCGATGCATAATTCCGTCGATGCTTTCGCGACCGCCGCTCGCTACCACTGATTCGTTCAAGCGGTTCGAACCGTTGGCCGCAATCGCTCTCGACGTGCACGCCGATCAGCGTGTCGCGTGCGTTGTGTCTCGTTATCGTTTGCAAGACAGATCCGTGTACACGGATGTTCTCGCGTACGCGCGCTCGAAGGTCGTTTCCCTTTGTCAAAATTTCGACGTTTCCCCCCTTCACAGTCGTTTTCCTCGTCTTTCCGGTAGAAGCGACGGAAACGTAATCTCGGGCGTGGTTTGCGGTGCGTTGATCGACCTTTGATTATCCAAATTCGATGTCCATTTTCATCCGCAATAAAAGAATCTTTCGACCGTTGCAATTAAAATTTTTGCTCTATCCATCGTTGATGATTCCGCGGTCCGTACTTTTTTCACACGAGTGAAAATGGAGCTCTATGGGAAATTTGTTTTATAACGAAACAATCGGCGAAATTGTAGCGTATGTTCTTTCGAGCGGTTCTAATTGCAGTGAATATTCTTGACAAATTGCCAGCCTTTGAAATTGTAATGTATATTCTTCCTAATGTACAATGTAGCGAACATTCTTGACAAATTATCAGTCTTCGGATAACCGATTTCACCACGACCTGCGATTACCACGTACAACGTACACGTAATTTTCAACGGCATTCAACCTACTCTGCAATACACACGCGTCGTCGTGTTTAGTTTTCTACCAATGAAATCTTTGGGAACGCACGCTGCGCATCGTCGACGTGTTTCGTCTCAGACTCCCTTTCTCTCTCTCTCCCTCTCAGAGCATTGCTTTCACGAAGTTGGCAATGACGAATTCCAATGACGAACGCTAGAATTCCGATGCGCGCGATCTTTCGTGCGGCTCGTAACCCCGTCCCGTGTCGAAACGGACCTTGGGAAATAATCACGGAAGTTTCATTTGGAGTATCCACTGGAGATTAAAACCGGGAGAGACGGAGACTTGGTAAAGGTTTGAACAGCGCGTTTCCGACGACGACGACGACGACGACGACGACGACGAATTCATCGAATCGACCGTCGAATTCGACAAAGGTGGCAAGAGGGTAACAAGGAAAGGGTGGATTTCGGGGGGGGGGGGGAGGAGGATGGTGGCGGTGGTTATGGTAGTGGTCTGGTAACAATGGATGGTAGTGGTGGTCGCCACAATGCCGGCTTGCCTGACTTCTTTGCGTGTCAAATGACTGAAAAGCCGTGGGGAGTGCACGGGCGCGGGGTTGTGGGTGGACCGAGCGGATGGGGGTTGCAGGGCGGGTACACGGTGGTATGAAAGGCGTGCTTTGTTTGGAAACAATGCCGATACTCGGCTACATCCTCATCTCCATTCTTCGCCTTGACGCAGCAGCGCCGCTCCGAAAAGGGTTGCCTTTATTCATCCCTGATTAAAGTTATAGGTTATTTTCGCTCTGTTTCGCGGCGAAATACTTTCCGAAAAATTTTCACCGTGTCTTTCACTCTCTCTCTCTCTCTCTCTCTCTCTGTCGCTGTTCATTCTGTGCGAATCAAATCGCAAACCGTCGAGTAATTATCGTTTATCGCAACATCGTAATGCGAGAATCGAGCGTGATTAAAGTGTCGTTTTTTCCCCTCTTTCTGCTCTTTCTCTCAGTGACGTACAACGTCGCAAGATCCAAGAACGAATTAATCAAATATAAAACACTTTGCCGTATTAGGATACTTCGTCGCAATTTCACGCGATTTATATTTCAAACGGAAAGCGTCTATCCTCCGAACGATCGACCCTTTCACACGTTCAATTAACACCAACCTAGACATTCGAGGAGCACCTCGTCGCGTGCTCTTCGAACTCGATCGATCTCAACCTTCTCGCCCGCTCCAACACGCCTGTCACTCGCATTCGCATTCGCCGCGAAATATTGAAATTCAAATCAATGTGCATTGGCACACTGGGTTCCTCGCGGTCGCTGCATTTTTAGACGTTGTCGCGCGCGTTGTTGTGTATCGGTTATCGAACGACGCTCGTGGCGGACGTGGCTGCTAAAAAGAGTCGCGTGGATTTAGCCAACAAACGCATCTAATTCGCCGGGACTGTGGCGCGCGCGCGAACGCACGCGACTGGCTGCACCGTGGTACCGACTTGGCCCGTCGGAAATTCGCCCCCAACCCCCCGACGTTTTCAAAGAAGGGAGAGAGAGACAGAGAGAGAGAGAGAGAGTGAACCCGTGCAAACCGGCAGAGGAGACATCGCCGAAGGAAAGCTCATAACAAACTATTGAAAAGCCAACGAATGAAAAATCAATGGCGGGTGGGCACGGGCCAGACCGGTGTGTATATGTGTGTGTGTGTGTGTGTATATATATATACATACATATATATATACATATATATATACATACATACACATATATCTATATATATATATACACGCGCGGAAGGGAAAGCTACAGGAGGGTGGAAGTTGAGGGGGTGGGGGAGGGTGGTTTGGTGAATGGAATATTATTGGGGCATCCTTTCACGCGGACTCTACGGAAGCTAGAAGACCTCATCTGGCGAGCTGTATGGATGCCGTTCGCCCCGGCAATGCCGCCTATTGAACCGTTGCTTATATATGTACGTATTTACACACGTTCGCAGATACGGGCACAGGCACACACGCACACGCGCTTGTTGCACACATCGCACGCTCGCTCTGTTACACTAACACCTTCTCGCCTTCGCGTCTTCGCTCGTGTGTCTGTTGCTCGTTCTACGTGTGTACTCGCACGTACGAATATCTATAAGTGCACGGTGATGGCGATGGTGATGGTGGTAGACACGTTTGTGCGGCTGTGTCGGTGTAGGTTCTTACATTTCATGATTTATCACGCAGCTTTCAGCGGGCCTCAAAGCGTCCTGAAAGCGCGCAGATTGATAAAAGAAATAATAGAGGACGCGAAATAGAGGGACTCGATCTGATACGAGAAAAGAGTGCGAGGGTGGCTGGAGCGTACGCGCGGGGGTGAGACAGACGGAGGATGAACGAGGAGACCAAGAGGAGAGAGAGAGAGAGAGAGAGAGAGATATTCCAAGAGTTCGGAGCGACCGAACGACGAGGATGACAAGAGAAGAAGACGAAAAAGAGGGAGGAGTGAGGGGTTGTCGAACGTCGTTTCTGTGAAATAGGGGTGGTGGATCCTTTCGATACGTTTCAGCTCCGCATCCCTCCACCCTTTTTCCTACTCGATTGCGTGTCTTTATACTCAACTGGCACGCGGGGCTTCCCTCGTGCCTCTCTCTCTCTCTCTCTCTCTCTCTCTCTCTCTCTCTCTCTCTCTCTCTTTCTCTCCCTCTTGGAATAAACAATACCCCTTTCGCTTCTTCGTCAATCTTTCCTCCGAGGTTAACGTTTTGTCTTCTGAAAGTGGAATTTCCGATAATGCCGGGGTGTACTTAATGATATTAAGTATATATTGAATGCTTCTCATCGCTTTCATTGTACGTCCGTTACTTCATTCACAACGTACGATACGTCATTCGTGAGTTTTCAGATACTTGTATCTGAGAGATGTATGAATGTGAATTGATTATTAGAGGTAATAGGGAGCACCTTTCTTTTATGAATTTACAAACGTTTTATAGTAGGAAAAATTACGTAAAGATGGAGTAGTTGTTATGATATTCATAATGTTTACGATTGAAGCAAATTTCTCTTTAAAAATTACATAATTCGTTAGGTCGTTAGTTCATTAACTAAATTATATCGTTCAAAGGTGAGGTGAGAGACAGGAAAATTGGAAAAACTCAGCAAAATTGAAAACAGGTGAAATAGAAATTGCATTTTTGGAATCTCGAATGACACAGACGTGTTTCGTATCATATGAGATTGTCTGTTGCGCAGATTATAGTAAACAAAAAATTATTCAAAGAAGATTGACAACGAAAATGTCTAGTTCTCCGTTCTTCGTCTTCGTTTCAATTTTCAAACGGAGATTCGCCGACTTAAAATTCTCGCCTCGATTAGATGGTCCACACTACCATAGTCTAACAGGCGAACAATTCTTTGAACAATCGTAACGCGACTGGTCTGAAAATAATAATATCGCGACGCAGAGTACGTTAACGAGTAATTAACTGCTTCGGTCGATTCGGTAGACAATCCGGAAGACGGCAGTAAAACAAGGTTAGCTCGCGGGGTTGAAGCGAACACGGGATGCTGGCGGCGGCGGCGGCGGCGGCGGCGGCGGCGGCAGTGGTGGTGATGGTGGTGGTAAAAGCGGTGGAAGTGGTGGCATCGGAACCGCCCCGGCTTTGCAACCCCGGCGAATGGAGTGACAATGCTGCCACGGGATTCACAGTTCTCCACCACCCCTTTTGTCTTTCCCCTCTTTCCTCTCTATCACTCGCTCGAGCTGCCGTCCCCTTTCATCCCATTTGCAACTTTCCGGCTTTCCAACCGCCCGCGCCTTTCGCTCTCTCCTCCACCATCTACGCGAGACCCTTTATCCTGTCTTCATACGCCGCCACACTCTCGCCGCACGCGCATCTTAAGGCGGACGCCTCCTCTTCGAAAGCGATTAAGCGTTTTCTCACCACGTGGAGATTGCGGTACGATCAGATCGTACGTCGATTTCCTGTTTCCATATTTTTTTCCACAGTTTACATCGGTTGACGGATTTGTACGAGATTGACTATTTTTCGGAAAAGAGCTTTCACTATTTTAACGATTGTGCGTGTAAATATGGAGCTCTTGAGGGGTTAATTTTCTGTCACGGAAACTTTGATACTATTCTTCAGTGTATCAAGCATTTACAGCGTAACATGTTGACTTCCATGCGAATTTAGGGCCGTAACAATTTTTCTTTTCTTTCTTTACAAAATCGTGTAGTTTAAAATATCGACAATTTCTCACTATTGATGCACCATCTCGCAACTTTCAATAGTGTGTATTGGATTGTCCGGAAAAATTGAAACGCAGAAGATTTAAATTTTAGTATACATTTATTAAATATTAAATTTAATTTATATTAAATCGGCACGAACTTTCCGGACAATATTTGTATTTTGTACAAGTATCAAAGAATGACGAAGACATCGAAACACCATTAAAAATGCCCCCGAAAAAGGGTGACTTGACGATTTCTGGCATTATGAAGTCGTCAACCCTTCCCAACCAACCGGAATGGGTGGTGTTGAAGCGCGCCCTTGAAAGCGACCAATTCGAACAAGCGATTTATCATTATCTCGATAACCCGGCGAAGATAAGGCGGTGGACCCGGCTAGTGGTCGTATTCGGCATGGGGTGCTCGTATGATTTACTATTTCCTCGGCGCATCTGCTCGCTTAATTAACGTTTCTCCGATGTCATTTCGAAGATACGTATCAACAATCGCAGTTGTGGCTCGCGCTGCTGCTTTCGTTAGCTTGCGAGTTACAGGCACTCGTAATCGCGTTTCGCGGCGTGTTTTATTGCCGAGCGATAAAATTTACCGATCCCTTCCTATCCTCGCTTTGATTTATTCACGTGTATGCAGTTGCGCAGTTTTATTTAATCAGTCAGCCTCGCGCTACACTTGGCTTTATATTTTTTAACCGATTGTGTGCGCGTACATACATGTACGTATATAAAAAAGCAATAGGAAAAAGAGAAAAAATAAAAAAAAATAAAAAAAAAACCCTCTGTTCCCACCCACTGACAACTCTAAACAAGCCAGCATTCAAAGTTTGTAATTGTTGCCTATAAATCATGTAGCTTTTTTCTTTGTTTTTCGGTATACGTAAAAAAAAATGTATATATATGTATATATATATATATACGATTCGTTGGATAGTTTACGAGCAATGAAACGCAATCTTTTTGGCCGGCGAGAGCATCCCCGTAATTCACCGACGATGCTGTTTTACGCATCCCCCTTCCTACCTCCTGCGGATACGCGTGGATGCACGTAAAGCGAAAACTTCTCGAAATAATGGACGGCTGACCGCATTTTTCAATCGCTTGTGTATCGACTCGTGCACGTGGTTTAGGGTGATTACACGCGGGCTCTGGCATATTGCGCGATCGTGTAGGGGTGGATCGACTGGAAACGGGAACGGGGGCGTGGTGTCGATTCGACGGTGCGTGCCACGGATTTACCCTCCGTTCACGATCCCTCTTTCCCCTACCCTCTGTCTACACTGTCTTTTGCTTGTTTTCCAAGATGTTTCAGCATTGTCCTCCGCAACGATGTTATCGATGGTATTTGTTAGCTTCTCGCAACTCTTCATTTAGTCTACGTAGATTCGTATATAGAATTAAGAACGCTACAGTTATTGATGCAATAATTCAATTTTGCATCGACAAAGTACGAAAAATTATTGACGGGTTTCTCGTTGATTTTATTAGGGATTTCTTTTCTAAATTTCTATATTTCACGAAGACAAACGCGAAAGAATCTAGAATAATGAATTCCGAGTGAATGACCAACGTGTCAGCACGAAATTAATTTGCCTCGAACTACAAGAAACGAGAAACGAGAAGGGGGAAGAAAGATAAGAGGTAAAAGGCCTCGGGAAAACTTAATCGCGGGTCTGGCCTGGCACGCAGCACCGCGTCCGGATCCACTTTCCAATAACTGGGAAGTATCGGTGAATGCGGCAGTAAGAGTTCAAGGCTCGGGCCGGCGCGTTCTATCGTCAGGGACGTCGAGAGGCACAAAGGACCAGCGTTTAGCAGCGGCATGCGATTTCGATCCGCGGAAGAGGAACGAGAAATCAGAAGAATAAAGGGGCGAGTACCCCGCAAAGTCACTCGACCTCCATCAGCCATCCTCCCTCTTCTCTACCTACATTATATTTCTTTCGTATTTGCCTCTTCTCTCTCTCTCTCTCTCTCTCTCTCTCTCTCTCTTTTCTTTCTCTGCGGCCAAACACACAAACGACCGCACGTACACGTGCACACAAGCTGAGCATTGCCGCGGTCTTATCGGCAGTTATCGGGCCGTGATGTCACACAATGGGGCAGACAATGCTCGGTACAATACACCCCCTGCTTCTAAACCATTCAACCCTCGCCAGCCACCTCCTGGCTCATCCTCCTTCTCCGGTACCACCACCCCCTTGAATCCAGCACTCCTTTCGTCTCTCGGAATCAGCTCAAACCCCCGGCAACTTAATAAACATAATAGCTGACTGCGACGCTACCGTGAAAGACGAGAGAGATATTCGAAAATATCGCGATAATGTAACGATTGTAATCGCGATAATTCGATGGACGCTCGTTAAGAGTTTGGTCGAATTGGATTTCGGTGATGTCGAAGGGGGAGGACGATAAATAGGTGATTTTGACTTTCGTACGTGTAGCGTGATATTGATGTTAATTGAAAAGTGAATTAACTAGTTTGGGAGTTACGCCGATGAACTTTGGAATTACGTTGATGTGTAGGAAAGAGTGACGATTCAACTGATACTCCGAGCCTTTCAGAGGCAATAGCTGGTTAAATTGCGCAAATTGAGAAGCACAAACAGTGAGTGTGTGTGTGTGTGTGTGTTACAGGCGCCATTTCGCAAATTCACTTTCGTCTTCACCCTCGACCGAAAGATCGACCCACATGGTCGATCGCGTGTTTCCCCGGGTATCGTTTTCGCCGTTTGAAAATAGAAAATAGGAAAAAACAAGTAGAAGAAACGAGAAACTTGTTAATCGAGAGCTCGATTTTGTCTGACGCGTTCAGACGAACTTCGACTCGCGAGAACTTGCGACGCCGGAACGCCAGGATTCGGGCGCGAAAGGCGCTTTAAAAGGCCGATGCCTGGCCTCCACTCGGCATCGCTCGAAATTCCCGGCAATTTCTACAACTTTGCTGCTTAACTCCGCCGGTCTCATTAGGACGTGATTTCTGTTCCAGGTGCTGGAGTCTCGGAGGCCCGTGGCGCGGTAAGTGGCACTTTCGCCCTTTTCATTCCAGACAGAGCCGCGGGTGAGTAATCGTTTAAACCCGTGCGCCACGGTTCGTGGCATTAACGTTGAGGAGCGAGCGAGAAGGAGAGAATGAGTGAAAAAAAAAGAGTGTCATTGAGAAGGAAGTACCCCAGTCCGACCGCCCCCGAACGCGTGCAACCCTCCCTCTCGTTCGTGTTATATTGACCCAACACAGAGACGCGTATCGATGCTCGGCCGCGTGGCTACCCGCCGAATATGAATAACAATCAGAAACTATAACCCCTCTCCCTCGTCGTCTACACAACGCCCGTAATATATGTATACGGTGCTCTTTACCGGCTCGAGCATTTTTATGTTAATAAGCCAAACCGAGGAACGAATGGCCGATATTTCCCTCGCTTTTTCTTCCGCTTCTCTCTCGTAAACAGAAATCGTGTCGCACGAATTTGTTCCGCGACAAGGCGGAAAAGAAGAAGATGGCAACGAAATAGATCTCCGGGGAGAGCGAACGCCACGTGTATTACGCGTATAACGTAAGCGGTGACGAACGTTCGAAACGACTCAGAAATTGAAAATCGCTTCGAACGAATTTTACAGCTCTTACAGAAACTCTTGAAAATCGACATTGGTCTTGAAAGTGTCGAAAGTAAATGTTTTTAGTCTCTACTTTGAGGATAAATTCCCTTCGACGCGGAAAGATTAATTTTTCACCCCTACCGAAGGATTTTTACAAACTGTCTAATTCGACAATTGCGTTCCAATCCATCGGGATGCGCTCTTTAAAACATTTGTGGGATCGTCTCGACAAAGGAGACGGAGGCACGCGATTCGAATATTTTACCGAACAATTTCAACCTGGAGGAGGCGAGGATCGCGAAACGAATTCGCCTCGAGCTTCTCTTTTCAAGCGGAGCTCTCTCGTGCGTTACTCGCTTGGCCCAGTTTCCCCTGGTATCTCTCCTGGCAAGCAGCGCGGTGATGCCTCTTCTTTCCTGGCCGCGTCTTAATTCCGCGATTTCGGCCGGTTTCGAGAACGGTTTTCGAGAATATACACGCTCCTGTCCGGCCATTCACGCGGATTTCTTCATCTAAGTTTCGTCTGGCTTCTCGCTGGTTAGACAAAATAGAGAGAAGCCGGACGGCGCGCGTTAACCAGCGCCTCTGCCGCGCATTGTACAACGATTTGTACGGATTTCCAGTTCTTTTGCCGTGTGGGCCGCGCGTACCAAGCGCAACACGCGCCCGCCTCTCGTGCTCGAATCGCCTCGTCTTGGGAGCACGTTCTCTATGGCTTCTCTCGCGAATAAAGAGAGAAACAGAGAGAGAGAAAAAGAGAGAGAGAGAGAGAGAGAGAGAGAGAGAGAGACAAGGGAGCAAGGAGCGAAGGAGAAGGCAACGTGTAAACAGAGAGACAGAGACAGAGACAGAGGAGGAGGAGCAAGAAGGAGAGAGAATCGCGAGGACGGAGAAAGAGAACGAGAGATAGAGAAAGAAAGAAGATCGTGGCTGGCCGTTTTGTGCGCCGCGCGCAAAAGATGCCTTTGAATCCTTAATTCCCTTTGAAACTCTCATTCTGGGAGCAAAATGGCGAGAACGAACCGTATTCTTCGGTTGAATGACGTATTGAGCGAGTTTTGTATGCCGTTGCGTCCGCGTGTGGCTCATCCAGAGCCTATGCCTGCTTATACGTAATACGTTCGCTCTTTTCTCTTCCTACGTTTCTTGCTGCGAAGAAGAGGGCCCCGGCCCTCGCGTTGCTCTTTTTCTTCGTTCCCCGTCTTCCTCCATTGCCCCTGCCCCTGCCCCTCCCCCTGCCTCTCCCTCGAGCCAGTCGTTTTTCTAACGTTCTTTCAGTATTCCTTCAGTATTACTCGCGTCACGCAGACTTTTACGCGCGATGATCCTGGAATTTTTCTATCCTTCCTTTTCTTTTTTTTTTTCTTCCTTTTTTCTTTTCTTTTTCTTTTTTTCTTTTCTTACGCTCTCGACGAATTGAACGTTGCCTTGCTCCTGGTCTTTTTACACAGCGAAAGCTACGCTGGCTGGTTCTGTTGATGTTCTGGGACTCTTCTTCTTCTTCTTCTTCCTCTTCCACGTGTATTTTCTTGTCTTCAGGTATTTTAACTGTGAATGTTGCAATTTCGTCTTTCCGAGTCGTACGACGAGTGGAAAATGACAATGGTCGTGTACTTCAATACGTTTTATTTAACACGTTGGCTACGTTAATACGATTCCGCGCTTTTCAGACGAAATTCAATTTCAAAATGTTTCCTGCAACGAACATATTTAGTACATGTTCGTGAAAGAAAGATTTCCGTTTGATCGATGATCAAACCAGTAGCGTAATCTCTTAATTACCCTCGTTATGTCGCGGCTGGAACGAAAGGCCCAGCGACGATCCAAAGGAGGGAAGGATCGAGAAAAGGGCGCAGGATCCGAAAGTGACGAGGAAGGGTGGGTGATCTTGCGAACTTAATCGGGCATCGGTGCTTTCCTTCGCGAACAATTGACGTCTGACTTTGACGTGCCCTCCGACACTTTCTCCAACTTCTCCTTTCTTCGGCGTTCTTTGTTCGATGAGAAATCGGCGGAACGTCGGGTCGAGCCTCCGATCGATGGTCCGTCATTTCACTCAAAGATTCTCCGACTCTCTTTCCGTGAAAAGATCGTTTGCCAAGCGCTCCCGCGAACGCTTTTTAATTAAGATTACTCACGTACATACACACAGGCGAAATATAATTTTTCCATAGTTTCTTTTTTCCACTCACGCAGTTGGTCCTTCAATTCGCGTTCTTGAAGGAACGAGTTCCCCGCGAATCGTCTCGCGTCTCTTGTCGATTTCTCTGGCGGAAGGAAGAAGTTCGTTCTAAGAACGAAGATTTATTTCCAACAACGTGATCGGTAATTTAAATTCTTCCGGCAATTTAAAGACCAAAGAGAGTCGAAAAGCGAGAGGTGGTCTCATTCCGCGAGTTAGAATTTCGAAAATTCAAATTTCCTTCAACTTCCTACCTGGACCACTGGGTCACCGTAACAGTTCACAGTTTAGAGTCTAAAGTGTCTTTGCGGGAAGGCAAAGTCCTGCGTGGCAAGTCCATTCCTCGAATTATGATTTCAGAAATCCAAATTGAAGATGTTGGGCTTCTTAGTTTCTCTCTGTCGAGCCGCTGCCGCGAGAAAGACTTCGCGGGCAAAGGGGAGGGGGAGGGGATGGGAGGCAAGAATTCCACATTATCGGCCGGGTTTCTCGCGGATACAATTTCCCAACACAATTTTCTTTTCAGTCGCCCCGAACGAATCTAGCCCAGCCTCGGGACGACGGTGGGTGGCAAATGGCAAAAGGGGGAGGTGAAGGGGCGAGAAAGAGAAAGAGTTAGCTTTGATGGTGGGAGAGGGAGGGGGTGAGGGGGAGAGAGAGAGAGAGAGAGAGAGAGAGGGTAGCAGAGCAGCGGCAGCCCATATTCGTGCATTGTGGCACGTTCCATCGCGTTCTCAACTGAACTGAACTCGACTCAACAGTGGAGGACACAATGGGCGGTATGAATAAGTATAACAGACAGACACCGGTACAGACAGACACAGGTAGCTCAGGCCGCAGTATGTGAATGAGGAACCCATTTGATAACACGCCTCCACAGCCACCCAGGTCCATTGTGTCGCTTCCTATTCAGCTGCTCTATGCCCTCTTCTCCTCCTCTATCCCCCCCCTCTTTGCCTCCTTCTACACCCCCACCGCCTCTGCTGTTCCTGCTCTTCCTCACCCCTTCATCTTTAGCTATCTTCCCCTTCTCCGTTCCGTTCGTTCCGATATCGCCACGGAAATCTTATCCTATCGGGCTTCTCTCTCTCTCTCTCTCTCTCTCTCTCTCTCTCTCTCTCTCTCTCTATACCCTGTACATGCGAAAAATCACGAGGGTGTCCGTTCTCGTTCCTCAGCTTCCGGTCGTAGGTGGCACTCGTCTTGGAACGTCGCGTTCTCCGTTTTCACGTGGGTCCGTAACTGTAATTTGGCAGCTGTAATTGAACAACTTGAACGTCGATACCGATCTTTGATTGAATATTTCTAGTCAATTATCAACTAAAATTTATTACAGTAATAGATTCTTTATTAAGATGATCTTCTGTTCTCCGATAAATTCAAATAACATATCGTTAGACTCACATTCGAATATACGTTAATATAGGTGAGAAAGATAGAGAAAATCATCCCATTACGTTTTATCTGAAAAAGAAAAAGAGGAGCAACGTGGTAGTGGTAGTCGGTACGGCGAATGTAATTTTTATCTATTTCGCCGGGCAGTTGAGTTATTACTTTCGGCCAGCCTGACCGAGGTTTACAGCCTTGTTACGCGGAGATTGGCTTAGATAGATCTCCTGTGAGAGAGCGCCCCGGGGCTTCGTAAAAATTTTCATCAGGAGTTCTGGCTCAGCGTCGATCTTTTTGATACGATTTAACGTACTCAACTCGGTAAAAAGGAAAAAAAGAATTTGCGTTCTCCGGAATTGGATCTCAGACTTATGCTCACAGAGTCTTTCAACGAACTAATGTTGAAACAAAGTGATTTCATCACAAAATGACTCATAATGATTTGCTTCTGAATCCTCTATATCCGTTTAGATTTTTATAAAGATACAAAGGTACATCCCCGTACCTGTTGGAACAATCAGTATTATACATAGATTCTTGTAAGACTAATAACTTTCAATTTTTGAAAGTTATTTTTATTTCATGCTTACCTGCAGTTTCATCAAAGAGCTGTTCACACGTTTTAATCAGTCCTTGTCCTCAATTATCACTCGAGAAGTGTCCAAATAGTTGCGACAATACCTCGGATATTTCATCTAGCAAAACTCTCAGGCGCTCATAGTCTCAGGTTTGAGCGTCCAAGTTCCAAGAACTATTCCCCGTACTATACATCTCCTAATCTACGCAGAGTCCCCGCGTGTACCAAAACCAACGCGTTCCCCGATGGCCCGGTTACCCACATATACGGTTCGCAGACGGAACGGTCCGCGAAGCGATTTCCACGGGGGTTTTCGGGACGGTCGGTGCGTCAGTGGGCACGGATCCTGGCCACGATTCGCTCGATTAGCGTGTCCGTGGATCTAAAAAGCCGGCCGCTTATCCACGCGGTGGATAATCGACGCGGTTAGAATGTCGAATGAGCACGGCCGGCCCGTTGTCCAGCCGAATATTTATCCAAATTGTAATATTGACGCGAAGTGGACAGATATTTTGGAAAGGGAGTGAAAGCGAGTTTCCCTGGCGCGCGGTCCGCGTCCGCGTTTCAAAATCGATTTTCTAGTCAATGCCGGAAAGCCGGACCGGCAACAATGCTCCGATTTTCGGGATCTCGCTAGCATAAATAGCAAATAGCGAAGGTCCTGTAGGTGTATGTGGTCCCGGTTGGACCAGCCAGAACGAACTATCACAGCGCACTCTCTCTCTCTCTCTCTCTCCCTCTCTCTCTCTCTCTCTCTCTCTCTCTCTCTCTCTCTCGTGCTCTCTACGTACTCGGTTCTGTACGTACGTGTACGTTGTACACCGAGTACCGACAACAATGAGGCAGAGACAAAGGCCAGGTACAATGCTGATGTTGAACTCGACTGATTTCGACGATTTTTGGCCTTTGCATGTGCATCGCGCGTTACTCGACAATGATTCCCGCATACGTAATCATCGCTATGGGCAGGGAAGGCTGGCGTACACTCGCGAGGCAGTGGCTCTCACGTCGCGCCCTCTTTTTCCCTCCGCGAGCGAATTCCACCACGGTTCCTGGAGCGGCCGATGCCGAGATAGACGCCAGGTTTGTTCCCGTAACGTTACCCGCCAACCGCGCCGCGCTTTTCGATCCCTCGAAACTCCAAACGCCGCGTGGCATCGCGATTCCCCTCCCCCCTCATCCCTCGCCGGTTTATCGGTTTAAATACCAACGCTGGCCGGATAATAATAATTGTAAGCGATAGCCGATTTATGGGCCGCAATCAGCCGTGTTTCTAGCGGGCCGGCTACAATCTATCTAATCAATGGCAGTTAATGCCAAACGCGGCCCGGTCTATTTAAATGTGAAACTGATAATCACGCGGGCGTCGTTGCTTAATATTCCGCGATCGTTTCGACGTTTACCGGGTCATTAGCTCCGTTCTATGGGCTCGAAGGACGAATCGATCCATCTACGATCGACTCTACTTTTGCACAGTAGTCGCCGTGTCTCTGACATTCTTTGACGTTTGTGCGTTTCCCCAGCCGCGTGGCGAAGGGGGGAGGGGGGGAGCCACGGAGAATCGAGCTCGCGAGCGATCCGCGTGGATATTACGCGCGACGTACGCGCGTTGGATCTTCTCCTCTCCGGGTAAGAGAGGCTTAGCTCGGTTCTTTCGCGAGGGGTTTTTCGTGAACCGCGAGCGAAAGGGGGGCCGATCGATTGAGCACCCCTGACCGCACCTGAATAGATACATTGTGCCGGGGCAGCCTATTGACGGGCGATTGTTCCCTCAACAATAACAACAATATCTGAATAGTCGTCGTGCACATCTCTCGCGCGCGTTGCACGCACTCACCCACGCACGCACGCACGCACGCACGCACTCGCGCTCCGTCACTGGCCGCCGTGTGCGTGTGCGTGTGTGTGTGTGTGTGTTGCGCGTACATCCCTTTGCACACGGGCCCTCGCACGCTCGCGTCGCGCATCCCTTCACACGTACCGGTCTCTTTGCGCGATCGCACTTACACTCGCTCGACCACGCCGAAGATAGAGCATTACTCTCTCTCTCTCTCTCTCTCTCTCTCTCTCTCTCTCTCTCTCTTTCTCTCTCTCTTCACGGCATTCCACGGACCGCGGATAAATAGCTTGGCGTGTCGGGTTAGATCTTCGAGACTGCGTGTTTGAATTGAATCCGTCGTCGTAGCGTCTCGACAAAGTTCATCGTTCGAGGAAGTTGAGATCTTGTCATTAGGCTGACGTTAGGGAATGTTGAGGAAGGCAGGCCTGGGAATAAATAATAGTTCGTGCACAAAGATTCTGTGAAGCGTTTATGTTTATGAACAGATGAATTGTACAATTCGCAGGTAATTTGGAAATTAAGTTGTTATCCGGACGATTTCTGAACGAAAGAATTGTAGGTAGAATTTTGTTTCTTCTAGTATTTTACAACGAGTACACACCATACCATGAACATGCGTTTGTATATCTCTATCGTTTGTCATTTGTAAATTGATGCCTTGCAACCTTTTATTAAAATACTTGTTTTTCTGACAAAGTCGCGTATTCCTTTCGATGAAACCGATCTCAAATACATCCCATTCGATTCTCTTGTCAACACCGATTAAAGAAGGGAAAAATTCGAGATTCCAACGTTTTAAATGTTAGTCAATTGAAAGTTGTTCAACGTGCAAAAAAGATACAAAAGAGAATGTACAAAAGAGAAAAAGATTCATCGAGCGTTGCACGGTAATGAATGAATAATCGTATGCTTAATGTGCATTAGTTTAAATAATTGAGCGTAACACGGCGTCGTTGTAAAATATTGTTTATTACCCGCTTATAAACAATGGTCAGTAAAGACTCTAGCGAAATGGTTTCGGTACAATTACAATACTCTGGTTGCGAGCGCGCATTACATTTATCGTGAAAATGTATAAGCCAATTATAATTATAGCGCTCCGGTCGATTCGTAATATTATAATAGGTTGCTATGTCGTCGTGCACAAAGAGACGTATTTAATGTGAATGCTTATTAATAATTCTACCTGCGAAAAAGTCGCAGCTAGCGTGTATACGCTACGCATTGCCAACCTTAACGTTGATTAATAATGTTATTATTGACTGGCAAACGAACGTTCATTGTACTTTTGCATCGTTGTGTGGCTTTTATAAAATCGGAGAAAGCACGATCGACTAAATTACATTTGTTAGTATTTCACATAGTTTCCCCTCCCACGCGATGTTTTCTTAATATTATATCGAGCGTTTGTTCTTTGCAACGTATAAGTGTCACGTGTTCACGTACGTTTTGTAAAAGGAAAAAGAGAGAAAAGAGAGAGAGAGAGAAAAAGAAAGAAAGAAAGAAAGAAAGAAAGAAGAAGGGAGAAAGAAGAGTAGAAGAAAGCAAACGAAGTGGAAAGTTTGAATTTCCGTGAAGTCATTCGATGAAGGGGGAGGGGGGGGGGCTTCTTCCTAAAGAGTGCAAGACTGCGTATGCATCAGTTGCATAGCGTGCACTTAACAAATACATTAAGCTTGAAACCATGTAAGACCCACGCAGCCCATTACCGGCTAAACGAACGATCGAGATGCAATCGTCAGATACACGATTAGCTAATATCGAGAGAGAAATGAAAAAAAATTGGCACGATTGTACGGCCGCGATTAACGTTGAACAAACACCGGGTACACGAACAAAGAGCAACAAAAATCGAACCAAATTTTCCGACAAACCACCACCGTTTTATATCTGACGATCAATCATCCGATACCAACGGACAAAAAAATGTGTATACATATATATGTATACGGCGGAAAATTCCAGATAGAAAAAAAGAATCGCTCTTCGAACGCGATCGTTTTCAACGTTTCCTTGAGAGATACAAAGTTGATTGCATATTTTCGCTCTTTTTTTTCCTTCTCTTTTGGTATTTTTTCGTGTCGTTCAGTTTCGCGAGTTCACTTCGAGAGCCGGCTGCCGCTTGTCTCATCTTTCAATCGTAGTTCGTTGTCGTAACGATCTCGTTCTCTTCGTCGGCGATCTTAAAAATCGGTGACAGTCTAAAACAGGTATGGCGATGGTTCGCAAAAGCCACAGTCTTGACAGGTTCTCTGCGAAAATCAGAAGTTTCAGACGCAGAATCCTGAGATTTTCGATAATATTTGGATAATTCTTGGAAATTTGGGGATTTGGGATTGGGATTGGGAGTTTAGAAGGTTTGAAAATTTTGAAAGTCGGAACATTCAGAAGTTTGAGAACTTGGCAGTTTGGTGGGTTAAGAATTCAGGAATCTGGAAATTTAGCAGTCTAAAATTTCAGAATCGTGAGATTTTCGATAATATTTGGATAATTCTTGGAATCTTAGACATTTGGGATTGAAAGTTTAGAAGGTTTGAGAATTTTGAAAAGTTGGAACATTCAGAAGTTTGAGAACTTGGCAGTTTGGTGGGTTAAGAATTCAGGAATCTGGAAATTTAGCAGTCTAAAATTTCAGAATCGTGAGATTTTCGACAATATTCGAATAATTCTTGGAATCTTAGACATTTGGGATTGAAAGTTTAGAAGGTTTGAGAATTTTGAAAAGTTGGAACATTCAGAAGTTTAAGAACTTGGTAATTTGGTGGGTTAAGAATTCAGGGATCTAGAAATTTAGCAGTCCAAAACAGGTATGACGATGGTTCGCAAAAGTCACAGTCTTGACAGGTTCTCTGCGAAAAATTTGAGATGCAGAATCGTGAGATTTTCGATAATATTCAGATAATGCTTGGAAATTTGGGGATTTGAGATTGAAAGTTTAGAAGGTTTGAAAATTTTGAAAAGTCGGAACATTCAGAAGTTTGCGAACTTAGCAGTTAAGAATTCAGGGATCCAGAAATTTAGCAGTCTAAAAATTTTGGAATTTAGGAACCTGGAACTTAGGAGATTGGAAATAAATTTGGAAACTTCAGAATTTAGAAATTTGGAAGCTGAAGGATTTGGAAACTTTGGGAAATTTGCTAAATTTTTGCGAGTGTCTCGCTTCCGATCGTTCGGTTCTGGAAATTCGAGAAAGCTCGATGCTTCAGCAACTCGAAACCCGAGAATTTAACGATTTAGCGCCTGCTGCGTTGCAACGCGTTGATCATTGACGATGGCCTCGTTCCGAGTTTGTTTTGTTCACAATTTTTTCGACGCGCAGCAAAATGGCCCAGTCGTAACGCGAAGGAGGAGGACTGATCGAATCTGTCGAGCCAGCGGGGACTCAGTTAGTTCTTTTCTCGTTCGATCGTTCGATTCCCGTGAAACACGTCGCTGAAACACGTCGTTCGACCGAAGAAATTCGCCATGCAAAACTATCTAACCACGCGTTATCGTCGCGTTCACGACAAAATCAAAGACGTTCGAATGGATCTCGGGAAGAAATTTTCCAAAGTACGTTCGTTCGTTGAATCAGATTCGTTCTTGAAACGACCGACGCTGACAAACGCAACGTATTTTCCAAATTTCAGAGCCTAAGAGAAATCAGAATATCGTCGTTGTTGGATCATTTTCCACAATCGCTGAACAAGGTCTCCCTCGTCGTCACGAGAATCCCGGAATTTCCATACAACCAACACTGGCGGAAATCTTGGTTATTCAAGTATTGGGCAGTTTGTTTAGTCGTCTGTTTGCCCGTGATATATCAGTTGCAAGCGACGAGCGCGGGGAAGTTGGAAATCCTTCCGAGGCGGGATTCGGAAACACCGGCGGAGAAGCGTAGAGCTGCCGAGGAGGCAGGAAATATTTCGCGTGGCAGAGAGTGATTTCGAATGGAAACACTTTCGGAGACAATCCCTTTGACGCGTCTTCTCTCCGAAGGTGGAACGAGGATAGACGAGGAGTATTACGCTTAATCGGAGGAAAAAGGACCGTTTAAAGGAGACTCGAAATTACTTGGAATAATTTTGCACGTAATTTTCGAAACAGCAGGGGTATTTGTATTGATAGTGATAATAAGAACACAGAGGAGACGTGGAGATATTGTAGATTAGTTGTTACGAAAATGAAAATGACTGTCATCTCACATCGTGTAACGTGACTGAACAATGAGTATTTGGTGTATGTCGATCGTTAAATTGTTCTTAGTATCAAATACGTGTAAACAGATACTACGGACAATGTACTATTGGCTTTTAATTCAATTAGTTGGAATTTGAGAAATTGATGGGTTTGCAGCAATAACGATGCAACTGTTTAAATTAAATTTATTGGAAAGCTATTGGAATTCGTAGGTCCAGACAGACTGCAAATAAATTTTTGTAGAAAATTTCATAGAAAAACTATAGTATATAAGCGTGAAGATGCGTCAAAAGCACACGATACGCGGAAATATAGAAAATTATTCAGTGAGTGAATATTAATGGAAATACGAAATTGAAGTTCGTGAGAATCGGCAGTCTATTTAGAGCCACAAGTTTATTTAAATTACTGGAATAACGGGGACTACCTCTTGGCTACACTGACACAGTAACTGATACTAATTGATAAAATTGATAAAATTAAACTCACCGTTGGATATTCTTCCGTTAATCCGAATTCTCCTAAACGATAGTAAACCGATCTGTTCTCCATGAAACTTTTGTAATCGTAGCGTGGCATCGTTGGGATTCTCATTTGCCAGAACGGCTCTCTGACGTTCGCACCCAAATTTAATATATCTCGTTCTCTGTAATAAACTCGCAATGGTGGCTGGAAACGAGATTGAAAAAGTTTTCAATTTTTTACTCTTCTCCTTCACTCAGATTGCCGATGGTTGTGCAAATTTATATCTTTCTAATCTTTTCGATCGTTCGATCGTCGAAAGTTGAAGCGTTGCAAAATACCCTGACAAGTGGATTTTGATCTAAATTTATATTTCTGTGAATTTAATTTAAATCTCTTATACACGCAATTTAATACGGGCGAAAAAGCGTTAATACACGATTGTCAAATATCATTCTGTTCCTTTCTCACTTATGTCTCTTGAACTCTCGTTTGTCTGTTCAAAGTACATGACACTACATACGTAACACTTTGTACTATTTCTTCGGCGAAATTTCTGATTATAAAAATATAAATTTGCACAAATATCTGCAGGCCAATTCACTACCAATATCTCTTCTTTTTGCTCGATCGGTTCCTCTTCTGGTGAATTTGGCCTGGAAGAGCTTGGAGATAATTGCGGCGTCGATGATCCGATAGAAGGCACAAAACTGCAGATTCCACTTGATTCGCTACTGGGTGATATCGGTGAACATCCAGCCAAACTTCTCAAACCTTGTTCGTATAAAAGTCTCGTTCCCAAACTAGTGAAATGTTCAGGCTCTAGACCAGACAGAGGCAAAGCTATCGTTAGCGCCATTTTCTACTTCACTTTTTCTGACCTTCTTCTCTTTAAAATTCTATCATACGAAAGATTTGAATAACGATTATCGGTGTCGAAGGTTTTCTTGATTTCACTTCGATTAAAATAAACCTTTCGATTGCTAGAGACCGTTACGACGTTGACCGAAAACTAACTAAAGGTTCAGGTAGGCTCTTCTTCGATAACATTCTTCGTTGAACGTGTATGCCTTATTCATACGTATATCCTCGAATGAGAGTGTGTACGAAAGTAAACATGACCTTTCTGATTTTCAAGCAACGGGTGTTGGCAACGTATGTTTAATTACAAGTAATAATATGGTATAAATATCGTACGTATTTCCCAGTTAGTTTCTTAATTTAATCAAACGAACATCAAATTAAAGTTCACAAATTAAAATTTCAATTTTTAATGAGTCTTGGTATATATTCTTGCCACAAGATGAAGTTTCTTTTTATCGTTTTTCTCAATGTTGATCTTGTTTTCTGCTGTGTAGAGTGTATGAAATATTCTTTGACGGAATTTATCAACATTCCTTAATTTTAAGGGTGAAACGATAAAGATGTAGGTGTTCTTTTTATCGACGAGTATGGGTATCTCTCGTTGATAACAATCTGCAATTTCAGCTATTACCGACACCAGTTTCTGTGTACCAACAGTGGTAATTTGGACGAAAGTTCTCTTACCAACAGTTGTACATTCACATAGAAACGAAAGAATATGTTACTTTTCAACTAATATATTTTATTCAAATATTGTATTACAGTTTGCAGTTAAAAATAGAATGTCCACAATATTGAAATTTACATGGAATTCTATGATTTTGATGATCAACTTTGAATCCACCATACCAGAGGAGATGTCCATCTCTACCACATGTCGATAATGTAGAATCCTCTATATCTCGTTCCTTTCAGAACGCGTTTTGGTGTTGTACTTTTTGACTACTAGAGGGTTTCTAGAACGAAGCGTTCCTATCCAGTATTGTTTCTTTCCTTAAATTATTAATGAAAAACAAGATTTATTTATTTTATTGATATTAGATTTTTGCACATTCATTAGAAAGACGTTTATACTATTTTTACAGTGTAATACTGTAAAATCATTGGCTTATACGTATGATTTTTTCGCTAGTGTACGTTAAAATTCTCGATTGCTATATAAGAATGATGCATAGTGTGCACTTCTGTAGTCCGGTGCTACTCAGGAAAACTACTGTGGGGACGAAATCATCGTTCAAGGTGTCTCTCTTGTACTTTCTACGAGATCGTCATCAATCGTTCATCATCAGTGGGCTTGGGCCTGTGCTCTCTCTCCTGTCTTCTCTTCTCGCAGCACCCACCTACTCCATAACGTGTGTGAGAGGAAGGGAGAACCATGATTCAATTGTGATGTTGGGGCCCGTTTTTCAGACAATAGAAAATCTCTCTCCTCGCTGTAAAATCTACCACCTCTTCACAGAGGTTGCCTTTCAAGGATATTCCATGCCAGGGTAAAAACAAAAGACGCGCCGCCACCCCCTTTCTTCTCAGCCTTCCAATCTTAAAACTCTGACAAGAAGAAGAGAGGAAAGGAAATCTGGTTGGACACCAAACGCTGGAATCTGTGTCGGTCTTACAAAGAAGACAGGTACAGGTACCTTGTCCCTCTTCCACCTTTCCCTAAAGGGTGGACGAAGAAAAACCAAACAAAATTTCACCTCCCACTCATTGTCTGATCGCTGTGATATAAGTTCAGGTTAAACAAAATTCATTGGAATCTTCGCGACTGTAGTAGTACAATTGAACCACTTTTTTTGACTTGCTCATCATATTTTTTTCTTTGCAATTTTGTTACAATTTTCGAAGTGTTCCTCCTGTCAGTTGACATTAGATTTTTGTATATTCGTTTGCACAAAGATGTATAAAAATAGTAATATATATATATTATATTACTATTTTATCAAAAATCTATTTGATCATTATTAATCGAATGGAAAGATCTCTCCCCGCTTTGAAGTAAATCATTGGATGACCAACTGAGCTGATTTCTCACTTTTTCCTTAGCAACGCTCTTCCTTTTGTTATTTCATCAACTTGAATTCAAATATCTTTTCTGCATTTTTAAGACACAAGTTTTAGTTACAAAATCAGACGTTGAGCGCGCTGCTATTGAAATGTACACACGTGGCTTTTTCGATAGCGGTTGTTTAAGCGTTAGTATATAAGAATATTGTATAGCATACATCTTCGTGGTCCGGAGCTACTCAGGAAAAAGAGAACTGTACCAGAAAATAAGTGTATATACACTTTCTCATCCTTTCTCCGTTCTCTCTATCATCCACGACGATGTCGTCTTCTCCTCTGTTGCGTTGCCATCGAGGGAACGTGAGGAAGATATTTCGATCTCGAATCGAAGGGAAAATCCCGGCGCAGCAGCAGCACAACCGGTAACAACGATTGGATCTTTCTCATTATCTTCGCAGAGAAAATTGCTCGAAGAAAATTGTACCACATTAAATGTCGCTTCTGTGCACCCGTTTAAAACTTTCGAAGATCTTTTAAAATTGTGGCGAGAAGAGAAAAACAACGAAATAAACTCCATCTTGACTCTTGGGGTTTGAGACTTCTCTAAACCACGTACGAAATATCCTGAAACTGTAGTAGCAGCTCCAATTTGTCCACATTTTTGACTCACTCGTCATATCTTTCTCCCCTCGCAATTGTGTTGGAGAGTATTTCAAAGTGTATGCTCGTCCTTGTCAGCAGGGAAATTACATTTTCCTGCAGTGCCGACTCTAGACACCGCGTGGGTGTTTCTTCAATGCGCCACTAGAGCGTCTTCAACCACCTTCAACCCCTCTATGTTCATTGAACCTTGACATACCTTTCGACGATACGAAATAGTCTCCCCGATGAACCAATTACCAATATATTTAACGAATAATAAAACAAGCGCTACGAAATTAGTTCCACAATATCCTTCGTTAGATAATTTTAATAATCATCCAGGGGCGGTGTCGATATTTGCTGCAATAAGTTGCTTCCTGCATAAACTGTCCACTCGGAGCAACGTGATCCCCGCTGATATTCACGCTGACGTAATCGCGCTGTTATTTTCCGTTCCGTACATTATAATGGCGTTGCTTTCTTGAACCGGCTTGACCACGTATACCGGGTGTCCGGATTCGCGCGCGGAACCCGCCGACCCATCCGGTGGCCTTAGCAACGCACATGCGCCCTTCTTGGACTCTCGTCTCTCCGGTTTCTCTCTCCGGATGGTTGGGGATTGGCCCGGAGTAACACCCCCTCATAATGGGTTCACCCGTCCGCGCTGAGCGACCGGGAAAGAGATGGAAAGAGGGTTGAAGGGTGTCGGATAGAGACGAAGACTGCACGAGGAAGCAAGAGAGAAAGAAAGAGAGAGAGAGAGAGAGAGAGAGAGAGAGAGAGAGAGAGAAGCGAAGTGCAAAGAGTAGAGAGAGTCGAAGACTAAGCGAGAGGATGAAAGACAGGGTGAGACGAGAGGGAAGAGGGCAACGGAAGCCATATTGATTTCCCTATGTTTCCCCGTATTGTTACTATAGCGCCCGGCGAGGGCGCGAGGAGAAAGCAGGTACCACCCTCGTCAACCATCCCGCGCCATCCATCCCCGCGCAGCCAGCCAGCCCGCGTTCCGTTCTTCCAAACGATGGTCGCCCCGATGAGAGAGAGACTACGTCGCTGGACGTGCATTCCCTTCCGGTCTCGCATTTCTTTCTTTCTTTCTCTCTTTCTTTCCTTCTTTCTTTCTTTCTATCCCTTTTGCACGCGGCTTTCGGTCTCGCGCACTTTTCTACGTGGAGTCTTCTATTTTATCTCGCTATCACGTCGGTTTTGTTATTGTCACTCGTCATCCGGGCTCTGAGGCGTCTTCAACAATTTCTAAACTGTGAATTTTAACTTTGATATTACAACGATCGACGAGATGAGCATCAGAAGCGGTAAATGAAGCGAAATACTTGTTTATATTCGTTTATTTAATACCTCTGGCTACTGACGAAAATTACTGATCGAAAGTAGCGAGCACGAATAATCGAGGAGTATTTTTTGGGAAAATCGCAAGATATTTACGATGAAACGGTTATTCTTCTTTCCATCTCTGCGTAGTAAATTCGTAAAAATCCATAAATGTGTCTCGTTGTCGCGATACGCTCATCATCGGTCGACTCGACTCACGCAACCGAGCACGTTCGTGCGTGGCTTAATATTTCTCTTAATGTCGAAACAGCCGAACTCGCTCGCACGAAAAGCACGCGTAGACACACCTGGGTGGTCCATGCTCGATATCAGCTGCGAAACTTCCCAGACGTCCCGTTTTTCTGCACCGTCGTCCTCCTCGGGGAGAATGAAACGGAAGGGTGGTAAAGAGGAAGGGACAAGCAGACAGCGAGAGAGAGAGAGAGAGTGAGAGAGAGAGAGAGACGAAGATAGTGAACCGTGTGGTTGTTACCTAGTGATGCATGGCTCGGTAATAGCTACAATACAACCAGCTTACAAGAGGGGTTCCGTTTCCATCCCGCTCTCGGCAACTTGAGATTTATTGCTCCCCGGTGGATTGCGGATTCCCAGATTCTCCGGTTTGCCCCTTATAAATGACTCCTATTAATTGACCGTGATGCGAGACAGGAAAACAGCGAAATGAAACGCGAATAATATCGAGAATCAGGCCGCACGTTCCTCCACGGATCAAAACCGATCGACGTAATTCGATCTCGTGTGTAATTTTCCAACAATACGCTTCCGTGTCTTCCTCTGTTCGTCGTCTCACATCCGTTCGTTCGTTTAACCAACTCAGTGATTCATCCAGTCCGGACTGCGAATTCGAGTATGAATTTTCGAAAGAAACTGGCCAGACCCGCTGAATAAATTGCCGCATCTATCTACCGTGAATAAGGATAATGTATGTAGCTTCCTCATACCCGATCAAATATCGATATCTAAGTGCTGTATTCGCGTTTTGTGAAACAGCAGCATTCTTTCGAGTTCAGCAAGAATTGCGTCTCTGATGCAGATGATACATCATTTAGATACACTAAATTACTTATTTCGTCTCTCAAACTACTTGGAGCGGTACTAATCGCGCGATGCATTAGTGAGATCGAACGGCGTTCGTAAAAAATTCGCAATGACCGTCAACGCGGTTTTCTCCATCGATTCCCTAGCGATCGGTATCTGATAGACACCGGAGATCATGTCTAACGTTGTGAAATGTTCCCTGGCACCTCTAACGATTTAGTTGATCTTCGATCAATGACGGGGCATCGCTCTTTAAAGGTAATACTGATCAACATTAAAAAGTCTACACGCAGCCTTCTTTGTTTCTCTTTCTTGCAAAGGCGATCGGTAGCTATGTTTCTCTTTTTTTGTCTTTTACAAAGACCAGCGTAAGGATATGCATTTACCCGAATTACTTCTTAGATTTTTCAGAAAATCTATTACCATATCACGGAATTGCACCCTCGCGATAAAACACAGTCGACAAGTTGTAAGTTCCTCCTCGGTCCTGCTTTGCAATGATTTTCATTTAGAGTGTACTTAGTCAGTGTCGTAACTTGATCTTGGATGCTGCCATATTCTCATAGCGCTAATCAGTATCGATAACGCCCTTTTCGTCTTTTGATCAACGATGTTCGCAGTGTAGCACGAGTTATCGCCTTCTCTTTTCGTTGGACGCGTTCGGTTTTCTTGTCCGTCCCGTTCTCAACACTTTCCACTCCCAAGGGCTACGACGTGCAAGGAATCGTGCTGTCTATCAGGCGCGACAATGAAGGAAATCCCACTCTACGAACAGCTCGTCTATTCGAATCACTGCCGTCGTGCTACCGCAAGATCGTCGCAGCGGAATCTGATAATCCTCGCACCGATGGTTGTATACGGGTCAGTCTTGACCCGTTTGGACAGGCATACCTTGATCAATGAACACGTTGCCGTGCTATCATTCTACATACAGGGAAATTTCCAAAAACAACGGAAACGCAGCTTGTAGTTCAACGAGAAGCAAACATTCGTTTGATATTCAGATTCTTTAGGTGTTTGATTTTCGCGTTTAGCGCGTTGCTTCGCAATCTACCAGCAATCTACATTCTCGTGTGCTCTCATGGAGCAATTGGAACATCTTTTCTTCCGGCTGGCGTTTCATTTCTTGAAAAACTCCGTCTCTGGGCGTTTCTGCTTTCCTTTCTCTGCGCGCTCCTTTCGATTCGCCGCGGATATGACACTGCTTCTTCACTAGCGATCGCGGTCGATCATCTTGATCGTTCTTCTGATCGATTTGAATCTTTTTGTATTTCGCGAGGCCAGCAAACAGCTCCGAAGCCACCATATATCTTACGTTCAGTATCGTCTACCGTTATTTTGTCGATTATTAATTCGATCAGCTCGACGTCGATAATCATTCAAGTCTGCCTGAGGTATGCTAACTTTGTGCAAGCGCATTCGGCGTAGCTCAGACCAGAATCGTCAGCGCATTGGCGAACATGCATAAATCGGTCGTGCCATTTTATTTCGGGAGCAAATACTCCTCATAGATCTTTGCGGAGTGATCCGGAGAGGAATCTTTATATATTCGAGCTCTGCGAAAGTAATGCGCAATCACTCACACTAATAATTAAAAATACTTCTACGTTCTCTACCACCCAAATATTTTCGTAAGGGGCCGCAAGAATCCAAAATCTTAAAGTCGCAGTTGTTCAAAGATTTGTACAGATTATCACAAGCAAGAAGGTCTTGTTCAAGGTGGAGAAAACCAATGGGAGGTATAGGAAATCCAGGATTACCCTGCGTTGCCCAGGCAATACTATGAAACGTAACGTAGAGCAGTATTATCTTACCTGATAATTATTTGTGATCTTTATCCAACGGCAAAGTTTCTCACCGAAAATAACTTATCTTCCCAATCCCGTGATGCGAAAAGATACAAAGAGAGTCGGCCTTGTATAAATCCGACACTGCATAAACTATTTTTACTCGTCTAGTTGTCACGCAATGCTTTTCGTCCATTTCGTTACCATTTTCACCACGTTTCACTTTCAATGGAGGTTTATCTTCAATTTCTTCTTCCACATTTTTTTTATTTCGACGGAATTGAAGATAAGGAAATTTCTCACTCTGGAAAGTGGAAAATTTGATATAAAAATAGAGACTCGTCACCTCCAAGGTTGATAAAATCTTCCCAATCTCACACATTTCGAATAAGTGTAGTAATAATTGGATACATTATTATTTTTCATGGTATATTTCTTCAAAACTTTATTAACAATTACAAAATATTTGTCGTAAAAGTCACAAAATATAATACTTCTTTTACAAGAAAATTTACCGACATTAAATCTTCGTATATTCGCACTTTTTTTTTTACAAAAAAAGTGGAGAAGTGGATAACCAATGATTTACGCAGACGATCAGCGCCAAGAATACAAGATCTTCTTCATGATAGAAGGGGTAACTAAGAAGGGGGAGGGGGGGCGTTTCGTATACAATTTCTTTTCCCAGTCACTGCATCCTGAAAGAAAATATAAGTACAGTATGTTTCACAAGAGCGTGGACGAGATATCATTGAAACCTGGTATCAAATAAGCCGGAGATCGTGGTATTATAAAAATATGAATCAGTCTGTAATGCGCATTAGCTTTCAGGACCTTAGTATCCTCGGTCCTGTCGAGCAACATAGTCCTCCTTGTGATAAGTGCAAAATACGCTAAAGGCTTCTAAGCGGAGTTCTTGTACTATCATCCGAAAGGTCCTAAAATAACTGTAAGAACAGCAGCAAAATATTTGCGTAAGTCCCCTCGTTGATAAGTAAGTGCAACGTTGCAAAGAGACAAAGTGTGTGGATGTTCTTCCTGATCGAGGTTACAACGAAAAGTGAAGATTGAGCGATTATGCGGCTTTATTGAAGAAATCCTTGCGTAAAGGTCAAGCTCTGTTGGCAGAAAGGCGCATAACATTGAAACATCGTTTTGAGAAGAACAATGTTGCATGGCGTAGCACGGTGTTTGTTCTGGACACTCAGGCAAGATTCCTAGAATACGCTACACTGCAGAGAGGTTCCAGATGCCATAGCACGCGCCTATCCATGGAACCGTTGTCTTGGCCTGAGAGGCAGAGTTAGCATCTGGAATGTCTCTTAAGGGTAAGGGTAAACAAAGGGTAAACACGTAGCCACATTCGTTCCACATAAAAGTTCCGTCTTCTAGTACGAGACAGACAGTCTATCAGAACCATTCAGTCATTCCGTTCGGTTCTAGAAGCGGAGACGCCTTCTCCCAGATCAAGTAACAATTGCATACAGTCTGCCGGAGTCACTCAGCTCAGTCAGTTCGAGTCGAGACACATCTTCCACACCACAGACTCACGTAACAATTGTATAACTTTCACCAAATATACCTCTTAAAAACCTACAACCGGCATTCGTAATATCTCTCCAAAGGCTGCAAAAGGTCAAACGAGAGAACTTCAGCGAAGCAGGCAGCAGTCTTCACGATTCACCGACGCGCTGAGACAGTGTTAAAAATCGCTGCTTTCGACGATGCTTGTTGAAAATCGTCTTGCGTGGGCACACGGAAATATAGATCGTGATTGGACTGGTATTGTATTCACTGACGAATCTCCTTTTTGGGCTTTAATTCCTATAAAGCGAGCATTGTCTACTTATGGAAAACCCATCATCCAAAGAACAATTAAACATCCACTGAAAGTGCCTGTTTGAGGCTGTTTCAATGTCCGATTTTTCGAACATTATGCATATTTACGGAGATTTTAAATGCCCAGAAAATGCTTAAATTATACGAAAGAGGTGTGTTGACATAAAAGTATGGTTGAAAATACTGGGCACGAATGGGTTCTTTAAAAGGATAACGATCCCAATCACCTAAGTCGACGTTGCACCGAGTGGAAAACAAGAAATGGTATCAGAGAATTGGACTGGCCATCCCAATACCCCGATGCAAACCCAATCGAAAATGTATGGTCCATCATGAAGTATAAACTTTGAGGAAAACGTATTTTAAGCCTGAAAGCTCTTGTTCGGCGTGTGCGAGAAATATGGAAGACGTTACCTGTCACATACGCAGAAAAACTAATTGAAAGTATGTCTAGCCGGTGTCTGAGAGTGTGTTGGCTTTAGGTGTGTATATGGGAGAGTAGTGGTGGTATAGATGTGTGACATGTACATGTGTGTCGTGTCTGGTGTGTTGTGTTTTGTTTTCTGGACGGTGCCGGGGAAGATTCAGTCGTCGAGAAGGAATCATGATGTGAGGAAAAGAGAATAGCGAGTTCGGACTAGTGAAGGAGTGCGTGATTGAGAGTGAGAGGAATCCAAAGCTTTACTGTTTTTTATCCAATTGTTTAGTAAATATATATTCTTTTAATATTACTTCGTCCCTTATTCAATTCACAATTAGTAGCAGAGCACCGTGGTTGATTGTGCGAAGTTTACGATATAAAAAGACGGGAGAAAGTTTGAGAAGGTGAGAGAAGTTTGACAAATCTGGTGGACCAATGGAACATTATGAACGTTGAACCGCTCGACGACTCAAATTACTTTCTCTGGAGTGAGAAAGTGGAAGATATCCTAAGGTCAAAAAGGAAGGGGACAATGAATATAATAACAAATGGAAAGAATGGGACGACAATAATTATGCACCGAGGACAGTAATGATCAACACTATGAGTAAAGCACAATTACTTAAATATAGCCATGAAAAAGATGCGGACAAATTATGGACACCGATCAAATTGGATATCGCCGCGGAAACTGAAGAGTTAAAAGCGAGAGTTCTTAATGAACTAACAAGTTTACAAATGGGAAAAGATGAGACCATTGACGCGTTCATAAACAGGGCAGAGGCGTTGAGAAAGCAATGTGAACAACTCGGAAAGGATATTGAAGATTTCGAGCTAAAAATGTATGTATTAACAGGTCTTCGTCCTGAATTTTACCCAAATGTACGAGTATTAGAAGCGCGAAGAAATATATCTGTATTTGATATCAGGTTTGCGTTGAAACAGGAAATACGGAGGAGAGAAAGAAAAAAAGAAGATCAACCATCCAGAGATCGGGAGTCGGTAAGAAAAGTAAAACGACAGAAAGCTGACATCTACTGTTACAATTGTAGAAATAAAGGACATGTGGCTGCGGAATGTAATCGAAACAAACGCTGCTTGAACTGTCAACGCTTCAATTGGAATGTCGCGAAGCAAGGAGGAATCAACCACCTGCGGGTAGAGGACAGGAAGAAAACTATCAAAGGGGAATTCGTGGAAGAGTCACAAGACAACATGTGGGAAGAAGTGAAGTCAGAAATGAAAAACAGCGATGAAGCCGTGATAAGCGTAAAAGAAATTATGCCAGTGAACAGATTATTTAATTCAAGTGAGAATATTGAGAGAGATATGAGTGAATGTGAGAATGATCAAAGTTGTATATAGTTGTTAGATTCTGGAGCTACGAGTCATATGACTCACAATAAACGTCTCTTTGAAAATTTGTTTCAGGAAAAAAGACAGATCAGCTTAGCTGTCAAAGAAGGTAAAGAATTGATCTCAAAAGGTATTGGCTGGATGTGGTTGCGAAACAATCTTCGAGTAAGAGTAATTTGCGATTTCAAGATGTATTCTATGTATCAGAACTGAATTGTAATCTCCTTTCAGTTGCGAAAATGGCCGAACGAGGGTACAATGTAACTTTCATTAGATTTGGAGCGTATATAAACGTCCGAATTAAGTTGTAATGACTGCGGTAAGAGTTGGAGATTCATATTATGTAAGGATATTTTTAGTAAATGAGAGAACTGCAGTGGTGATAACGGAAAGTGATGTGTGGCACAAGAGATTGGGTCACGCAAATAAGGAAGTTCTCGAAGACATGCAGAAAGAAAACTTGGTAAGAGGGACGTCAAGCAACTGGAAAAATGAATGCGAGTCATGTATCGAAGGGAAAACTTCAAGAAGATCACATCAAAGACATGAAGAAAGGAGGACAAATCGAATTATGGAGCTGTGGCATACTGATCTAATAGGACCTGTAAATCCATCAACATACGGTAGGAAAAACTATATATTAAGCGTAATAGGCGATTATTCCAGAATGATATTTATACAGTTGTTGAGTGAGAAAACTAAGGCCGCAGAATAATTAAAGAAATTAATTATTTTGTAGGAAAATCAGACTGAATAGAACATAAAAAGAATTAGATCAGATAATGGAGGAGAGTATTTGAGTAAAAATCTGAGAGAATAGCTCGAAACTAAAGATATTGCACTTGAATTGAGTCCTCCAATGACTCCACAATGTAACGGATTTGCAGAAAGAACGAACCGAACGATAATTGAAACTACAAGGAAGATGCTGGCGGATGCGGATCTAAATTTAAAATTTTGGGGAGAAGCAGCAAATACGGGCGTCTACATAAGAAATAGAGTGAAATCTCGGGTACATGAAAAAACTCGATATGAAATTTGGTATAATAAAATACCGAACATACAACACATGAAGAGATTTAGATGTGCAGCGTATGTATTAAATAAACGAAAAGTTGAATGGAAATTTGAATCAAAAACGGTGAAAGGAATTTTTATAGAAATTTGTATAATGATAACAAAACATATCGGCTATACATACCTGAAACAGCAAGCATCAAATGCGATTGTGATGTG
This sequence comes from Melipona bicolor, assembly GCA_030673865.1. Taxonomy (NCBI): domain Eukaryota; kingdom Metazoa; phylum Arthropoda; class Insecta; order Hymenoptera; family Apidae; genus Melipona; species Melipona bicolor. The sequence goes on along the minus strand of JAHYIQ010000023.1, from coordinate 2,982,631 downwards.
AAATTTGACGAGGAAAAGGACGGCTGGGATCTATTACGTCATGAAGAAACAAAAAACGATGATGATGATGAAAATGATAACTTGATTACTGTTGGATTGGACAATTCGAAAATGAAGAAGATGAAAGTGAAGAAATGGAAGTATTTGATGGAGAAGAAAATAACGTAAATTTGAGAGAAGAAGAAACAGTGAGCGAAGGGGAGATGAACAATGATTACAATGGAGATAAAATGGATGTTAATAATCAAGGAAGGAATATACCATTAGAAGAGTCAGATACGAGTAGAAAAAGAGGAAGAAAGGAGGGAACAACGAGAGAAGAAATACAAGTGAGAGAGTATTTACGAGTATTTACAGGAAAAGAAAAAATTGGATGAGGAAAGGGGTGTGAGGAAATCAACGAGGATAACAGAGATAACAAAATAAGATGGCAATGAAATCGCATGACAAAAAATTCCGAACACGGTGAGGGAGGCTAAGCAGTCGTCCGAATGGGAACAGTGGAGAGAAGCAATGAAAGATGAAATGACATCACTGAAACGACACAAAATATGGGATCTAGTTGCGCCTCCGAGAGGAAAAAGAGTGATAAAAAACAAGTGCATTTATTCTATTAAAGAAGATTCGGTCACATTAGAAAAAAGGCTTAAAGCACGAGTAGTGGTTATGGGGTTTGCGCAAAATCTAGGCTTTGACTACGAGGAAACATTTTCACCAACAGTTAGGATGGAAGCAGTAAGATTGTTATTCAGTATATGTGCGAAATACAAAAGTAGAGTGAAAGTTTATGATGTTAGAAAGCTTTCTTGCAGGGCTCATTGGATGAAGCGGTGTATATGGAATTACCCGCAGGATATGAAAATAATAACAAAAAGGACTGTAAATTGAAGAAAAGCATCTATGGACTCAGACAAGCAAGTAGATGTTGGAACAAATATTTAAATAACATTCCTCAGAAGGTTGGGCTGAAACAATGCACACATGATCCTTGTCTGTTTTATGTTACACAACAAAATAATTTCTTGCAGTGTGGTGTACATCTCGATGACATGACGGAGGTGAGCAGTACGCGCTGAAAGATCTTGGTGAGGCGAAACAGATACCTGGAATAGAATTGACTTATGAAAAAGGGAAATTGTTCATCAGTCAAAGAAATTATGTGAAGGACTTGTTAGAAAAAATGTATGGAATGAGTAATAGTAATGAAGTGAGCTCTCCGGTGGATGTTAATCAAAAATTGGGCGAGGACGAAGGAAGACCAATGAGTGATTAAAAGGCGTATCAGGAGCTATTGGGACGTCTGATGTATCTGAACATGGCAAGAAGACCAGACATATCATTTTCACTTAGCTGCGTATCACAATATAGTAAATATCCAAAAGAGATACACATGAGGGCACAGAAACGTGTTCTTCGGTACCTGAAAGGTACGATAGATTATAAAATTGAGTACGGGAAGGAAAACTGCGTAAAAGGAGTGAGATGTGAAACGGACGCATCGGGGGACGCAAAGTCATTTTGTGGAATGCTTGTCTATAAAAATGGAGACCTTATACAGTGGAAATGCAGAAAGCAGGGGAGAGTGCCCCTATCATGCTCTGAATTAGAATCAGTGTCAGAAGGGTTGAAAGAAGTGATTTGGACAAGTATTGGAAGAAGTAGGAGTGTCTAATGAGATCTGTAATGAGTTAAAATGTGATAACCTAAACGCTGTAATACTAGCGAATGGTGGTAGTTTTAGGATGAAGTTAAAAATACTGAATAGAAAATGTCATTTTATTCGAAAATCTCATTTTTATATTTGTATTAGTCTGTGAGAGATTATTCAGTGAGAGTAATGCATGTTCCAAGACAGAATATGACAGCGAATTGTATGACTAAAGCATTGAGTGGGCCTGCGCTATTAAGAAATGTAAAAGATTTTATGTGTGTCAAAATGGAATACAGCCAAGGGGAGAGAATGTGAGTGTGTTGGTCTTAGGTGTGTAGATGGGAGAGTAGTTGTGGTATGAATGTGTGACGCTCAAATTATTTGGCAGACATAAAAATTGTATACATTCGTTTCCAGAAAGATGCTTACACTGTTCTTACGATATAAATGTGAAAAATTATTAGGTTTCTCGTTAGTGCTTCAATACATAAGAATGGTACATACATTTGTGTTCCGGAATTATTCAGACAATAAAACTTTACTTCCCTAAAAAACAAAAATTTGAACAAAAGGACTTTCTTCTGTAAGGCAGAGAAGGAAATTAATGAGGGGGTCTTCTACAACTTCTTTTCCCAGTTATTCCACCGTGAAAGAACAACAGGATACAAGGTATATATCGATATGTTCACCTTGTATATAATATAATTTTATGTACAAGAGTACATGATAAATGATATGTATAAGAGTACAGGATATTTGGAAGGTGAATGACTGGACATAGAAATTGAGACGTCTCCTTTCATGGGAAATTTTTAATAACCAAAGTTACAGCAGTTTCCTAATTTCATACATTCCAATCATTCTCGTAATTCAGACATTCCAAAAAATATTCAAAATCATTCCAAATGTTACAAAGTTTCTAATTAAGACATTTGAGACGTTACAAATAAAACTGTAATAGTAATTACACGACATTTTTGACTCGTCCATCATATTCCTTTCTTTACAATTTCGTTACAGAGTATAATATATTCGTCCTGACGGCAGAAAATTTTTCTGGCATTCGAATTTCTGATATTCGTTTGCAGGAAGATATTTGTACTACGTTCTTACCATCTGAGCAATTACTAGGAATCGTTATTTATAGTACGTTCTCCTAGGATGTCAACAATTAGGGAGAGCCACGGTCTCTTACGAACTTTCTCGCTAGTGGTCGTTTGAAAGACTCAGTTACTATATAAGAAAAATAAGTAATGTATGCCTATGGTCCGGTGCTACTCAGTGAAAGTGTATGCGAGAAAGTGGTTGCTGGCCACCATCATCATGGCCGTGAAGAAGAGGCTCAGGGCCCGAGCTTTTCTTCTTCTCCCGTGTGTTGTCAAACAACCGAAACCATCCTCTTCGTGGTCCGGTGGAGTAGCTCACCGAGGTTAACCAGCTTCCTCGCCTGATCTCATTTAACAAAGTTCCTAGTGTACAATTACACGTATAATTCTAGTCAAAGAAGAGCAGTAAGGCTAGTGAGCAAACTGTAGTAGAGCACGGCTGTGGACCAAACTTTTTGACTTACGCGTTGTATTTTTTTTTTTTTTTTTTGACAGTTTCATTACAAATTTGAAAATATTCTTCCTGACACCAGAAAAATTTTCTGACACTAAATTTTTATACATTCGTTTCAAAAAGGATGGTTATACAATTCTAACGAAAAAAAAAACTAAACAACTATTAGGAACTTTCTCGCTGGTACTTATTTAATACATGAGAACGAAATGTAGTGGATACTTCTGTGGTACGGAACTACTAACAGTAGGAAATTATATAACCAATAATTTGTGTAAATTATTGGGAAGATCTTCAATCTAGAGGAAACTGACAGAGGTAATTCGTTTGCAGTTTCTCCTCTCAGATTTTCCCAAACTAATGGTACTATTAATTAGACAATAAAATATTTTAAATAACTGTAGTAAACGCCATTACATCACATATTCCAACTTTCATATTATATTCTTTTTCGTTACATTTTCGTGACAATTTTTTACGAATTTCAAAATATTTGTTGTATCAATAGAAAAATTTACTGATCTTAAATTTCTGTACATTTTTGACATTTGTTTGCAGAAAGATATTCATAATATTCGAACCGTGTGGTGAATTCTTAGGAGCCGTATGACTTTGTCGCTAGCGTTTGTTTACGCTCTCGGTTAATACATAAGAACGATACGTAGTGTTACGGAGTTATTGAGAAAAATAAAAGGGAAATTGATAAACAAAGAATTTATGCAAACCACCAGCGCAAGAAGATCTTGGAAATAAAGAAGGATCTTTCTCGGGATAGAGGAAGAAACAAACGCGGAAGGGGAGGGGGTTTTTGCCAATCTTTCTATCCTGAGAATACAGGTGTTGCAAACTTTCTGTGGAAAGTGGAAAACTGAGGCATAAAAAGTGCGACGTGTCCTGGGAATAGTCCTCTACGGTTATAAAAACTTCTTACTGGCAAGACATATCTATGAAATTCATACAAGTTCTCCAAACTATTCAAAATGATCTGACATGAACAATAATTCAAGATATTCAGAAGTAGACGCAACGATGTTTTGTGCAGCTGTTTGCAGAAAGATATTTGTAATACTCGTTTAACGTGATGAATTACTAGAAGCCATATGACTTCCTTCCTAATGTTTGCTTACGCACTCGGTTATAATGTATAAGAACGATTTGGAGCGTTATGGAGTTATTCAGAGAAACAAAAGGGAATTCGATAACAAAGATTATGCACACCATCGGCGCAAAATCTTCAGAATATAGAAGGATCTTCCTCCTGATGGAGGAAGAAACCAACAAGGGCGGAGATGGGGATTTTCAATGGATCGTCCAATCTTTCTATCCTGACAGAACAAATGTTCAAAACTATGATGAGTCATGGTTATAAAAACTTCTTACTGGCAAAAGACCTTACATTATCTATAAAAATCATACAAATCCGCCAATCTATTCAAAAATATCTCATGTATACAATAATTCAAGTTGCATTCATACTGCCTTCTTAATTTTGTTACACAGTAAAAATATTCGTCCTGGCAGAAAAAATATTCTTTTCACATCTAATTTTTGTACATCTTTGCAGCGTGACAGTGAAAAATTATTGGAAATCTCACACATATGGTTCTCTCGTTAATTCTTGTTTATGCTCTTGGTTAACTTAATGTAAAAGAGTGGTATGTATTGGTGCGATACTATTGAGAGAAATGGAACAGAGATTCTCTCCTTCCGTTGTGTTTGTTCCGCGAGACATGTAGAATGTATGTAAACGCAAAAACGTATGGATAATAGCAAACGTAAATACGTACATAATTCCGCTTCTGACGTAGGAAAAATTATATGCGAATGCTCTTAGCTAATAGCTCAGGAGATGTTTATTCTGCCACGATTCTGACCAGACGTCTTTGTAAAAATTCCGGATCACTGTAGAAGTAATTCCAATTACTCGCATATTTCTTCCCTGACAATTTTGTAACAAATTTCAAAATATTCGTTCTATCGAGAGAACAATTTTTGTTCCAAAGATATTCATACTATTGTTACAATGTAGCAGTAAAAAACTACTAAGGACATAACATGCATGGTATTCTTACTTAAACTCTGGATTAATGTATGAGAATTGTGTATAGTATATACCTCCGTTCGAAGCTGTTCTGGAAAAGTAGTTGAAAAGTAGACTTGCACTCTGCGAAGATGTCTGCCATCAGTTCCCCTCCTGCAATCTCTGCGTCGCAGCCCGATACGTCTTAACGGGAATTTGAAGAGCACAAAAATACAGTGGTAGCACCGGTCGGTGTAAGGACAGCAATAACTGCAGCGATGATGCGTCGAATTCTGTATTCTATTTCTCGACAAACCCAATTCTCGATGCTGTGTTCGGGCGTCGAACAACGTTTCTGTCCTATTTTTTTTTCTTCTTCTTCTTCACATAGATAATCATTATGCTTGTTGCGCAAGATGTACTCGTACACGTAACACTTGGACAATCGCGAACGTAAGTTTATAATCGCGATTCTGAATGTTCTGGCTAACAGCTTCAATGATGATTCTTCGACCAAGACTCTGGAATGAGTGCTGTGAGGCGCGTCGGTCGTCCTTCTAAAAGGCATCTGTATCTCCCCCACTCTGGGCCGATTCTTGGGGACCGGTTTCTATTTTTAGAAAGTGAAACGTGGCGTTGCTAGCCGCTTCCCTGGCCATAAGAGTATCTTACTTTTAGATTAGGAAATTCTAAACGAATTTTATCTGCCGTCAATGACGTATGGGTGAGATGTCGACGACCGCACGTGGCCCGTCGTTTTACTTGTCCTTGGTATTCTAGTCCCTGCTATGGATATATTATTCCGGCTGTCGACGTGGAACTCTCAAGAGAAACTAGTTATTTCCACACAAAAATATAAGGCTGAAATATTCGATGGATCGAAGTTCGTCAAACTTGAAAATCTTACCTAAAATATAATGAAGGACTGGAACTTGATTGAAAAAAATATATCCTTCTCAAACTGTGTGCGGAAGAGTTTCCTACAATACTTACGATCTGGCGAGACGGAAAAAATCCTCCAGCAGGCCTGTGTCGCCATAAAACTCTGGCCATCTGGCTGAGATTTGTTCTACGACAGACAAGGCCCTCGACCTTGGACTGAAGTAGCTGAAACTTTTCCGAACGGGTGCGAAACACGCTTCCTCCAGGTCACACAAAACGGCAATGAGCATCCGCCCTTTGTGCTCCACCTTGGGCCCGCAATTTCCCGAAGCCGAACGAAAGGGAACCGAGAGAGCTTCCGTGCTTTGCTTCGTCCTGTAAGTTTAGAATTATTTCGACTTCCATGCAACACGGGTTATCTCTCAAGAGATAATTGCGACACAAGAATTACCACCGAGGGGAAACCCTCTGACATCACACGCGTGCGAAAATACAAACAATTCACTAATAAGAAAGATCTCGCTTCGCTACACACGCGCGCGAACACAAACTTTTCATATCTATTGAAATTCGAAGGAGCATTCTTTCGGGTTCAGCGAGAACTCCACTGCGTCTCTGATGCAGATAATTCATTTAGATGCACTAAATTACTTATTTCGTCTCTCAAACTACTTGGAGCGGTATTAATCGCGAGATACATTAGTAAGATCGAACGGCGTTCATAAAAAGTTCGCAGTGACCGTCAACGCGGTTTTCTCCATCGATTCCCTAGCGATCGGTATCTGACAGACACCGGAGATCATGTCTAACGTCGTGGAATGTTCCCTGGTACCTGTAACGATTTAGTTAATCTTCGATCAGTGACGGAGCATCGCTCTTTAAAAGTAATACTGATCAACATTCAAAAGTCTGCACGCGGCCTTCTTCGTTTCTTTTTCTTTCAAGGCGATCGGTGGCTATGTTTCTCTTTTTTTTTTTTAGAAAGACTATCGTAATGATATGCGTTTACCCGAATTATTTCGTAGATTTTTCAAAAAATCTATTACCATGTTGGGGGATTTTCTCCCACTCGATAAAACACAGTCGAGAAGCTGCAAGTTCCTACTCGGTCTTCTGCAATGATATTCATTTAGCGTGTACTTAGTCAGTGTCGCAACTTGATCTTTGATGCTGACATATTCTGATCGCGCTAGATCCGTATCGATAACGTCCTTTTCGTCTTTTGATCATCATTGTTCGCGGTATAGCACGAGTTATCGCCTCCTCTTTTCGTTGGACGCGTTCGAGTTTCATGCCCCTCCCGTTGTCAAAAATTTCCCCTTCTCTGAACTACGACGTGCAAGGAATTGTACTGTCTACAGGCGCGTCAATGAACGAAATCCCACCGTACGAACAGCTCGTCTGTTCGAATCACTGTAGTCGTGCTACCGCAAGGTCGTGGCAGCGGAATCCGATAATCCTCGCACCTGGGGTTCCATACGGGTCAGTCTTGGCCAGCCATACCTTGATCCACGAACACGTTGCCGTGCTATCATTCTTCTCACAGGAAAATTTCCGAAAACAACGGAAACGTAGCTTGTAGTTCAACGAGAAGCAAACATTCGTTTGATATTCAGATTCTTTATGCGTTTGATTTTCGCGTTTAGCGCGTTCGCAATCTACCTTCTCGTGTACTCTCTTGGAGCAATTGGAACATCTTTTTCTTCGGCTGGCGTTTTATTTCTTGAGAAACTCCACCTCTGTGCGTTTCTGCTTTCTCTTCTCTGCGCGCTCGTTTCGTTTCGTCGCAGATATGACACTGCTTTTTACTAGCGATCGCGGTCGATCGTAATGCTCGATCTTCTTATTGATTTAAATCTTTTCGTATTCCGCGAGGCCAACAAACAGCTCCGAAGCCACCATATATCTTACGTTCAATATCGTCTATTGTGTCGATTATTAATTCGATCAGTTCGACGTCGATAATCATTCTAGTCTGCCTGAGGTACGCTAACTTTGTGCAAGTGTATTCGGCAAAGCTCAGAGCATAATCGTCAGCGCATTGCAGAACATGTATTAATCGGTCGTGCCAATCTTTATATATTCGAGCTCTGCGAAAGTAATCCGCAATCACTCACACTAATAATTAAAAATACTTCTACGTTCTCTTCGCTACCATACAAATATTTTCGTAGGAGGCCGCAAGAATCCAAAATCTTAAAGTCGCAGTTGTTCAAAGATTTGTACAGATTATCACAAGCAAGGTCTTGTTCAAGGTGGAGAAAACCAATGGGAGGTATAGGAGATCCAGGATTACCCTGCGTTGCCCAGGCGATGCTATAAAACGTAACGTAGAGCAGTATTATTTTACCTGATAATTATTTGTGATCTTTATCCAACGGCAAAGTTTCTCACCGAAAATAACTTATCTTCCCAATCCCGTGATGCGAAAAGATACAAAGAGAGTCGGCCTTGTATAAATCCGACACTGCATAAAATATTTCTACTCGTCTAGTTGTCACGCAATGCTTTTCGTCCATTTCGTTACCATTTTCACCGCGTTTCACTTCCAATGGAGGTTTATCTTCAATTTCGTCTCCCACATTTTTTTTATTTCGACGGAATTGAGAATAAGGAAATTTCTCACTCTGGAAAGTGGAAAATTTGATATAGAAATAGAGACTCGTCCAAGATTGATAAAATCTTCCCAATCTCACACATTTCGAATAAGTGTAGTAATAATTGGATACATTATTATTTTTCATGGTATATTTCTTCAAAATTTTATTAACAATTACAACATATTTGTAGTAAAAGTCACAAAATGTAATACTTCTTTTACAGGAAAATTTACCGACATTAAATCTTCGTATATTCGCACTTTTTTTTTTATAAAAAAAGTACTTATGCTAGTCTTATGATGAAATGGTGAACCATAATTAGCAGCGATATACTCATGACTTCCTCGCTAGTACATGTTTATTTCTCGGTTCCTATATAACCGAGATTATCCCTGCGTGGTCCGGTGCTACTCAGGTAACAGTGGAGAAGTGGATAACCAATGATTTACGCAGACGATCAGCGCCAAGAATACAAGATCTTCTTCATGATAGAGGGGGTAACTAAGAAGGGGGGGGGGGCGTTTCGTATACAATTTCTTTTCCCAGTCACTGCATCCTGAAAGAAAATATAAGTACAGCATGTTTCACAAGAGCGTGGACGAGATATCATTGAAACTTGGTATCAATTGAGCCGAAGATCGTGGTATTATAAAAATATGAATCAGTCTGTAATGTGCACTTGCTTTCAGCACCTTAGTATCCTCGGTTCTGTCGAGCAACATAGTCCTCCTTGTGATAAGTGCAAAGTACGCTAAACGCTTCTAAGCGGTGTTTTTGTACTATCATCCGAAAGGTCCTAAAATGACTGTAAGAACTGCAGCAAAATATTTGCGTAAGTCCCCTCAATTCGTTGATAAGTATGTGCAACGTTGCAAAGAGACAAAGTGTGTGGATGATCTTCCTGATCGAGGTTACAACGAAAAGTGAAGATTGAGCGATTATGCGGCTTTATTGAAGAAATCCTAAAGGAGTAAAGGAGTAAAGCGTAAAGGTCAAGCTCTGTTGGCAGAAAGGCTCATAACATTGAAACATCGTTTTAAGAAGAACAATGTTGCATGGCGTAGCAGTGTTTGTTCTGGACACTCAGGCAAGATTCCTAGAATACGCTACACTGCAGAGAGGTTCCAGATGCCATGGCACGCGCCTATCCATGGGACCGTTGTCTTGGCCTAAGAGGCAAAGTTAGCATCTGGAATGTCTCTTAAGGGTAAGGGTAAACACATAGCTACATTCGTTCCACATAAAAGTTCCGTGTCCTAGTACGAGACGGACAGTCTATCAGAACCATTCAGTCATTCCGATCGGGTCTAGAAGCAGACACACCTTCTCCCAGACTCAAGTAACAATTGCATACAGTCTGCCGGAGTCACTCAGCTCAGACAGTTCGAGTCGAGACACATCTTCCACACCACAGACTCACGTAACAATTGTATAACTTTCACCAAATATACCTCTTAAAAACCTACAACCGGCATTCGTAATATCTCTCCAAAGGCTGCAAAAGGTCAAACGAGAGAACTTCAGCGAAGCAGGCAGCAGTCTTCACGATTCACCGACGCGCTGAGACAGTGTTAAAAATCGCTGCTTTCGGCGATGCTTGTTGAAAATCGTCTTGCGTGGGCACACGGAAATATAGATCGTGATTGGACTGGTATTGTATTCACTGACGAATCTCCTTTTTGGGCTTTAATTCCTATAAAGCGAGCATTGTCTGCTTATGGAAAACCCATCACTCAAAGAACAATTAAACATCCACTGAAAGTGCCTGTTTGAGGCTGTTTCAATGTCCGATTTTTCGAACATTATGCATATTTACGGAGATTTTAAATGCCCAGAAAATGCTTAAATTATACGAAAGAGGTGTGTTGACATAAAAGTATGGTTGAAAATACTGGGCACGAATGGGTTCTTTAAAAGGATAACGATCCCAATCACCTAAGTCGACGTTGCACCGAGTGGAAAACAAGAAATGGTATCAGAGAATTGGACTGGCCATTCCAATACCCCGATTAAAAACCCAATCGAAAACGTATGGTCCATCATGAAGTATAAACTTCGAGCAAAAACGTATTTTAAGCCTGAAAGCTCTTGTTCGGCGTGTGCGAGAAATATGGAAGACGTTACCTGTCACATACGCAGAAAAATTAATTGAAAGTATGTCTAGCCGGTGTCTGAGAGTGTGTTGGCTTTAGGTGTGTAGATGGGAGCGTAGTTGTGGTATGGATGTGTGACATGTACATGTGTGTCGTGTCTGGTGTGTTGTGTTTTGTTTTCTGGACGGTGCCGGCGAAGATACAGTCGTCGAGAAGGAATCATGATGTGAGGAAAGGAGAAGAGCGAGTTCGGACTAGTGAAGGAGTGCGTGATTGAGAGTGAGAGGAATCCAAAGCTTTACTGTTTTTTATCCAATTGTTTAGTAAATATATATTCTTTTAATATTACTTCGTCCCTTATTCCATTCACAATTAGTAGCAGAGCACCGTGGTTGATTGTGCGAAGTTTACGATATAAAAAGACGGGAGAAAGTTCGAGAAGGTGAGAGAAGTTTGACAAATCTGGTGGACCAATGGAACATTATGAACGTTGAACCGCTCGACGACTCAAATTACTTTCTCTGGAGTGAGAAAGTGGAAGATATCCTAAGGTCAAAAAGGAAGGGGACAATGAATATAATAACAAATGGAAAGAGTGGAACGAATGGGACGACAATAATTATGCACCGAGGACAGTAATGATCAACACTATGAGTAAAGCACAATTACTTAAATATAGCCATGAAAAAGATGCGGACAAATTATGGACATCGATCAAATTGGATATCGCTGCGGAAACTGAAGAGTTAAAAGCGAGAGTTCTTAATGAACTAACAAGTTTACAAATGGGAAAAGATGAGACTGCTGACGCGTTCATAAACAGGGCAGAAGCGTTGAGAAAGCAACTCGGAAAGGATATTGAAGATTTCGAGCTAAAAATGTATGTATTAACAGGTCCTGGTCCTGAATTTTACCCAAATGTACGAGTATTAGAAACGCGAAGAAATATATCTGTATTTGATATCAGGTTTGCGTTGAAACAGGAAATACGGAGGAGAGAAAGAAAAAAAGAAGATCAACCATCCAGAGATCGGGAGTCGGTAAGAAAAGTAAAACGGCAGAAAGCTGACATCTACTGTTACAATTGTAGAAATAAAGGACATGTGGCTGCGGAATGTAATCGAAACAAACGCTGCTTGAACTGTCAACGCTTCAATCATGTTGCGGTGGAATGTCGCGAAGCAAGGAGGAATCAACCACCTGCGGGTAGAGGACAGGAAGAAAACTATCAAAGGGGAATTCGTGGAAGAGTCACAAGACAACATGTGGGAAGAAGTGAAGTCAGAAATGAAAAACAGCGATGAAGCCGTGATAAGCGTAAAAGAAATTATGCCAGTGAACAGATTATTTAATTCAAGTGAGAATATTGAGAGAGATATGAGTGAATGTGAGAATGATCAAAGTTGTGTATAGTTGTTAGATTCTGGAGCTACGAGTCATATGACTCACAATAAACGTCTCTTTGAAAATTTGTTTCAGGAAAAAAGACAGATCAGCTTAGCTGTCAAAGAAGGTAAAGAATTGATCTCAAAAGGTATTGGCTGGATGTGGTTGCGAAACAATCTTCGAGTAAGAGTAATTTGCGATTTCAAGATGTATTCTATGTATCAGAACTGAATTGTAATCTCCTTTCAGTTGCGAAAATGGCCGAACGAGGGTACAATGTAACTTTCATTAGATTTGGAGCGTATATAAACGTCCGAATTAAGTTGTAATGACTGCGGTAAGAGTTGGAGATTCATATTATGTAAGGATATTTTTAGTAAATGAGAGAACTGCAGTGGTGATAACGGAAAGTGATGTGTGGCACAAGAGATTGGGTCACGCAAATAAGGAAGTTCTCGAAGACATGCAGAAAGAAAACTTGGTAAGAGGGACGTCAAGCAACTGGAAAAATGAATGCGAGTCATGTATCGAAGGGAAAACTTCAAGAAGATCACATCAAAGACATGAAGAAAGGAGGACAAATCGAATTATGGAGCTGTGGCATACTGATCTAATAGGACCTGTAAATCCATCAACATACGGTAGGAAAAACTATATATTAAGCGTAATAGGCGATTATTCCAGAATGATATTTATACAGTTGTTGAGTGAGAAAACTAAGGCCGCAGAATAATTAAAGAAATTAATTATTTTGTAGGAAAATCAGACTGAATAGAACATAAAAAGAATTAGATCAGATAATGGAGGAGAGTATTTGAGTAAAAATCTGAGAGAATAGCTCGAAACTAAAGATATTGCACTTGAATTGAGTCCTCCAATGACTCCACAATGTAACGGATTTGCAGAAAGAACGAACCGAACGATAATTGAAACTACAAGGAAGATGCTGGCGGATGCGGATCTAAATTTAAAATTTTGGGGAGAAGCAGCAAATACGGGCGTCTACATAAGAAGTAGAGTGAAATCTCGGCTACATGAAAAAACTCGATATGAAATTTGGTATAATAAAATACCGAACATACAACACATGAGGAGATTTGGATGTGCAGCGTATGTATTAAATAAACGAAAAGTTGAATGGAAATTTGAATCAAAAACGGTGAAAGGAATTTTTATAGAAATTTGTATAATGATAACAAAACATATCGGCTATACATACCTGAAACAGCAAGCATCAAATGCGATTGTGATGTGAAATTTGACGAGGAAAAGGACGGCTGGGATCTATTACGTCATGAAGAAACAAAAAACGATGATGATGATGAAAATGATAACTTGATTACTGTTGGATTGGACAATTCGAAAATGAAGAAGATGAAAGTGAAGAAATGAAAGTATTTGATGCAGAAGAAAATAACGTAAATTTGAGAGAAGAAGAAACAGTGAACGAAGGGGAGATGAACAATGATTACAATGGAGATAAAATGAATGTTAATAATCAAGGAATGAATATACCATTAGAAGAGTCAGATACGAGTAGAACAAGAGGAAGAAAGAAGGGAACAACGAGAGAAGAAATACAAGTGAGAGAGTATTTACGAGTATTTACAGGAAAAGAAAAAATTGGATGAGGAAAGGGGTGTGAGGAAATCAACGAGGATAATAGAGATAACAAAATAAGATGGCAATGAAATCGCATGACAAAAAATTCCGAACACGGTGAGGGAGGCTAAGCAGTCGTCCGAATGGGAACAGTGGAGAGAAGCAATGAAAGATGAAATGACATCACTGAAACAACATAAAGTTTGGGATTTAGTTGCGCGTCCGAAAGGAATAAGAGTGATAAAAAGCAACTGGATTTATTCCATTAAAGAAGATTCGGTCACATTAGAAAAAAGGTTTAAAGCACGACTAGTGGCTGTGGGATGTGCGCAAAGGCCAAGCTTTGACTATGAGGAAACATTTTCACCAACAGTTAGGATGGAAACAGTAAGATTGTTATTCAGTATATGTGCGAAATACAAAAGTAGAGTGAAAGTTTATGATGTAAAGAAAGCTTTCTTGCAGGGCTCATTGGATGAAGCGGTGTATATGGAATTACCCGCAGGATATGAAAATAATAACAAAAAGGACTGTAAATTGAAGAAAAGCATCTATGGACTCAGACAAGCAAGTAGATGTTGGAACAAATATTTAAATAACATTCCTCAGAAGGTTGGGCTGAAACAATGCACACATGATCCTTGTCTGTTTTATGTTACACAACAAAATAATTTCTTGTACTGTGGTGTACATGTCGATGATATGACGGTGATGGCAGTCACGGATTCATTCGAGAAAAAATTTGTTAAAAAAATTGAAATATTATTTAGAACTGAAAGATCTTGGTGAGGCGAAACATATACTTGGAATAGAATTGACTTATGAAAAAGGGAAATTGTTCATCAGTCAAAGAAATTATGTGAAGGACTTGTTGGAAATGTATGGAATGAGTGATAGTAACGAAGTGAGCTCTCCGATGGATGTAAATCAAAAATTGTGCGAGAACGAAGGAAGTCCAATGAGTGATCAAAAGGCGTGTCAGGAGCTATTGGGACATCTGATGTATCTGAACGTGGCAGCGAGACCAGACATATCACTTTCACTTAGCTGCGTATCACAATATAGTAAATATCCAAAAGAGATACACATGAGGGCACAGAAACGTGTTCTTCGGTACCTGAAAGGTACGATAGATTATAAAATTGAGTACGGGAAGGAAAACTGTGTAAAAGGAGTGTGATGTGAAACGGACGCATCGGGGGACGCAAAGTCATTTTGTGGAATGCTTGTCTATAGAAATGGAGACCTTACACAGTGGAAAAGCAGAAAGCAGTGGACAGTCGCCCTATCATCCACTGAGAATGAATTAGAATCGATGTCAGAAGGGTTGAAGGAAGTGATTTGGACAAGTGAAGTATTGAAAGAACTAGGAGTGTCTGATGAGATCTATAAAGAGTTAAAATGTGATTACCTAAACGCTGTGATACTAGCGAATGGTGGTAGTTTTAGGACGAAGTTAAAAATACTGAATAGAAAATGTCATCTTATTCGTGAGTCTGTGAGAGATCATTGAGTGAGAGTGATGCATGTTCCAAGACAGAATATGACAGCGAATTGTCATTGAGTGGGCCTGCGTTATTAAGAAATGTAAAAGATTTTATGTGTGTCAAAATGGAATAAAGCCAAGGGAGAGAATGTTCGTGTGTTGGTCTTAGGTGTGTAGATGGGAGAGTAGTTGTGGTATGAATATGTGACGTGTATATGTGTGTCGTGTCTGGTGTGTTGTGTTTTGTTTTCTGAACGGTGCCAGGGAAGATTCAGTCTTCGAGAATCAATCATGATGTGAGGAAAAGAGAATAGCGAGTTCGGACTAGGGAAGAGAATGTGTGATTGAGAGTGAGACGAATCCAAAGCTTTACTGTTTTGTATCTAATTATGTTTATTAAATATATATTCTTTTAATGTTACTTCGTCCCTTATTCCATTCACAGCGTCAAACTATAATTGATAACAGTGGACACACGATTAATTGAGTGCGCATTAGTGTTTTGAACTTACTTTCGGACTGTAAACAATGTTTTACAAAAAAAAGTTAATTTTTAAAGAGATATCGCGGCCACGCTCTTGTGAAACATACTGTATATTAATATATTCCTTGTATAAAGAGTACTGCGTGTACTGGATATGACGGGCTGGGGCCCGAAAAATTCGAGAGGACTCGGGCGGGTTCCCGATCCACGTGAACTTTCGGGTAGCTCGATTTTATTTGATTGCCCGATAATTTCGGTTTGCGTGGCAAAAATACGAATAGTGAACGTTTCACGACATGCTTATGTTACGATTTCAAAGTCGGTATTATATAATATATAATGTAAGACTGGCGAAGTAGGAGTTGCGAATGTTTCTAAACATATTGAAATAAATTTATTTTTAGTTACTATTCAAGAAACGTAATTCTTCTACAGGTGTCGGCAACAGTTTTGATCTTGTCGCCATCACTGTGTTTGATAAGGAAAAGAGACGCTCACTGGTCACTTGCATTGCAGGTATTCCCAAAACATTCCGTGCAACACGTGAAAATTTATAAAACCCTGCGCTATTAAATTTCCACGAAAGTAAAATATTTTGTATATTTGCAATAATGCTTCCAGATAAATAAATTTATAATGATATGCTAAATTAAAAAAATAGCGTTGCCTCTACCACACATTGTAATTATCACTTTAAAGAAGACGTAATACTGCATTTACCAATCACGACCAAATATATACCAAGTTTGATATTGCTCATAGAGAGACAATTATGCAGCGGCCAATGCTTACAGCATCGTGTCAATAAACTTGTATGTCTGTAAACGGACTAGAGCCATGTGTTTACCCAAGTTATTTCGTAGATTTCTCAGAAAATCTATTACCATGTCGGGGATTTTCTCCCTCTGGATAAAAGACAGTCGAGAACTTGTAAGTTCCTACTCGGTCCTCCTTTGCAATGATTTTCATTTTAAGTGTACTTAGTCAGTGTCGTAACTTGATAACGCCGTTTTCGTCTTTTGATCAACGTTGTTCGCAGTGTAGCACGAGTTATTGCCCCCTCTTTTTGTTGGACGCGTTCGAGTTTCGTGGCTCAAGCTTTTGTCAAAACTTTCCCTTCCCCCCCGTTCCGACGTGCAAGGAATCGTGCTGTCTGTCATGCGCGACAATGAAGGAAATCCCACTTTACGAACAGCTCGTCTATTCGAATCACTGTCGTCGTGCTACCGCAAGGTCGTAGCAGCGGAATCCGATAAAACTCACAGCGTGGTTGCATACGGGTCACTCTTGACCCGTTTGGACAGGCATACCTTGATCAATGAAAACGTTTCCGTGCTATCATTCTTCTCACATGGAAATTTCCGAAAACAACGGAAACGCAGCTTGTAGTTCGACGAGAAGCAAATATTCGTTTGATATTCAGATTCTTTAGGTGTTTGATTTTCGCGTTTAGCGCGTTGCTTCGCAATCTACTAGCAATCTACCTTCTCGTGTACTCTCTTGGAGCAATTGGAACATCTTTTTCTTCGGCTGGCGTTTTATTTCTTGAGAAACTCCATCTCTGTGCGTTTCTGCTTTCTCTTCTCTACGCGCTCGTTTCGTTTCGTCGCAGCTTTCGTTTATGACACTGCTTTTTACTAGCGATCGCAGTCGATCGTAATGATCGTAGTTCTCATTGATTTAAATCTTTTTGTATTTCGCGAGGCAAGCAAACAGCTCCGAAGCCACCATATATCTTACGTTCAATATCGTCTATTGTGTCGATTATCAATTCGATGTCGATAATCATTCTAGTCTGCCTGAGGTACGCTAACTTTGTGCAAGCGCATTCGGCGTAGCTCAGAGCAGAATCGTCAGCGCATTGCAGAACACGTATCAATCGGTCGTGCCATTTTATTTCGGGAGCAAATACTGCTCATAAATTCTTGCGGAGTGATCCGGAGAAGAAACTTTAGATATTCGAGCTCTGCGAAAGTAATCCGCAATCACTCACACTATTAATTAAAAATACTTCTATGTTCTCTTCGCTATCATCCAAATATTTTCGTAGGGGGCCGCAAGAATCCAAAATCTTAAAGTCGCAGTTGTTCAAAGATTTGTACAGATTATCACACGCAAGAAGGTCTTGTTCAAGGTGTAGAAAACCAATGGGAGGTATAGGAGATCCAGGATTATCTTGCGTTGCCCAGGCAATGGTATAAAACGTAACGTAGAACAGTATTATCTTACCTGATAATTATTTGTGATCTTTATCCAACGGCAAAGTTTCTGAGCGAAAATAACTTATTTTCCCAATCCCGTGATACGAAAGGATAGAAAGAGAGTCGGCCTTGTATAAACCCAACACTGCATAAAATCTTTCTACTCGTCTACTTACTTGTCTACATGTCGCGCAGTGCTTTCCGTCCATTTCGTTACCACTTTCACCGCGCACTTCTAATGAAGGTTTATCTTCAATTTTCTCTTCCACATTTTTTTTTATTTTGACAGAAATTAGGGTAAGGAAATTTCTCACTCTGGAAAATGGAAAATTGGATATGAAAATAGAGACTAGTCACCTCCAAGGTTGATAAAAACTTCCCAATCTCAGACATTTCAAATAAGTGTAGTAATAATTGGATACATTATTATTTTTCATGGTATATTTATTCAAAATTTTATTAAGAATTACAAAATATTTGTCGTAGAAGTTACAAAATATAATACTTTCTTTACGGACATTAAATCTTTGTATATTCGTTTACAAAAAAGTACTTATGCTAGTCTTATGATGTAATGGTGAACAATAATTAGCAGCCTTATACGTATGACTTCCTCGCTAGTACATGTTTATTTCTCGGTTCTTATATATTAACGATATGTTATACCTGTGTGGTCCGGTGCTGCTGAGGTAACAGTGGGGAAGTGGATAACCAATGATTTGCGCAGACGATCCGTGCCAAGAATACAAGATCTTCTTCGAGGTAGAGGAGAAAATCATGAGGAGTTCATCTACAATTCATTCTCTCAGTCAATTTCCCTTCAACTTCAAGTACAGCATAATAAGCCCCTGTCCCTTACTGGTAGACAATCAACTGAGTTTATGAATTGAAAATGGCCTTTTCCATGGGTCTCTTTCCTCGCAAAAGTTATACCAGCTCCTCGAATTTGAAAATTCGAAGTAAATAGTTTGGTGATAGACTTGTGATACTTCGGAAACATTCCAAATTTCGATACATTCCAACTTACTGTAGTAGCGATAATGGACCACACTTTTTGACTCCTGACAATTGTATTAACAAAAATTGACAAAAATTTCAATGTATCTGGCTGACATTGTATACAGACAAAAATTGTATACATTCGTTTCCAGAAAGATGCTTATACACTATTCTTACAATATAACTTCTTACGATATAAGTTCTTACGACATAACAGTGAAAAATTATTAGGTTTCTCGTTAGTGCTTCAATACATAAGAATGGTACATACATTTGTGGTCCGGAACTATTCAGATAAGAAAACTTTACTTCCCTAAAAAACAAAAATTTGAGCAAAATGACCTTCTTCCGTAAGGTAGAGGAGGAAAGTAATGAGGGGGGAAGTAGGAGGGCTTCTACAATTTCTTTTCCCAGTCATACCACCCTGAAAGAACAACAGGATACGTGGTTGATATATTCACCTTGTATATAATATAATTTTATGTATAAGATTACATGATAAAACAGGCTATTTGGGAGGTGGACAACTGGACATAGAAATTGAGACGTCTCCTTCGGTGGGAAATTTTAACTTTCTCCAAACCAAAGTTACAGCAGTTTCCTAATTTCATACATTCCAATCATTCTCGTAATTCAGACATTCCAAAAAATATTCAAAATCATTCCAAATGTTAGAAAGTCTCTAATTAAGACATTTGAGACGTTACAAATAAAACTGTAATAGTAATTACACGACATTTTTGACTCGTCCATCATATTCCTTTCTTTACAATTTCGTTACAGAGTATAATATATTCGTCCTGACGGCAGAAAATTTTTCTGGCATTCGAATTTCTGATATTCGTTTGCAGGAAGATATTTGTACTACGTTCTTACCATCTGAGCAATTACTAGGAATCGTTATTTATAGTACGTTCTCCTAGGATGTCAACAATTAGGGAGAGCCACGGTCTCCTACGAACTTTCTCGCTAGTGGTCGTTTGAAAGACTCAGTTACTATATAAGAAAAATAAGTAACGTATGCCTATGGTCCGGTGCTACTCGGAGAATTGCGAGGAAGTGGTTGCTGGCCACCATCATCATGGCCGTTGAAGAAGGAGCTCAGTGCCGCGAGCTTTCTTCTTCTTCCGTGTCGAGGGAAAAACCGGGGACACTCCGGCGGATGATACCTCACCGAGGTTACCAGCTTCCTAAAGCAAGAAAACACTCTTCTCATAGTTCCTAATGTGTAGAAGTACTACACATATAACGGTACCAAAGACTCTAGTCAGAGAGAGAAAGTAAGACTGACCAACTTGTAGTAGCACGGCTGTGGACCACACTTTTTGACTTAGGCGTTGTATTTTTTTTTTTTTTTTTTTGACAGTTTCATTACAAATTTGAAAATATTCTTCCTGACACCAGAAAAATTTTCTGATACTAAATTTTTATACATTCGTTTCGAAAAGGATGGTTGTACAATTCTAACGAAAAAAAAAAACTAAACAACTATTAGGAACTTTCTCGCTGGTACTTATTTAATATATGAGAACGAAATGTAGTGGATACTTCGTGGTACGGAACTACTAACAGTAGGAAATTATATAACCAATAATTTGTGTAAGTTATTGGGAAGATCTTCAATGTAGAGGAAACTGACAGAGGTAATTCGCTTGCAGTTTCTCCTCTCAGATTTTCCCGAACTAATGGTACTATTAATTAGACAATAAAATATTATAAATAACTGTAGTAAACGCCATTAGATCACATATTCCAACTTTCGTTATATTTTCGTGACAATTTTATTACGAATTTCAAAATATTTGTTGTATCAATAGAAAAATTTACTGATCTTAAATTTCTGTACATTTTTGACATTTGTTTGCAGAAAGATATTCATAATATTCGAACCATGTGGTGAATTCTTAGGAGCCGTATGACTTTGTCGCTAGCGTTTGTTTACGCTCTCGGTTAATACATAAGAACGATACGTAGTGTTATGTAGATATTGAGAAAAATAAATGGGAAATTGATAAACAAAGAATTTATGCAAACCACCAGCGCAAGAAGATCTTGGAAATAAAGAAGGATCTTTCTCGGGATAGAGGAAGAAACAAACGCGGAAGGGGAGGGGGTTTTTGCCAATCTTTCTATCCTGAGAATACAGGTGTTGCAAACTTTCTGTGGAAAGTGGAAAACTGAGGCATAAAAAGTGCGACGTGTCCTGGGAATAGCCTTCTACGGTTATAAAAACTTCTTGCTGGCAAGACATATCTATGAAATTCATACAAGTTCTCCAAACTATTCAAAATGATCTGACATGAACAATAATTCAAGATATTCAGAAGTAGACGCAACGATGTTTTGTGCAGCTGTTTGCAGAAAGATATTTGTAATACTCGTTTAACGTGATGAATTACTAGAAGCCATATGACTTCCTTCCTAATGTTTGCTTACGCACTCGGTTATAATGTATAAGAACGATGTGGAGCGTTATGGAGTTATTCAGAGAAACAAAAGGGAATTCGATAACAAAGAGTTTATGCACACCATCGGCGCAAAATCTTCAGAATATAGAAGGATCTTCCTCCTGATGGAGGAAGAAACCAACAAGGGCGGAGATGGGGATTTTCAATTGATCGTCCAATCTTTCTATCCTGACAGAACAAATGTTCAAAACTATGATGACTCATGGTTATAAAAACTTCTTACTGGCAAAAGACATTACATTATCTATAAAAATCATACAAATCCGCCAATCTATTCAAAAATATCTCATGTATACAATAATTCAAGTTGCATTCATACTGCCTTCTTAATTTTGTTACACAGTAAAAATATTCGTCCTGGCAGAAAAAATATTCTTTTCACATCTAATTTTTGTACATCTTTGCAGCGTGACAGTGAAAAATTATTGGAAATCTCACACATATGGTTCTCTCGTTAATTCTTGTTTATGCTCTTGGTTAACTTAATGTAAAAGAGTGGTATGTATTGGTGCGATACTATTGAGAGAAATGGAACAGAGATTCTCTCCTTCCGTTGTGTTTGTTCCGCGAGACATGTAGAATGTATGTAAACGCAAAAACGTATGGATAATAGCAAACGTAAATACGTACATAATTCCGCTTCTGGCGTAGGAAAAATTATATGCGAATGCTCTTAGCTAATAGCTCAGGAGATGTTTATTCTGCCACGATTCTGGCCAGACGTCTTTGTAAAAATTCCGGATCACTGTAGAAGTAATTCCAATTACTCGCATATTTCTTCTCTGACAATTTTGTAACAAATTTCAAAATATTCGTTCTATCGAGAGAACAATTTTTGTTCCAAAGATATTCATACTATTGTTACAATGTAGCAGTAAAAAATTACTAAGGACATAACATGCATGGTATTCTTACTTAAACTCTGGATTAATGTATGAGAATTGTGTATAGTATATACCTCCGTTCGAAGCTGTTCTGGAAAAGTAGTTGAAAAGTAGACTTGCACTCTGCGAAGATGTCTGCCATCAGTTCCCCTCCTGCAATCTCTGCGTCGCAGCCCGATGCGTCTTAACGGGAATTTGAAGAGCACAAAAATACAGTGGTAGCACCGGTCGGTGTAAGGACAGCAATAACTGCAGCGATGATGCGTCGAATTCTGTATTCTATTTCTCGACAAACCCAATTCTCGATGCTGTGTTCGGGCGTCGAACAACGTTTCTTTCCTATTTTTTTCTCTTTTTCTTCTTCATATAGATAATCATTATGCTTGTTGCGCAAGATGTACTCGTACACGTAACACTTGGACAATCGCGAACGTAAGTTTATAATCGCGATTCTGAATGTTCTGGCTAACAGCTTCAATGATGATTCTTCGACCAAGATTCTGGAATGAGTGCTGTGAGGCGCGTCGGTCGTCCTTTTAAAAGGCATCTGTATCTCCCCCACTCTGGGCCGATTCTTGGGGACCAGTTTCTATTTTTAGAAAGTGAAACGTGGCGTTGCTAGCCGCTTCCCTGGCCATAAGAGTATCTTACTTTTAGATTAGGAAATTCTAAACGAATTTTATCTGCCGTCAATGACGTATGGGTGAGATGTCGACGACCGCACGTGGCCCGTCGTTTTACTTGTCCTTGGTATTCTAGTCCCTGCTATGGATATATTATTCCGACTGTCGACGTGGAACTCTTTCAAGAGAAACTACTTATTTCCACACAAAAATAAAAGGCTGAAATATTCGATGGATCGAAGTTCGTCAAACTTGAAAATCTTACCTAGAATATAATGAAGGACTGGAACTTGATTGAAAAAAATATATCCTTCTCAAACTGTGTGCGGAAGAGTTTCCTACAATACTTACGATCTGGCGAGACGGAAAAAATCATCCAGCAGGCCTGTGTCGCCATAAAACTCTGGCCATCTGGCTGAGATTTGTTCTATGACAGACAAGGCCCTCGACCTTGGACTGAAGTAACTGAAACTTTTCCGAACGGGTGCGAAACACGCTTCCTCCAGGTCACACAAAACGGCAATGAGCATCCGTCCTTTGTGCTACACCTTGGGCCCGCAATTTCCCGAAGCCGAACGAAAGGGAACCGAGAGAGCTTCCGTGCTTTGCTTCGTCCTGTAAGTTTAGAATTATTTCGACTTCCATGCAACACGGGTTATCTCTCAAGAGATAATTGCGACACAAGAATTACCACCGAGGGGAAACCCTCTGACATCACACGCGTGCGAAAATACAAACAATTCACTAATAAGAAAGATCTCGCTTCGCTACACACGCGCGCGAACACAAACTTTTCATATCTATTGAAATTCGAAGGAGAATTCTTTCGGGTTCAGCGAGAACTCCACTGCGTCTCTGATGCAGATAATTCATTTAGATGCACTAAATTACTTATTTCGTCTCTCAAACTACTTGGAGCGGTATTAATCGCGAGATACATTAGTAAGATCGAACGGCGTTCATAAAAAGTTCGCAGTGACCGTCAACGCGGTTTTCTCCATCGATTCCCTAGCGATCGGTATCTGACAGACACCGGAGATCATGTCTAACGTCGTGAAATGTTCCCTGGTACCTGTAACGATTTAGTTAATCTTCGATCAGTGACGGAGCATCGCTCTTTAAAAGTAATACTGATCAACATTCAAAAGTCTGCACGCGGCCTTCTTCGTTTCTTTTTCTTTCAAGGCGATCGGTGGCTATGTTTCTCTTTTTTTTTTTTTAGAAAGACTATCGTAATGATATGCGTTTACCCGAATTATTTCGTAGATTTTTCAAAAAATCTATTACCATGTCGGGGGATTTTCTCCCACTCGATAAAACACAGTCGAGAAGTTGCAAGTTCCTACTCGGTCTTCTGCAATGATATTCATTTAGCGTGTACTTAGTCAGTGTCGCAACTTGATCTTTGATGCTGACATATTCTGATCGCGCTAGATCCGTATCGATAACGCCCTTTTCGTTTTTTGATCAACATTGTTCGCGGTGTAGCACGAGTTATCGCCTCCTCTTTTCGTTGGACGCGTTCGAGTTTTGTGCCCCTCCCGTTGTCAAAAATTCCCCCTTCTCTGAACTACGACGTGCAAGTAATTGTACTGTCTACAGGCGCGTCAATGAACGAAATCCCACTGTACGAACAGCTCGTCTATTCGAATCACTGTCGTCGTGCTACCGCAAGGTCGTGGCAGCGGAATCCGATAATCGGTGGTTCCATACGGGTCAGTCTTGGCCAGCCATACCTTGATCAACGAACACGTTGCCGTGCTATCATTCTTCTTACAGGAAAATTTCCGAAAACAACGGAAACGTAGCTTGTAGTTCAACGAGAAGCAAACATTCAGATTTTTTAGGTGTTTGATTTTCGCGTTTAGCGCGTTCGGAATCTACCAGCAATCTATCTTCTCGTGTACTCTCTTGGAGCAACTGGAACATCTTTTCTTCGTCTGGCGTTTTATTTCTTGAGAAACTCCATCTCTGTGCGCTTCTGCTTTCTCTTCTCTGCGCGCTCGTTTCGATTCTTCGCAGATATGACACTGCTTTTTTTTACTAGCGATCGCGGTCGATCGTAATGATCGTAGTTCTCATTGATTTAAATTCGTATTCCGCGAGGCCAGCAAACAGCTCCGAAGCCACCATATATCTTACGTTCAATATCGTCTATTGTGTCGATTATATTAATTCGATCAGCTCGACGTCGATAATCATTCAAGTCTGCCTGAGGTATGCTAACTTTGTGCAAGCGCATTCGGCGTAGCTCAGACCAGAATCGTCAGCGCATTGGCGAACATGT
The DNA here is from genome assembly GCA_030673865.1 of Melipona bicolor. Taxonomy (NCBI): domain Eukaryota; kingdom Metazoa; phylum Arthropoda; class Insecta; order Hymenoptera; family Apidae; genus Melipona; species Melipona bicolor. The sequence continues at coordinate 2,957,405 of JAHYIQ010000023.1, read as the reverse complement.
ATCAAACGGTCGTGCTATTTTATTTCGGGAGCAAATACCGCTTATAGATCCTTGCGGAGAAGAATCTCTACATATTCGAGCTCTGCGAAAATAATCCGCAATCACTCACACTATTAATTAAAAATACTTCTACGTTCTCTTCGCTACCATCCAAATATTTTCGTAGGGGGCCGCAAGAATCCAAAATCTTAAAGTCGCAGTTGTTCAAAGATTTGTACAGATTATCACACGCAAGAAGGTCTTGTTCAAGGTGTAGAAAACCAATGGGAGGTATAGGAGATCCAGGATTACCCTGCGTTGCCCAGGCGATGCTATAAAACGTAACGTAGAGCAGTATTATTTTACCTGATAATTATTTGTGATCTTTATCCAACGGCAAAGTTTCTCACCGAAAATAACTTATCTTCCCAATCCCGTGATACGAAAGGATAGAAAGAGAGTCGGCCTTGTATAAATCCGGCACTGCATAAACTATTTTTATTCGTCTAGTTGTCACGCAATGCTTTTCGTCCATTTCGTTACCATTTTCACCGCGTTTCACTTTCAATGGAGGTTTATCTTCAATTTCCTCTTCCACATTTTTTTTATTTCGACGGAATTGAAGATAAGGAAATTTCTCACTCTGGAAAGTGTAAAATTTGATATAAAAGAGACTCGTCACCTCCAAGGTTGATAAAATCTTCCCAATCTCACACATTTCGAATAAGTGTAGTAATAATTGGATACATTATTATTTTTCATGGTATATTTCTTCAAAACTTTCTTAACAATTACAAAATATTTGTCGCAAAATATAATACTTCTTTTACAGGAAAATTTACCGACATTAAATCTTCGTATATTCGTTTACAAAAAGGTACTTATGCTAGTCTTATGATGAAATGGTGAACCATAATTAGCAGCGATATACTCATGACTTCCTCGCTAGTACATGTTTATTTCTCGGTTCCTATATAACCGAGATTATCCCTGCGTGGTCCGGTGCTACTCAGGTAACAGTGGAGAAGTGGATAACCAATGATTTACGCAGACGATCAGCGCCAAGAATACAAGATCTTCTTCATGATAGAGGGGGTAACTAAGAAGGGGGGGGGGCGTTTCGTATACAATTTCTTTTCCCAGTCACTGCATCCTGAAAGAAAATATAAGTACAGCATGTTTCACAAGAGCGTGGACGAGATATCATTGAAACTTGGTATCAATTGAGCCGAAGATCGTGGTATTATAAAAATATGAATCAGTCTGTAATGCGCATTAGCTTTCAGGACCTTAGTATCCTCGGTCCTGTCGAGCAACATAGTCCTCCTTGTGATAAGTGCAAAATACGCTAAACGCTTCTAAGCGGTCTTTTTGTACTATCATCCGAAAGGTCCTAAAATGACTGTAAGAACTGCAGCAAAATATTTGCGTAAGTCCCCTCAATTCGTTGATAAGTAAGTGCAACGTTGCAAAGAGACAAAATGTGTGGATAATCTTGCTGATCGAGGTTACAACGAAAAGTGAAGATTGAGCGATTATGCGGCTTTATTGAAGAAATCCTTGCGGTCAAACTCTGTTGGCAGAAAGGCGCATAACATTGAAACATCGTTTTAAGAAGAACAATGTTGCATGGCGTAGCACAGTGTTTGTCCTGGCCACTCAGGCAAGATTCCTAGAAAACGCTACACTGCAGAGAGGTTCCAGATGCCATGGCACGCGCCTATCCATGGGACCGTTGTCTTGGCCTGAAGTAGCCACATTCGTTCCACATAAAAGTTCCGTCTCCTAGTACGAGACAGACAGTCTATCAGAACCATTCAGTCATTCCGATCGGGTCTAGAAGCGGAGAGACCTTCTCCCAGACTCAAGTAACAATTGCATACAGTATGCCGGAGTCACTCAGCTCAGACAGTTCGAGTCGAGACACATCTTCCACACCACAGACTCACGTAACAATTGTATAACTTTCACCAAATATACGTCTTAAAAACCTACAACAGGCATTCGTAATATCTCTCCAAAGGCTGGAAAAGGTCAAACGAGAGAACATCAGCGAAGCAGGCAGCAGTCTTCACGATTCACCGACGCGCTGAGACAGTGTTAAAAACCGCTGCTTTCGGAGATGCTTGTTGAAAATCGTCTTGCGTGGGCACACGGAAGTATAAATCGTGATTGGACTGATATTGTATTCACTGACGAATCTCCTTTTTGGGCTTTAATTCCTATAAAGCGAGCATTGTCTGCTTATGGAAAACCCATCACGCAAAGAACAATTAAACATCCACTGAAAGTGCATGTTTGAGGCTGTTTCACTGTCCGAGATTTTCGAACATTATGCATATTTACAGACACTTTAAATGCCCAGAAAATGATTAAATTATACGAAAGAGGTCTGTTGACGTCTATAAAAGGATGGTTGAAAATACTGGACATGAATGGGTTCTTCAAAAGGATAACGATCCCAGTCACCAAAGTCGACTTTGCACCGAGTGGAAAACAAGAAATGGTATCAGAGAATTGGACTGGCCATCCCAATACCCCGATGCAAACTCAATCGAAAATGTATGGTCCATCATGAAGTATAAACTTTGAGGAAAACGTATTTTAAGCCTGAAAGCTCTTGTTCGGCGTGTGCGAGAAATATGGAAGACGTTACCTGTCACATACGCAGAAAAACTAATTGAAAGTATGTCTAGCCGGTGTCTGAGAGTGTGTTGGCTTTAGGTGTGTATATGGGAGAGTAGTGGTGGTATAGATGTGTGACATGTACATGTGTGTCGTGTCTGGTGTGTTGTGTTTTGTTTTCTGGACGGTGCCGGGGAAGATTCAGTCGTCGAGAAGGAATCATGATGTGAGGAAAAGAGAATAGCGAGTTCGGACTAGTGAAGAGAGTGAGAGGAATCCAAAGCTTTACTGTTTTTTATCCAATTGTTTAGTAAATATATATTCTTTTAATATTACTTCGTCCCTTATTCCATTCACAATTAGTAGCAGAGCACCGTGGTTGATTGTGCGAAGTTTACGATATAAAAAGACGGGAGAAAGTTCGAGAAGGTGAGAGAAGTTTTACAAATATGATGGACCAATGGAACATTATGAACGTTGAACCGCTCGACGACTCAAATTACTTTCTCTGGAGTGAGAAAGTGGAAGATATCCTAAGGTCAAAAAGGAAGGGGACAATGAATATAATAACAAATGGAAAGAGTGGAACGAATGGGACGACAATAATTATGCACCGAGGACAGTAATGATCAACACTATGAGTAAAGCACAATTACTTAAATATAGCCATGAAAAAGATGCGGACAAATTATGGACATCGATCAAATTGGATATCGCCGCGGAAACTGAAGAGTTAAAAGCGAGAGTTCTTAATGAACTAACAAGTTTACAAATGGGAAAAGATGAGACCGCTGACGCGTTCATAAACAGGGCAGAAGCGTTGAGAAAGCAATGTGAACAACTCGGAAAGGACATTGAAGATTTCGAGCTAAAAATGTATGTATTAACAGGTCTTGGTCCTGAATTTTATCCAAATGTACGAGTATTAGAAGCGCGAAGAAATATATCTGTATTTGATATGAGGTTTGCGTTGAAACAGGAAATACGGAGGAGAGAAAGAAAAAAAGAAGATCAACCATCCAGAGATCGGGAGTCGGTAAGAAAAGTAAAACGGCAGAAAGGTGACATCTACTGTTACAAAATTGTAGAAATAAAGGACATATGGCTGCGGAATGTAATCGAAACAAACGCTGCTTGAACTGTCAACGCTTCAATCATATTGCGGGGAGAGGACAGGAAGAAAACTATCAAAGGGGAATTCGTGGAAGAGTCACAAGTCAACACGTGCGAAGAAGTGAAGCAGCAATGAAAACCAGCAATGAAGCTGTGATAAGTGTGAAGGAAATTATGCCAGTGAACAGATTATTTAATCTGATTGAGAGTATTGAGAGAGATATGAGTGAGTGTGACAATGATCAATGTTGTGTATGGTTGTCAGCTTCTGGAGCTACGAGTCATATGACTCGCAATAAAATTTTCTTTGAAAATTTGTTTCAGGAAAAAAGACAGATCAGCTTAGCTGTCAAAGAAGGTAAAGTATTGACCTCAAAAGGTATTGGCGATGTAGTTATGAAATAATCTTCGAGTAAGAGTAATTTGCGATTTCAAGATGTATTGTATGTACCAGAACTGAATTGTAATCTCCTTTCAGTTGCGAAAATGGCCGAACCAGGGTACAATGTAACTTTTACTAGATTTGGAGCTTTTATAAACGTCCGAATGAAGTTGTAATGACTGCGGTAAGAGTTGAAGATTCATATTATTGGAGATTAGGTCATGCAAATAAGGAAGTCCTCGAAGACATGCAGAAAGAAAACTTGGTAAGAGGGACGTCAAGCAACTGGCAAAATGAATGCGAGTCATGTATCGAAGTGAAAACTTCAGGAACATCACATCAAAGAGATGAAGGAAGGAGAGCAAATCGAATTATGGAGCTGTGGCACACTGATCTAATAGGACCTGTAAATCCATCAACATACGGTAGGAAAAACTATATATTAAGCGTAATAGGCGATCATTCCAGAATGATATTTATACAGTTGTTGAGTGAGAAGACTGAGGCCGCAAAATAATTAAAGAAATTAATTATTTTGTAGGAAAATCAGACTGAATTGAACATAAAAAGAATTAGATCAGATAATGGAGGAGAGTATTTGAGTAAAAATCTGAGAGAATAGCTCGAAACTAAAGGTATTGCACTTGAATTGAGTGCTCCAATGACCCCACAATGTAACGGAATTGCAGAAGGAACGAACCGAACGATAATTGAAACTACAAGGAAGATGCTGGCGGATGCCGATCTACATTTAAAATTTTGCGGAGAAGCAGGAAATACGGGCGTCTATATAAGAAATAGAGTGAAATCTCGGGTACATGAAAAAACTCCATATGAAATTCGGTATAATAAAATACCGAACATACAACACATGAGGAGATTTGGTTGTGCAGCGTATGTATTAAATAAAGGAAAAGTTAAAAGGAAATTTGAATCAAAAACGGTGAAAGGAATTTTTATGGGGTATAATGATAACAAAACATATCGGGTATACATACCTGAAACAGGAAGCATCAAATGCGACTGCAATGTTCAATTTGACGAGGAAAAGAATGGCTGGGATCTATCACGTCATGAAGAAACGAAAAAAACGTGATGATGATGATGAAAATGATAACTTGATTATTGTTGCATTAGACATGGAAAATGATGAAAGTGAAGAAATGGAAGTATTTGATGGAGAAAAAAATAACGTAAATTTGAGAGAAGAAGAAACAGTGAGCGAAGAGGAGATGAACAATGATTACAATGGAGATAAAATGGATGTTAATATTCAAGGAATGAATATACCATTAGAAGAGTCAGATACGAGTAGAAAAAGAGGAAGAAAGAAGGGAACAACGAGAGAAGAAATACAAGTGAGAGAGTATTTACGAGTATTTACAGGAAAAGAAAAAATTGGATGAGGAAAGAGGTGTGAGGAGATCAACGAGGATACAAAATAAGATGGCAATGAAATGCCATGACAAAAAAATCGAAACACGGTGAGGGAGGCTAATCGTCCGAATGGGAACAATGGAGAGAAGCAATGAAAGATGAAATGACATCACTGAAACAACATAAAGTTTGGGATTTAGTTGCGCGTCCGAAAGGAATAAGAGTGATAAAAAGCAACTGGATTTATTCCATTAAAGAAGATTCGGTCACATTAGAAAAAAGGTTTAAAGCACGACTAGTGGCTGTGGGATGTGCGCAAAGGCCAAGCTTTGACTATGAGGAAACATTTTCACCAACAGTTAGGATGGAAACAGTAAGATTGTTATTGAGTATATGTGCGGAATACAAAAGAAGAGTGAAAGTTTATGATATAAAAACAGCCTTTTTGCATGGTTCATTGGATGAAGCGGTGTATATGGAATTACCCGCAGGATATGAAAATAATAATAAAAAGATCTGTAAATTAAGGAAAAGCATCTACGGACTAAGACAAGCAAGCAGATGTTGGAACAAATATTTAAATAACATTCTTCAGAAGGTTGGGCTAAAGCAATGCACGCATGATCCTTGTCTGTTTTATATCAGACAACAAAATGATTTCTTGTACTTTGGTGTACATGTCGATGAATGACGGTGGTGGCAGTACGCATTCATTCGAGAAAAAATTCGTTAAAAAAATTGAAATATTATTTAGAACTGAAAGATCTTGGTGAGGCGAAACAGATACCTGGAATAGAAATGACTTATGAAAAAGGGAAATTGTTCATCAGTCAAAGAAATTATGTGAAGGACTTGTTAGAAATGTATGGAATGAGTGATAGTAATGAAGTGAGCTCTCCGGTGGATGTTCAAAATCAAAAATTGGGCGAGGACGAAGGAAGACCAATGAGTGATTAAAAGGCGTATCAGGAGCTATTGGGACGTCTGATGTATCTGAACATGGCAAGGAGACCAGACATATCATTTTCACTTCGCTGCGTATCACAATATAGTAAATATCCAAAAGAGATACACATGAGGGCACAGAAACGTGTTCTTCGGTACCTGAAAGGTACGATAGATTATAAAATTGAGTACTGGAAGGAAAACTGCGTAAAAGGAGTGAGATGTGAAACGGACGCATCGGGGAACGCAAAGTCATTTTGTGGAATGCTTGTCTATAAAAATGGAGACTTTATACAGTGGAAATGCAGAAAGCAAGGGAGAGTGGCCCTATCATGCTCTGAATTAGAATCAATGTTAGAAGGGTTGAAAGAAGTGATTTGGACAAGTATTGGAAGAAGTAGGAGTATCTAATGAGATCTGTAATGAGTTAAAATGTGATAATCTAAACGCTGTGATACTAGCGAATGGTGGTAGTTTTAGGATGAAGTTAAAAATACTGAATAGAAAATGTCATTTTATTCGAAAATGTCATTTTTATATTTGTATTAGTGTGTGAGAGATTATTCAGTGAGAGTAATGCATGTTCCAAGACAGAATATGACAGCGAATTGTATGACTAAAGCATTGAGTGGGCCTGCGCTATTAAGAAATGTAAAAGATTTTATGTGTGTCAAAATGGAATACAGCCAAGGGGAGAGAATGTGAGTGTGTTGGTCTTAGGTGTGTAGATGGGAGAGTAGTTGTGGTATGAATGTGTGACGCTCAAATTATTTGGCAGACATAAAAATTGTATACATTCGTTTCCAGAAAGATGCTTACACTGTTCTTACGATATAAATGTGAAAAATTATTAGGTTTCTCGTTAGTGCTTCAATACATAAGAATGGTACATACATTTGTATTCCGGAATTATTCAGATAATAAAACTTTACTTCCCTAAAAAACAAAAATTTGAACAAAAGGACCTTCTTCTGTAAGGCAGAGGAGGAAATTAATGAGCGGGTCTTCTACAACTTCTTTTCCCAGTTATTCAACCGTGACAGAACAACAAGATACAAGGTATATATTGATATGTTCACCTTGTATATAATATAATTTTATGTACAAAGTACATGATAAATGATATGTATAAGAGTACAGGATATTTGGAAGGTGGATGACTGGACATAGAAATTGAGACGTCTCCTTTCATGGGAAATTTTTAATAACCAAAGTTACAGCAGTTTCCTAATTTCATACATTTCAACCATTCTCGTAATTCAGACATTCCAAAAAATATTCAAAATCATTCCAAATGTTAGAAAGTCTCTAATTAAGACATTTGAGACGTTACAAATAAAACTGTAATAGTAATTACACGACATTTTTGACTCGTTCATCATATTCCTTTCTTTACAATTTCGTTACAGAGTATAATATATTCGTCCTGACGGCAGAAAATTTTTCTGGCATTCGAATTTCTGATATTCGTTTGCAGGAAGATATTTGTACTACGTTCTTACCATCTGAGCAATTACTAGGAATCGTTATTTATAGTACGTTCTCCTAGGATGTCAACAATTAGGGAGAGCCACGGTCTCCTACGAACTTTCTCGCTAGTGGTCGTTTGAAAGACTCAGTTACTATATAAGAAAAATAAGTAATGTATGCCTATGGTCCGGTGCTACTCAGTGAAAGTGTATGCGAGAAAGTGGTTGCTGGCCACCATCATCATGGCCGTGAAGAAGAGGCTCAGGGCGCGAGCTTTCTTCTTCTCCCGTGTGTTGTCAAAACAACCGAAACCATCCCCTTCGTGGTCCGGTGGAGTAGCTCACCGAGGTTCAACCAGCTTCCTCGCTTGATCTCATTTATCCAAGTTCCTAGTGTACAAATACACGTAAAATGGTGCCAATATAATCTAGTCAAAGAAGAGAAGTAAGGCTAGTGAGCAAACTGTAGTAGCACGGCTGTGGACCACACTTTTTGACTTACACGTTATATTTTTTTTTTTTTGACAGTTTTATTACAAATTTGAAAATATTCTTCCTGACACCAGAAAAATTTTCTGATACTAAATTTTTATACATTCGTTTCCAAAAGGATGGTTATACAATTCTAACGAAAAAAAAAACTAAACAACTATTAGGAACTTTCTCGCTGGTACTTATTTAATACATGAGAACAAAATGTAGTGGATACTTCTGTGGTACGGAACTACTAACAGTAGGAAATTATATAACCAAAAATTTGTGTAAATTATCGGGAAGATCTTCAATGTAGAGGAAACTGACAGAGGTAATTCGTTTGCAGTTTCTCCTCTCAGATTTTCCCGAACTAATGGTACTATTAATTAGAGAATAAAATATTTTAAATAACTGTAGTAAACGCCATTATATCACATATTCCATCTTTCATATTATATTCTTTTTCGTTACATGTTCGTGACAATTTTATTACGAATTTCAAAATATCTGTTGTATCAATAGAAAAATGTACTAATCTTAAATTTCTGTACATTTTTGACATTTGTTTGCAGAAAGATATTCATAATATTCGAACCGTGTGGTGCCGTATTCTTAGGAGCCGCATGACTTTGTCGTTAGCGTTTGTTTACGCTCTCGGTTAATACATAAGAACGATACGTAGTGTTATGGAGAAATGTTATTGAGAAAAATAAAAGGGAAATTGATAACAAAGAATTTATGCAAACCATCAGCGCAAGAAGATCTTGGAAATAAAGAAGGATCTTACTCGGGATAGAAGAAGAAACAAATGTGGCGGAAGGGGGATCTTTTTTAATTGCTCACCCAATCATTCTATCCTGATAGAACAGGTGTTTCAAACTTTCTATGGAATGTGAAAAATTGAAGCATAAAAATTGAGATGTGTCCTGGGAATACTCCTGTATGGTTACAAAAACTTCTTACTGGCCAAACATACAGTATCTATGAAATTCATACAAGTTCTCCAAACTATTCAAAATTATCCGAAGTGAACAATAATTCAAGATATTTAGAACTAGTCGCAATGATGTTTTGTGCAATTGTTTGCAGAAAGATATTTGTAATATTCGTTCAATGTGGTAAATTACTTGAAGCCGTATGATTTTCTTGCTAATGTTTGTTTACGCACTCGGTTATAATGTATAAGAACGATGTGGAGCGTTATGGAGTTATTCAGAGAAACAAAAGGGAATTCGATAACAAAGATTATGCACACCATCGGCGCAAAATCTTCAGAATATAGAAGGATCTTCCTCCTGATGGAGGAAGAAACCAACAAGGGCGGAGATGGGGATTTTCAATTGATCGTCCAATCTTTCTATCCTGACAGAACAAATGTTCAAAACTATGATGAGTCATGGTTATAAAAACTTCTTACTGGCAAGAGACCTTACATTATCTATAAAAATCGTACAAATCCTCCAATCTAATCAAAAATATCTCATACATACAATAATTCAGGTTGCATTCATACTGCCTTCTTAATTTTGTTACACAGTAAAAATACTCGTCCTGGCAGAAAAAATATTCTTTTCACATCTAATTTTTGTACATCTTTGCAGCGTGACAGTGAAAAATTATTGGAAATCTCACACGTATGGTTCTCTCGTTAATTCTTGTTTATGCTCTTGGTTAACTTAATGTAAAATAGTGGTATGTATTGGTGCGATATTGAGAGAAATGGAACAGAGATTCTCTCCTTCCGTTGTGTTTGTTCCGCGAGACATGTAGAATGTATGTAAACGCAAAAACGTATGGATAATAGCAAACGTAAATACGTACATAATTCCGCTTCTGACGTAGGAAAAATTATATGCGAATGCTCTTAGCTAATAGCTCAGGAGTTGTTTATTCTGCCACGATTCTGGCCAGACGTCTTTGTAAAAATTCCGGATCACTGTAGAAGTAATTCCAATTACTCGCATATTTCTTCCCTGACAATTTTGTAACAAATTTCAAAATATTCGTTCTATAGAGAGAACAATTTTTGTTCCAAAGTAATTCATACTATTGTTACAATGTAGCAGTAAAAAATTACTAAGGACATAACATGCATGGTATTCTTACTTAAACTCTGGATTAATGTATGAGAATTGTGTATAGTATATACCTCCGTTCGAAGCTGTTCTGGAAAAGTAGTTGAAAAGTAGACTTGCACTCTGCGAAGATGTCTGCCATCAGTTCCCCTCCTCCAATCTCTGCGTCGCAGCCCGATGCGTCTTAACGGGAATTTGAAGAGCACAAAAATACAGTAGTAGCACCGGTCGGTGTAAGGGCAGCAATAACTGCAGCGATGATGCGTCGAATTCTGTATTCCATTTCTCGACAAACCCAATTCTCGATGCCGTGTTCGGGCGTCGAACAACGTTTCTTTCCTATTTTTTTCTCTTCTTCTTCACATAGATAATCATTATGCTTGTTGCGCAAGATGTACTCGTACACGTAACACTTGGACAATCGCGAACGTAAGTTTATAATCGCGATTCTGAATGTTCTGGCTAACAGCTTCAATGATGATTCTTCGACCAAGATTCTGGAATGAGTGCTGTGAGGCGCGTCGGTCGTCCTTTTAAAAGGCATCTGTATCTCCCCCACTCTGGGCCGATTCTTGGGGACCGGTTTCTATTTTTAGAAAGTGAAACGTGGCGTTGCTAGCCGCTTCCCTGGCCATAAGAGTATCTTACTTTTAGATTAGGAAGTTCTGAACGAATTTTATCTGCGGTCATTGACGTATGGGCCGACGACCGCACGTGGCCAGTCGTTTTACTTGTCTTTGGTTTTCTAGTCCCTTCTATGAATATATTATGCCGGCTGTCGACGTGGAACTCTTTCAAGAGAAACTACTTATTTCCACACAAAAATAAAAGGCTGAAACATTCGATGGACCGAAGTACGTCAATCTTGAATATCTTACGTAAATTGTAATGAAGGACTGAAAAAAAAATATATCCTTCTCAAACTGTTCGGGAGAGTTTCCTACAATAACTACGATCCTCCAGCAGGCCTGTGTCGCCATTTGGCTAGGATTTGTTCTACCGCAGACAAGGCCCTCGACCGAAGCAGCTGAATCAACTTTTCCGAACAGATACGAAACACGCTCCCTCCAGGTCACACAAAACGGTATCGAGCATCTGCCCTTTGTGCCCTACCTTGGGCCCGCAATTTCCCGAAGCCGAACGAAAGGGAACCGAGAGAGCTTCCGTGCTCTCCTCCTTCCTGCAAGTTTAGAATTATTTCGACTTCCAAGCAACACGGGTTATCTCTCGCGACACTCGAATTACCATCGAGGGGAAACCCTCTGATATCACACGCGTGCGAGAATACAAAGAATTCACTAATAAGGAAGATCGCGTCTCGCTACACACGCGCGCGAACACAATCTTTTCATATCCATGGAGCTCGTACGTCGTCGCATCGCTTGGATACCGTTTTCTCGTAAAAAAGAATCAACCAAGGTATCCCGGTGGATCGGCGAGCAACAAAGCATGTTTTTTCCAGTGACATCGTGCATTCCTCTGTTCGTCATCTCACACCCGTTCGTTCGTTCTCTTTAACTAACTCAGTGATTCATTCAGTCCGGACTGCGAATTCAGGTATGAATTTTCGAAAATAACCGACCAGACCCGCTCAATAAATTGCCACATGAATAAGGATAATGTATGCAGCTACCTCGCACCCGATCTCTTCAATACCGATATCTTCCAAACGAAGTTCGCTCTTTTCGCGTTTTGTGAAAAAGGAGCATTTTTTCGGATTCTGCGAGAACTCCACTGCGTCTCTGATGCAGATAATACATCATTTAGATGCACTAAATTACTTATTTCGTCTCTCAAACTACTTGGAGCGGTATTAATCGCGCGATGCATTAGTGAGATCGAACGGCGTTCGTAAAAAATTGGCAATGACCGTCAAGTGTTACACACGCGATTTTCTCCATCGAATCCCTCGCGATCGGTAACTGATGGAAACCGGAGATCATGTCTAACGTCGTGAAATATTCCGTGGTACCTCTAACGATTTAGTTAATCTTCGATCAGTGACGGACCATCGCTCTTTAAAAGTAATACTTATCAACATTCAAAAGTCTACACGCAACCTTTTTTGTTTCTCTTTCTTGCAAAGGCGATCGGTGGCTACGTTTCTCTTCTTTTTTTTTACAAAGACTAGCGTAAGACCATGTGTTTACCCGTATTATTTAGTAGATTTTCCAGAAAATCTATTACCATGTCGGGCGATTTTCTCCCCCTCGATAAAACACAGTCGAGAAGTTGCAAGTTCCTGCTCGGTCCTTCTTTGCAATAATTTTCATTTAGAGTGTACTTAGTCAGTGTCGCAGCTTGATCTTTGATGCTGACATATTCTGATAGCGCTAGATCAGTATCGATAACGCCCTTTTGATCAACATTGTTCGCAGTGTAGCACGAGTTATCGTCTCCTCTTTTCGTTGTACGCGTTGGAGTTTCGTGCCCCTCCCGTTATCAGATCTTTCGCCTCCTCTGAACTACGACGTGCAAGGAATCGTGCTGTCTACAGGCGCGTCAATGAAAGAAATCCTACTCTACGAACCGCTCAGGGTCGTTACAAAGAATCGATTACTATAAAATTTTCACGAACACAAAATATTTTGTTTATTTCCCATAACGCTTTCTGATAAATAAATTTATAATGATATAATAAATGAAAAAATAGCGTTGTTTTTGCCACGCATTGTATTTAGAACTTTAAAGAAGACGTTATGCTGCATTTACCAATCACGGCCAAATGAATACTAAGCTTGATATTGCTTATAGAGGGACAACTACGCAGCGGCCAATGGTTACAGCATCGTGTCGATGGACTAGTCTGTAAACTGACTAGAGCCCAAAGTATGAATCGGTCAACTATAAGATTTAATTTCAACTTAAAATATTATGTTTCTTGAATACTAATTTAAAATAGATTTATTTCAATATGTTTAGAAACACTTGTAATTTGTGCTTCGCTTGTAGTCGTATATTATATAGGTATAATGCCGAGTTTGAAATCATAACATAATAGGAACCATGTCATGAACCGCACGTTATTCATATTTTTCCCATGCAAACCAAAATTATCGGGTAGTCCGATAAAATCGGGTTATCCAAATGTATCGGACTACCCGAAAGTGTCGAGTTCAAATGAATCGGGAACCCGCCCGAGTCCGCCCGAGTCCGACCGAACTTGTAAAGGCCGAGCCGACTAATCGCGATTTCGGGTACACGCACACACCTACCTTGTATATAGTATAATTGTGAGGAACGTGCGGAAACCTAAAATTGCGGGTCGGATCGGGTAATAATCGGTTGGGATCCCGAAAAATTGTAATATTTATGTACAGTCATGCAACTCGACAGTCATGTACGATAGTAAATATGAATACTAGTTTATTTTCAAATTGGAATGTAGGAAACGCAACTTCTCCACTTTTTCTGTTAATAATTTGACTTTTTTTATTTCATTACAACGGATATAGAATATAATTATCTGTGCAAGTTGGAAAGTTTATATGGAAGACTCAATTGAAAAATCATTCAAAAACATCACATTTATTGTCGTCGAAAAGTCTGTACGATACTGCCAAAGCCGTCTTTATTAAATTCGGATACATAAGTACAATTTCCCGATCCAACAGGACTTCACTTTCGGGTACACGATTTCACAGATACCCGAAATTTGCAAACTTTCGGGGCCCGACCCGACTAGACCCGAAATTTCGGGTACCCAGACACCCCTGATAATTTTATATATAAGGGTACATGATAAAAGAGGGTATTTGAATGGTGGATAGCCGATGTAGGGGACACAACCCAGACTGCAGCATAAACATTCTCACGACGTGGACCCAGGTGACAGTATCGGCAGGGCCAGGAGGTTGTCACGGGACGGATTACACAACGTGCAACGTACGATTGAGTCTCGTTCGCACCTATCTTTTAATACGCGTAGCGCTCGAATAAATCGTACTGGTATTGTTTGGAAAAGGTTTAATAGCGATATGAAACGTATGGTATTCAACTCTGATCTTTTTATTAAGGAACTCATCAGCTTTTTATACAGCATTGTTAGAGGTAGCGGGGGAGATCTGGCGATTAAATTCTTAAGTGGCGAGTTGTCCTTATCTCATCGACATCCGGTCGCAGGTGTAGATGTAGGATCTCCTTACACAGGCATAGATAGGGCCTCCTTACACCCCCTTCCATAGAGTCGACTTCGTTTCGAAGCGGACTACCTTGGGCATCTTGCCGTTGTCCAAGTCGATCTACGAGGAGATAGCTCTTCGTGAGGAGTGTCGTGGCTCTTGATCGTTGTTATCTAGTTGTATTGGAGGGATTCTTTCAGGTGCAGAGGGCTCCGAGTTATAGGTGTGCGAGACGTGTGGTTGAGTATTATTAGATATTGAGGTTTCGTTACAAAAAATTTTGATACAAATACTTTTTGGTATACATTTTGACATTAGACGGGGACAATCTATTTTATGCATGTACAGAGTGATTATACCTAACGATATGTAGCCTAGATATTTTAATATGTTAAAATTTATTTCGGTTGCCGATATGTATTCTTCTTTGATTTCTTAGGTTTGCTATTATCACGTCGGTTGCTTCTATCGTACCTCCAATTTTCATTACATTATTTTCGTAGGTATATTATACTAGGTTCGCGTAATTCTAAATGCTCGATGGAATCGCATAGTGCCTGGATAGGGATTGGTTTCTGTTACTGCGGCTTTACATTGGTATAAACGTAATGTCACTGATCTTGAATACGGCATTTTTACAGTTATCTGTAGGATCGTATGTCTTCGCGTGTTGAGTAGGTTAAGTTCTTTCACATAATTTTCCTATTGGAGGTTCTCTGCAATATTTAATTAGATAATTTTGATCCACGGGAATGTATTCGCCTTGTTGTTCTAGTGTGTACTCGTGTTCGATTAGCGGTGCGATATAAGCTGTCCTGAATTTTGTAAGGTATTGCTACATGTCGAGATAGTGTCCATTCATGTTCTCAAGTATTGGTATAATTATTTGATAGACCAGTGCGTTATCTATTACGGCGGCGTTTAATTTACTGATGTCGATTATACTTTGAAAGTTTTTCACGTCGTTTGTTACAGCAAAATTCGCGTGGTTTTGTGTTAATTTAGAGTAGCATTCCATAAAAGTGGCTATGTCTATCAGTGTGGTGTCTATTATTCCTTTTTTACCCAAAATAATCATGAGATAGAAGTCATTAATTTTACTCGCGAGTTCGGTTATTACTTCTAATATTAGGAGGTTTCTGTCTAATAGTGCATTGTTTCTAAGGTCTTCCGATTGGGCTGCGAATTGTTTAGTTAATTGTCGAAAATGACCATCTTGAAGGATCTGCCTGAATATTGAGCTTTGGTTTTGAATGATGTGCGTTAATTTATTTTGATCACTAAATAATTTATCGATGTTTTCATTAATCAAATTTATAATAGTCGGCTTCGTCTAGCGTGCCGAAGAGAGTTTTAGATACCGATAACGTTAAGTAGTCCTCGCTTAGTTCTGGTGTGAGTTATGGTTCTTAATTTATTGGCAGATCGTTCTAGATTTTTCATTCGTGCGGTGATAAGATCAAATGCTGTGTTAGCGCAGTTGAATTTCTGACAGTGTTTGACACCGGGATTATACAGATTCTGAATATTTTTTATGTCTCGATATAATTCGCTGGTTCTAAATACTATGGTGATTTTGATTTCCTGTATCAATGGTACATGAAAGCCTTTTCAACGGTTTCGGTCAGTATCTTTTCGTGTCTTATCGGTTTTATAGTTGAACTTGTGAAAAGTAGTATGATTTTAGTCGGTTGCCGTGTAAGAGTAGGGGTTCGGATTTCGGTATCTCGAGCAAATAGTTGGATGTTCATATGTCTGTGATTTTGTACGGTCCTAGCCATTCTTTGTCTAGTTTGTGAGTCTTGTGGTCGCTGTGTAACAGTATTAGATCGTCGAGTTGGTAAAGGCTTCTAAATTTAATTTTTCTGTCTTGGTCCCGTTTTTTATTTTCATTCGTTATTTGTTTCGCGGCAGCTAGGTATTCTGTGTGTCTATCTTTCCATAATTTAAAAAGTTCATTCTGTGTGAGTTTAGGAGTTAATGCTATTGCGGAGGGCATGTTAGCCTCTCGTCCGAAAGTTAGTTCAAAGGGAGTGAATCCGGTAGTTGAGTGTATTGTCGTGTTGTAAGCCATGGATATATGTTTTAAGTTTTCATCCCATTCAGATTTATTTTCATCAATATTGGTTCGCAACATGTCTTTTACAAATCCGTGAGCTCTTTCTAATGATCCGTTAGATTGTGGATGAAATGCCGTGGTTTTAATATGTTTGATTTTAAAAGCTTTTTCGAAAGAGTCCATCAACTTGCAAACGAAATTCTATCACTGGTGAGTCAGTATGTGTTTGAGGGAGGAGAATGTATATATGTATTGTTCTATTAGTTGGTCTATGATGGTCTCGGCCTTTTGGGTAAGGGAATGAATATCAGGTATTTGGCGAGAACGTCTTGAATGGAGAGGATATACTGATTGCCTTTGCAGGTGAGCTTCAGCGGTCCGATAATATCGAGAGCGATTTTCTCGTTAGGGTTTTCCGGGGTGTCGGTTATAAGGGCTTCTTCCCTAGGTCTTATTCTCGTCAGTTTATTAGTCTGGCAAATTTTGCAGTTTCTTATGTATTCGGATATTTCGTCGTCTGTTCCTGTCCAGTGGTGTCTGAGTCTTATTCGTTCTAGCGTCTTGTGCCCGGTCAGATCATGATTTTCTCTTATGATTTTTCCTCTGTCGTGTATTCTTTGGGTGTATTCTTGGTTGCCAGTTGGATAATTTCGATAGATTTGTTTTCGCAAATGAATTGTAACATTAGTTTTAACATTACTACGTCTGGTAATTTTAGTTTATGAACTCCGAATGAAACTGTTTTGTCTTTGTTGTTGGTCAGTTTGTCTAGGTTCTGTAACCATTGTTGTACGTTAAAGAGCTCGAGTGTCTCGTAGTCTAACTGTGTCCAACCGCGGTGATTCGCGACTAATTTTACCGGAATCTTACGGGTATTAATGCTCATTTTCCAGTCGTCAAATTCGGTCTCGAGGTTTCTAATTTTGATTTTGTTTGCAAAGGGTTCGTCGGAGGTGATTCTTAGCGGCTGTAATCGTGAAAGAGTGTTTGCTACTTGGTTTTTTTGTACTGGATTTCTTAATCGTATTCTTCTAATCGGAGCCTTCAGCGCCATGGGTCTTTAACGTTGTATGACGGGATATATAGCATCAGGCGTGGTCGTTTTGCGAGAGAACCGCGCCTATTCCTTCATTGCTAGCGTCCGTAGCCAGGGTGAATGTTTTTTGGAAATCAGGATAGCAGAGTACCGGAGAGTTGCACAGGCTTTCTTTTAGTGTATCGAATGAGGTTTGTTGTTCTATCGTCCAGTGGTATGGTGTATTTTTTTGTGTTAACGCGGTCAATGGTTTCGCTATTTTCGCGAAATTACGTATGAATTTTCGGTAGTATCCTGTTAGTCCAAGAAACGATTTAACTTGTGTGACGGTTTTAGGAATTTTGAAGTGTTTTATGGCTGATAATTTCCCTGGATTAGGCCGTATTCCGTCGGCGGTAACTGTGTGTCCGAGATATTCAAGTTCCGGTTTCAGGAATTCGCATTTGTCGACTTGTAATTTCAGTCCAGTGTCTCTTAATCGTTGATATACTGTTTCTAGATTTCGATTGTGTTCTTCAAGAGTGTTGCCGAAAATGATTATGTCGTCTAGATATACGAAACAGTGTTTGTCTATTAATTCGCGCAGTGCTGTATCCATCATTCGCTGGAACGTAGCAGGTCAATGGCATTCAGTCCGAATGGCATGCGGTTGTAATAAAAGTGTCCATCTGGTGTCGAGAAGGCTGTCTATTTTTTGCTGTCTGGGTGCATAGGGATTTGGTGAAATCCGGATGAGAGATCTAGAGCGGAGAAGAATTTTGCATTTCCGAGGTGGTGTAAGATATCGTCAGAATTAGGAAGAGGGTACGCGTCTTGGTCGGTTATCTCTGTTCGTAATTCGTTTAGAAGCTCGTGGACTCTAAGCTGGATATGATTGTTTATTTGAATTTGATTAGAGGGTGTGACAGTTTGCTTACCAGGATTGATGTAACAAACCCGTAGGACTTCATTTCCGATTTTTGCACAGAGTACCTTGTATGATCGGGGCGATACTTCTTCTTTGGTTATCTGTAAAGAAATACTATCGTCATCAATCTGAATTTCGTTATAGTGTACCGATGTTCCTTTAAGAAAGGCAGTCCCATTATTCCGTGTTCAGTCAATGGGAAGTCGTCTGGTATTATGAGGAAAGTGTGTGTTTTACCGTGGACTTTGCAAAATGTTGTATAATCTACTTGATCTATACTCATCTTGATGTTCGTCATTTCCTAACTTAATCTTACGTGGTTCCTCCAGTTTAATTCGAGTGTTGCAGAAGCTATGTTTTAACAGGTTAACTCCTGCTCCGGTGTCCAGTAGGAATCTTCCTGGTCTTGACATCCCTGGGAGTTTGCATCGGACGTGCTGCAGTTCTCCTGGAGTAGTTGATTCGTATACCTCTCTTTCCTGGTCCGTGGGTTGGTCCATCACTTCCGTGTTGTTCACGCGTGGCGGTGGAATTTTTCCGTGCTGAGGTCGGGGAAAATTTTGCTTCAAGAGAAAACAGTTGTTACGGGTGTGCCCTATTTTCCGGCAATTGTCGCATTTTGAAGGAGCGGGGATTCCGGTAAACTGGGTAGGAGGGTTTCTGGTGAGAGGACCTTGTTGATTCGATTTTGTGGGGATTCTATTCGTCATTCGACGGTGGTTTGGTTGAGAGTCAGTTTTCTGGATGCGGTTTCTTGCAGCCATATCTCCATGTTGGAAGCTTCTTGTTGCGCTATTTGTACTGCCAAATAAGTACGCAAGTTATGTATGTAAAATCGTACTGCTCCGGCATTCTGGCGGTCGGATTGCTGTGTTTTGCCAGCATATTCTAATAGCGCTTCGGAAAGTTTCATTGCCGGTTCTTGATAACAGCGTCAGGTCTGTGCGTCGTGCGTCGTTCTGGCAGTGTACTTGATGGATTCGTCGTCAGTTACTTCGGGGCGTATGTCTGTGTGGATCGTCTCGGATTATGCGTATGTCTTTATACTGTTTGCTAGCCTTTTTAATTCACGGTTTTGCTCTTCATGAGCGACTTCTAATTTCCTCATGATGGTTGTTAATTTTTCTAATGCTTGGTCGTGGGCGTCAGATCGCTTAGTTATTTTCCGAAGTAGATCGTCGTGGTTCGATGATTTTTCGTTAATTTGTTTATTCAAATTTTCCATGTTAGTCATAAGTGAAGCAATAGCTCCGCCTAAGTTTTGAGAATCAGGTGAATTGGCCATATTTTGCCTGGGTGATACGTAGATGCCGTAGCCCGAGGATGTGCTTTGCAGATTCTCGTTGTCTCGTTCACTCAAGGTTCTGGATCAGTGACGTTCCGCAGAGGTGTGGCTCTCGTAGTCCCTAGTATTGAAGTCCTCGGATCTTCAATTGCCCAGTTTCCCTTGCGATAGAGTCGGTGGATCCTGGCAGGATCGCCAAATTTTATGTCACGGGACGGATTACACAACGTGCAACGTACGATTGAGTCTCGTTCGCACCTATCTTTTAATACGCGTAGCGCTCGAATAAATCGTACTGGTATTGTTCGGAAAAGGTTCAATAGCGATATGAAACGTATGGTATTCAACTCTGATCTCTTTATTAAGGAACTCATCGGCTTTTTATACAGCATTGTTAGAGGTAGTCGGGGAGGCTTGGCGATTAAATTTTTCAGTGGCGAATTCTTATCTCATCGACATCTGGTCGCAGGTGTAAATAGGATCTTCTTACAGAGGCGTAGATAGGGCCTCCTTACAAGGTAATGGTCAAAAACCATTCATGGGCCTGACCATAAACACCGTAAGATAAGAGACGCTTTCCGACTCCTTGAGGGGAAAGGACATAGTGAGAGTCAGGGTATAAAAGAACTGACTCCGAAGCGTCAACACAGATAGTTATCTGCAGTTTGTTACTAAGCGGTTCACGTCTGGTGAGTTCTTCCGCGTGTGAAGCCTGATCGTGTCGCCTACTTAGCTCTCGCGTCAAACGGACAATAAAACTAATTACTGACATACACCGTCTTACTCACGTATCTCTGTATTATTATTATTACTATTATTATTAATATTATATACATACATTTTTATTAGTGCAAATTAAAGGCCTTTAAAATACTAAAACTGAACATAGAAATTGAGGCGACTCCATTCATGGGAAATTATTTCTCACCAAACTTATAGCACTTTCCTAATTTCATACATTGCAACCATTCTCAGCATCCAGACATTCAAAAAAATATTCCAAAATATTCCAAATGTTAGAAAGTTTCTAATTAAGATGTTTGAAAGATGCCAAATAAAACTATAATAGTAACAGTTACACGACATTTTTCACTCGTCCATCGTATTCCTTTCCCTACAATTTTGTTACAGACAATATATTCGCCCTGACAGCAGAAAATTTTTCTGACATTAGATTTTCGGATATTCGTTTGCAGGAAGGTAAATGTAGTACATTCTTACAGTGTGAGGAATTACTAGGAGTCATTATTTATAGTACGTTCTCCTAGGATGTCAAGAATTAGGTAGAGCCTCCAGAAAACTTTCTTGCTAGTGCTTGTTTAAAAGACTCAGATACTATATAAGAAAAATAAGTAATATATGCCTGTGTGGTGCGGTGCTACTCAGGGAACAGCGACGATAGGGAACAGTGGATAGCTGGACGCTGGTGTACCATGATCAACGCCAAAAAGAGAAATCTTCTTCCGGCTAGAGGGAGAAACCAGGGATTCTTCTGCAATTCTCTCCTCCCAGGACTACTAGTTGTCAGGAAATTAAGCCCTTCACGCAAGTGGGATAACTGTGAGGATAAGATTCAGATGGCCCTTTAGTACTCCTCACCAGCTTCCTCCGCAGTCTCAAGACACGTCACTCAGCAGAGAATCTGAGTTTGAGATTGTGAATAAAACCTCTGACAATCAAACGGGACAATAAAATGGCTGACAATCATATGGGAGGGAGAAATAGAAAGACTGACAAACTGTAGTAGCGCGGCTGTGGACCACACTTTTTGACTTACGCGTTATATTTTTTTTCTGATAGTTTTATTACAAATTTGAAAATATTCTTCCTAACAACAGAAAAATTTTTCGACATTTTATACATTCGTTTCCAAAAGAGATGTTTAAACTATTTTTATGGTGTAACAGTCAAAAATTATTAGATGCTTTCTTGTTAGTGCTTGTTTAGTACATAAGAATGGTATATGCGGTGGTCCAGAATTACTGCGAAAACATTAGGGAAGTAAATAACTGAAAATTTGACCAAGAACATCTTCACGGTTATGAATGAAACTAATGATGGGGGGGGGGGGGGCGAATACAATTTCTTTTCTCAGTCACTGACTGCGAAAGAAGATATAAGGTACAGTATGTTTCACAACAGCGTGGACGCGATATCATTGAAACTTGGTGACTCGAATGAGCCGGAGATCGTGGTATTATAAAAATATGAATCAGTCTGTAATGCGCATTAGCTTTCAGCTTCCTCCTTGTGATAAGTGCAAAATACGCTAAACGCTTCTAAGCGGTGTTCTTGTACTACCAGGTTCTAAAATGACTGTAAGAACTGCAGCAAAATATTTGCGTAAGTCCCCTCAATTCGTTGATAAGTAGGTGCAACGTTACAAAGAGACAAAACGTGTGAATGATCTTCCTGATCGAGGTTACAACGAAAAGTGAAGATTGAGCGATTATGCGGCTTTATTGAAAAAATCCAAACCTCTCCTTGCGTAATGGTCAAACTCTGTTGGCAAAGAGGGGAATAACATTGAAACGTCGTTTGAGGGAGAACAATGTTGCATAGCGTGGCACAGTGTCGAAACCGTTGCTTTCGGCGATGCTCGTTGAAAATCGTCTTGCGTGGGCACACGGAAATATAGATCGTGATTGGAGTGATATTGTATTTACTGACGCATCTTCTTTCTGGGCTTTAATTCCTATAAAGCGAGCATTGTCTACTTATGGAAAACCCATCATCCAAAGAACAATTGAACATCCACTGAAAGTGCATGTTTGAGGCTGTTTCAGTGTCCGAGATTTTCGAACATTATGCATATTTACAGACACTTTAAATGCCCAGAAAATGATTAAATTATACGAAAGAGGTCTGTTGACGTCTATAAAAGGATGGTTGAAAATACTGGACATGAATGGGTTCTTCAAAAGGATAACGATCCCAGTCACCAAAGTCGACTTTGCACCGAGTGGAAAACAAGAAATGGTATCAGAGAATTGGACTGGCCATCCCAATACCCCGATGCAAACTCAATCGAAAACGTATGGTCCATCATGAAGTATAAACTTCGAGGAAAACGTATTTTAAGCCTGAAAGCTCTTGTTCGGCGTGTGCGAGAAATATGGAAGACGTTACCTGTCACATACGCAGAAAAACTAATTGAAAGTATGTCTAGCCGGTGTCTGAGAGTGTGTTGGCTTTAGGTGTGTATATGGGAGAGTAGTGGTGGTATAGATGTGTGACATGTACATGTGTGTCGTGTCTGGTGTGTTGTGTTTTGTTTTCTGGACGGTGCCGGGGAAGATTCAGTCGTCGAGAAGGAATCATGATGTGAGGAAAAGAGAATAGCGAGTTCGGACTAGTGAAGAGAGTGAGAGGAATCCAAAGCTTTACTGTTTTTTATCCAATTGTTTAGTAAATATATATTCTTTTAATATTACTTCGTCCCTTATTCCATTCACAATTAGTAGCAGAGCACCGTGGTTGATTGTGCGAAGTTTACGATATAAAAAGACGGGAGAAAGTTCGAGAAGGTGAGAGAAGTTTTACAAATATGATGGACCAATGGAACATTATGAACGTTGAACCGCTCGACGACTCAAATTACTTTCTCTGGAGTGAGAAAGTGGAAGATATCCTAAGATCAAAAAGGAAGGGGACAATGAATATAATAACAAATGGAAAGAGTGGAACGAATGGGACGACAATAATTATGCACCGAGGACAGTAATGATCAACACTATGAGTAAAGCACAATTACTTAAATATAGCCATGAAAAAGATGCGGACAAATTATGGACATCGATCAAGTTGGATATCGCCGCGGAAACTGAAGAGTTAAAAGCGAGAGTTCTTAATGAACTAACAAGTTTACAAATGGGAAAAGATGAGACCATTGACGCGTTCATACACAGGGCAGAAGCGTTGAGAAAGCAACTCGGAAAGGATATTGAAGATTTCGAGCTAAAAATGTATGTATTAACAGGTCTTGGTCCTGAATTTTACCCAAATGTACGAGTATTAGAAGTGCGAAGAAATATATCTGTATTTGATATCAGGTTTGCGTTGAAACAGGAAATACGGAGGAGAGAAAGAAAAAAAGAAGATCAACCATCCAGAGATCGGGAGTCGGTAAGAAAAGTAAAACGGCAGAAAGGTGACATCTACTGTTACAATTGTAGAAATAAAGGACATATGGCTGCGGAATGTAATCGAAACAAACGCTGCTTGAACTGTCAACGCTTCAATCATATTGCGGGGAGAGGACAGGAAGAAAACTATCAAAGGGGAATTCGTGGAAGAGTCACAAGTCAACACGTACGAAGAAGTGAAGCAGCAATGAAAACCAGCAATGAAGCTGTGATAAGTGTGAAGGAAATTATGCCAGTGAACAGATTATTTAATCTGATTGAGAGTATTGAGAGAGACATGAGTGAGTGTGACAATGATCAATGTTGTGTATGGTTGTCAGCTTCTGGAGCTACGAGTCATATGACTCGCAATAAACGTGTCTTTGAAAATTTGTTTCAGGAAAAAAGACAGATCAGCTTAGCTGTCAAAGAAGGTAAAGTATTGACCTCAAAAGGTATTGGCGATGTAGTTATGAAATAATCTTCGAGTAAGAGTAATTTGCGATTTCAAGATGTATTGTATGTACCAGAACTGAATTGTAATCTCCTTTCAGTTGCGAAAATGGCCGAACCAGGGTACAATGTAACTTTTACTAGATTTGGAGCTTTTATAAACGTCCGAATGAAGTTGTAATGACTGCGGTAAGAGTTGAAGATTCATATTATTGGAGATTAGGTCATGCAAATAAGGAAGTCCTCGAAGACATGCAGAAAGAAAACTTGGTAAGAGGGACGTCAAGCAACTGGAAAAATGAATGCGAGTCATGTATCGAAGTGAAAACTTCAGGAACATCACATCAAAGAGATGAAGGAAGGAGAGCAAATCGAATTATGGAGCTGTGGCACACTGATCTAATAGGACCTGTAAATCCATCAACATACGGTAGGAAAAAACTATATATTAAGCGTAATAGGCGATCATTCCAGAATGATATTTATACAGTTGTTGAGTGAGAAGACTGAGGCCGCAAAATAATTAAAGAAATTAATTATTTTTGTAGGAAAATCAGACTGAATTGAACATAAAAAGAATTAGATCAGATAATGGAGGAGAGTATTTGAGTAAAAATCTGAGAGAATAGCTCGAAACTAAAGGTATTGCACTTGAATTGAGTGCTCCAATGACCCCACAATGTAACGGAATTGCAGAAGGAACGAACCGAACGATAATTGAAACTACAAGGAAGATGCTGGCGGATGCCGATCTACATTTAAAATTTTGCGGAGAAGCAGGAAATACGGGCGTCTATATAAGAAATAGAGTGAAATCTCGGGTACATGAAAAAACTCCATATGAAATTCGGTATAATAAAATACCGAACATACAACACATGAGGAGATTTGGTTGTGCAGCGTATGTATTAAATAAACGAAAAGTTGAATGGAAATTTGAATCAAAAACGGTGAAAGGAATTTTTATGGGGTATAATGATAACAAAACATATCGGGTATACATACCTGAAACAGGAAGCATCAAATGCGACTGCAATGTTCAATTTGACGAGGAAAAGAATGGCTGGGATCTATTACGTCATGAAGAAAAAAAAACGATGATGATGATGAAAATGATAACTTGATTATTGTTGCATTAGACATGGAAAATGATGAAAGTGAAGAAATGGAAGTATTTGATGGAGAAAAAAATAACGTAAATTTGAGAGAAGAAGAAACAGTGAGCGAAGGGGAGATGAACAATGATTACAATGGAGATAAAATGGATGTTAATATTCAAGGAATGAATATACCATTAGAAGAGTCAGATACGAGTAGAAAAAGAGGAAGAAAGAAGGGAACAACGAGAGAAGAAATACAAGTGAGAGAGTATTTACGAGTATTTACAGGAAAAGAAAAAATTGGATGGAGAAAGAGGTGTGAGGAGATCAACGAGGATACAAAATAAGATGGCAATGAAATGCCATGACAAAAAAATCGAAACACGGTGAGGGAGGCTAATCGTCCGAATGGGAACAATGGAGAGAAGCAATGAAAGATGAAATGACATCACTGAAACAACATAAAGTTTGGGATTTAGTTGCGCGTCCGAAAGGAATAAGAGTGATAAAAAGCAACTGGATTTATTCCATTAAAGAAGATTCGGTCACATTAGAAAAAAGGTTTAAAGCACGACTAGTGGCTGTGGGATGTGCGCAAAGGCCAAGCTTTGACTATGAGGAAACATTTTCACCAACAGTTAGGATGGAAACAGTAAGATTGTTATTGAGTATATGTGCGGAATACAAAAGAAGAGTGAAAGTTTATGATATAAAAACAGCCTTTTTGCATGGTTCATTGGATGAAGCGGTGTATATGGAATTACCCGCAGGATATGAAAATAATAATAAAAAGATCTGTAAATTAAGGAAAAGCATCTACGGACTAAGACAAGCAAGCAGATGTTGGAACAAATATTTAAATAACATTCTTCAGAAGGTTGGGCTAAAGCAATGCACGCATGATCCTTGTCTGTTTTATATCAGACAACAAAATGATTTCTTGTACTTTGGTGTACATGTCGATGAATGACGGTGGTGGCAGTACGCATTCATTCGAGAAAAAATTCGTTAAAAAAATTGAAATATTATTTAGAACTGAAAGATCTTGGTGAGGCGAAACAGATACCTGGAATAGAAATGACTTATGAAAAAGGGAAATTGTTCATCAGTCAAAGAAATTATGTGAAGGACTTGTTAGAAATGTATGGAATGAGTGATAGTAATGAAGTGAGCTCTCCGGTGGATGTTCAAAATCAAAAATTGGGCGAGGACGAAGGAAGACCAATGAGTGATTAAAAGGCGTATCAGGAGCTATTGGGACGTCTGATGTATCTGAACATGGCAAGGAGACCAGACATATCATTTTCACTTCGCTGCGTATCACAATATAGTAAATATCCAAAAGAGATACACATGAGGGCACAGAAACGTGTTCTTCGGTACCTGAAAGGTACGATAGATTATAAAATTGAGTACTGGAAGGAAAACTGCGTAAAAGGAGTGAGATGTGAAACGGACGCATCGGGGAACGCAAAGTCATTTTGTGGAATGCTTGTCTATAAAAATGGAGACTTTATACAGTGGAAATGCAGAAAGCAAGGGAGAGTGGCCCTATCATGCTCTGAATTAGAATCAATGTCAGAAGGGTTGAAAGAAGTGATTTGGACAAGTATTGGAAGAAGTAGGAGTATCTAATGAGATCTGTAATGAGTTAAAATGTGATAATCTAAACGCTGTGATACTAGCGAATGGTGGTAGTTTTAGGATGAAGTTAAAAATACTGAATAGAAAATGTCATTTTATTCGAAAATGTCATTTTTATATTTGTATTAGTATGTGAGAGATTATTCAGTGAGAGTAATGCATGTTCCAAGACAGAATATGACAGCGAATTGTATGACTAAAGCATTGAGTGGGCCTGCGCTATTAAGAAATGTAAAAGATTTTATGTGTGTCAAAATGGAATACAGCCAAGGGGAGAGAATGTGAGTGTGTTGGTCTTAGGTGTGTAGATGGGAGAGTAGTTGTGGTATGAATGTGTGACGCTCAAATTATTTGGCAGACATAAAAATTGTATACATTCGTTTCCAGAAAGATGCTTACACTGTTCTTACGATATAAATGTGAAAAATTATTAGGTTTCTCGTTAGTGCTTCAATACATAAGAATGGTACATACATTTGTGTTCCGGAATTATTCAGATAATAAAACTTTACTTCCCTAAAAAACAAAAATTTAAACAAAAGGACCTTCTTCTGTAAGGCAGAGGAGGAAATTAATGAGGGGGTCTTCTACAACTTCTTTTCCCAGTATTCCACCGTGAAAGAACAACAAGATACAAGGTATATATTGATATGTTCACTTTGTATATAATATAATTTTATGTACAAAGTACATGATAAATGATATGTATAAGAGTACAGGATATTTGGAAGGTGGATGACTGGACATAGAAATTGAGACGTCTCCTTTCATGGGAAATTTTTAATAACCAAAGTTACAGCAGTTTCCTAATTTCATACATTTCAACCATTCTCGTAATTCAGACATTCCAAAAAATATTCAAAATCATTCCAAATGTTAGAAAGTTTCTAATTAAGACATTTGAGACGTTACAAATAAAACTGTAATAGTAATTACACGACATTTTTGACTCGTTCATCATATTCCTTTCTTTACAATTTCGTTACAGAGTATAATATATTCTTCCTGACGGCAGAAAATTTTTCTGGCATTCGAATTTCTGATATTCGTTTGCAGGAAGATATTTGTACTACGTTTTTACCATGTGAGCAATTACTAGGAATCGTTATTTATAGTACGTTCTCCTAGGATGTCAACAATTAGGGAGAGCCACGGTCTCCTACGAACTTTCTCGCTAGTGGTCGTTTGAAAGACTCAGTTACTATATAAGAAAAATAAGTAATGTATGCCTATGGTCCGGTGCTACTCAGTGAAAGTGTATGCGAGAAAGTGGTTGCTGGCCACCATCATCATGGCCGTGAAGAAGAGGCTCAGGGCGCGAGCTTTCTTCTTCTCCCGTGTGTTGTCAAAACAACCGAAACCATCCCCTTCGTGGTCCGGTGGAGTAGCTCACCGAGGTTAACCAGCTTCCTCGCTTGATCTCATTTATCCAAGTTCCTAGTGTACAAATACACGTATAATTCTAGTCAAAGAAGAGCAGTAAGGCTAGTGAGCAAACTGTAGTAGAGCACGGCTGTGGACCAAACTTTTTGACTTACGCGTTGTATTTTTTTTTTTTTTTTTTTACAGTTTCATTACAAATTTGAAAATATTCTTCCTGATACCAGAAAAATTTTCTGACACTAAATTTTTATACATTCGTTTCAAAAAGGATGGTTATACAATTCTAACGAAAAAAAAAACTAAACAACTATTAGGAACTTTCTCGCTGGTACTTATTTAATACATGAGAACAAAATGTAGTGGATACTTCTGTGGTACGGAACTGCAAACAGTAGGAAATTATATAACCAAAAATTTGTGTAAATTATCGGGAAGATCTTCAATGTAGAGGAAACTGACAGAGGTAATTCGTTTGCAGTTTCTCCTCTCAGATTTTCCCGAACTAATGGTACTATTAATTAGAGAATAAAATATTTTAAATAACTGTAGTAAACGCCATTACATCACATATTCCAACTTTCATATTATATTCTTTTTCGTTACATTTTCGTGACAATTTTTTACGAATTTCAAAATATTTGTTGTATCAATAGAAAAATTTACTGATCTTAAATTTCTGTACATTTTTGACATTTGTTTGCAGAAAGATATTCATAATGTTCGAACCGTGTGGTGAATTCTTAGGAGCCGTATGACTTTGTCGCTAGCGTTTGTTTACGCTCTCGGTTAATACATAAGAACGATACGTAGTGTTACGGAGTTATTGAGAAAAATAAAAGGGAAATTGATAAACAAAAAATTTATGCAAACCACCAGCGCAAGAAGATCTTGGAAATAAAGAAGGATCTTACTCGGGATAGAAGAAGAAACAAATGTGGCGGAAGGGGGGATCTTTTTTAATTGCTCACCCAATCATTCTATCCTGACAGAACAGGTGTTTCAAATTTTCTATGGAAAGTGAAAAACTGAAGCATAAAAATTGAGATGTGTCCTGGGAATACTCCTGTATGGTTACAAAAACTTCTTACTGGCCAAACATACAGTATCTATGAAATTCATACAAGTTCTCCAAACTATTCAAAATTATCCGAAGTGAACAATAATTCAAGATATTTAGAACTAGTCGCAATGATGTTTTGTGCAATTGTTTGCAGAAAGATATTTGTAATATTCGTTCAATGTGGTAAATTACTTGAAGCCGTATGACTTTCTTGCTAATGTTTGTTTACGCACTCGGTTATAATGTATAAGAACGATGTGGAGTGTTATGCAGTTATTCAGAGAAACAAAAGGGAATTCGATAACAAAGATTATGCACACCATCGGCGCAAGGTCTTTAGAATAAAGAAGGATCTTTCTCCTGATAGAGGAAGAAACCAACATGGGAGGAAATGGGGATTTTCAATTGATCGTTCAATATTTCTATCCTGACAAATATTCCAAACTTTCTGTGGAAAGTGGATACTTCGGGCTTAAAAACTGAAATGATTCCTGGGAATTTTCCTTTGGTTATAAAAATATTTTTTTTACATCTAATTTTTGTACATCTTTGCAGCGTGACAGTGAAAAATTATTGGAAATCTCACACGTATGGTTCTCTCGTTAATTCTTGTTTATGCTCTTGGTTAATATAATCTATAAGAATGGTATGTATTGGTGCGATACTATTGAGAGAAACGGAACAGAGATTCTCTCCTTCCGTTGTGTTTGTTCCGCGAGACATATAGAATGTATGTAAACGCAAACGTATGGAAAATAGTAAACGTAAATACGTACATAATTCCGCTTCTGACGTACGAAAAATTATATGCGAATGCTCTTCGCTAATAGCTCAGATGTTTATTCTGCCACGATTCTGGCCAGACGTCTTTGTAAAAATTCCGGATCACTGTAGAAGTAATTGCAATTACTCGCACATTTCTTCCCTGACAATTTTGTTACAAATTTCAAAATATTCGTTCTATCGAGAAAACAATTTTTGTTCCAAAGATATTCATACTATTTTTACAATGTAGCAGTAAAAAATTACTAAGAATATAACATGCATGGTATTCTTACTTAAACTCTGGATTAATGTATGAGAATTGTGTATAGTATATACCTCCGTTCGAAGCTGTTCTGGAAAAGTAGTTGAAAAGTAGACTTGCACTCTGCGAAGATGTCTGCCATCAGTTCCCCTACTCCAATCTCTGCGTCGCAGCCCGATGCGTCTTAACGGGAATTTGA
This sequence comes from Melipona bicolor, assembly GCA_030673865.1. Lineage (NCBI taxonomy): Eukaryota > Metazoa > Arthropoda > Insecta > Hymenoptera > Apidae > Melipona > Melipona bicolor. Next base: position 2,926,568 of record JAHYIQ010000023.1, on the reverse strand, counting down.
AGAGCACAAAAATACAGTAGTAGCACCGGTCGGTGTAAGGGCAGCAATAACTGCAGCGATGATGCGTCGAATTCTGTATTCTATTTCTCGACAAATCCAATTCTCGATGCTGTGTTCGGGCGTCGAACAACGTTTCTTTCCAATTTTTTTCTCTTCTTCTTCTTCACATAGATAATCATTATGCTTGTTGCGCAAGATGTACTCGTACACGTAACACTTGGACAATCGCGAACGTAAGTTTATAATCGCGATTCTGAATGTTCTGACTAACAGCTTCAATGATGATTCTTCGACCAAGATTCTGGAATGAGTGTTGTGAGACGCGTCGGTCGTCCTTTTAAAAGGCATCTGTATCTCCCCCACTCTGGGCCGATTCTTGGGGACCGGTTTCTATTTTTAGAAAGTGAAACGTGGCGTTGCTAGCCGCTTCCCTGGCCATAAGAGTATCTTACTTTTAGATCAGGAAATTCTGAACGAATTTTATCTGCGATCAGTGATGTATGGGTGCAATGTCGACGACCGCACGTGGCCCGTTGTTTTACTTGTCCTTGGTTTTCTAGTCCCTTCTATGAATATATTATCCCGGCTGTCGACGTGGAACTCTTTCAAGAGAAACTACTTATTTCCACACAAAAATAAAAGGCTGAAACATTCGATGGACCGAAGTACGTCAATCTTGAATATCTTACGTAAATTGTAATGAAGGACTGAAAAAAAAATATATCCTTCTCAAACTGTTCGGGAGAGTTTCCTACAATAACTACGATCCTCCAGCAGGCCTGTGTCGCCATTTGGCTAGGATTTGTTCTACCGCAGACAAGGCCCTCGACCGAAGCAGCTGAATCAACTTTTCCGAACAGATACGAAACACGCTCCCTCCAGGTCACACAAAACGGTATCGAGCATCTGCCCTTTGTGCCCTACTTTGGGCCCGCAATTTCCCGAAGCCGAACGAAAGGGAACCGAGAGAGCTTCCGTGCTCTCCTCCTTCCAGCAAGTTTAGAATTATTTCGACTTCCAAGCAACACGGGTTATCTCTCAAGAGATAATTGCGACACAAGAATTACTACCGAGGGGAAACCCTCTGATATCACACGCGTGCGAGAATACAAAGAATTCACTAATAAGGAAGATCGCGTCTCGCTACACACGCGCGCGAACACAATCTTTTCATATCCATGGAGCTCGTACGTCGTCGCGTCGCTTGGATACCGTTTTCTCGTAAAAAAGAATCAACCAAGGTATCCCGGTGGATCGGCGAGCAACAAAGCATGTTTTTTCCAGTGACATCGTGCATTCCTCTGTTCGTCATCTCACACCCGTTCCTTCGTTCTCTTTAACTAACTCAGTGATTCATTCAGTCCGGACTGCGAATTCAGGTATGAATTTTCGAAAATAACCGACCAGACCCGCTCAATAAATTGCCACATGAATAAGGATAATGTATGCAGCTACCTCACACCCGATCTCTTCAATACCGATATCTTCCAATCGAAGTTCGCTCTATTCGCGTTTTGTGAAAAAGGAGCATTTTTTCGGATTCAGCGAGAACTCCACTGCGTCTCTGATGCAGATAATACATCATTTAGATGCACTAAATTACTTATTTCGTCTCTCAAACTACTTGGAGCGGTATTAATCGCGCGATGCATTAGTGAGATCGAACGGCGTTCGTAAAAAATTGGCAATGACCGTCAAGTGTTACACACGCGATTTTCTCCATCGAATCCCTCGCGATCGGTAACTGATGGAAACCGGAGATCATGTCTAACGTCGTGAAATATTCCGTGGTACCTCTAACGATTTAGTTAATCTTCGATGAGTGACGGAGCATCGCTCTTTAAAAGTAATACTTATCAACATTCAAAAGTCTACACGCAACCTTTTTTGTTTCTCTTTCTTGCAAAGGCGATCGGTGGCTACGTTTCTCTTTTTTTTTTTTTACAAAGACTAGCGTAAGACCATGTGTTTACTCGTATTATTTAGTAGATTTTCCAGAAAATCTATTACCATGTCGGGCGATTTTCTCCCACTCGATAAAACACAGTCGAGAAGTTGTAAGTTCCTATTCGGTCCTGCTTTGCAATGATTTTCATTTAGAGTGTACTTAGTCAGTGTCGTAACTTGATCTTGGATGCTGACATATTCTGATCGCGCTAGATCCGTATCGATAACGCCTTTTCGTCTTTTGATCAACATTGTTCGCGGTGTAGCACGAGTTATCGCCTTCTCTTTTCGTTGGACGCGTTCGAGTTTCGTGGCTCTCCCTTTGTCAACACTTTCCCCTCTGCCCCTCACTACGACGTGCAAGGAATCGTGCTGTCTATCAGGCGCGACAATGAAGGAAGTCCCACTCTACGAACAGCTCGTCTATTCGAGTTAGTGTCGCCGTGCTACCGCAAGGTCGTCGCAGCGGAATCCGATAATCCTCGCAGCGTGGTTGCATACGGGTCACTCTTGACCCGTTTGGACAGGCATACCTTGATCAATGAAAACGTTCCCGTGCTATCATTCTTCTCACAGGGAAATTTCCGAAAACAACGGAAAAGCAGCTTGTAGTTCAACGAGAAGCTAACATTCGTTTGATATTCAGATTTTTTAGGCGTTTGTTTTTCGCATTTAACGCATTGTTTCGCAATGTACCTTCTCGTGTACTCTCTTGGAGCAATTGGAACATCTTTTCTTTCGTCTAGCGTTTTAGTTCTTGAGAAACTTCGTCTCTGCGCCTTTCTGCTTTCTCTTCTCTGCGCGCTCGTTTCGTCGGAGATATGACACTGCTTTTTCACTAGCGATCGCGGTCGACCGTCTTGATCGTTCTTCTCATTGATTTAAATGTTTTTGTACTCTGCGAGGCCAACAAACAGCTCCGAAGCCACCATGTTTCTTACGTTCAATATCGTCTATTGTGTCGATTATATTAATTCGATCAGCTCGACGTCGATAATTATTCTAGTCTGCCTGAGGTACGCTAACTTTGTGCAAGCGCATTCGGCGTAGCTCAGAGCAGAATCGTCAGCGCATCGGAGAACATGTGTAAATCGATCGTGCCATTTTATTTCTGGAGCAAATACCATTCATAGATCCTTGCGGAGTGATCCGGAGAAAAATCTTTACATATTCGAGCTCTGCGAAAGGAATCCGCAATCACTCACACTATTAATTAAAAATACTTCTACGTTCTCTTCGCTACCAATACCACTACCAACCAAATATTTTCGTAAGGGGCCGCAAGAAAGGAAAATCTTAAAGTCGCAGTTGTTCAAAGATTTCGAACAGATTATCACTCGGAGGAAAGTCTTGTTCTAGGTGGAGAAAACCAATGGGTGGTATAGGGGATCCAGGATTACACTGGGTTACCCTATACCCTGTTACCCTAGTTACCCTGGGCAATGCTATAAATCGTAACGTATGACGTGTTTCTGGGCAGTATTATCTTACCTGATAATTATTTGTGATCTTTATCCAACGGGAAAGTTTCTGACCGAAACCAGTCCCGTGATGCGAAAAGATACAATGAGAGTCGGCCTTGTATAAACCCGAAACTGCATAAAATCTTTTTACTCGTCTACTTACTCGTCTACTTGTCGCGCAGTGCTTTTCGTCCATTTCGTTTCCATTTTCACCGCGCACTTCTAATGAAGGTTTCTCTTCAATTTCCTCTTCCACATTTTTTTTCATTTTGACAGAAATTAGGATAAGGAAATTTCTCACTTTGGAAAATGGAAAATTGGATATGAAAATAGAGACGAATCAGCTCCAAAGTTCTTAATCTCTTCTCAATCTCAGACATTTCAAAAAGTGTAGTAATAATTGGATACATTATTATATTTCATGATATATTTCTTCAAAATTTTATTAACAATTACAAAATATTTGTGGCAGAAATTACAAAATATGATATTTTTTTACAAGAAAATTTAGCGACATTAGATCTTTGTATATTCGTTTACAAAAAAGTACTTATGCTATTCTTGTGATGAAATGATGAACAATAATTAGCAGCCATATACGCATGAGTTCCTCGCCAGTACTGTAGGAGGACGGGTGTAAGAGGACGGGTACATGTAGAATATAACTGATAGTACGGTGTATGTGTGTGTCTTGAAGACTGTCGTGTAAGGAGTACGTGCGAGTGGAGAACAGAACAGCGTAACGTCGGAAAAAGAAAAGAGCGTAACGTCGAGCGACGAACGTCATTCAGAGAAAAAGAGGATAGCGTTGAATAAAGAGCGTGGCGTCATAGCGTAATCATAAAAGTTAAATAATATTTCCGTAATTAAATAATATTCTTTCTATTGCTTACCAAACATTCCTACAGTACATGTTTATTTCTCGGTTCTTATACATTAACGATATGTATATCTGTGCGTTCCGGTGCTATTCAGGGAACAGCGAGGAAGTGAATTTCTGGACACTAGTACCATCATTGATGCCACGAAGCGAAGACCATCGCGCACTTCCGGATAGAGGGAAAAACGAGGGATTCGTCCCTTTGGTACTACTCACCTACTATACCAGCTTCCTTAATCAATTCTCAGTTAGTCACTTAACAGGAGTACCTGAAGTGTATAAATTGTGCACAAAAGCAGTAATACAATAAACCAGTATTAGAGAGAGAATTAAAGGCTGACAAACTAGTAGTAGCAGTAGTGGACCACACTTTTTGAATTATGCGTTACATTTTTTTTTCTGACAGTTTTATTACAAATTTGAAAATATTCTTCCTGACAACAGAAAAATTTTCTGACATGGAATTTTATACATTCGTTTCCAAAAGACATGTTTAAGCTACTTTTATGGTGTAACAGTGAAAAATTATTCGATACTTTCTCGTTAGTGCTTGTTCAGTACATAAGAATAGTATATGCGGTGGTCCGGAACTACTGCGAAAACATTAGAGAAGTAAATAACTGAAAATTTGACCAAGAACATCTTCACGGTTATGAATGAAACTAATGATGGGGGGGGGGGGCGAATACAATTTCTTTTCTCAGTCACTGCATCCTGACTGCGAAAGAAGATATAAGGTACAGTATGTTTCACAACAGCGTGGACTCGATATCATTGAAACTTGGTGACTCGAATGAGCCGGAGATCGTGGTATTATAAAAATATGAATCAGTCTGTAATGCGCATTAGCTTTCAGCTTCCTCCTTGTGATAAGTGCGAAATACGCTAAACGCTTCTAAGCGGTGTTCTTGTACTACCAGGTTCTAAAATGACTGTAAGAACTGCAGCAAAATATTTGCGTAAGTCCCCTCAATTCGTTGATAAGTAGGTGCAACGTTACAAAGAGACAAAACGTGTGAATGATCTTCCTGATCGAGGTTACAACGAAAAGTGAAGATTGAGGGATTATGCCACTTTATTGAAAAAATCCAAACCTCTTCTTGCGTAATCGTCAAGCTCTGTTGGCAAAGAGGGGAATAACATTGAAACGTCGTTTGAGGGAGAACAATGTTGCATAGCGTGGCACAGTGTCGAAACCGTTGCTTTCGGCGATGCTCGTTGAAAATCGTCTTGCGTGGGCACACGGAAATATAGATCGTGATTGGAGTGATATTGTATTTACTGACGCATCTTCTTTCTGGGCTTTAATTCCTATAAAGCGAGCATTGTCTACTTATGGAAAACCCATCATCCAAAGAACAATTGAACATCCACTGAAAGTGCATGTTTGAGGCTGTTTCAATGTCCGAGATTTTCGAACATTATGCATATTTACAGACACTTTAAATGCCCAGAAAATGATTAAATTATACGAAAGAGGTCTGTTGACATCTATAAAAGGATGGTTGAAAATACTGGACATGAATGGGTTCTTCAAAAGGATAACAATCCAAATCACCGAAGTCGACTTTGCACCGAGTGGAAAACAAGAAATCGTATCAGAGAATTGGACTGGCCATCCCAATACCCCGATGCAAACCCAATCGAAAATGTATAGTCCATCATGAAGTATAAACTTCGAGGAAAACGTATTTTAAGCCTGAAAGCTCTTGTTCGGCGTGTGCGAGAAATATGGAAGACGTTACCTGTCACATACGCAGAAAAACTAATTGAAAGTATGCCTAGCCGGTGTCTGAGAGTGTGTTGGCATTAGGTGTGTAGATGGGAGCGTAGTGTGGTATAGATGTGTGACACGTACATGTGTGTCGTGTCTGGTGTGTTATGTTTTGTTTTCTGGACGGTGCCGGAGAAGATTCAGTCGTCGAGAAGGAATCATGATGTGAGGAAAACAGAATAGCGAGTTCGGACTAGTGAAGAGAGTGAAAGGAATCCAAAGCTTTACTGTTTTTTATCCAATCGTGTTAATTAAGTATATATTCTTTTAATATTACTTCGTCCCTTATTCCATTCACAATTAGTAGCAGAGCACCGTGGTTGATTGTGCGAAGTTTACGATATAAAAAGATGGGAGAAAGTTCGAGAAGGTGAGAGAAGTTTTACAAATATGATGGACCAATGGAACATTATGAATGTTAAACCGCTCGACGACTCAAATTACTTTCTCTGGAGTGAGAAAGTGGAAGATATCCTAAGGAAGGGGACAATGAATATAATAACAAATGGAAAGAGTGGAACGAATGGGACGACAATAATTATGCACCGAGGACAATAATGATCAACACTATGAGTAAAGCACAATTACTTAAATATAGCAATGAAAAAGATGGGGACAAATTATGGACATCGATCAAATTGGATATGGCCGCGGAAACTGAAGTGTTAAAAGCGAGAGTTCTTAATGAACTAACAAGTTTACAAATGGGAAAAGATGAGACCGCTGACGCGTTCATAAACAGGGCAGAAGCGTTGAGAAAGCAATGTGAACAACTCGGAAAGGACATTGAAGATTTCGAGCTAAAAATGTATGTATTAACAGGTCTTGGTCCTGAATTTTATCCAAATGTACGAGTATTAGAAGCGCGAAGAAATATATCTGTATTTGATATCAGGTTTGCGTTGAAACAGGAAATACGGAGGAGAGAAAGAAAAAAAGAAGATCAACCATCCAGAGATCGGGAGTCGGTAAGAAAAGTAAAACGGCAGAAAGATGACATCTACTGTTACAATTGTAGAAATAAAGGACATGTGGCTGCGGAATGTAATCGAAACAAACGCTGCTTGAACTGTCAACGCTTCAATCATATTGCGGGCAGAGGACAGGAAGAAAACTATCAAAGGGGAATTCGTGGAAGAGTCACAAGTCAACACGTGCGAAGAAGTGAAGCAGCAATGAAAACCAGCAATGAAGCTGTGATAAGTGTAAAAGAAATTATAGTGAACAGATTATTTTATCTGAGTGAGAATATTGAGAGAGATATGAGTGAGTGTGAGAATGATCAATGTTGTGTATAGTTGTTAGATTCTGGAGCTACGAGTCATATGAGTCACAATAAAATTTTCTTTGAAAATTTGTTTCAGGAAAAAAGACAAATCAGCTTAGCTTTCAAAGAAGGTAAAGTATTGACCTCAAAAGGTATTGGCGATGTAGTTATGAAATAATCTTCGAGTAAGAGTAATTTGCGATTTCAAGATGTATTGTATGTACCAGAACTGAATTGTAATCTCCTTTCAGTTGTGAAAATGGCCGAACCAGGGTACAATGTAACTTTTACTAGATTTGGAGCTTTTATAAACGTCCGAATGAAGTTGTAATGACTGCGGTAAGAGTCGAAGATTTATATTATTGGAGATTGGGTCACGCAAATAAGGAAGCCCTCGAAGACCTGAAGAACGAAAACTTGGTAAGAGAGATGCCAAGCAACTGGAAAAATGAATGCAAGTCATGTATCGAAGTGAAAACTTCAGGAATATCACATCAAAGAGATGAAGGAAGGAGAGCAAATCGAATTATGGAGCTGTGGCACACTGATCTAATAAGACCTGTAAATCCATCACCATACGGTAGGAAAAACTATATATTAAGCGTAATAGAAGATTCCAGGATGATATTTATACAGTTGTTGAGTGAGAAAACTGAGGCCGCAGGAGAATTAAAGAAATTAATTATTTTGTAGGAAAATCAGACTGAATTGAACATAAAGGAATTAAATCAGATAATGGATGAGAGTATTTGAGTAAAAATCTGAGAGAATAGCTCGAAACTAAAGGTATTGTAAGTGAATTGAGTACTCCAATAACCCCACAGTGTAACGGAATTGCAGAAGGAACGAACCGAACGATAATTGAAACTACAAGGACGATGTTGGCGAATGCGGATCTAAATTTGAAATTTTGGGGAGAAGCAGCAAATACGGGCGTCTACATAAGAAATAGAGTGAAATCTCGGGTACATGAAAAAACTCCATATGAAATTTGGATTGTATAATAAAATACCGAACATACAACACATGAGGAGATTTGGATGTGCAGCGTATGTATTAAATAAACGAAAAGTTGAAAGGAAATTTGAATCAAAAACAGTGAAAGGAATTTTTATAGAAATTTGTATAATGATAACAAAACATATCGGCTATACATACCTGAAACAGCAAGCATCAAATGCGATTGTGATGTGAAATTTGACGAGGAAAAGGACGGCTGGGATCTATTACGTCATGAAGAAACAAAAAACGATGATGATGATGAAAATGATAACTTGATTATTGTTGCATTAGACATGGAAAATGATGAAAGTGAAGAAATGGAAGTATTTGATGGAGAAGAAAATAACGTAAATTTGAGAGAAGAAGAAACAGTGAGCGAAGGGGAGATGAACAATGATTACAATGGAGATAAAATGGATGTTAATAATCAAGGAAGGAATATACCATTAGAAGAGTCAGATATGAGTAGAAAAAGAGGAAGAAAGAAGGGAACAACGAGAGAAGAAATACAAGTGAGAGAGTATTTACGAGTATTTACAGGAAAAGAAAAAATTGGATGAGGAAAGGGGTGTGAGGAAATCAACGAGAATAATAGAGATAACAAAATAAGATGGCAATGAAATCGCATGACAAAAAATTCCGAACACGGTGAGGGAGGCTAAGCAGTCGTCCGAATGGGAACAGTGGAGAGAAGCAATGAAAGATGAAATGACATCACTGAAACGACACAAAATATGGGATCTAGTTGCGCGTCCGAGAGGAAAAAGAGTGATAAAAAACAAGTGGATTTATTCTATTAAAGAAGATTCGGTCACATTAGAAAAAAGGCTTAAAGCACGAGTAGTGGTTATGGGGTTTGCGCAAAATCTAGGCTTTGATTACGAGGAAACATTTTCACCAACAGTTAGGATGGAAACAGTAAGATTGTTATTCAGTATATGTGCGAAATACAAAAGTAGAGTGAAAGTTTATGATGTAAAAAAAGCTTTCTTGCAGGGCTCATTGGATGAAGAAGTGTATATGGAATTAGCCGAAGGATATCAAAATAATAACAAAAAGGTTTGTAAATTGAAGAAAAGTATCTACGGTCTAAGGCAAGCAAGCAGATGTTGGAACAAATATTTAAATAACATTCTTCAGAAGGTTGGGCTAAAACAATGCACACATGATCCTTGTCTCTTTTATATTACACAACAAAATAATTTCTTGTAGTGTGGTGTACATGCCGATGACATGACGGAGGTGAGCAGTACGCGCTGAAAGATCTTGGTGAGGCGAAACAGATACCTGGAATAGAATTGACTTATGGAAAAGGGAAATTGTTCATCAGTCAAAGAAATTATGTGAAGGACTTGTTAGAAATGTATGGAATGAGTGATAGTAATGAAGTGAGCTCTCCGGTGGATGTTCAAAATCAAAAATTGAGCGAGGACGAAGGAAGACCAATGAGTGATTAAAAGGCGTATCAGGAGCTATTGGGACGTCTGATGTATCTGAACATGGCAAGGAGACCAGACATATCATTTTCACTTCGCTGCGTATCACAATATAGTAAATATCCAAAAGAGATACACATGAGGGCACAGAAACGTGTTCTTCGGTACCTGAAAGGTACGATAGATTATAAAATTGAGTACGGGAAGGAAAACTGCGTAAAAGGAGTGGAGATGTGAAACGGACGCATCGTGGGACAGCACATGGGACGCGAAGTCATTTAGTGGAACGCTTGTCTATAAAAATGGAGACCTTACACAGTGGAAATGCAGAAAGCAGGGGAGAGTGCCCCTATCATGCTCTGAATTAGAATCAGTGTCAGAAGGGTTGAAAGAAGTGATTTGGACAAGTATTGGAAGAAGTAGGAGTGTCTAATGAGATCTGTAATGAGTTAAAATGTGATAACCTAAACGCTGTAATACTAGCGAATGGTGGTAGTTTTAGGATGAAGTTAAAAATACTGAATAGAAAATGTCATTTTATTCGAAAATCTCATTTTTATATTTGTATTAGTGTGTGAGAGATTATTCAGTGAGAGTAATGCATGTTCCAAGACAGAATATGACAGCGAATTGTATGACTAAAGCATTGAGTGGGCCTGCGCTATTAAGAAATGTAAAAGATTTTATGTGTGTCAAAATGGAATATAGCCAAGGGGAGAGAATGTGAGTGTGTTGGTCTTAGGTGTGTAGATGGGAGAGTAGTTGTATGAATGTGTGACGCTCAAATTATTTGGCAGACATAAAAATTGTATACATTCGTTTCCAGAAAGATGCTTACACTGTTCTTACGATATAAATGTGAAAAATTATTAGGTTTCTCGTTAGTGCTTCAATACATAAGAATGGTACATACATTTGTGTTCCGGAATTATTCAGATAATAAAACTTTACTTCCCTAAAAAACAAAAATTTAAACAAAAGGACCTTCTTCTGTAAGGCAGAGGAGGAAATTAATGAGGGGGTCTTCTACAACTTCTTTTCCCAGTATTCCACCGTGAAAGAACAACAAGATACAAGGTATATATTGATATGTTCACTTTGTATATAATATAATTTTATGTACAAAGTACATGATAAATGATATGTATAAGAGTACAGGATATTTGGAAGGTGGATGACTGGACATAGAAATTGAGACGTCTCCTTTCATGGGAAATTTTTAATAACCAAAGTTACAGCAGTTTCCTAATTTCATACATTTCAACCATTCTCGTAATTCAGACATTCCAAAAAATATTCAAAATCATTCCAAATGTTAGAAAGTCTCTAATTAAGACATTTGAGACGTTACAAATAAAACTGTAATAGTAATTACACGACATTTTTGACTCGTTCATCATATTCCTTTCTTTACAATTTCGTTACAGAGTATAATATATTCTTCCTGACGGCAGAAAATTTTTCTGGCATTCGAATTTCTGATATTCGTTTGCAGGAAGATATTTGTACTACGTTTTTACCATGTGAGCAATTACTAGGAATCGTTATTTATAGTACGTTCTCCTAGGATGTCAACAATTAGGGAGAGCCACGGTCTCCTACGAACTTTCTCGCTAGTGGTCGTTTGAAAGACTCAGTTACTATATAAGAAAAATAAGTAATGTATGCCTATGGTCCGGTGCTACTCAGTGAAAGAGTATGCGAGGAAGTGGTTGCTGGTCACCCATCATCAATGGCCGTGAAGAAGAGGCTATGACCGAGCTTTCTTCTTCTCCCGTGTGTTGTCAAACAACCGAAACCATCCTCTTCGTGGTCCGGTGGAGTAGCTCACCGAGGTTAACCAGCTTCCTCAAACAATTTTTCTGATCATAGTAGTAATAGTAGTAGTAATAGTAGTGCCAAACAAGTATTACACCAAATCATAGCAGCAGAACAACAAAGGATATCAAAAAGTGAACTACTGCAGTTAGCACGGCTGTGGACCACACTTTTTGACTTACACGTTATATTTTTTTTTTTTTGACAGTTTTATTACAAATTTGAAAATATTCTTCCTGACACCAGAAAAATTTTCTGATACTAAATTTTTATACATTCGTTTCCAAAAGGATGGTTATACAATTCTAACGAAAAAAAAAAATAAACAGCTATTAGGAACTTTCTCGCTGATGCTTATTTAATATATGAGAACGAAATGTAGTGGATACTTCTGTGGTACGGAACTACTAACAGTAGGAAATTATATAACCAAAAATTTGTGTAAATTATCGGGAAGATATTTATAATATTCATACCGTGTGGTGAATTCTTAAGAACCGTATGACTTTCTCGCGTTTGTTTACGCGCTCGGTTAATACATAAGAACGATGCGTAGTATCATGGAGATATTGAGAAGAATAAAATGGAATTTGATAACAAAGAATTTACGCAAACCATCAGCGCAAGAAGACCTCCAGAACAAAGAAGGATTTTCCTCCTGATAGAGGAAGAAACCAACAAGAGCGGAGATGGGGATTTTCAATTGATCGTCCAATCTTTCTATCCTGACAGAAAAAATGTTCCAAACTTTCTGTGGAAAGTGGTTACCTGAGGTTTCAAAACTATGATGACTCATGGTTATAAAAACTTCTTACTGGTAAAAGACATTACATTATCTATAAAAATCATACAAATCCTCCAATCTATTCAAAAATATCTCATGTATACAATAATTTAAGTTGCATTCATACTGCCTTCTTAATTTTGTTACGCAGTACAATATATTCGTCGTGGCAGTAGAAAAATTTTTTGACACGTAATTTTTGTACGTTCTTGCAGCGTGACAGTGAAAAATTATTGGAAATAATAATACCACACACGTATGGTTTCGGTTAGGTTTAGGTTAATTATTGTTTATGTTCTTGGTTAATATAATGTATAAGAATGGTATGCATTGGTGCGATGCTATAGAGAGAAACTAACGGAACAGAGATTCTCTGCTTCCTTTGTTTTTGTTCCGTGAGACATATAGAATGTATGTAAACGCAAAAACGTATGGATAATAGCAAACGTAAATACGTACATAATTCCGCTTCTGATGTAGGAAAAATTATATGCGAATGCTCTTAGCTAATAACTCAGGAGATGTTTATTCTGCCACGATTCTGGCCAGACGTCTTTGTAAAAATTCCGGATCACTGTAGAAGTAATTGCAATTACTCGCACATTTCTTCCCTGACAATTTTGTTACAAATTTCAAAATATTCGTTCTATCGAGTGAACAATTTTTGTTCCAAAGATATTCATACTATTTTTACAATGTAGCAGTAAAAAATTACTAAGAACATAACATACATAATATTCTTACTTAAACTCTGGATTAATATATGAGAATTGTGTATAGTGTATACCTCCGTGCGAAGCTCTTCTGGAAACGTAGTGGAGAAGTAAGACTTGGACTTGCGAAGATGTCAGACATCAGTTCCCCTCCACGGTTCTCTGCGTCGACGCCAGATGCATGTTAACGGTAATGTGAAGAGCACAAAAATACAGGCAAAAAGGAACCTTCGTAGTTGCTTTTTGCTTCTTGTGGAGGAAAAGAATTCGTCTTCTAATATGTTGTATCTTGACGGAGTCCCGGATGAAGAATTCAGATCTTCGTGGAATTTCTCTCACGTGCAGGTTTAAGTTAGGTTTCATGTGACATCATTTCTTCGTGAATGGCTTACAAGCGCGTGGATGCAACCATTAAATCAAGTCGCTGGTGCGGAGCATGGATGATACTCCGATTAATATTACGAATCGGTTGGGTTCGTCACGGGTTCGGCCCTGCTTCTGGTATGTAGTAGTAGCACCGGTCGGTATAAGCGCAGCAATAAGAGCAGCGATGATGCGTCGAATTCTGAAATCTGTTCCTCGACAGATCCAATTCTCGACGCTATGTTCGGGCCTGGACCAACGTTTCTTTCTTATTTTTTTCTTTTCTTCTTCTTCACACTAGTCATTGTGCTTGTTGCGCAAGACGTATTCGTACACGTAACACTTGGACAATCGCGAACGTAAGTTTATAATCGCGATTCTGAATGTTCTGGCTAACAGCTTCAATGATGATTCTTCGACCAAGATTCTGGAATGAGTGCTGTGAGGCGCGTCGGTCTTCCTTTTAAAAGGCATCTGTATCTCCCCCACTCTGGGCCGATTCTTGGGAAACAGTTTCTACTTTTACAGCTAGCCGCTTCCCTGGCCCTAAAAGTATCTTACTTTTAGATCAGGAACGAATTTTATCTGCGATCAGTGATATATGGGTTAGATGTCGACGACCGCACGTGGCCCGTTGTTTTACTTGTCCTTGGTATTCTAGTCCCTTCTATGAATATATTATCCCGGCTGTCGACGTGGAACTCTTTCAAGAGAAACTACTTATTTCCACGCAAAAATAAAAGGCTGAAATATTCGATGGATCGAAGTATGTCAAACTTAAAAATCTTACGTAAATTGTAATGAAGGACTGGAAAAAAAATATATCTGGCTCAAACTGTTCGGGATAGTTTCCTAGAATACCTACGATTTGGCGCGTCGGAAAAAGAGCCTCCAGCAGGTCTCTGTCGCTATAAAACCTTGGCCATCTGGCTGAGCTTTGTTCTACCGCAGACAAGGCCCTCGACCGAAGCAAACGAATCAACTTTTCCGGCCAGGTGAAACACGCTCCCTCCAGAAAACGGTATCGTGCATCCGCCCTTTGTGCCCCACCTTGGGCCCGCAATTTCCCGAAGCCGAACGAAAGAGAACCGAGAGAGCTTCCGTGCTTTCCTTCGTCCTGTAAGTTCAGAATTAGTTCGATTTCCAAGCAACGCGGATCATCTCTCGCGACACTAGAATTACCACCGAGGGAGAAACTCTCTTATATCACACGCGTGCGAAAATACATACAGTCTGCTAATAACAAAGATCTCGCCTCGCTACACACGCGCGCGAACACAAACTTTTCATATCAACGTAGCTCGTACGTCGTCGCGTCGCTTGGACACCGTTTTCTCATAAAGGAATCTATCGAGGTATCCCGGTGGATCGGCGAGCAACAAAGCTTGTTTTTTCCACACGTGTGGCAACTATCGTGGGAGATCCGTCGCGAGGATCTCCGAAAGTTAGAGATAGATAGATAGATAGAGAGAGAGAGAGAGAGAGAGAGAGAGAGAGAGAGAGAAAGAGGAAGAAACTCGTCGTGCGCGGCCAAAGTGGGTTAATAATGCGATATTAAAGCCACGGGGGGTGTACCGTGGCTGAAGATCCCCAGTGTCCACTCGGGTGCAAATCTTGCAGCTGCGGAATTACGCGGTCCGCCCGGCGACACCCTACCATCTCTCTCGTAGCGTTTCATTATCTTCCGACTATCTCTCGGCAACCTACATACGCGAGTCTCCCCTCTCTCTCTCTCTCAGTGTCTGTTTCTGTCTCTTTCTCTCTCTCTAGTGCTATCCAATGCCCGTACAAACGTTCGAATACCCATAGCCTTGGAACGACGCGGTTTGGGTAAACTTTACAAACACGAACGCTCGGTTATTATCCGGTAATCCCGGTGTTTTACATGTTATGAGAATGCGCTGGATGACCTGTTACCTCGCGACCTTCAATCTTACGTTATTACGCGGTTACATATGGCTGGCAGTCCCCCTCCTCCCAGGTGTGGTTGGCCGCGCATGATTTTACATAAATTTCACGAGTCGGATCACCTTACGCCTCGCCGGCGACAACGATCTCTCTCTCCATTTCCTTGTCTCGGCTATGAATGTGTATTCACAAATCTCGCCGATGATTCCTAAAGAACTGCAGATGAAACAACGAGAAGTACACGTGATGACCACTTACAAGCATTCGCATTCGGGACCGAGAACGGACTCTTAGGCGGGAAGTGTCGAAATATCGCTATTAGGAATCAGTCGCTTAGATATCGTACACGTGTTTCGTTTTACGTGGCCTTCGTAAAGTAGCACGGAGATAATCTAAGAACTCTGAAAATTGGTGGGGGTAATGACAAAGCAGCTATAGTGCTTAAACAGGACGCTATCGTAGTTTTAAGTTCAAAGTTCATTACTTGATAGACTTTTTAGAAGTCGTACCGATCAATGATACATGTTTTTCATTTCAGTTATTTCCTGGGTTAATCTTCGAGCACCAGGATGCTCTGCAACCTTTCGACACTGGTTACCTAACAACTCTCGTGATACGTAACAAATCTCGTAATAGGAGCGACAAGGGAAACCTTGGCGCGCGTGCGATCTCCACGTGCGTGTTTTGACAGCCAGCCCGCCCACGCGTGTTCTCACGCATCGACTCGTGCACGCACGCACGTACGCACGGCAAATCGCTATTAAGTGTATTAGCAGGCTTTTAATGCCCGGCCAGATCGCGTTTATGGGGTTGCGCGCACGGTCACGAGGGTCTGCGCTCGCGTGCACCCTGTGGGTGTGTCTGCTTCCATTCTTCACGCACATCGGGACACGTGGCCATGGCACGAGCTTCCTAGACGTGAAAGTCGTTCGCTTTCATCTCGTGATTGACACTTTGAAGCCGGACGACGGCCACGATCGCGAGAAAACCAACGATTAAATATCGAGAACCGTGTCGAAATATTCTACGCGTGTCCTAACACTTTACCGAACGAATTCAAGATTAGAATTAAAACTAACCAATTCCAATCGTCTCACCTTTGTTTCTAGGTATATGAGAAGGCCTTTTGCATCGTGAGAATAAATTTATGAAGCAGCAAGTTTTCAAGGATGATAATCTTGATATCGAAGATCATTATATAATGATATAATGAATAATAATTATTAATAATATTTTTAATTATTCATTATTATTTCATACATACAATAAATTATTAGTAATATAAATATACAGAATTATCTTATCTGAGTTATCCCTTTTCTTATCCGAGGTTATCGGTCGGCGTCACGAAAATGTGACTCTGGATCGTTATTTTCTTAGGGTGTACAAAAATGACTTTAGACCACGAGTTTAATATTTCGTATTCTAATACTTGTTTTTAGAAATCGTGCCGTTACTTGCGCGATACTTTTAGTACGTATTTAATTTATGACACGGCGATTGTTATTTTTTCGAGAAAATTCCATGCACACCAATTGATTATAAGTTGTAAATTCTCTGAGTTGTCTACGCGAAGGATCAGACTCCTAAATTTTAATTGATAAAAATCGACTCGATTCGAACAGCAAAATCTTTAGCCAGCTCTCGCTGGATCAACTCTCAACGAACACAACGCGAAGGAGCACGGCATCTTTCCGTGATGTTCACGTCCCCTAAGCGTGCTTTTTTTATCTCAGCTACGAAAATTCTAAAATTGTACCGGCTATTTACTTTTGGATTTTGTTAGAGCGTATCTAATTTATCTAGGAAGCAGACTTCCGGACGCGAGAATTTACTAAATTAAACTTATCACGACCAAACGTTAACTGGATGTACACGTGCCGGATGTTAAAATTAGAAACGCTTCCAGGCTCGTTTGAAAGAACTTTCGAGGAAGTGACAGAAAATATATTCTCCATCCGCAACAAAAATTATTCAGAAATTCATTTTTTACACGAAGAAATGTTTCAAATAAAACAGGATGTACGATGTCGAGGGAATTATCCAAAATTAATAATTAATATCTTATTATTGTTTTTTTTTTATCATACATCTTTCGCTTGAAACATTTTGCCATATTATTAAAATTCCAAATACTTTACGAGTATGATATTGAATATTAATTGATAATGTTATTTATTTATTTAATTTTGACGAGATAAAATTAACAATATACAAATTGAACATATGGATTACATTTTTTCACACACATTCTGAAATGGAACATTATGGTTCTCGTGGCGATTAAACATAATGTGATAACCAGTTCGGAAAATTTTCTCTTCCAGTAAGAGGGCGCCATCCTGCGGATGGTACTCGCACCAGCGTTAAAGTGAATCTATTGATCATGGAACAGAAGATAACATTATTAATGATGAAAGAAACTGAAATGACTTTGAAAGAAACATCGGATCAGCGATAGCCCTACGGTCCTCCAGCGACATCATGTTTAATTTACGGAGTAGAGGATAATTAAGGATAATTAAGATTTCATCGTTCCATTAAAGATGTTCTACGTTTGTTATGCAAGATCGTAATAAATAATAGTTCCAATCTTTATTGCAATTAACACTCGTTTAACGGTCGTTGCTAGGCTTCTATCTTTTATAAATAAAACATTAAAATTCAGCGTTTATAGGTCAACATATAGCCGTGTTTGCACTAATACAATTATGTACAATTATATATACTAGTAGCAAATCAATAACAAGGTGAGTTCGTAGTGTTGATACGAAGACCTGTTTTGATAAAAAACATATAGTCGTTGTCGTTTTTTTCTAAAACCAGCAGTGGTTCTTTGTATAACTGTAGGCATATCGCGCCGTTCCAATAGCGGAAATGATTGAATCACTGGCCGGAATAAGCTAATTCCTAAATTCCCGAAGATGTGTACTTTGCTGCTTCATTTGGTCTTCTATAATTGTTTTTCCTTTATAATTATTTTCCTCTTCAATTTCGAGGCTGAGAGTCACTCGATCTATTATATCTTTGTTAGACACTTTTTTTTTACCGAGTCGGCGTTTTTTACTCTTCGGCGTTCACTTGTGACAACAAAAACAGAATGGAGTATGTTCGACTTGTACGAAAACAGTCTAACTGATAAATTGTCAAAGATTAAGATCAATTTTTTCAAAAGTTCCTGTCTTTATCTCTTAAGCTGTTGAAGCTGTTTCCTTACTCCCCCCTGTTACAATAAAAATTTACAGCTTCGAAGATCATACAGCTACAAACAATGCAGGAAAATAATCCCTTTGACGTACACGATGTCACTCGAAGTGGCGTGATCGAGTTTCAAGTCACCGACTCGTTACGTCTGGTCTCGATGGATATTAATTTTTGCATCTTCGTCGAAGCTTGCCTTGGAGCTGCGGAGTTCGTTGCCCGACTCTCGGCTCTTTCTCTCTCTCTCTCTCTCTCTCTTTCTGGATCTCTCTTTGTGACCGTGACGCGCTTTGTACCGGACACCCCGTAGACACGGTGAAGATGTCGCAAATTGGATCGTGTATATAACCGTCGCCGTGCAATATATCGCCAGGAGATCCGGCAATCCCACGAAACAAGGCACTTGAATCTCCGCACGCCTGAGTTACGCGGGAGCCGGCTTAACGGACCACGCCGGCTTCGTTTGCACAAACGAAGCCACCAGATGTCGATCTGAATATTTCACCCTGCTTCTCTCTATCTCCTTGATAAATATCGCCATTTTTTCTCTCTCTTTTTCTTTTTTTCCTTCATCTCCGTTTTAGCCTCGGACGGCTGCGAACGCGACACTTTCCACATTGTTGGCTCGTTGGCGAAGCTGCGTCGTCGTTCCTTTCGTCGAGAGACGGCCTCAAAGGCACGTTGCTTGGTTTCAACAAATGAATCGAGCAACTTTGAAGGAACGAGACGATTTCAGAAAACGAACGAAATCTTTCCTTTGCTCGAAACATCTTCAATTTCTCACGTTTCTTCCCAAACACGTGTGTAGCTTCTTTCCGATTCCATATCTCGTTAAGTTTAATTTCACCAAGTATGAACGAAATTTCTCCCGTAGACTTCTCTCTCAGATTCGTTGTCTCAAAGCTGCACGATCTTCGATGCGCCACGTTCTTCTTTTTTTAAATTTGTTCTTTGGAAAAATACGCGACTTCCTCTCGTTCCTATTCCTCCCTGTTCCGTTTGACTTTGACAAAAGTTCGAAAAGGAATTTTACCTGCGCTCGGGGAATCTCCGATCTCTCGCAAGTTCGTTGTCCGAATGGAATTTTCCCTCGCGCTCGAAGAATCTTGGATTTGTCATATTTCCCCTTAATTTTCTTTGTGGCCCGCAATGAAATTTTCCTTCTTATTCCTATCACTCGCGATTTCACTCCGTTTTAGCAGACTGCGTATACTCGAAGAATCTTCAATTTACGTCATTTTCCCTCGACGTTATTACCTCAGAGACACCCGCTTGTGTCCCGCTTCTCACCTTCCATTACCACACTACTCTATTTCGTCAAATTTCAATAAAATTTCCCTCAGACAGCAAGAATCAATTTCCTCGATCTTCCGCGCAGACGTTCCAGCCAACGTCCAAATGACTCGGGATCAGCGAACGGCGCGGCCAACGTAGGAGAGGAAAAAAAAAATGTAAATCTGGCGCAACCCAGGAGAAGGCACCCTTTTAATCCACAGCGAGAAAGAGAGAGGGAGAGACAGAGAGAGAAAAAGAGGGACTCCCTAGTCGATAGGCGGGGGATTATCACGGGGTATCATATGGAGGCTCTC
Organism: Melipona bicolor; assembly: GCA_030673865.1. Classification (NCBI taxonomy): domain Eukaryota; kingdom Metazoa; phylum Arthropoda; class Insecta; order Hymenoptera; family Apidae; genus Melipona; species Melipona bicolor. The sequence continues at coordinate 2,906,423 of JAHYIQ010000023.1, read as the reverse complement.
GAAAGTGAACGAGAAAAAGCGTAGGAACGAAGCGAAGCGGGGTGAAAGAGAGAAAGAAAGAAGAGGGATGAAGAGAGAGAGAGAGAGAGAGAGGGAAAGAGGTAGAGCTCGCTGGTAGAGAACCCCATGGTTACCGGCGGGCAGAAGTGGGGCTCCCGTGGCGAGAAGCACCGTCAAATCCACCGCAAATGCTCTCGAGTACTTCTTCTTGGTCGGACGTGAGCGTAAGGGCGACCACGAGAGAGCACGTGGTACTTGAACCAGTTGGGGACCACCGAGTGGCTGCCCGAATGTTGCTTGCTTGCGCGTACGATCGGCCAGAGTAACGAGGAGAAAAAAACCGAGTGGCACCGCGAAAGCGAGAAATATATTGCGTTTACCGAGCATATTTGTTTTTTTCCTCTTTTCCTTCCTTTTTTTGCCACTCGCTCCTCCTGCGCGACACTTCGCGCGATGCCGCTGGTGATCGCTCGAAAAAACGCTTGGAATCTCGGACGAATGTGCCGCATCTTTCGAGTATATAGTTAGAGTTGCATTTCGATTGCAAGTTTGGTCACACTGCGAGAGAAGATTTATGCTAGGAGTAGAAGGAGTGCAATTCTAAGAGCTGATGCGTTGGAATAATTATTTGAGGCATCAAACGTCCAATGAAACGACAGACATAATAACGATAGACATCCAAACTTGAATTTTCGAAAAACGAGCAAAGAATAATTCGTCGGTCGGAATCATCGTACTCACAGAATCTCGACTCGAAAACTCTCTGAAGATCCACGAATCTCTCGACTAGCCACCAGTTGTTCCCGGTGGGGTTGTTGGTTCACCAAAAAAAAAAAAAAGAAAAAAAAGAAATGTACAGATGCGTATCTAAGAGCATGCATATCGCGCGCGCGTACACGAATAAACGATAAACACGGCCGTGTGAAGACGCATATACACGCATCGGCGCGTATCGTTCCAAGCAGAGTCCGCGAGACTCGGCGCGAGGGTGAGTCGCGGGGGTTGCAGCCGGTTTGTAACAAAATCAATAGAGGGGTGGCGCGCGAGAGGACACGCGGCGCAGGGGTGAGTGGGTGGAGTGGCGACTGGAGGAGAGACGGAGAGAGAGCAGGGGACGACAGAGGCAGAGGCTGCGATAGAGCCTCGTCGGGGGTGGTTTTCCACGGGCGCAGGCGCGTTCAAAGCCAAAGCTGGATGGCGGAGGGCCAGGGGAGTGAAGACAAAACTACCCCGCCGGCTACTCCCACCCTCTGGATGAGGCGACGGACTGCGATAGAGTGCCTCCTCCTCCTCCTCCACCTCCTCTTTTTCTCCTCCTCTGCCTAACCGGCTACTCCACCCCCCGTGTCACTGTGGCTCGGCGACTGTTTGCCTTACCTCGGAGTGGTTGGTGCTGCCATCGTCGGCAGCGGCGGCCAGCCGGCCAAGTTGCACCGGGCTGCGGAACGCATATCCCGGGCATTTTATTTCCGCGAGGACTCGAGGATTCGTGCTCGCCGTGGAATCCGACGAGGGTAATTCGATTCCAGCCGGAGAGCCGGAGAGAGACGCGGCTCTGGGAATGCCGCAGACTTTGACTCCATGTTCCATCGAGTAGAAACTTGCCAGATCCCGGATTATTCGAGAGGATGATTATTTGGATTTCACGTTGTCACGAGTTTCTAGTTCTAGCTCTTTTGGCTTTCTTACTGTTGAGAACGAGGTTTCGTTTCGTGATCATTTTTTAAGCAACTTTGTTCCTTCCAAGGATTTGTACCTCATAGGTTTTTAAGGAAGTGTGACGATTATGATTGAAACTGTTCGTGGATTAGAAAAAGTGATGCTATCTTTACATAGCCGAAGCTGAAAAATATGAAATTCCATAAACAACATTACCCTCGGCAATTTTTATAATACATACTCGAAATCGAGTAATTCTAGTTTTAAGTTTGACCCTCGAGCGAACCATCGAGCCATTTTTTAGGATCTCGTCTATTTTCAAATTAATAATTGTCATTCTCAGAAGAATTAAAATGTTTAAAATAATTAAAGACTTGAATCTCCATTTTTGAGGAAGGAAACACACACACATGTATAAAATATATTACACTTTCGGTAATTTCAAGGGAAAATGATCTTCCAACAATTGTTTCACTTGTAAATTCCACGCACAGAGCGAAGCTACATCCATAAATTTTATAGAGGGACGCGTTTTCGTTTGCGTTTAAGTGTACTTAAGTGTACACGAGACGATAAAACCACGTTTGGCAATTCGGTATCTTTACCTCTCGCTGGAAATGCCGTTACGAGACACTAATAAAGTGCCATTCTTCCGCCACTCGGTCTGTCTCTCACCCTTCTCTCGCCGCGATTCGTCGGCGCATATTGTCACGCGCTCATGAGCGTGGCCCTTGCACGCATTATTTCACGCTGGGGGCCCCAGAAAACATATTTACCGTCGTGGGACAAATGCCTTGATTTGTGCCGAAAATCGGCCGAGCTCGAAATCAAGGGTCGCGATAAAAGCGTTAGTTGCGCGGCTAAGTGTTTTCCCAACTTGTTCCGACCTTCTCCCCTTTGTACTCCCCCTTTTGCCCTGTACTGTCGCGACGGACTTTCTTCCCTGTCGTGACGTTACATAAACGTTACCGTCTTTTGGTATCGACAGCTTGACGACTTTCTCCTTTTGGTTTTCTCATCCGTTGAGATCCTAATTGTTGGATATTCCCATTTTCGTAGGCGTTTCTAGAGGATTTGCAATTGCAACGAGAATTGTGTAACTTTTTTAAATACGCTGTATATTCACAGTTTGCAAGACGTGGTAAAGATATACAAAAAGGATATATAAAGATTTAAACCACAGTTCTCATTATAACATTCAGTAGATGAAACAGTTGCAATGAACTTGTGCATTTTCAATTTGTTGTGGAACTTCGGAATATAAAACCTAGGTCAATGTAATCACAAGCATTTGGACACTTTCAAATTACTGCAAATGTATAAAACGCAATTCAAATGAAATTCTTGAGTTTTGTTTCGTGATATGGAACCTGGATTTCTAATCACAAATTATAAGTTTGATGTTAATCAACACCACAAATTGAAAAGCACAGGCGAATCATTTGGAATTAACCATTATTTCCGTCATTTTTCTCATTTCGTGATAATTGAATAACTAATCCTGTACCTATCACGTGCCATGAAACTATGAGAATAATAGAAAGCGGAGTTGATCAAGTTCTGAAAGGCTTGAATCTCGCACGCGAGTCAAGCGCAGTCGTTCTCGCAATTTCGAGAAGGAACGCGAAACGAGACGAAATACTCGAGTACGTATGTCGCCAAAGTCTAGCTGAAAACCAGCGATGAAGGCGGGCAGCAGGCAAAGGGGGTGAATGAGAGTGACCTTGACAAAACATCGCGGCCACGGAGCGAAGCCGTTGAGCCGCGAGAACAAAGAGATTCTGTCGTCCTTTGTCAGACCAAGTCCCCATCTCTGTCTCCCCGCGGCTTTCTCTGTCTCTGCCGACTTTTATCTCTCTGCCCCTTTCTCTTTCACTTACTTTTATCTATTTCTATTTGCCCCTTCCATCTATATCGTAACGCGAGCTGTTTTCATCCTGGTCGTCGTTTCGTCGGCTACTTTGACATCGGACTTATTGGCGTTGCGACTCTCAAGATCATTCACGTCTCGAGCGAAATTTACGCGAGTCAATTTCTCCAAAGTGATACATTTCGTTCGCAAATTTTCCTTAGAGAAGAAATTTCATTCGAGCCAATTTTACCTGCAATCTTTTCCAATTGTTTTTGTTTGCCAGGCGAAATTTACGCGAGTCGTGAGATGTTATTTTTTCTGAGAAGAAACGCTAGATTTTTGGCAGCTTAATATGTAACAAGATGGTATAATATAAAGACAAACTCGTGAAAGACTGACGACACTTTAATCCAAAGATGGAATAACAAGAGATTCCAGAGGAGGAGGGTTTGGACGACCGAACGTAATGACGCCCTCTGTCCTCGCGATCACAATGGCTACGGAGGCAATTAAATGGACATCACCGACTCAAATGACCTTTCCACGCTGGCTGTCCCGGGAGCAAAACCTTTAGAGACTAGTTTACTGGTGTTCCTTTAATGTCGCCGACCTTATTCCGTTCTAGTTTTGATGACCAAGCGTGCGATTCATCCCTTCCAGTAATCGAGAACTGCTCGAGAGTTTCTTTTCAAGTAACAAAACAGAGTGGCGAAATACAGCTCGCTTCATTGCGAAATAAATAATAGTTCCAAAGTTAAGATCGCTTGCTCGTTCTGGTGGTACGAAAACACCATTCTGAACACCGCTTTAAACTCGTTTCAGTTACCAGTTTACGAAGCTTCTCTTTGTGAAAGATTTGACACGAGGCTCGCGAGGACAGCGAGTCTCGAGGAGCATGCAAAGGATAAGAGTGGACATCATCGTCTCGATGACAAAAGTGCCAGCGAGTCCGTCGCACTTTCCCCCGTGGCGTGGCGAGCTCGTTTTTGGGATTGTCGTTTCTCAATGGTGACTTCAGCCTCCGCGTATGAATGGTATTTTCAGATATATATCCCGGCGACCTGGTGGCACCCTCTTTCTACCACCGTCCAATCGTTTCCTCCTCGTCGCTCCTGGACGAGGTTTAGCTTCTCTCCGCGCGGTGGACCAACGGGTCCATTGTCGGCTCGGACTCAATGGACGATGCTGAAGCAGCGGGGGTGGAACGAGGGGGGAGGATTGTCGTTGTAGAACTGTCCCCCACCGGTGGCGGTCAACTCAAAAGGAAATGAGGTGCCCCCGACGCAGGACCTATCCCAACGAAAAAGAAGCCACTAGGCTGCGACGAAGGAAAGAAACCCACCCCCTCTGGAACCAGTGACGGACATTTCCTCTGGATCGGCTCGCTGTCACACGCTTCTCCTTTCTTCGAGCCTTCTCCTCATTTTTGCACGTCAGCTGTGCATGATTTATTTTTGCCGCGGTTTATGACTTTAGCTTTTTCTTTTTTTTTTTTTTTTTGTACTTCTAGGGAGTATGATACTCTGTGGGAGATATGTTTGTTTTTTTAGGAGGTGTAATCAGAGCGATTCAGAGGTATTGCTTGCGTATTCGATAAAAAGTTCATTCGATTGCAAATAGTTGGGAATTCTTGTGATCCAGAGATGTTACTAGATTGCGAATTTTATTTCACGTAAATTTGTTGGAATATTTAAAGGACGAAAGTGGTCTCTATATCCAAGTGGTCACTTGGACCAAAATGGGTTAAATCTGAGTTAAGTGCAAAACGTTCTATTATAAATGTGTTTCGAATACAAAACGTTCTTATACAAATGCAAATACGTGTCCTTACAATACAAGTTTTGCTGATTTTGAGATAATAATCGAATCAATTCAAAGAGAGAGAGAGAGAGTGCAGGGATTCGAAGAAACAGATAAATTAAACGCGTCCTCAGGATCCTGCCTTTTATTTCGATGGTCGCGTGGCTGGACAAAGGGAAAAAGGGAGATGCGGTTCGAAAGAATAAAGCCGAGATCCGACTTTGAGACCAGTTCCCGATTCTCCAGGTGTTAGAAAACACGCGCACGATCTACCAGAGGAGTTTTTGCTGCAGCGACACCGCAACAGAGGGAGATCCTTTCTACGGTTCACACCTTGGCCATTCAATTTTCATGCCACCTACGACTTAAGTGACTCTCGGGGATAAGTCCAGGTGCAGCCTTGGATAATTCTTACCAGAGGTTGACACTTCTTCAGTTTAGAAATAACATCCTGCCCGTGAAACGTGGAAAGCTTGCACGCCCGATTGTATGCCGTACATTTGTCACCGTCTTCCCCCTTGCGTCTTCGAAAATAAGATTCGTGGCTGAAACTCTCCGATTTCGAATTCAGAGATCGTATTGAAAAATGTAGTTGATCACGGAAGTTTGCACCGAATTCAAAAATACTTGTGAATTGGAAATATTTAGATTAGAGATGGAAGAACTTTTGCATCCGACTGCGAAAGATTAAAATTCAGCGAAAATTCTATAATATATCGTATGTACAGAGTAAAATTATATTTACGAGACTTGATATTCTTTTGTGAAACGAAATTTCAGCGTCGACCGCTGCTACAGCCTCGAGATTCTTACGATTTTTAATTTTCGTACATTTCGTTACGAGCGGGAGAATTCTCGGACGGAGAATGAAAGGAAAAAAAAAAGAAGAAGAAAAGAAAAAATGGTGGAGATCGGTGCGCAAAATTCTCACAACTGCGAGATCTCCCGCTGTGGACGTGAATGAAGCGTCCGGCCGACAAAATACTCTCGTAAATACTCCGCTCCGCAGAGGGTTTTCGAAGATGCGATTTCTGGGAACAACCATCGAGACCTCATCGGTTACGGCCAATTTCGAAAATTCCAAGGAAAAAACCGTGTAATTGAAAGGCATTTCGCTTTCGGGGCTTTCCGCCGTTTGTCGGGGGAGACTTTATTGCTGGTCTTTCGAGGATTCTTGGCACAGATAACTAAAGAGAGATTGCTGGTTCAATAATTGTGAAATAAGATGAACTTAAATACCTTCGATTTCGAATACCGAACGGCACTATTAATGAAAATTTGAAATAATTGGACTTTATTATTGATCTCTGCTACTGGGAACGTGAAATATAGAATAAAATTAAACATCTTCGATATTGAATGCGCAACGATTTTATTCAAGAGCTAAAGGCAATGAAGATTTAATGTAATTGGCCTCTGTTATTGATCTCCACTACTGAAATCGTAAATGCAAAACTTTGCGAACTAAATACGCCAAATGAATATTTAGCGATACTATTTGAAAGTTGAAAATATTTAACGCGTTGTAATGTTTATTACATTGTTGATACAACTGATTTCGATACAACTGGACTTTATCATTGATCTCCACTACTGAAATACTCCATAAAATGGAATAACCTGGTTCAAAGTTCAAATTAACGAACACCCTTAAATCGAACACCCCTAAAATTTCACATTTGTTCAAACGACATTGCCCCAGGATTGGGTATGATGAAAGAAAATTTGAAGGGAGATTACACGAGCCTTGCAAATGAAGAAAATCGGCTTTTCTTTCTCCGTATCGAAAAGATAACGAGGCGTGGACCTACAGTGACACCTGAGGTGAGGTCGTGACACGTTACGAGGGTAGCTGCGCTAGACATCCATCACCTCTTTGTACAGTCGTAGAGTGACACCTGGTTCTTAGCCACCCCCCCTTCCCCTTCCGCTGCAGTACCACCTCTCTCAGCTTCTTTTGAAAGTTCGCCTCGACGGCCACCGTGGCCGGAACCACCCCCGTCGACACCCTCGAGCAATGACGCGTAGCGGTTGAAAAATAAATAAAACTGTACGAGAGACTTTGGTGATCGGTAAGCCGCCGCAAAGCTGAGATTATTTTTATTGATGACCTGCGAGCTCTCTCTCTTTTTCTCTCTTTCTCTTGGCGTTGGGAAAAAAATCGGGAAGAAGGATTTGGAAAATTACGAGCCGCGTGGTGGTGGTTTACGTCGATCGATCGTGGAATTTTAACAGCGACGTTGTTGCAGCTGCACTTTATTTCGTTTTTATCGATCGCAATGTTGTTACAATTTGAAGAAGAATTTTAGAATTTTGGTATTCGGAGAGACGTTGATCTTTAATGGGGTATTTTTTTTTTTTTTTAATTTATTTGTATTACTCTGTTGAACCTCTGTTGAGAAAACTTCAGCTATTTTAGTTATACAACTTTTATCTGTCCGAGTAGCGATAGCGATTTAGAAATAATTCAATTCACATATTTTCTTCACGTGTATTACTTAGCTAGCTTATACATAAAAAGATTAACGAGATGGAGTTAACAAGTAGATGTATGGACCAAGACGTGGTGATTTATTAAACGAAATTCCAAACTGCAGATGATAAATAACATTTCCGATTTGACAAACAAATCGTGCGTCGCTGGACACTTTTCCATCAGGTTTCACAAATTCGCGTCCACAGTCATTAAGGTAATCGATTCCGGACGTTACACGACGGAAATTCCTTCGTGTCATCTCTCGGCGGCGACCAGCGGTTGAACAGTCAGCGACGAATCTCGCGAGATACATTTTCGAGAACTCCACGGAGATCCTCCGCTGAATGAAACGAACCAGAGACAACCGAGCGTTAAAATATCACGTGGCCCGATTCGACTTCTCACAGAGCGGAGAGGAGAAGAAAATGGAGAAGCTCGATTGACGGAAAGCGCGAGTTTTAGGCGCCTTGTTTTCGCCAAAAAAAATCCTCGCTGCGTTCCCAGAGGACACATTAGAGAAGTCAAGTTGCTCGAAGAAAGGAAGCTTGGTGAACGGAAACCCTCCCGTCGAGAGTTTCCTCATTGGTCGACCACAGCGAGTATCCAGCTGTTTTAACCTTCATATTTTAACTCGTCAATGGCTAGGAAGCAGCCAGGTGCAGGTGTTCCACCTCTTCCACGAAAAATATCAGGCTACCGCGAGCAATAAAGCGGCTGCACAAAGTGAAAAAAGAAGGATACGCGTGCGGCGGAACGAATTTTCCATGAGCCGCAGATACTCGGTGACTTACCTGGCCCATTTTGTCCATTTCCGTGCGATTAGGAAATCCATCCACCGTGTAAAGGTTGACACGCGACTAAACTGACGACTGATGACGGCTCGATGAATCGAGATTTCTTTCAGATCTTGCAGACATCACTTGTACTTACCACTTTACTACATCAGTATTTTTTACCCCTACTAAGAGAAATGCGATTTCCCTACATCTATTGATTAAATTCTATTTTTCTAATTTGAATTTCGCCGAGACTGGTTCAAGTTACAATGAACAAAACTTGAAAAAACTTAAAGTCAAAGGTTATAAAAAGTAATCTATTTTGTTTATACTTCTGTACTCTCGAATCTTCAAATTTTTTCATGGACACACTTATCTTATCTCACTTTCACAACTTTTCGAGATATTTCAGTCAAGAGCCAAGAGCCATACCGAATTCGATATGATTGTCGCAAAAAAAAAAAAAAGAAAAAAGGAAAAAAAGGAAAAGAAAACAAATTCCAGATAGCTCATTCGGAAGTAGAATATCGATCGATCGAAGAAGTTTACAGGGCGCAGGGAATGACAACTGCCGGGGGAACAGGACGTCAGTCTCTGCTGACAGAAGAAGGCGGCAGTTCTCATTAATAACCGGTGACTCGGCGTTTATATAAATAAATTGTACGGCGGTCGTAGCCACTCACCTGCGATTTGGTCGATCGCTCACTATACCTGACGTGAAAGAAGCCTCGCCGCCGCCTCCACCCACCCGGTCCCTCCCCCTGCTCAGAAATACACCGATCCATCCGTTGGCCTGTTCAGCCTTCCATCCATTTCTCTCGTCTTCTCTCGTCTTCCTCTCTGTGTATTTCGCCCTGTGCTGCAACCCTCTTCGTCGTCTCTCTCTCTCTCTCTCTCTCTCTCTCTCTTTTACTCGCCCGGGCTCGCTCGTTCGCTCGCGCGCGTGCACGCCAGCTTCTCTGCTCAATCGGAATTCCAAAAGGCACTAGAGCAAAGCAATGCACGCCAGTGCCGGGTCTATGAATGCCTGGCCCCCGATGCTCGGTCATTTATTTCGGCGGCGGCGGCGGCGGCGGCAGTGGTGTACTACCCCCACGAAATGGTCGAATGAATGCGGCAAGCAAGCACCCTCCCCCGTTACCCCTCCCAACCCCGTTGCCTTGTCTCGACACGGAGTTAGGATCGTTTTGAAAATCGAGGTCGAGGGCCAGCCTCCGACCAGCAACCTCCTCAAACCCTCCATACACACACAAACATACACACACATTCTGTCTGTCTTCTTCGCGGTTCGAGGTTCTTCTTCGCGGTTCTTTCTTGCTCTTTCGAGTTTCTGTTCGCGGTGAATCCCTCTCGAGGTATCGAGCCTCGTATCGGTGAAAAGGACTGGGTCGACGACGACAACAACAACGTCGATGTGACTTTTTTTCTCTTTGGTTCCTTTTTTTAGAGTTTCCCTTGATTGGTGTCTGTCGATCGACGCGAATGCAGTCAGTTGATGGATAGTTGAATCAATGTGAAAATAATTTGATTAATACAGTTAGGAGCCTCGTTGGTACAATTTGAAATTTTTCGCTGACAGTGTGAACAATTTAAAATGACTGTGAAGAATAGCTGGATCTTTTACATTTCAGAAATTTATTACGTTTGACCATGAGAGGGTTAAAAAAAAAGGAAATTTCTGTAAGATTTCTTATGTTTTTAGAATACAAGAAAGTGTATCACAGAAAATAAGTACCATGTATATATATTGTAAAAAAGTTGGTCGTGGAATTTTTATGAGCTATCAAAAAGAATTATTCTTACAAGTATCACACGCACGTGTTTGAACAGCAAATAAAGAAGAAAGTTTCTCGATATCTTTACAAATCGAGAACGAATAAGGAGTGTACTAAAGGATTTCAGAAATCAGCTGTGAGGGTTTCGAAAGGTGCGGGAAGAAACGTTAAAACTATCTTTCACGGCACGATACGTCTTCATAACGGCGCAGTAAAACTTCCTTTTGCCAACGAATGGGCAAACTTTATTCCAGAAACTTTGTTCAACAGGAACAGCGTCCTTCTTATTCTTCCTTTTTACGATTCGTCGTTCATTTTTCTTCCAACGTGCAACAATTATTTGCGTGAAGAACGATAAATAATTGTTTCTGGACAACGGTAACGAGTTTCTCAACGATACAAACGTATTTTAGAAATTACAACTTGTTTAAGAAAAAAATCTTATACTCCACGTTGTATATAATAATAATAATAATAATAATTTCGTTATGTCCAATGAATCAATAAATCAATTAAAATGAAATTAATATTTATCTGATTGTTCCATTCGTTGAAAAATTACAAAATCACAAGTACAAAGTCCATAACATACACGCATATATCATGTACGGTCTTTTTTACCGAGACAATTAAGACAACGCGTACACAGTTAGATGATGTTTAGATTTTACTACGAGTGCACCTTTTATAAAACGATTTCAAATAGAGAAAGAAATCGTTGGGCGATAGATTATCCGTATTTCTCGAATCCCGGCGATTTACCCCGACGTTTCCATCACTTTCTCGCCGGAGGTGCACGCATCCCTACAGAAGTCCCCATTGAATTCGATTCACTCGAGCGGCTCGTGCATTGCGGATACGCGGCAGGGCGGGTCGATCGCACACCGTAAAATATTTAACGAGGCAGTTTCACCAAGCGTCTTTGTAAACGTTATGAATATCGCAATAAAATACATATATACACGAGGCCAGCCAGCGCGAGGATTCTTCTTCTTCTTCGTGTAATTCGCTTTCCTTCCCTCGTTTTCCCTTCATCCCCTCATAACCGCGAGAATTGTTCTTCCCTCCCCCGTTCCTCATTTTTCTCGTACCTCGTTTTCGAATTTTCGCTTCTTCAACAACCCCGTGAAACCGCAATAATTCGATCGGCGTTCGCCCCTTGCTTTCTTAAACTCGGCATCGCGAGATTACGTCGTCCCTTTCACTGACAAACCTTTCATTGTTTCAGATGAATCGGCCGGATCATTGGCGTCTCAACAGTCCACCATCTCTCGCTTCTCTCATCTCCTGTCGGTGAGTGACTTTCTTTTTATCGTACGACTCGCCTGTATTTACCAGTTCTTTTTGTTCTTCTCTCGGTGTGTCTGCTACGCATTCGAAAAATTGAAGACAAGAAGACGTTCCGCCTTCGAGGACTTTATTTTTCGCGAACGCGTCCCTGACGCGCGTTGCTCCGTGCAACTTTGTTCCTCGATCCGTTCGCCTCGTCCTTGTCTCGAAATAACGCTCGCAGGAACGCGACCGGAAATTCACACAGGCGAGGGCAGAGAAAAGGGGTAGAGGCGCACTGCGGAGGCGTGCACCCGGTAAGATTTAATGTGATCTCTCTCTCTCTCTCTCTCGCTCGTTCTCTTTTCTTTTCATTCGTCACCATTCCCCGTCCTCCCCCTCGATCAGCCTTTTTCCTCGTGCATCCAACGCCGCGTCGTTGGCTACCCCCCCCTCCCCGACTCGTCCTCCAGGCATTTTTCAAACCACCGAAAACCCTCGTCTGCCGCGAACGAACGAACGAGTGGGACAGTTTCGCGACGAAACGGCGCGCGCTCCGCTCGTCAGAAAGAGAGAGGAAAAGAGAGAGAGAGTGATGGACGAAGAAACAGGTCGTCGGAGGAGCGACGCGAGAGAGAGAGGATGGTCCCGAGGGTGGAAGAGAGCATCCCTCTCGGCGGCGTCACCTCGAGGGCCCAATTAGCGCGAGCACGAGTGTCATTCCGCCGCGGTTTCCGCATACTGGCTGCGCCGTTCACTGGCGTTTTCTGCGGTTTCGTTTCTCCCACGTAGAGGCCGTTATCCGCCACACACCGTGATGCGTGAGCCACCCATCTTCTCGTCCACCCACCCCCTTCGACTTGGTTCAGGGCTTCTTCCTATGACTGACTGGCCCTCCTCCCTCGCCCCCCCCCTCCGGTTTACTTTTCTTCGTTTTTCACCCTCCGCCAGCGGCGTTCAACCAGAGCCAACGAAGGCCGTCTCCTGCTCGCTGAGAAAGAGAGAGTGTATTATCCAATTTTCTAGCAGATATTTCACGATATAATAATTGGGCATTCAGCGCGAGCCGCTCCCCGTCTCCTCGTCCCGCGGCTCGGTCTCTCCTCCGCTCTCGGTCCTTTCACCGAGAGAGGATCGTTGAATTATATTCCTCCCCCAGAGAGAGACGAGGGAGGCTGAGTGCACAAACGGGCAACGAACGAGGGCCAACCGGGTACCGGGCACCCAATGGAAACATTTTCCAACGTAGAACGGGCGTCGGATAGCGTAAGGATCTCTCTCTCTCTCTCTCTCTCTCTCTCTCTTTCTCTCGTTTTATCAACTCTGTCGTTTTCGTTATTCTTCCAGAACCAGAGGTCTTACTCGCGCCAACTGGAGATTCTGGTGTCCCTTTCACCCCCCTCCTTAGAGGGAACTTACTTCGTCTTCTCTCCCGGTGGATGCCTCTTCCCCGGTTATTTCCATAACGACACTTTAAGCAACGTTAATTATTGTCGGCGTAATGAGCTCGAGGAAGTCTTGCAAGATGCAGACTTGCTCCGCCACCCGCGCTCTTCGACTTCTCCTCTTCCGTCGTCTTCTTCTTCCTCCTCCTTTGCCGCTGCAGTATCCGTCCATCTCCTTCTCACCCTCGGCTCGCTTGTTCGCCGAGTGTCAAAGGTTTTCCGTCTCTCTTTCTCACGTTGCGCGTGGCAATCCCACGGGATATCTCGCGGATCTGCGTCACCGCGTCTTTCCACGAAGCTGATCTCGTTAAGGGATCTCCTTCGTTCTAACAGCGACTCACGGACGCGCCTTGTTAGCGAGTCTCCGCCGCTTTTTCAACCGAGTTCCGATGCTGCTGCATCCGGGGAAATGAGTTCTTCAGTTGTATTCTTAAGTTGTAGAGACAGCAAGCGGATGGTTAATCATTCGTTGTGTCTTCTCGATCGATCTTTGATCTTTAATGTTTGTTAGACGAGAACTGAGACTGTAATGATACGACACGTGTCAATTTTTTTTTATTTTTAAATGACTGAATCATTTTCTTCTTTTTTTGTACTGTTTTCTTTACTGTAGATTCGTTCTATTTTTTAATACCGAATCGGATGGAAAAGAATTTCAAAAAATTACGTGTAATTGAAGATTCGTTCAAAAAAGAAAAAGATGCTTCGTATACACACATGTACAATAGTGAATAAAAGAAATTTTAAAATTAATATCTTACACGTACACTTGTAAACGAAATTTCTATTGAACACGTCTTCTGTATCAAACTCTCATCTGTTGTAGGATATTTTCTAAAATTACCAAACTTTCTTCTTCTCGCCTATGTATACATAGGCGAAGATAAACACTCGAGAGCAACCTTTCCACTCAGATTCGACTATTTGTTTAACACATTTGGAAATCGATCTTTGCTTTATTCCCCAGTGTACCTAAATATTGGCTGACAGGTACAGTATCTTTTATTCTTCTTCTCTCTCTCTCTCTTTCCCGATCTAAAGGATCGTGTATATAGCGCACCGTAGGAATTAAGAGAGCGAGTCATCCCTTAAGTCCTGCAGGAATTATTCCTACCCGTGACGTGGTTGCGCCGGGGGCAACAATAAAGCACGGCTTTAGGCTGCTTCAGCTGTCAATCAGCCGCTGTCGGTTCTCGTTTTATTGACCGTTGCTCGATCGGGGTCCGTTATAATAGCTGTTTTGAGAATCTCGGTCGTTCGCACGAAAATCGCTGTAGGAAATTTCCCTGGCGGAGTTTCGTCACGCCACTCAATTCCGTTATACAGACTTAACCCAATTAATCGGGAGGGGGATAGACAACCCGCGAGTTGCCCGGAGAAATAAAATACAAAAGTGTATACGGACTCTCGTACACGTCAATTTTCAATTTTCGGAATAGATTGTTCTCCTCTCGGCCGGAAAAGCATCGAAATAAGGAAATCGATATTTTGCACGAGAGGCGTAATATTATTATTATTATTATTAATATAATATAATTTAATACAAATTGTAACTTGTAACACTGTATTTGGATTCGTCTCAAACGTGGCGTTCGTATTTTGCAATTACAAAACTTTGAATTTCTTTGATAAAATTGAGAGAAAGTCGAACGCCAGCTCCGCAGCCAGCGCGAAAATGGGAAACGGCCTCGTTAAACGATGACTTCTGCCTCGGATTTCTGCCTGTTTTGAGAACAGAAGCGACGCCGCGATTCGCAAGGCGTTAACCATCGTCATCGAGAGCGGTTTGATGAAGAAAAAAAAAAGAAAAAAAAAAGAAGCGGCTGAAGTGATTCGAAAAGTGGGGAGCGCACAATGACGTCGTTAGGCATGGCAGCGACCGCGCGGCGCGCAACTCTTTCCCGTTACTTGGTGGTACCGAGTGTCATTCAATTGCACATCCCAATTAAATAACAGGCAAAAGGGCGGCGTAGCGTCGCGTACCGTCCCGACGCCCCCTAATTGCGAGCGTCGGAGAAGGCCTCTGGTGTAACCAGCGACGGAGAGACGAGGCTGGAGAGGACGAGAGATAAACACTCGTTGATAGACGGAGAGAGAGAGAGAGTCACCGAGTTCAGAGTCGCCCGAATCGCTTCAGAGTTACGCCCCTCTCTTCTTCCATTCGTCCCAACGCCTTTCTTCCCCGCTGTCAAAGAGTTTCGCGAAACGGCGAAAAGTGCGAATTAATAGATCCAACGTGGGGGAACGTAGCGACGGAGATCGCAGAGGTTGAAAATTAGGAACGCGATGTTTGCAAGCTCGAGGGACGGGGTGAAAAATTTCGAGCTCGCGGGTGAAAATGGGAGGCGACACGCGTCAGGTGTGTGTCGCTTTCGAATTTCCGAAAAAAGGAAGAGAAACGAAGAGAAAACGCAACGTTTGGCGAGGAAGGCAGGCGGGCGGTGTTCGTGTGCACGCTCGCGTTACGACGTTGCACACGCGGTACGTTGCGCGGAGCGTACAGTTCCCGTTTCTCTCTTGCACGGTATTAAAAAGTAACGTAATTAGCACAGGCAAATGAACTAATTACCAGAATACGAACGACGAGGCAAAGCTGACAAAAGGGCTGGTGAATTCGTCGTCTCGCTCCCTTCTTCCGGGGTGCTGTTCTGTCGTCTTTCTTTCCTGGGTTTCACTCGGTGCACGATGCGTAACTGTTGAAGGGAGAGCTCAGAAGAGAGAGAGAGAGAATTTAACCTAGGCTACGGATAGTGGAAGTTAATAGTGGAGGACAGGCGGTGTAAACGGATCTCCCAAAATGCGGAATGTTAATTAATCTTGCTGATGCTGTTCTTTGGATTATTTTTCAACCTCGTTTTTGGTGTGTCGGACGGTGAATATTCTCATATTTTCACCTCACGATTTTATGAGATTTCAAGAACTCGATCGTGTTAAATAGCGACGAGATTGAGACCTGCAAAAATTCGAGGCCTGCATTGGAGTTGGAGGTCTTGCGGCTCAAAGAGAAGACGAGGAAATAAGTCGGACGTGCGTGTAATATCAAACTTCAGAGACTTTAAAACTGTAATAAGAAGAATTTTGCAATGGTAGAGGAAGAAAGTGTCAGTTAATTTTACTGAACCGTTTTGAAATTTGATTCTGAATTAGTGAAAAACACACAAATACACACATTACCAAAATCTCCATGTCCTCGATCTGAGTTGGGAGAATGTACCTGCTTAAGCTACTTCGAATCGCCAGGGTCAAAGGATTTCTCGATACCAATAGTCCAAGTCTGAGCTTCGACTGCCAGCGAGTTACCGACGTCGAAATTCTGCCGGTCCGGCGGTCGTCTCACCACCGCGATCGTCGGCGGGCGCGCTCCTCGAAGGGGGCAAAGTTCACAGGCCGTTCCTTTCAAGCCTGACGTTAAAAAAGACGGTGGCTGCCCCTTTAGGTGTACGGCACTGCAAAGCTGTCGGAAACGAAACGAAACGAAACGAAACGTAGGGCGATGAGGGGAGGGGGGACATGGGGGAAACGGGGGCCGTGGATGTGGCAGATAGCGGCGTTGGATGGCGTAAAATGGAAACGCCGTAATTAGTATGCGCGTCCGCACGTTATGCACGCAACGGCACTCACTTCGCAACACCACCCTCGACGCGGTACGCCTAGTACGCGGCAGCAACCGGCAGAGAGAGGGACGAGACGAGGATGGAGGTCGATGGATGAGAGGGGCAGTGACGAGCGGGGGCGGCGGTGGTGTTGCAATTCGCACTTATGTTGAGCAAGTGCAGCAACACCGAGGTGACTTCATCGAGGCATGCATCTGGGCGTCCTTAATGCATGCGTGCACGCCACAGACATACAAACATGGATATAGAGAGACAGACAGACAGGCAGGCAGGCAGATAGACAGAAAGTGGTCGTTGGTGTGCGTTTGTTCTCCTCTCTTAGCCATCTTCTTCGTCGTCGCCGTCGTCGTCGTCGTCGTCGTCGTCGTCGTCGTCGTCGTGACACGCATCGTGAACACGGCAATGCGTCGCGGCGCGAAAGTGTCACCCTTGGCAGTGGCGCGCGAGACACCAAGCTACTGCTTCGTCAGCGAGGAGAGAAGGAAAGTGGCGGCAGAGAAGGGGGAGGGGAGGGACGGGGTTGGAGCAGGGTGCAGAATCACAAGTCGCGGGAACGAACTGGAGGAGCCTGGAGAAGGGACTTCGATATTAATCGTGGCATCGTAACTGAGAATTGAACTATTGGAGCGTCAAGTGAGGACTCTGACGAAGAGCTGAATATCTTCGTAGGTTTTTAAACATCTTCTTTCGAGCGCTGCGCGGTAAAAAATTCGTCACTCGGCTTGTTCCTTTACTCGCCGACCCGGCAAACTGGGACTCTTTTTTCCGCCAGCGTGATCGGAATAACGATTCCGATCACAGTGCGATATTCCACCGGTGAAAGGGTTTATCCGGCATCGTTTTATCATTCAATAACGATCGGAGGTTTAAATTAAAGCGAATCGCACGGTGGATGGCGCGCACGCGACCATTGCCGGGCTCTTTTGCGAACGCTCGACATCAAACGCCGGGCCGAAAAGCCCGAGCTTGCGCCGCTTTGAACGCGTTCCTCGTCGCGGAGCGACGGAGAGGAGACAGAATCCCTCTTTTGACGTTTCTTCTTTGTCCGGTGTGTGCGCCGCGGCTTTCATCGTTTAAACCCCCGACACTCGGGCGATGATTCGCGACAATCAGCGGGAAATTAGCTCGCGAGCTAATTATCGCGTCGGGCTGGCTGCGGCGGCGCAGCGAGCCGCGACGAGGACAAGGAGCGCGCGAGTTGCACGCGCGATCCTTTTCAGGCGATGAGCGCGCCTCGTGATCGTTTCTCTGAACGCGACCGTCGGTCGGCTCGTCATCCTCTGCGCGCGTTAGGGTGCGTACACATTTGCTTGCGCACTCGTCACCGTTAGCGATGGCGAAACCATCTTACGGTACGTGAAGACGTGTAAACTCGTTTCAAGAGATTTCCTTTGGAACGATCACTTTTCTTATATTCGTTGAAACCAAGTCGAACCAAGTCAACCAAGTAAACTGTGATAATCGATGACTGAACGCTATCTACTATATTTTTTTATCGTACATTATAATACGTATTGGACAACTGGACGACCACGTAGATATCGAAAACAGCAGATTTAGAAAGAGGCGACAGCAGCGAATGTGCACGCACCCTTAGGGTATTCCTACGTGAGAATTCCACGTCGGTTTAATCCGCTTCGCGCACGCGGATCAAACGCGCGCGAGGAGACTGCGAGATCGTAGTCACGTTCTCCCTGCGTCGTCCTCGTTTCTGTGTCTTCTTCCTTCTCTTTTCTTTGGTTCTTTCTTTTCTCTTCTTTTTTTCACTTGTCGTTACGCCTTTAGCCTTTAGTGGCAGCGTGCCGCGGCGCTTAATTCAGCACCCACGCTGGACGACTGAAAAGGGCGCGCGCCTCTTTCCCTCCCCCTGGAACTCCCTTTTGCGCGCCCTTTCTGTCGCGCTCGATGCGTACAAGGCGCGTCAAAGCGACCTCGCGTAACGATGACACCTCGCGCGCCTGCTTTTCTCGCCCTCCCCCCCACCTCCCCTTCCCACCTCGCGTGGAGAAAGCCGCGGTACCAGGTGTGCTTCGTTTTTCTTTTTCTGTTTCTGTTTCATGTTCCGCCGAGGAAATTAGATTTAATTTGTGCATTGTTTTCCCGGTGGAGGAAACGAATAAACTCGTTCATCTCGTTCGTGATGATTAGTTCACTAGTGTGCAGTTATTGCAACGCGTAAATTAGCAAAATTTCAGGGGAAAATCTTCGTTGGTGGACTTTATGTAATTTTCTACACATTATTCAGCTTTGAATATGTCTCGATCGATTTCTAAACAACTGTTGTTGCTTGCAAGATCGTATGCAAGAATTCAGTGAATATACATATACACAATGAATATGATAATGAGAATAAAGTATGATAATGAGAATAAAGTGAACGAAACAGAGGATTTAGATGTTTCGTACGAATCGAGTTTAAGTTTTCATTTTGAGTTTGATATGAATGTAGAAAATAACTGTAACATAATGAACGTCGAATCTGTTTTCTTTTCACTCACTTTATTCATTTCATCGTATTATGCATATTTCTTACGACAAACAACGCACGCTCAGCCATTGAATTAAATTGAAAAAAATTTTTTCTTTTGCACCTCTTCTTTTTTTTCGCAATCGGGGGAGTTACGTAACGGGTAAAAATTATTAGGGGTTCATCCGCGATCCTCGTCACATTTTCCACCGGATTCCGGTAGCAACGTGACGGTGCATTTTGCTTATCGATTTTAACTTCGCACAGCCGACGAGTGGCTTCCTTTCTGCGTCCGCATCGTTAGCCTAGTTTCCATCCGCTCGGTTGCCTCGCGAGAACCCGCGCGCGGAGGGGGGAAACAACACCGTAGTCCGGTGTAAATTAAGGGCTATAACTCAGCCGCGAGTTTTCGTGCCTAATGAGAGAACGCCTCGTCATCATTCGGCGTCATCTGCGCATCTTCGCAGGCCGGCTTCGCGCTTCATCGTCATCCAGCTCGACCCCGTCGTCGCCGGGTCGTTCTAAAAATCGCTTTGTAACCGAGCTCGATCCATCACCTAGACGTCCCACGTAAATTCTCCATCCTTGTGGTTTCTTAGTTTCTAAAGAGAAAAGGAGGAAAGAATAGTACTTTGTTTGGATTTTCTTCGATTCGATCGCTCTGTTTTATTGGAGAGATTAAGAATATTGAAATGGTAAATTGTTGGAAGAGATTTATTTCTACGTTAGTTTTATCGATTTCTCTATATTTCTCGCGGAAAACGAAATAATTTTTTAATTTGTCTATAATGACTTGATTGTATTGGAAAAGAAGACGGTTCGCAGGTTGTAGATATTTCTCCAAAAAAGGGAAAATACTCAATATAGAAAACTCCGTTCTAGTCGAGATCTACGGAGGAACACAACGGCACCTTTGGGTCGCTTCGTCATTCGGATGCAGCCGTGCTGCCGTCGCATCGTCTTCTTGTCCATTACTCTACCATTTGCTTCCAGCTTAATTCGAATTCAAGTCCCGAGAAACGAAGAGACGCGTGTTTGATCCACATTAGCTCGTCCCCCGATCGCTAGACGAGACGTGGACATTCTGTAATCTTAGAATGAGACTCTAATAACCGTCAGAAAAATAAAGAACGATTGTAATCGCGCTACACTCTCTCAAATCATCATCTAACTTTTTTTGCTTTTTCCCTCTAGGAAAACTATACTGATAGTGGCTGTTGTAATCCATCAGGAAACTAGCTCGATCCCAGGCTTAGAGTCGTCGTCCAGCAGAAAGAAATAATTACAACCGCCTCGCGTCATTTCAGATCGTCTTCCCTCGCTTCTCCCACTTTTTCTCGGCGTGAAGAAAACCCGCGCTAAAAAAAAAAAGAAGAAAAAAAACAAGAAAAAAGAAGGAAGAAGAAGAGGAAAAAAACAGAAGATACTCGCGGCAGCAATCTGTCTCGTCCTCGATCCAGCATCCACGCAACCGCGGTCACGGCGACGATGAGCGCCTCGAAGATTCTGCATAATAACGCCCGAGGACAGGGCGGGGGGAGGGGGAGGGGGGTGGATGATGCAGGCTGCGCACGGGTCGTCTTTCAATTACGAAAACGAACCCACGGGGAGGGGGAGGGGGAGGGGGGTGGAAGGGACAGGCAGAGCGGTAGGAAAGAGAGCAGAGCCAGCTCTCGGAGAAAGCGAGAGAAAAGAAAGAAGAGAAGAGAAGAGAGAGAGAGAGAGCAGGTCGAGGACGATGACTGCGTGAAAAACGGCACACGAAGACAACACTCTCGGGCGACACTCTCGGTCCTCTCGTTGTTAATCGTTGGTTGCACCCTTTCACGGCTGCGCACTGCCAGCGCGGCCACGTTTCCTCGCGCTCCTACCCTTTTGTCCATTAGCCTCATCCCGTCGACAGGGCCGTATCACCCGACCCCGCGTCCCCGTTTCTCCGCTCGCCGAGAACCGGGGGACCTGTGTCACCTGCGTGCCTGGAAGACTTCGTATAACGCGGCTGGCCAGCCGTGACGACGTTTCTCTTCATCTCGCGATCTGCCACGTCGCTTCCTCTCTCCACGTCGACCAGCGTATCCACCGGCTTATTACCGGCCGCTACTGGAAGAACAATGAAAGAACGCGAGCCAGCGCGCGGGAGAAGAAAGCCGGGAATTTTTCGAGTCGCGGCGCGACTCCGAGATCTCGAGGATTTCGAGAATCGTTCGGAGAATAGGAGAGGAGATTTCAGATAACGAAGTCTAGAGCGTGTGAAGAGAGAGAGAGAGAGAGAGATGCGCGCGCCTGTCTGTGTGTACGCGTGTGCAGGTTTCATTTGCAAATGAACATTGCTACTTTTAGCAGGGTATCTTGGTCTCCGTATCGTCTTTTCGTCGTTGGTTCTAGCTGGCGCGTTTCAGAGGCAGCCAGGCTTATTAAGAGTAGCGCAGGGGGAGGGAAAATCGAGGGAAAACGAAAGAGAAAATTCACGACGAAGATACATGCACGCCCTTGCGGCGGAGGAGGAACGCCTGGCTCGCTCCAGAGAACAATGGGACCAGAGTTCTGCACGTTCTTCCGTGCTCATCGTCTCGCGTTCCTCTCGTGTAATAATCATCGAACTCGCCGCTTCGTCTCGTATTAATCGTCGATGCTGTCTGTTAGAGCGTTTGGTATTACCGTTGTCGTTGTTAGGAATCCTTCGTCCGGGATTTGCAAGACATTTCACAATTTATAACTGTGCAATTGGGAATTCCGGGAAAGGACTCCGGAACTTTCTCCAGTGCCCAACAATCGTCACCTGCGTGTCATCTGTTAACAGATGATAGCAAAAGTTAGGCCTGGGACCTGGGAATGTTTATTCTAGCTTTCCAGGTCCTAGCACTGTATTGTATTGGGCTATGACTGCGTTGGTATGCATGTGTTTGTGAACGACGAATGCTTCGTGCGGATGAGCGAGAGCGGAAACATAGAGAGTTGTGAAGCCTTGAGCGAGTGAAGAGATAGCGAGTTCAGCATGTTCAGCATAAACAATATCACAATATTATTTCAAATAAAAAATTCCTGAAAATTCCTACGAGAAACTGGGATCTCAACTGAGATTCCTACAAAATTGGGGGCTCGTCCGGGATTCCTACATAACTAGATAGCGTTTTAGTATCATTGGTTTGATGCAACTCGAATAAACTAGATTTTGATCAACTCCATTCCGCGCAATTTTTAAAATATCTCGCAAACGACAAATTGCTTCGCAACATCGTCACTTTTCTGAAACAAATGACGTGATTCATTCACACCAAGGGAAACTTATTCGAGGAATAGTTCTCGTTCCGCGGGAGGATTACTCCTCGCCGGTTCTGAAGGCGCAACGATCGCAACCCTTGGCCCTCCCTCTAACAATAAGACGTAATTATTTGTTTCGCCGCGGCGGTGTGCACAGTCCGAGAAGCCCGGCGAGAAACGGAATTATTATTTTCTTTTTTTTTTTTAAAGTACCTCGTTAAATATATTTCCCTTGTTCGAGGAACGCGAGCCCCGGCCGCGCACAAAGCGCCGGCCAACGAATTAAGCAAGCAACGCCGCGCTGCTCGCCTTTATTTTCCCCGTCAAGCGTCAAAACTTCCTTCCGGGTTTTTCCTCTTGCCTCGCCGCGCTTTGTTCTCGCCATGTTCCGGCGCGCGACGTTTCTCGTCTACGGCTGCGATTCGACGATTCGTCCCCCGCTCCTAATCGCCTTCTTTTCTTGAACCCTTTCTGGGCTGTTTGAACGCCGTTCAGTTCTTCCCGCGTTTTTCTTCCACGTTATTCGCCACGTTATTCGTAGCGTGTTTCGTCCCCTTTCAGTTTTAACTTTCGACGCTCGATCGATCCATCAGGGATCGATTTGCAATTTGTTTCTTTGCTTTTTAATAACTTTACAACGTCTCGAGTCTGTTTGTGGCTGTGAAATGAAATTCCAAGAGTTCTAAGAATTATTTCTTCTGGCTGTTGAAATATTTTTAACGTTACGATGAACTGTCGCGTGGTCCTTTGTAAGTAAAAAGTATCGGTTTCAGGGTATTCTGGGATAGAAACATTTTTAAACGATGTTCCATATATTTTAAGGAACAATTGTAACAGAACAAATTGTATGATCCACACATTTTTTGGACATGTATTTCGGTAGCAAAACAACGCGTTATTCCTTTTTGAAACTAAGGATATTAAATGAATTAATATAGTTTGCTAGTGAAACGTATCAACGCTTTCAGAAACATTTCGAATCAAATATAGAATCGTTCATCGTTCACAGACGAGAAGATAGCAAGAAACTCGCTTACTTTTAATTTAACTACATCTTCCGTAGCACGAAAGAAAAGAAGAAGAAAAACCAAATGTAATAACATAGATGGATTGGAAAAAATTCGCAAATGGAAACGTTGGCGGTTAATAACTTAACTTCGTCGATCTCAAACAAGCACGTTTATTATTCCTTCCCCATTCTGTGCGCGATCGTTGCGAATCATCTGGTTATTGCCAGCGAGCGTGGATTCCGCTTGAAACGGCGGATCGTTCCTTCGAAAAACCGGCTGGGAAATATAACAAATACGCGACGAGGATTCTAGAAAGTAGCTGTGTAACCGGGATTATCATTGTATTCGAGAGTGGTGGCGATTAATTTAATTGCATGTACCTTTCTCTCCACCCAACGTCTCCATCCTCCTGCTCCCTCCCCCTCGGAAGAAGCAATTAAGCACTTCGCGTGCCGATTGGCCGTACAATTACGGTGAATTATAATATCGTAATAATTGCGACAATTAACGTTATGTACGAACTGCCCCCGGGATGATGCCTCCCGTCCCTCCCTCTGTCTCGGCTCTCTCCTCTCCCGTTCCCCTTCTCCCTCTCCTTCCCCGTTCCCCACGCTGTTTTCCACGCTTTACACCCTCGCCGAGCGAACGCGACTTTCCCAGTTTTTTTTCTCTTCCGGATGAAGGAACGCTGGAGCACCGGACATAGTTTCTGCTCTTTGGATCTCCTGCCGGTAAGGTGTTTCCCCAGGTAGAATCTCTCGGTTCCATTTGATTATTTGCTCGTAGAGTTAAAGTCGCTCTACCTGTCGAAATACCTGCTTTGACGATCGAAAGGAAAACTTTCAACACGTAGGAAAGTGTGTCGAATAAAATCTGAGAACTCCAATTCCAATAGCTTGAAATTAATTTTGATGAATCTTTCATCGTTTTATTTCGTTTCGTTTAATTTTAATTGTATAATTCTCGACACAATTTCACACAGTTTTCGCTTATGTAATTGAGCGTAAAAAGTGCCGAAAGAAATTTCCAAGTTTGGAATTTTCAAATAGCAGTTGAACGCATTCGCGCGTTCGCTCACTTCGTGACTAAATTAGGGAGAAGGAGGGACGCGATTCCAAAATTCAGTTGCTTCTTTGCTATGCAAGATACGTTCGTTCGTATTTACCTAGATTCCCTTCGAATTTCCGAGAACTGCGATTCGTGAACGAGGCCGCGGATCGTTAAATTCGATGGTGGAAATCATCGGGAGTGCGGAACTCTCGTCGGAAGCGGAAACTTTCGATAAGCGAAATAATCAAACTGCCTAGGCGCGAGACTCGGCAGCTCTCAACAAATTACTACCGAATTACTATCAAACTTCGGTTACAGGCGTCGTTTTGTAGCTCTTCTTTCCATTTCAACCTAAACTTCTCGAACATTGCCATTCCAGTCGACTCTTCTTCTTTCTCCCCCTGCGCAATTTCTTCGTCGTCCACTTCCCTCTCTTCTCCAGCTCGATACTCGGCTCGATTCGCACACTGGCGGTTTCTTTCTTCACTTGGACATTTATAAAAATGTCCAAGAATACCACTAGGAACGTCATGTTGTTTGAATATTGAAGAAAGAGTGAGGATTCTGTTTCAATCGCTCAACTTGATTCAGGTGCCTCAAGTAGTGCAACTCAATAACAATTATCTGACGTGCAATAACAATTCTTGTAGCCAATGAGATTCTTAAAAATATCCAAAAAAGGAAGATTCGCGAGAAGAGACAAGGGGAATTCGGGTGGAACTCGCTGGGACGAATTCCCACGTCGCAGTAACAGTTTCCAAGAGACTTGGACTTTCGTCGACTGGCAACTCCCGAGCATTCCCGAGGAACCAGCAGTTCGCGTTTGGCCGTCCCCCAAGAAACTCCTCCGTCCACCACTTACCCCCGTCTCTGATTCCAACTACCAACTTGTTCAATTCATTTTCGAGCTCTGCTCGTGCACATTCTGCACTTGTCGTCGACCACCGGCCTAAGAACCGGTGGGAGGCTGCTTGCCCTGTTTGCTCTCCTTGCGGCGTTCTCCGCGAAATTCTCTTAATTAAAATTGTCGCGGGGAGAAACGCGGCCCGTGCCCGAGCAACGCACACACGGCCCTGGGGTTCGTGGCTCTCGTGGAAACGTTCGATGGAACCCAGAGGCGAAACCCAGAGGCGAAACCCAGAGGCCGCGCAGGAAAAATAGAATCTTCAGTTTTCTTGGCAGCGAAAAGGAGAATTCCCGTGGCACTCGACTAATGGATGCCGGCAGTCTTATGGCAGGGTAGAGTGAGAATATAACGTGCTACGAAGAGAGAGAGAGAGAGAGAGAGAGAGAGGACGTCGCGACGCCAAACTTTAACTCGTTAATTACCGGCGCGAGGGCAACTTCTTGTCGGCGCTCGAATATTTCAAACTATTGTGTTCGTAAACCCCTCGGGCTTGGCTCGGGCAAGGAGACCCTGTGTATATAGTATACACTAGGTCCTGCACTCCTGCTCCCGACTCGAGACTCCGTCCTTCGCGTACAATCGCACGAAAGACTTTCGCGCGTGTATTGAAATATCTTTGACTGACGCGACTGACTATATTGGGTCAAGTTTGGAAATTCGAAGATGTTCATGTTACGGTTATATGAAAAAAAATTAGCACTCTGCACGAATGACGATCACTCGATTTCTCGAGTGTTTTAATGCAAGGTCGAATTAAAAATAACGTTCATTCCAAAGTGCACAATTATACAGTATGATACAATATGAAGAAACGTATGAAAGATAGCCACGCTTTTATCTTTCTTAATTACTTAATTCTTAATAAAGTCACTCTCTCACCCCTGAATTGTAACGAACCGAAGACGTCGCCAAAAGCGTCGATCTGCATCACTAAGAGCTAGTGGAGGAAATAATGTTATTCGACGGCAGCGGCAGTGCACGATTTCGAGAGTCGATAGAGAAAGGAAGGAAGTGGCGCGAAGAATCGAGTTAATCGATAAAAAGGCGGGAAGAAAGGCGAGTATATGGCGGCAACGTCCCGGCCAGTGGCTGCGCGTCGGTGACATATGTGAACCGAGCCGTGTGTGTGCATATGCTAATGCGAGAATAAACGGTTCTATTAGAAGAGCCAACAAACGCCCCACTCGATGAGCGCGGGGATTTGAATACATAAATACTCGAGTTCCTGGCCGGACGTGTACGTGTGGGTAAGTGTGCTACGCGAGGCGAGCGCACGATCTGCATACGTTTCAGGATCGGGAGTGTGTGATGTTTTAATCCGTCCACGATCCCGCGATTATTTCTTCACGGGGAGAGACCACGCGAATATGCAAAACGGCCACGGATACCCCAAGAATTTATTAAGAACGCTTCGCCACGTCCCACTGGTTTTCGTAGCTGTGCGGTACCTCACCTCTCGAAACCACAGAAACCCATAGAAGCGTTGAAAGAAGAATTAAAGTATAAAGAAGTCGAAAATTGTTCGAATTACATTTTCAGAAATTTGCGAAAAATTCGATCTCAAAGCGAAGGAGAGCATCCCTTTCTTTGCATCCCAACAACGTTTCATCATCGCAAGATACCAGTCGTCGCATGGCGAGTTATTTCGTCGTCGGATGCAAACGAGCTTGACGCGAAACCCTGGCAAGATGTTGGAATATTTCTGGAGCTATCAATCGACCGGAAGAGAGCGCGGTGTTTAAAGAGCCCGCCACGAAAGAGGATTGATGCCGGTCGAGCGTAGAAGACGAGGCAGGAAGAGAGAGAGAGAGAGAGAGCGCGAGCGAGAAACACTCGGCTGGTAAACAAACTGTCTGAAACACTCCGGGTCGTTCCATTCCATTCGAGAACTCGGCAAGCCCCGCAGGTCCTCTCGACGGCATTATCTCGGGTACATATTTAAGTGCATGACATGAAGACTGTCACCCCCCTCTTTCGTGGCGCCCTCCCCTGACCCTCGAACCTCGCGGCCGCCCCCCTCCCCCCTTCCGTCCACACCCTCCGCCCGCTGCCGGCGCGCAACCCGCAAACCCGTAGAACCGAGAGTGCCCTCCGCAAAACTCACCCCCGCGTGAGACTCGCCTCCTAGAAGTCCTCATTTCCCGGCTGCTGCTGTCAGACGCAGCCCTGGGCGGGTCATCAGATACTAGAGCTCGGATAATGCCGAACGGAACGTACACGAACGTGTACACGCACACACACACACACAGGCGAGCGTTTCCGCGTGGTAGACAGCTCGAAACGGCGGCGCGTTGGTGTGCCCTGTTCGGCGGTTGTACGCGGCGGAAAGATGACAGAAGCTAGGGACTGATACGCCTGCTTCGAGACACCCGCGACCCGTGTTCCACCGGAATTAGATGTCGAATGCTTTTTCGTCTTCGCACGGATCCCTGGTTGTCCGTTCGACAGTTCGTTGACTTCTCGAGCTTTTTTAGCTGGGACGATCGAGAGGATTATAAGATATTTGGCGAGTGGGAATCACGTCGGGAAAATTAGTTTCATTTTTCACGCTTCAGTGATTCAAAGGAAATTAAACGTAATCAGGGGATGGATCAAATTTTTATTGCATTCGTCAAGTTTCTTCGCTTCTATTCAATTCCCTCGAGTTCCAGCAAAGAGCCATCGCTCTGCAATTCTCCAAATTTCCTGAAATCTCCTCCCCTGGAAGGTCGCTCGAAGCGTGAAAAGCCCAAGCGAGGGAAGACAAGGACGCGCTTTTTACTCGACGCACGTAACCCGAAACGATTCCCGACCCCAAGATCCGCGCCCCGGATCGCGCGCGTGAGATCGAAAAATCAGGCACTCGAGGGGTAGGTGCGAATTGAAAATCTGGCAGCGATAAAAAAAGAAAAAGAAGAAGAAGAAGAAGAAGAGGAGGAGGAGGAGGAGGAGACGCGTGGAAAGAGGCGATCCTCTGGCAATTTCTCGCGCCCCTAGCCTCGCGATAAAGCGTAGCGGTGACGTTCGAAGCGAAGAGGGACGCGCGAGGAAGAAAAGGAACGGCGCGAGTGGGAAAGAGAGAGAGATTGCGCCGGCTGATCATCGGAGGATGGTCTATCAGCATATTTCAAAGATAAGCCTGGGCCCACCCTTCTCGACGAGAGCCCTGCCGGGTCATCAGCTATAATAACAATCCGATATGATTACGCCATAATCGTAACGCAGCCGACGAGGCGGCAGGGGTGAAATTACGCTACGTGAATTGAGATACCGTGTTTACGTCTTCCAAAGTGCTCGCATAAACAAAATTAAACAGCTCCCGTCGGGGGTGCGCGGCAACCACGTTGACTTAACGCGGTGGAAATTGACCCTGTATCTCGCGTCGAATAATAACGAGGCGAAAGCGACAGTTTCGAGAAGCGAGAGAGAATAATTCGAATTTTCCATGGGAAACTAGCACATTCAGTCAAATCGGGACACGTTGGTCGAATTAAAAAGTAAAAGTATTCGAATTTCAACTTGGAAACGACTCGAAGTTCTTCACGGTCGTAAATATTTGAGTTTTGAAGGTCCACTAAGTCAGCTTCGCGGTTTTTGCCTGCAATCTAATGCAAAATTTTCTTATTTTAAGAAAATAAGTTTTCGCAGTGATAGATGAATGTAAAATAATATCAAATAATATTATAAAATTATATTGCTACTGTTATTCGCGGTCTGCTGACGTGATTGTCGAGGTTTGGAAATTGGCGGTATAAATAGCGGCCATTAAAACTTTGGCGAACGGCGGTCGAAAAATCAACGAGTAAGTTCACCGCGTCGAAAGTATCGCTCCGAGCCGCAGATCGCCGATGCTTAAAGAGAAGAAACTTTGGAACCGCCAGCTTCTCGAACAACCACCGCGAGCAACACTTCGGCTCCCTAGATCTGATTCTGAATTCAGCCAGAAGCGACCACTCGTTTCGCTGACCAAATCAAAAGAGAGAAAACGATCACCCACAGAGTGAGAGAGAGAGAGTGATTTTCAAGTACGGTGGCTACGTATCTTCGATTTTATGGAAAGATGGACGATCGCGTCCTCTCAACGTCACTCTCAACGCACGCAATATCGGCGAAGAGGGACTCGGGTCCGTTCTTCCAAGTCCGTGGAAAGGCGGCAAAGACGAAAGGCGCGAGGACAAGGGAGAAACGATGAGGAACGAATATAAGGGAAGAAAGAGAGAGAGAGAGTGAGAGGAAGGATGACGAAGGGGCGGAGAGACTCTCACTTTCCTGTCGGTAGTCGGCGGTCCGGATTGTCGATGGAATGCTAAACGACCCGGAATCGCTGAATCGGTATTGAGTCCTCTTTCGCGGTCTCTCTCTGTCGGTCGTGCCTACTTTCTCCCGTTCCTTCTGCCAGCTAGCCGCCAACTTCCGACCGCCCTTAGCATGCCGGTGATTGTGCTCGCCGTTTTGTACGAATTTGCCTGTTGACTTCGATATCTCGCCTTCGGACGAATCGGAAGTCCCCCGGCGTCGAAATCGAATACTTGGCGGCTGCCTCCGTTTGCCAAACCGCCCCTCGTTTTCGGTGAAACGAAAGTAATCGCCAGTCGATGAATCGTTTCTGCTTTAAATTATTATTTTTAACAGGTTTGCCTCTAGGGTTTACTCTGTATGTTTATATTTTATATCAAAAAATTGTTAAATTGTCATATTATTCAACTACTAAATTATAATTATATACTATAATTATAAATATATACGTTTCGATATTCTTCTCTCAGTTAAAACTGTCAACTTGACAGCGTTTCACGAAACGAAATGTGCGCAATGCAATTGTCTAAAAATTCTCTATCGTTAGTATACACTCCGATCTATAGTCTGTCGAAAGAAAAATAAATAGTTAACTTTGGAGGGATCGAGCCACGAACATCATCAGCCTGCTCGTCACGGTGACATTCGTATTAGACATTAGACTACCAAATAAGTGGGTACGTGCCGCGTCGTCGGGGTTCGTGGAAGAGCGGGGGTGGCGTCTCCCCCCATGTGGCACCCGCATGCCACCCCCTGGGGGACGCAATCAGAACGTTTCAATCAACGGCCGCCCCGTGAGGACCGTGGAAATCGGGCCGCAGAGATCGGTGGGGTGAGTTTCACGATTACTCTGATAACCAACAGGCATTAAATCTTGGACCGAAGAGGGCGGAAACCCCTTCTGCTCTTTGTCATTGGGCCGTGGTTTTAAGATGGTGAGTCACAGACCTCGATTTTAAAACCAAGGCTTCGGAATATATCTTGAAATTGTCCGATGGCGATGATCTTCGTGCAATTAGAATTATCAAAGGAACCATTTGTCAGTTGAAACTTTATGTTTTTGTGTCTCGTTCTGTATGATAAGTTTGAACTTTGTTAAAAATTTTGAACGGAATTTGAAACAAAATAACAAGTGAGTTGGAAAGATTGATAGTACAAGAGTACAAGAATTCATTTATTTCACATTCTATACAATTCTACATCTGTTTCAAGTCATTCGTGTGACGCGTAACAGACGAAGTGTTAAATATATAATACTTTGCAGTACAAGTGCACCATTCGTTTCTCATAAAACGTCCAAGTTATCTTCAAAATCACGAGCAACCTTTCACTCGTGAGCAAAGTTACAAGTAACCATCTCGCAGCAAAGAACCGATCATTCTCCAAATCCACCGATATAAATTCTCTCCAACTTCGTTACACCGTCAAAGGGTCAAAGAGCTTCTTAGCGCGGTCCATCGACGATTAGATTCACAATTCCGCTCTTTTCGTCAGCTCGACGAAACATGTGTATATACATATATATATATATATGTATGTATACATCGGACGGCTGGCAGCGGGTTCGAATCAGCCATTCAGTCACTCAGTCACTCAGTCAGTCACTGATTTTGTTCTCTTCTGATCTTTCCACGAACGCGCGCGCGAACACCGCGGTGTGTATATACCAGTACTACCGGTACAGTAATCCGTGCGGACACGAATGAATGGCAAATGAATGGGGCGCGGCGCCACGACGAAAAGTTAATCACGGCTCACCATATCGTTGTAAGGGAGGCTTTTCGGGGGTGTAACAAGGGGTTGCCCCTTTGGTTCCCTTGATTACATGGGCGTATCTCGATCGCCGATGCCTACGCACCCCCGTCGCTAGACGGGGCGTTTTCTCCGACGTGTGTTTGCATCCCCCCCCCTCTCTCCACCACACCTCTGTCTCCTAACATCGGCCCCTTCTTTTCTTTTCCTTCGTCGGCCCATATGGTGCTGTTTGTTTTGTCCGACTTTCGGGCCCCGTTAGGAAACAATTACGACGACGCGGTGACGGGGCACGCCGTCACGGCTGGTCGCCTTGGAATTACTGCGATCACTCCGGGGGGAGGCTGGTTACCCGCGTCGCGCGCGATTCCTGGAACTGGACGAAATCGTGGAATCTGTCGTCGTTCTCACGAACGTGGAACCTGTCGTCGATTGACTCGGGATTTTTGCGTAGAGATCGAGAACTTATAAAGGGTGGTCACCGAAAGACTGAAGTTTAATATATATTTTCACTGAAAGTTAAATATATACTTTCTATGTAATATATCGTAAGTTTATAAAGGGTGGTCATTGAAAGACTGAAGTTTAATACATACTTTCTGTATAATATATCGTAAGTTTATAAAGGGTAGTCATTGAAAGACTGAAGCTTGATACATATTTTCTATATAATATATCGTAAGTTTATAAGGGGTGGTTATTGAAAGACTGAAGTTTAATATATACTCTTTATATAATTATCGTAAGTTTACAAAAATAGAAATTCAGGGTGGTTACTGAAAGACTGAAATTTAATGTATACTTTCTGTATAATATATCGTAAGTTTATAAAGGGTGGTCATTGAAAGACTGAAGTTTAATACATACTCTTTATATAATTATCGTAAGTTTACAAAAATACAAATTCAGAATGGTTACTGAAAGACTGAAATTTAATATATACTTTCTGTATAATATATCGTAAGTTTATAAAGAGTGGTCATTGAAAGACTGAAGCTTAATACATACTTTCTATATAATATATCGTAAGTTTATAAAGGGTGGTCATTGAAAGACTGAAGTTTAATACATACTTTTTATATAATTATCGTAAGTTTACAAAAATACAAATTCAGAATGGTTACTGAAAGACTGAAGTTTAATACATACTTTCTGTATAATATATCGTAAGTTTATAAAGAGTGGTCATTGAAAGACTGAAGCTTAATACATACTTTTTATATAATATATCGTAAGTTTATAAGGGGTGGTCACTGAAAGACTGAATGTAAAACAAAAATAACTTTTACAAACACATGTTTTTCTTAATTTTTTATTATTTTATTTGGAAATATAATTAATGGATTTTTTTCAGTATTATGTATGAAAAACAACATCGAATGACCACCATTTTCCTGCTCGCAAATACGGGCTCTTTTCAAACCCTTCAGTTTTTCAGTGGACCCCTTATATATCGTGTATTATCACATTAGTAGTCCTTAGGCACGGATTAGCCACGTGTATTATGTCGAATGTGTTACCGAACAGAGAGTTTCTCAGAAACATAAAAACGAAAATGTAAATATTGTACAGTAGAAAGAACGCGTAGATCACAACATCGGTATCTTTAGGCACGGACTAGCCACGTAACCACGTCGAATGTTTTTACCGAGATAGGAAGTTTCTAGAAATACAAAAAAAATGTTACCTGCGGTTACGAAACGAACAAGTCGAATATTTGTGCTCCGCAGTCGTACAGAAGCTATCGGAAGAGTAACTTTTCAATTCGCGTGAAATACGGTTAAGTGAATAATAAATCTGAAATACGCTGAAATACGCGTGATATTGAAATTAAACGAGGGACATTGTTCTGTAAAAGAAATGGCCAAAACAGTTTAATAGTTTAACAGAGGACAAAGGACAAAGGACGGTGAATTTGCTAAAAGATCCCGGTGATTACGGACAAAGAAAATGTTGTGGACGATCGTAGTGTCTAGCTGCTCTCAGGATGAACGTGCTTCTCTGCAAATTAGAAACGGCCCAGCTTACGATCCTGCTTCGATCAAAGGTATTTGTTGCTCGTTTTCGTCGTTTCAGACGTTCATAATTTTTTATCTTTAAAAAAACGTCGGTTTATCGTAATTCTAACGTTCTTCGCAAGAACGAAAGATCTAGAGCACGTTCAGGTTTCGACGGAGATAACTTCCTTGAGCAAATGCTCGAGTACCGAAATTGTGTTTCATCCATCTAGGAATTAAGCTTTGAATTATAATATGTAGTATCTCTCCATTTTCTTTCGAAAACGAAATCCTTCAGTCTTTTTTTTTTTCAACTAATTTTCGCACGCGGAATTACTCTGCAACGATTTGCAGTAACCCCCCTGCGGGAAACACTCGAGGCGTAGTGTTCGAGTTCGCACCCCCGACTTTTTCTCGCAGTTCTCGCTAGCGCGTTCGCCTTGGTTTTCGTATATATCTGAAGAGTATCGCGTGCAATAAATCGCCGATAAATCAGCGACGTTTCCCCCGTGAGTCTGCTCGTCGCGCATGGTTAGTCAGAGGAAGCAATTATCCGTTCATTCCGGCCAATGGGGTAAAAAAAGGCTGAAATATTGGCAAGCGGTATCTCAACAAATTAGCTGGATGAAATGCAGATGGAACACAAAGTGGAGGGCGAAGACAGGGGCAGAGAAAAAGAAGAGAGCGAGAAAGAGAGAAACGCGGGGAGAGCAGATAGAACGAGAGAGAGAGAGAGAGAGAGAGAGAGAGAGAGGAGGGTGAAACGAAAGTAAAGTCGTTTAGACTCATTGAACTGGAAGTAACCGACAGAGAGTGGCTTCCGCGCCTGCCGCTGCTAATCTTATGCAATTACTTTACAATTCACTCCGCCGCTTGGCACTCACTGCCGATAGAACAATCTCTGAAATCGAGTTACCCCTCGAAACTTCCCAGGCGGCGCGCGACTTCTCTTTTTTTCTCCCGTTCTCTCTTTCTTCTCTCTTCTCTCGTTTTTTTTCCAGGTAACGCCCGGCGAGCATCGATGATACATCTCGTTTCAAACACGCCCTTCTCGTGTCTTCCCTTCGCCGCGATTTTCTTTCCTTTCTTTCTTTTTCTTTTTTTTTCTTCTTCCTTTCTTTCTCCGCGTTTGAACGATTTATCGAGTGAAACGGCGGAGAAAGTCAAAGGGCGTTTTTTTTTAGAACGAAATTCGCGTAACATTCTCGCGTATTTGTAGCAAACAGTGTTTGAGTTTCTGTGCTACGTATCGCATAAATTACCCGTCAGAGTTCAATCTCTGTCGATTGCTAAATTTCGCTGTCGAATACTTGAAACAGCAGGATCGAAGGAAGAAAGAGAAAAGAAGAAGAGAGGAAAGAACGAGAGGGAGATCGGTACATCGATATCTTGGCGCGGCTCGATGCTCTCGTACCCCTATGCAATCTTAGTTATTGAAAAACTACAAGACCTTTCCTAAACAATGGCCGTCCCATGGGGGAAACGGGAAAGGCAGCGCCATTTCATTAAGGAACGCTCCCGGTGCTCGGCCGCCGCGATTCAATTCGCATAGAACGAAGATCGAAATACTTTTGTAGGCGATCGAACTCGAAAACTTCTTCGCCCTGCCGCGTCTGACGTCCTCGCCTCGCCTCGTCTCGTCTCGTCTCGTCTCGTCTCGTCTCGTCTCGTTCGCAGCCTCGCGAGCATTCCCAGAAATTAATTTTTCCCCGTGCCCCGTGTTTTACATCCCCCCTCGCTTCCCTCTATCCACTTAGTCTGATTTTTTCTCCTTCTTTCTCTCCCTCCCTTTTCCCCCTTCTCTTCCCTTCTTCGCCGGCCGGCTCTTTGTCGACTGCTAACGTACGACTGTCGTCGACAGCGACGCAAGCAGAGCGCCGAGATAAAAATCGTTCATTACGTCGTAGATACAGAGGCCTCGGAGGGCCGTGCCGTTCTTATCGTGCGTCGCGATCTTTCGATCAGATGGACGGCGAACCACTTGAAAATCCACTTGACGAGAGACCGGGCCAGGGAATTCTGCTACCTTTCACCGTCAGCTGGGGGGAGGGAGAGGGGGAGGGGGGGCAATCCTGCCCGCCAGCAACCACCGAGCGAATTAATCAGGCTCCGCTGCATCGCTACTCGATTTCGAGCAGCGCCATTGCAGCCGGTCCATTACCATAATTGCCGTGCAACCTTTCGTCCTTTTAAAATATTTCGCAATCACGAAACTTCCAACGAATCCGGCCAACTCTCCGGACGTGGGGTGTGCAGCAGCGCATCCACCGATCGACGAACAACCGAGCAACGCTCTGTTCCAATAGCCGTTGGGACGCGTTTGTCGTGGATGGAAGAAGGAGACAAAGCGGCGTGGTTATTGTTGAATATCGAGAATATCAATACCAGTCCAACAAATTTCTTAATATCTATGCAGTTATATTGATCAATCGACAGCTTCAGTTTTTCACAGCAATATTGTGAAATCAGTCGATCGCTCGGTGTGAAATTGCAGAGTTTTACATTTCAAGCCTCGATTTGTATCACTACAAACTAAGAGCCATTAATTAGTTGCGTATTATTTCATTTCACTAGCAGCTTCTGTCAGTATTTTTGAAACTCAAAGTCAAACTAACCGCGGTAGTTTAAAATTGAAAGTGAAAGTTAAAATTTAACATTATCAATTGAAGCATCAAAATTGAAATTTTAGCGATCGTC
This sequence comes from Melipona bicolor, assembly GCA_030673865.1. NCBI lineage: Eukaryota > Metazoa > Arthropoda > Insecta > Hymenoptera > Apidae > Melipona > Melipona bicolor. The sequence goes on along the minus strand of JAHYIQ010000023.1, from coordinate 2,870,341 downwards.
TGAAGTTCAAGCACCTGTAAATATTAAATATTGTTTTCGATAAACTATTGAAACAATTCCATTATACAATCCACGATAATTTGTCATAAAACGCTACGAACGATCGCTGTTTACAAACTGTTCAAATTAGATATAATTCAAAAGGATAGAATCTTTTTCTCCCTCGCGTTAATTCGCCGACGAGTGTTGCCTTCGTTTTCATAGCCTCAACCCCATTATCGAGCGCTACTCTCGGTCCATTTTCGTCTCACGAAGGTGACAGTGAACGAGGAGCAGGAGCGCGAGACGGAAGAAATTCGCGCGATTGAAACCCAGCGCTCGTGCCCGATTCCATGGGACGTGTACGAGTGGAAATTCGCCGACTGCGAAATGGATTTGCGACAAGGTGACGCTGGGAACGGGCCGGGAATTCTGATAAGGAGAGTTCTTTCTACCTCTTCTCTAGGGGAGAAAGACAGGGGAACCGAGAGAGTAGAAAAGAGACTCGACGCGGACAATGTCCGAGTAATGGTCGCCTCGGGCTACTTTTATATCCTGCGAGACCCGTTGAAAGCTAATGTCCGTGATAACGGCTCACCCCTCCCCCCCCCCTCTCTTCCCCCCTTCCTCTTGCACTGACCGGCCTGTCATCCTTTTTCGAGCTTCTTCCTTCGTCGTCGCGAGAAAAAGGTGGCTGGAATTTAAAGGACACTCTGTGCGTTCAGCGGATGCACTTCCGCAGGAAGAATTCTGGGCGTCGAGTAGAGGGATGCAAAGCTAGAGGGTTGGAACTAGCGGGACGCGGGGAGGGTGGTGCGCCCGTTCCATTCGTCGGACGATACAATTAGCAGTCACGGAAATCTGCACGCTGCGACTGGTGAAAATATTCGATAACACTTGCTGCACTTTTTAAATTTTATTAACGCTGCAACGAGAGATAAATTGAAATTTTAGTTTTGAAAGTGCGTGTCTGTCCGAACGTAGAAAAGTGTAGGTATATCAGTATACGATAAATGCAAAACTAAAATTTTCAAATTACACATCGTTGGTGCACAAACGTAATTTATTATTAATTAAGTTGGAATTAATCGGCGAATCGAGTTCGCGTTATTAGGAACAATATTGGTAGAAAAATTGCCAGATTTGCGAACGGTGTGAACGCGACGTTACGAACGCGATCACCGACAAAGAGGAATTGACACACTCGCGAGCACGTAGCCGCGAAACGGAACGATACCGTGGAAGCAACAAACTCGAGTAAGGAAGCGAGGAGACAGGTGTCGGGCAGGAGGATGCCTTTTATACTTGGCTATCTCGCCAAAAAAGACAGATACCCAATACGCGCGATTTTTCCTCTCGCCGTATCAGGAAACGAGCGTCCGCCCCCCTGGCCAGCGTGAAGCTTCGCCCTTCTGAAAGAAAGCACCCGACTTTCATGCTCTTTTTTTCCGTTTCCCTCGGAGCACCGACGTTTCCCGGCTAGAATCACGCGAACGAATTCAACCATCCCGGCGATTTCCAAAACGTTCGTACAATGGAAAGCGCGGCGGTGAAAGGGGTACGAAGGGGGTAAGAAGTCCGGACGATCCGAGGGGAGAAGCTACGAAGGGAGAAGGTTTATTCGCGGACAATATGTTTCTTCGTGCTTGCAACGAGAGAAGAGCACCGGCTCTAGGGTCGTCGCCGCTTTTGGGGTGGCTTGGCACAGCGCTTGTAACTCGGTTAAACTGGCACGGATATTTCATTAGCCGTCCCCCGAATAGAGAGAGAGAGAGAGAGAGAGAGTACGACCCCACGTACGACCCCAGAAGCCCCGTACACGGAGACAGGCCGAAGGGCTGCGCGTCCTCTGATCCTCGAAAGGCATCGTCGTCGTTTCGCTGTTCCGAGGCTCGTCGCATTAAGTCGAGTGCCGCCGCCAACCCCACTTTCCGCTAAATTGTTGACACGACAAATATATCGCTGCTCGTTGTCTCTACCCCGGCCCCGGTGACTCGTTCCTCCGTCTCTCGAGGGTGTGTTTCGAAAATTCAACCGACCCCACCGAGAGACGGGGGCAGACGTTACTTTTCGAGACCCTGTTGTGATTTCACCGACTCCTTTTAACCCATTTGCGTCGCGCAGCGGAACAAGCGCAGGAATTTTACGTTTAACGCGCGTGGTGCTGGCTATCTCGTAGATCTTGAAGTTTCTAATTCGCGTAACGATCTTTGAACGTCACAGTTTTTAATTTTTTTCCTTTTTTCTCTCTTTTCGCGTTCGCGTCGACAGCGTATCCATCTTATCAAATTTTATTAGTATTATCTTGTAGTGGCGAAAAAAATCGGACGGGGATTAAAAAGTACTTCGTCACCGGTATCTAGCGGGCTATCGATGCCTGTCGGACACTAATTCTAGGGTAGACTGTGTACAGTTGAGCTGCTGATATGTACATACGCTAAGTCGATCCTTCTCGCATGATGGATCGAGCTAATGTAGCGTATTACGCGTTTACGCAACACGCAGACAGAATCGGTTCGTCGTTGATCCTAAGCTCGTGGCGCAGGGTAAGGGCGACCGTGGGAGAACACGCAACGGGTGCTTCACCGAAGCACGCAGGTACATCTACAACAGGGGCTCGCTCCGACGAGGTCCCGGCGAGCGCTTTAATTCCTCGCAGACTTCTCCTTTGCCTCAGTCTCATTTTTTTTTTCAAACTGCTCTAACGTGAGTCTACAAGCTGCTCGCGAGTTGAAGTATCGAGTGCGGAAGTGCGTGAAACTCGCGAATAATCGCGCGAAATTAGAAGATCTCTGGAAATCAGAATTTGGGAAACTTTTTTAATTTCGAATTCTTAGAATTTTTGATTTTCCGAAATTTAGAAAATTCTTGAGAAACCTGTTCGTATTCCAATTTGAAATTCCTAGAATTTTTCATTCCCTTGGCGAGCAATCAATTCCGATGAAATCGCGAGTCGGAGCAAACGCGAGGATAAACTCAGCGTACGGAAATATCGAGTAATCTGGACGAAATCATTTATTCGATGAACGTCGCGAGGGGACGAGCGTTCGCGTGGCACGGTTTTGTTTAGGATTCAGCTAGTTAGAGATATAGAAAGTCGCGAGAATTCGGCCGTTTATCATCGTCAGCGGCACTCGCACTGCGCTGCGCGGTGCGCGCGCGCGCGCGCGTGCGAGTATTACATATTTACTGGGTACACGGTCGCTTATTAAAGCTGGCTAATACACCCCCGCGCGGCAAGTGGAGTGTATTAAATTTAAATAAAAATACCGGCAGCCGTGTTCACAAGCCGAGTCTATAAATCAGAGGGACAGCCAGCCGACCGACCAGCTCCGGAGAATAATACCCCATATTTATGTTCTTCTCCGTAAAAATCCCGTCCACCTACCCCGTTCCGTTTCCCTCATCCCTCTCGCGCGCCGTACGGTTTCGCCCATCCACGCGCGAACCCGCCTCATATCGCTCTCGTTTTTTCCTAGTCGGCGAGCATCGCTGGCAAAACTTGCCTTTACTCTCGTTTAAACGGTCTACCTTCCCTCTCCCACCCCCCTCCCTTTTTTCCCCTCTTTCATCCACGAAATATACGTTGTTACATGGATAAGTCGCGGTTGATTTTTCGTAACATGAAACGTTGATTTTTGACAATCGTAAAAATTTCATCGGAGTATCTACGCGTTCTTTGTCAGTGTCGGATTTTGCAAGGTTTTTGTAACTAACTATGGACAAGCGTGAGGAAATATTTGACTAAAAGCTGAAAATAATTTCGAGCAAGTCTATTTTACTCCGTGCTGTTCTGCTTTTAATCTACTCGATGCTAGTTTATTTTATGCTATTCTACTTATTCTACTTCGAGTTACACCAGATTCGCTACTCATTTTTTTCTTCGACATCTAAGTAACTCAGAGTCGCAAATTAGCTTGGATCCGTGAATGCAATTATCGGAGGAAAATTTTGTTAGAACGGAAATGGTGGGCAATAGAAACGACGTAAAGGACGGCTGATGACGTTAAATATTCCGCTCGCGCAATTTACACGGGCATTTCGCAGGATGCACCTACGCCGATATGGACGTGCCTTAATCTATGCATGAGCGGTCAGTAGGGTGTGGCAGCAGGTTGGATTATGTGACCGGGAGCAGTAATGAGGACAGCGACAGGATAAATCACTCGTTTCTCTCGCGGCAAGGATGGTCGTAATCTCGGCCGATCCTGTTCCTGGCCAGTTCTTGTATAGACGTCCACCTTCCACGACGTGCGGGGACGACACTGTGAATTCATTTTCCTCGGCGTCTTCCTTCCTCCCTCGTTCGCGAGGAATTTCTCCCTTCGCGTCTGAATCTTTCTCTTTCTTTCATTTCCTAGTCTCTTTCCGAGTCGTTACTTCATTGCCTTGAGAGAGTATCGGATGAAAGAGAGTCGGTGGATCTTTCAATTAACGCGATTCATTACGAATCTGATTTTTATTAATTACGATATTATAAAAAACTGCACGATTTGTACTTCAGTGCGATTCGTCTCACTGAAAAGCCCAGAAGCAATTGTTCCGACTAGGAAATGAAGACGACTTTTTTTTACCATAAAATTTTATTGACACGCAAACATTCGAATCGATACAAAAGAAATTATAGGCGCGATCGCTCAGTGCAAGACAACGCCACTCCTACTCGAGGTTTATCCCACGCCCTCTCACGAATCAACCAATCGCTAATTTTCGTTGCATCAGCGTTGCATCTGAAGAGGCCCGATTTTCTGGGTTATCCCTGCTAAAAATCATACACATTGCAAAATTTTATACTTACGGAACCCTCTTCCATATTTCGGTGTCCAAAAGTAGACTCGACGATCGATTCAAAGTTCAACATTATTATTTAATTTCGCAACTTGCAACTTCTTCGCATCTTTGTGTCGTATCATCATCTTCCAAATTCGAACGAGAAGAAGATTTAAAAAGAAAGATTCGCGCTTTCCTCGTTATCTGGCGGCCAGAGCAATGAAATTTTATCGCCCGATGCGTGCCACGTCCGAGCTGCCGCAACAGACATCTATAAATATGAGGATTATGTAAAGGTGATGCTGCCCCCGGTTCCCTCTGGACGTACACACGTTTCTCCAGGAACATCCTGACGGAGTACGTGCGTGGGCACGCACTGCGTCCTCGCTGTGTCTCTCGCTGGTGTATACCCCCGTGGTGTATAACCCGACTAATCCCATTAACACGTGCCGCCATTGTGTCACCGAGCCACGGCTCCTTGGATTGAAATATTTTGATCCTGCGAGACGCCAGCCCGTGGAAGCGGCTATTATCGGAAGACAGGCTGAATACGAACGTGATTGCCAGACAAAACCGAATACGCTTTCGCGCTCTTGTCCCCCCTCCCCCCCCCACTCCTCTTGCTCGAGTACACGATCGAAAACAATGAAAAAATTCGAGGCGACACCGGCCACTCTCTAATGACGTTCAACGCGCGTACAACGGGTCGGTTGCATCGATTTCCAGTTGAAATAAAAAAAAATCAACGACCCGATAACAAGGTTTTCGAGGCACGGAAGACAGGATGGGCGAAGTTAAGCGCCGGGGTAACGTCTTTCCGCGTCATTTCCAGGTCTCCTTACGGGGCCGTTAACGGCATATTTTTGCCGGCCGTAACTCGACTTTATTGGACAATTAACGTTTCCACCGGGTCTCTCCCCCGTGGCGAGAGTCCCTTTCTGTTACCCGGTGTAGAGAGACGGTGTCTCTCTCGTTTCCAATCTCCTCTCTCTTCGTTAGGTCTCTCCTCCGTCTCTCTTCGTCCCTGCCATTTTTCCTGTTTCTGTCTCTGTGGCCGTGTCTCAGATAAGACTTTTTTTCCCTCTTTTTTTCTTTTTCCTTTTTTTTCTCTCTCTTTTTTTTTTTTTTTAAATCTGGCGACACGGCGAGCACGATGCCGGGGGCTGGCGCTGCCGGTGGAATGAGATATTTCGGAATAATGAGCGTGGATGGGCGTGCCACCGGATAAACTGTATTTATGAGGCTTGCCTACCTCGCCGCGCTTTCTTCGTATTAAAATCCTTCCCCCGATCTACGCAATAGGAGCCAGACCAGACCAGACCAGACCACCATCTACCGGGTGGTGCGTTTCGCTGGAAATTAGCGCCGTAAGGAAAAGCTCCGAACAAGCGCTCTTGGCGTTTTAGCGACAATGATTCGACATTAACGAGCGTGACAAGCATCTACAACTTTTCAACATTCAGTCCAAGAAAAATGCTAAATTCTATAGTACACACGGAACATTTGAAACATTTTCTATTCTAGATAAAAAAGTGTTCTTAAATTTTTAAAATTATTTCACACACTTGAAGCGTTCGGGCTTCTAGGTTATCAGTCTTCTATTAAACTTCCTAATTTCGTGGAATTTTCAATTCACCTAAGTGCCTTCGTCAATTGGTCCTAATGAAATCAGCAGACACGGGAACAATCAGCGAATTACGCAATGCCCCACGGTTTAATCTCTCTCTCTCTCTCTCTCTCTCTCTCTCTCTTTAGTCGTTGCACAGTTTAAATGCTCGTAAAATGCCTGACCGCATTATTGCGCGCAATCATTACTCTTAACCGGTCCCTCGGTTCAATCGTCTCATCGAACTTTGACCCGTTGTACCACTCGAATCTTCCTCTTCCAACCACTATTTAATTCTCCGTACAATTAGCACGTTTCGCTGCTCTCTGTCTCTCTCTCTCTCTCTCTTTTTTTTCTTTCCACAATTCTGTTCCTGATGGAGATGTCGAAGAGGGAAAACGACGTAGCCGCAGTCGCGGCGTCGGGGGAAAAAAGCCGCTTTGCGATTTATTAGAAAGCAGCGAGTCGAACCGAGGGGGAGGGGGGGAGAAAGACGGAGAACGATCCCGTTAAGCGGACCCGGGCACCGGTTCTGCTCGACACGGTGTTGCAGAACGCGCGACCGGGCTGATTGTCGCTAACAATCGTAGTTTGTTATTTGGTCCAATTAAAACATCCTCTCTCTCTCTTTTCTCTCTTTTCTCTCTTCTTCCGCGGACTCTTTGCCTCTCTGTCGCGTTGCTTTTTTTTTCGTCGAACGCGACAAGCGCACGAACACGGGTCCGAACGCGGGCTAGAAACGTTTCATTGACATTGTGCGGGAGCGTGTATAAATTTTGCGTGCCCCTTTGTTCCCGAGGTTTCCTTCTCTCCTTCTTCCCTGCAGTCTCCTCTCTCTCCGCGTTTCTGTTCACCTTCCATCGAGGCTCCTTTCTGCGCCGTTCGTTGTTCTCCTTTGTTAATTAACGTTCGCAGACCGACTTAAATTTTCGCCGCCTTTCTTCCGCCTGCCGCTGTGTGGATTAACCGACTCGACCGGTGATTTCCCGAAGAACCACAAATCGGCAGGAATGTCTTTCTCTTCGTTAAATAATTTCCATTTCGACGCGAGATTGAATTTCTTCTTCTTCTAGTTTTAAAATCGAAGCCTGTTCTCTCCTTTGATCTTTCAATCGAGAGCAAGTTCGAAGAAAATCTGTCCCCTTTTTTCCTCGCGCGTAGAGGAGTCTTTTCTTTTGTTCTCTCAACAGTTAATAATCTCGATCGGAGTTAGCCGAGATCATCCGATTGAAAACGTCGGTCCCTCGCCGATTTCTACCGATTTAACTCGCAGCCGAGGGATCGAGAAGAGTTCCAACCCGCTCGCGTTATTTGTACATAAACGGCGGCTTGGATTTCCATGTGTGTTTTTCTTTCATCGGCGGAGTTACTTCAACCGAAGGAATTTAATGCATTTTCCTTGTATGGCCATTCGACGGGTGTTCCTGTATCAGGACCGCCATTTTGGGTTCTCTGTCACCGAGAAGTACTACACCCTTTCGTCGGCCTTAAGAAGCCCTCGAGTTCCGTCGGGCCACTCGAAACTATTTTCGTATCGCGATGAAAAGAAATCGATAAAGCTGGCGAAGGGCAACTCGAGTGAATAGACAAGAAGGGTGCTTCTATGGGCGAACATGATTTTTTTTCTCTCTTTTTCTTTTTCTCTTTTTTTTTTCTCTCCAGAAAACTTCCGCCGAGTAGTCACGCTCCCATTCGTCATCTCCATCGCGGCCCACCCTCGAGAAACATCCTCCATCGATTATTTCTCGATTCTTGCCGAATACGTTCCAGTTTCCTCTCTCTCTCTCTCTCTCTCTCTCTCTCTCTCTCTCCCTTTTTCTCTTTCGATATCGATTCATCTTCGGACGAATCGGGGAAAACTCCCAAAGTCGCTGTTCCCGAAGAATCCACGCGCGTATCTGTGGGACGCTCGACGACTTTCGAAATCAGGCCAAAGTGGAATCGGACGAATTCAATCCCTTCGCGAGGGGTGACATGTCGCGAGATCTTTCTTTCATTACTTTACTGTTTGTGCGATTCTTTTACCTGAGCAAGAGTCTGTTAATTTGTCCGCAGTTTCCCAACTTTGCAACTTCGTTTCCCTTTCAACGTGCGGAACTTTTTAATTCGCGGTGAAGTGAGACATTCGATGGTTTACGATAATCGGAGGAAAGTGGATCTGTTCTGAACGGGAGGAACAGGACCGATCGATCTAACGAGCCGAGAAACCGTGCGAATCGGTACAGGCGGCGTTTAAACCCGCCCTTTTGATTTTGTACACAGTGGCCCACCCTTTCTAGAGCGGCGACACGTGCCGTGTCGCGTCGCGTTTTAAAAGTGCTGTCCTCGATGACGTAGAAGATGGCAGCGAGGACTTTTAGCAGGCCAAACATTGCGTGCCTCGTGTTACCGTGCGCGTTTTCGTGCCACAAATGCCTCGGCATGCGGGCTCGAGTACATATTGCTTTTTATCCAAACATTTCGTATTTGCACGAGGGATGGGGGAGGCTCGGAAGGGATGAGGGTAATCTTTGCGGCGTGTAAAGTTTTCACTCGTTCGTAACTGCGAGAGCAAACGCGACGGTAAAATTATTTATCTGCTTGTTAATATCGGTATTCTCCAGTCGGTTTGCTAGACAATGGTCACCGGCGGTCGTAAATATTTCGCAATAACCAAGGCGCGATGAATGCAGTGTCGTCGGCAATAAATAACACGATGAAACGAAAAATTTACAACGTTTCGTTTCGTTGTTACGGATAAAATGCACGGATTTCTTCGACTTTTGACGTAAGAACGACGGAATATAGATAGAAGCTCGTCTCGCGGCTGATGCAAATAATTCTCCCGCACGTATCGTACGTATTTTGCGTTATTTCTTAAACTCGCGCAAAATTATCGAAACGATAAATCAAGAAACAGGCCGCATTGAATTTCAAGGTGCACGAAGGGGAACGAAGGTGTCCGGTGAATAACGACGTGTCCGAGCATTGGCGAGCAGCATCCGAATATAAATGGGTACCGGGGGGGTCGGTAGCTTCGCGAGAGCGAAGCCAGGAATTTTTTTTTTCTTTTCCACGGCGGTGCCGCCACAGGAATTATTCCCTCTCGATTTCCTCCCTTAATTTTCCCCCGGAGCGAGCAAAGAGAGCACGACCGCGATGCCGACCACATATTTAATACGACGGTCGACACGAGGGGGGCGTGTGTACATCTGTCAATGCGCCGTTCTGGACCTTGCAATTTAAAGGGGGCGAGGGGGGGCGGAGGTCGGGGGTGGATGTCGAGGGGGCGTCGAGGCGAGCTTGAAGGCTTGCTTGAGTTATTGGAGGTTGTCAGTGCTGGCTTCTGGTGCCAGGAACACGTGCTCCGATTTCGCGGTAAATCGTCGCCTCAACCACTGCTAACCACCCCACCCTCCTTCGATCGCCTCGATCGACCCCTGTTGCCTCGCAACTACCCGGCCTCGATTCTTCCGACGACGACAAGCCGAGGTGACGGAAAAAAAAAGGGAAAGAGAAAGGAAAAAAATTGAAAGGAAGAAATATATATATATATATTTCTCGCCACTTGCGCGCGAGAAATAATAGAGGCGAGCGAGAGGCGTGGGATTAGAGAAACGCGTTGCTGACCGGCCAAGAACACCCCCGTTCCGTGGATAAATTATATAACGCGGGGAAAGAATTCCGCTTTCAGATACGTTTTTCAAAGTACCCCGGTTCCTTCTTCCGTAGAGGAAAATTACCGATCTCGATTCTCGGTCACTTTAATTTGAATAATCCGACTAACTTTGCTTCGGAGCGTCTCGCCTCTAGCGTCGAGTCTTCTTTATTTTAAATTTCTTTCTTCCTTCTCTCCGTGAGAAATTTTTTGCTCCGAAATTCAAAAATTTTCTTCACTTCCCATGCAAATATAACTTAGTTAAAAATCAAGGAATGGGACTGAAAGATTTTCACCGCGCAAGCAGAGAAAGTAAGAGAGAGAGAAAGAGAGAGAGAGCGCGCCAAGTCCCACTCTCCAAGTCCGATCCCCTCAAAGTTTAAAATTGGGCGAGTTGATCAATCGGCGGCTCAGGTGAGTTGTCATAAGAGGAAGCCGACCGCCTTTAATTGCACAGCCCGCGAAGGCTGTCGGGGTGCAATCAATTATCCGGCGGCATAACCGACGACTAATCTGCCTAATCCTAGCCGCAGAGGGCAGTCAGCGAGGCGCATCGTAATCGCTGCTCGTCGATCGCAATTACCGGGTTGCGGTTAATAAGGAGATCACCGAGGGCTGGTTTCCAGGCCGTAGGGGCGGTCGCTGACGGTAACCGAGGTGGGAGGGGGAGGGGGGTGGTTGCGAGGGGGATATATAGAGCGTAGACAAGCAAGCGAAAGCACGGGAAGCTCAGGGTTGGACCAGGCCGAGACTCGGCCCGGCGAGCACATTCACTCGGTCCTGGTAATCGGCTTACCGATTGCCAATCATCAGTCAAAGAGCCGACCGACGACGACGACGACGACGACGACGACGACGACGACGATGATGGCAACCAGCCCCGAACTTCCTTTGGATCTTCGTTCTTCTTTCTTTCTCCCTGCTTTCCGCCACCGCCACGATTTTCTACTCTCCCTCGTTCTCTCTAATTCTACCGAGGAGGGGTTTCCTTTTTTTCTCTCCTCTCTTTCCGCTCCTTTTATCCGGCGCGCGTCGTCGAGCGTCGCAGGTTTCCAAAAGGGGGGAGAGCGGCTCTAGGGCTTCCTCGAGCTTGATCACTCGGTGAAGCTCGATTCGATCAATTAATTTTTTGGGAAAGATCACCGAGTCTGATTTTGAGACCGATGGATCGTCTGATGATCGACGGTGACTTGGCGAAATTGATCGAATATCTTTTAAATTTTTGAATTTATTCGCCAATGATATTTTATATCTCCTAAATGGAAAGATGAAACTGTACTTTGTATAATTGCTCTACTAAGTATTATTACTCGTATTATATACATATTTTCAGTACCATCGAAAATAAGACTGGAACAAAAGAATCTCAATATTCTTGCACCTTAACGATAAATCCCTATTTCGATACGTAATGAGAGCTAATAAACCGAAAGATTCTTCTGTCGATCGAACCATTATTCGACCAGCAATTGACCGGCAAGATATCGAGCAAGCTTCACCAGCCTGGTGTTCGTCGTTGGCTCGACTATCAGCAATTAGGAGCGTCGACGATCGTACGATGTTACCTGCGCCGCTTCTCGAGGATCCGTGGCAGAGTGTGACGCGCCGTGTGCAATCACCGGCGTATGCCAGAGTGGTTCTAATTAATTAATACCCCGGCTGGCAGGGACTAGGCGTAGGCCAGGACTCTCTGCCAGCCACTAATTAGTGGCACCGCGGCGTAATTAGTGTTTACACGTCATTATCGACGATCGAATTTACCGGAATCAATTATAAAATATGTCGGCCACTCGTTGGCTCTCGAGAGCTAGCTCTCTCTCTCTCTCTCTCTCTTTCTCTCTCTCTGTAGATACACATAACCAGCTCTCTCTCGGACTTGTGTAAGAATAATCCGGTCGACCGTGCGCGCTGGTTGCCTGCAACCTGGCTGCCGTGACACTCTCGACATCTTTCCACGCGCGACAACGTGTCGAGCTTCTCCCTTTTCTCTTTTTTCCCTCGCCATGGCGCCGAAAGCTGGCTCAGCTTGACCCGCATCGCCGAGCCGACAGTTTCCGAGCTCGAACCGAATGAAATTCAAAATAGCTGTGTGTTAATCACCAGATTTGAAAGTGCAAAAACGCGATCCCACGTTCGAGGTACAATGCTTAGTACAAATTTGCCATGTAATTAAAACTCCATTTGTATGAATTTTTCGCGAAGACGCAATTAATTTTGCTCGATTGGAATTCACGTAACAAAGGATCGCGTATAATCGGGTACTACTTGGAATTCGGTCGAAATAAATGAAGCTCGTACAAACGAGATTCTACCGTATCGTTTTCACCAATTAGAATCGGGCGAGTCTCGGTGCCTCTTCCACCGAAACATCAAAGGATCTTTCCACCTTTGTCCCGTCAGAGGTTTCTAATGCTCGACCTGTACAACACCGAGCGACTAATCAGCGAGTTTAAGCGAGATTTACCCCGTTGCTCGCTTTTGTCCTGCCAAAGACAATCGACAATCCATCTCCCGCCTCCTCCACCTCCTGTCCCGCCACGGTTGCGAGCAGTTGAATTCTTAACATTCGACGAGACACCGAGGAGGTAAACACAAGGTGAATCCGACTTGGCGAGGAACAGTCGGACAATGGATACGTTTAAACGAACCTGAGGAAAATCCGACGGGGAGGGAGGGTGTTTGGAAAGTTTACCGAACAATTATCGTCATCCAATTAAAATCGTTCCCGTTTGTACGACACAGAGGGTTGGTTGGCTTCCGCTGGAACGCAGGAAGGAACCCGTCAGGTTTTCGCAATCTCTATGTATTTTCTTTTTTTTTTTTTGCTCCTCTCCCGTTCGTTGTCCCGTTTGTTTTCTCGTTCCTTTTCGAGAAATCAGCGATTTTCGCCGGGTTTACGCTGTTTATTCGATTTTTCCTTTTTTTTCTCCCCCCCCGCCTGATCCGACACGCGTTTGTCTCTGCAAGAACCTGCCGATGAAATCCACCCTGTTTGTCTCACTCTCTCTCTCTCTCTGTCTCTTTCGCTCAACCCTGTGCACTAGTGTCAGAGACCGTGAGGAGGCGGAGGAGGAGTGGAGTGCAGGGTAAACACTTGTAGATTTGGCGCACGTTGCCAACGAATGGCCAAATAATTGGTGAGTTTCGCGAATCGAGTCGGGTAGCTCCGGCTTTTCTCTCTGTTGCTCTTCTTTCGACTCGGGTGTGTGTCTGCTACTACCCGGTTCTGCCTCTGGCTCCGACTGTAACACCGTTGCACGTCGTACGACTGAATGTTGGCATGATTGGCGCCTCGTGCGACAGCCTGGACGCGACCGGAATTCCTGATTATTCCTGGCTGCCGCCACCGACACACCGCCAACCCCCGGGTTCGGAGGGGGGCGCGAAGGGGGCAGGAGGGAAGAGGAGGCAGGAGGGAGGGTGGCTGATTATTATTTTAGAACGTACGACGGGGTTTTATGCTCCGTTACAATCCGTCATCTCGACGTTATCGATACTGGCTGGTCGCCGGTGTTACGGTTCGTCGACACCGTGAATCGAAATTGTTTCGCTGCAACCCTTTTCACGTCCCCTTTTTCTCTCTCTCTCTCTCTCTCTCTCGTTTCTTTTTTTTTCTTTTTTTTTTAGAGAGAAGAGACGGTTCCTTCTTTTTTCTCCTTTTCACGAAACGCGGTGTCTCTCTTGCTTCTCTTTGATTGCTATCTGACTGCATTGTCCTTGGGTTATTCAACCTTCTTTCTGCTTTTTGTCCTTTCAATTAAACCGAGGAGTGTGAGGAAATTGAGACAAAAAGATATTTGATATTTGATGATATTTAATATGTATTTATGATGTATATAATATAAATAACGCGAAAGAATCTTCCATCCAAATTTCACTTTTTATACATCCACGGTCCACAAGAATGTCATTTATTTCACCTCGCGTGAAATAAAAAAATAAAACGAAACTCGAAAAATGAGAAGCAGAATGAAAGTTAAAGCGAAACTTTTCCATCTTTCGACAACGCGGCGCTGGTCGACGCGAGGTGTTCTTCGCCGAATGAGATTTTCAAGGAAAGTCACTTCAAGGGATGACTTCTTGCGAAATGGATTCACGCGATCTCCCCAGTCGATTCCCCGTTACCGAGTCGGGGGTCACTTCTAGTGATAGCGTCACGAGGCCTATCAATAACCGGTCGGGATACTTTAAACTAAGTCTAAAACATCGTCCTCGAGGGGACGCTTTCTCGATCGGGCCTCTAAAGCGCGCGATAAAATCCGTCCGCGTCATTCTATCGAACTTTATGACCTGACGAACATCCTTTTAAATCGCTCGACGGAAGGGTCCTTTCGGCGAAACGAAGCTCGAACGAAGAGAGAACGAGGTGTGGTTCTCTCGTTGAAGAACAACGAAGCCTCGCTTTACTCGCGGTACTTGTCGTTTCTCTTGAAATTATTGTACTCGTAACTTTTAGTTTCCTCCTAAACGAGAAAGATTGACGGTAATTTAGAGAGGCTGTTCAGCGTACATTAAAAATTTGATTAAAAAATTTCATCGTATTTTGCAGCGCGCAGTTAACGTTATACATTGAAATTTAAAATACGCGAGTTTCTTAATCAGATTCTCTATAATTTCGTCGAACATTGAACCTTTGTTGAAACTTCATTTTAGCTTGTTACTCTGTGTGACAGGAAAACTGCATTAAAAGTTTGATGAAGAAATTCATGTAGGTATTCACGCAATGTAGAATAGTTAAAGTTCGAAACCTACATGCATTTCTTAATTAGATTTTCCGCAATTAACATCAAACGTTGAAGTTGTATTGAAAATGAAAAAGTTCCAAGTCTGTAAAGAAAAAGTACACGTAGGATCTTTCGATTTTTCCTCCTTTTTCATTTGATATAACACAATATAAAATAACAGCAATGATAATTCTCAGAACAATTACAAATTCAAACATTGTCTTCAAACATTCATACACACTCACTCGCTTTTCAATTAATGTATCACACGTTCCAAAAGAAAGATCCCTTTCCTCGAGATTTGGACATGCCAAATTTCTTACAGGATTGCGCCCCCTCAGTTCTCAATTTCGCAATTTGTCATCCACGAAAATTCTTTCTCATGTAATGCAACTATTATTTCACAAATATTGCCCTCTCCCCTCCAAAAAAGAGAGTGAAACAACGGATCAATCAACGAGTACAAGGCAATTATCACGCGTTACACAATAGTCCACGAAGAAAAGGACAGGGCACAAACCGTCCGCAAAGAAAATAAAAAACGGAAAATAAATCAGCGGCGAACGATGGCCGAGTTATTTCGACGCAAACGGGGAACAGACCGAACTCGCGTAGTCTGGCGTCAGTTCCGTTCTCACAATCGCGGTAACGAGGAGAAACGTGCGTGCCCCTTGACCCCTGCCACGCGTCACAAGACAGTTGTTGTCGCAGCAACTTTGGACAGGTCGACGGGAGCTTTTTTGTCCCGTAGAAAAGCGCGCGCGATTGTTCGTGTAAACGAGTCGTGCGGCGGCGATGTCGCGGTCGCCCGGAGACCGGCTGCGACCCCCCGAAGGGGGTTGCAGATACTCCAGGGGTGATTCTGAACGTGTAGCGTTACGCAACGTTTGCCCCCTTCTATCGCGGCAGCGAGGCAGCGAATGTTACGCCCCTCCAAAGTCCCAGTCGGCCATTGTCTTAATCGCTTTAGTAATTTCGTTGACGCGCGCGCGCAGATGGAAATTTTATTTCCGTTTTCGGGACTCTTGCTGCCTCTGTAAACCGATACTCCTGACAACGGGTACAATGGATCGTGCAACCCTTTGACCGTTCCGTTTACCGAGAACGAACCACCGATGTAATTTCGTTTGCGAACCGAAATTGGAATTTCATCGCGATTTATTTGAGTTTTACGAGTTTTACTCGTGTTTGCGAAGGGAACAGGGATATACGCACGCACGCGCGCGCGCGCGAAGCTAGGGAAATGTCAGAACACTGTCAAGGTAGTTGACACGCGGTACCCTCCCTTCAGGGACTATTATTTAGCCAGCATCCTGCCACAGGAGGGGCACGCTCTCTCCTTGGGGGTGTGTTTTGCTGCCTGATAGATGCCACACACTGCGAGACGGGGAGAACGGTTGCCACCGGGAGTCACGGATTCTCGTAAATATATGCGCGGTGTGTGATTGACGCGTATACGAGGCGGGCGTCGCCCCCTTTCGGCTCGTGGGGTTCACCAGAGCCCATTTCTCATGGTAGATAGTTCTGGATCGGTGATAAGATCATCGGAGATGCTGGTCTCCTTCCAGGAACGGGTCTATTTAAATGGGACTTGAGATTTCGTCTCGCCTAGTGAAATTTGTTAATCCAATCGTCGGAGCTCACGAAAACGTTCGAACGTTCCTACGTACGTTCTTCAGGGGATATTTTAAATTTCGATAGAAAATATAAAATTGGAACATCAACTGGATGTTTTACGTGCTCGCTTGTCTAACTTTAAAATCCCCTCCGAACGCGTAAAGATATCCGGAATATTATTCTTCAGGTAAAATTTGAAACAAACAATGTCAATTATGATGAGTGATCGCTGAAGAAGGGAGGCTCTGTTGTATAAATTTCGCAGTGATCACGGAAACATTGAAATAAAAAAACTGCATGACTTGTACCCCAGTACGATTCGTCTCACTGAAAGCCCCAGAAGCAACTGTTCCGACTAGGAAATGAAGATGACTTTTTTGCCACAAAATTTTATTGATACGTAAACATTTGAATCGATACAAAACAAATTACAGGCACGATCGCTCAGTACCAGTCAACGCCACTTCGCGAATCGCGTAACCCAAATCAACCAATCGCTAATTTTCGTTGCATTAGCGTTGCACCCGATTTTCTGGGTTTCCCCCGCTAAAATCATTTTACAATCACAGCCATAGGACTGTATTTAATTATAGCGGTACCCACAAGTAATGTTGTTTTTTGGTACTGTATAAAATTTTATTTTATTCAAATCACATTTTTGACATTATTGATGGCAATGTCTAAACACATTCGCAACGAATATCTTGCCATTTATCAATTTATTTCCATTCTTATGAACGTCCCAACAAAATCACAGTGCTCAATTTACAATCTTACGAAAGTCAAAATCCTCCTCTCGCGAAACGCTTCAACTCCCGACATGTGTATACGCGAGAGAGAAAAGTGGACCAACAGACGGATAATCGAAAGTGTCAAATAGCGTCGTTTAATTTCGGGGGAGGCGGCTGAAATTAGTTTATTATTACGACGCGGAGGGTAGTTTAAAAATTGGAAGGCACTTTGCTATTACAAAGTCTATATGTGGCATTGTAGAACGCATGCCAGGGCGTGAATTGTGCGGCGAGGGGGTGTGTCCCCCTTCTTGCGACGTAGTTAGGGTCGCCCTGAGCCACGTGGTGACGTGAAGTACGTTCCACGAGGTAGGGGGATCACAAAAGAAGATGGTAAATAGTTTTCAGCGAGCGAACGAGCGAGAAGGTACGTCGGTGCGCGTTAACTGGTGCTAAGTGAATCTGTGGCCATGCTTTGGGGACGCGTTTCACGGGGAGGGTTGTGGAACACCGCCTAGGAACACCATTGAATTTCATACAGGACCACTTCTCTCGCTGATACTCTCCTCGCTCTTGTCCGACGATCGTACAAACCTCGACTCTCGTGTGTATGCACGCTTCTCGAACTGCGCGTGTTCGTCCTTCTTGCGGAGAGAAAAGACATACTCCGAGTTGGTAATTGGAATAACATTGAAAGATCAAGAAATACTGCGTGCTCGTGCGTATTTTTATTTGCTGTAAATAGTAAAGTATTTTGATTGTCTCTGCAACTATTGGCACAATTGTTAAAGTAGATATTGATATCGACTTTTCAAATTTCGAAACAAACGCAGCACACGTCCTGAAACTTATGCGTGCGGCTATAGCAATGGAAGACAATTTGCAATTTGGCTCGAAGGCAAATCGTTTTCACGAGACTTTATTAAGAGGTGAGGCCGATTCAACGTACGGGAAATCAATTTTCTAAAAATTATTCGACTGAACCACTCCGTTTGTACGTCTAATGTTATATTTTTTCGGGCGGAGGAGGTGGTGGTTAAAAACAAAAAAAAAAAAGACGAGAGAAGGAAAGAACACAAAGTCACTTCGCGTAGGCGGACGAGGGGCACGAAGCCGGAAAGTTTCCGCGCGGCTGGTCGTTATTAATAAAATGTCGTTAAAAGCCGGGTACCACAGGTTAAATAACGAAAATTGAAACTTTACATATTCAGGGCTGGTTGGAGGGGGTTGGTGCCGTGCCGGGCGGGGGAGGAGGGGGGAGGAGGGGGGAGGGGGGTCGAGGTAGTGCCTCGTTTATCCGAACAACGCGAGACCATAAAATCGCGGCACAATGCGGACACGATAAAAAATAATTTATTGAAGAATAAAAGTTTGCCGCGCGCACCGGCGAACTTTCTCTCCTTTTTCTGCGACATACACGCCGCGCGCTGCCTTTTAATTAAAATAACGCAGCCTGAAAAGAGAATTTTACTTATATAGCCGGTGTCACGATTGTTATTAATTTAATTCTAGCCCGGTCTAATTGCACCGCGCCGATAATTCTTTCGTCGCCGCGTGTAGGAAAACGCGAGAGCGCGTTCTTCTGATCCTCGCTCCCGGCTGGGAGTCCTCGTGTGGTCGATGTTGCACGGCGCGGTCGTCGCCATCGTCGTCGTCGTCGTCGTCGTCGTCGTCGTCGTCGTGGTGCTCGTGTAAAACCACGCAGGACAATAAACAACGTAGGAGATTTCCAACCCTTTCTTTTTCGCTGGCGCGCAGGCTTTCCGCGCTCCACAGGCCACCACGACGTTCCTTTGTCCCGCGGCTGGCCGCCTTAATTATTTTTCACACGCTCAGCCCGTCTTGATTTAATTAACGCGTTGCCGGACCGCTGCGCCTTGGCTTAATTGGGAGAATAATTTCGCGCGTCGCCTTGCACTCCGCCCTTTCGGCCACTAAGTAGTAGTCGAACAGCAACCAGCTCTCTCTCTCTCTCTCTCGTCTTTCCCCGCCCGTCAAAGAGGCGACTTTGTCAGGCGCGCAGCTGACCGTTGAGTTGTCTCGGAAGAATCGTCACGAGCAAATCGTTTGACATTTTAGTGAAATTTAATTGTCAAACGATACATGGATGTACGAACTTTCAACTTTTACACGATACGTTACAGAGGGTGTTGATGATTCTACGAGCCGACTCGAAACAAACGCAACGAAAAACTTGGTTCGTTTTCTTTGCGATTTGGCAACTCGACGTGTCCATTGTCTCGCGGAAATCGAAGAGAATCAACGTGGAAGGGTTTTGGCCCACCGACGTTCGCCAACGTAAATACGACAGGACGCGTCGTTGTCGGCAGCCGGAGGGAATGGGTATCGAGTGAAACAAGCCTGTTAATTCGTGGCATCCCTTGCGAGGATGGCTTCGGGCTTAATCCACCCTTGGCCTCCGCGCTGCCCGATATCGATATCGCGATAAAATCTCGATACCGACGTATGAACTCGTATATAATAAATCGGATTACCCGTGCGAGAAGGGACCAGGCATATGCTATCTAACAGAGGGCAGAATATCATATTGCGAGGGAGAAACAGACAGAGAGAGAAAGAGAGAGAGAGAGAGAGAGAGAGAAGGATAGGATCGTAGGAGATGTAACAACCCCTCGCGAGAACGAACCTCAGGGGTGGCCACACGTCACGCTACCCTAATGCCGCTCGCCACTGTGGGATAGTTAGAATATCATCGTTGTCTGCGAGGACACGTGATTTTTCGGGGGTCCACCCTCGGTCCCGAGTCCCGCATCCACGTTACGCAAGCATTGACAAGCTTGTTCTCGAGGTATTCATGACCTTAGCTCCGTGAACGGAAATTCAATTCCTCCCTTGTCTTCCTGGTTAGGCAACTAAACAGCAGTTTTAGTAAAATTGCTTCTACGCGAGATTTAATGAAAAATGGAATTAAATTTGTTTAATTGTCAAAGCACAGACGTGCGTATAATAATATGTACCTATACTACAAAATACGCATATACGCGTTCATTATAGCGTGTTTCATATTCATTTTGAATTTTCCGTCAACTCTATTAAGAAACTGAACATTTCGAGTGGCTGGAGAACGTAAATGTCAAACTTGTCCCGGATTCTGCTGGTTCGTATAAAACGGACACGCTGTTATTTTCAAGTGGTGAAAACCCACGGAACGAAGCTCAGATATCGAAACTTGGCTGGAATTCGTAACTACATATTGGACTCGATCCCGTCCCCACTGCTCCTAGCCAACTCGAGCGTGTTCCAGAACGCTACTGACTGGCCGTGTCTCGGCTCCCGGACGAAAACCCGGTCCCAATCCCACGGTGTGTAAACGCCGCGGGGGTCCGCAACAGGATTCGCCGGTTCCAGCGACGCGCACACACTCTCGCCAACGATTCTCCGCACGTACACGCGTGTGCGTCGGTTATAAATCATTAGCAGTGGCGGCGATTAGTCCCTGCGGAGGGTTGCAGAGACGGGACGTGTCGCTGCGATGCGTGGCAGAAGGACCCACGAACGACGACGAAAGACGACGGCGCGGAGAGGGGAATGATTATTGCCGTGGCACGGCTCGTTTAGACCCGGGGGGGGGGGGAGGGAAATTATTAGTAGCCTCTGATTGGGACCCACTTCCCTCTTACGGAACGCTCCAACGAGTATCGACGATTTAGGGGCTCGATCGATCTTCCTCTGTGCTCGTTCCACGAGCAAATGCTCGGATTTCCGCGAGCCTTTGGCGATTAATCGCGGATTAGAAGGCGCGATAGAGTTTCGGCCGTTCTCGGATACCACCAGGGGCGTCACAGGGGATTTAGCGGACTAATTTTGTCAGAGTGTTGCGCGATTTGGGCGGAACGAAGTCTTAATTGGTATTATGGCAATTCGCTCTTGGCAATATTCAGTCATTGATGTCGGGCTACTGGCGAGTCGCCGGGGGATTTGGGGCAATTTCGATTTTGATGTTTCGAATTTTATTAGGAATTGAACGCTCCGAGTCGAAAATAAATTATCGCTGTAAAAGTCAAGCAGAAAATAACGAAAGTACGAAATAATGAAAATAGAATTATATTGCAAGCTTCGTACGTATCCATACGTAGAATTCAAATCTGTTTGAAAGTATCGTTTTTATTTCCAAAAGTACATGCTCGTCGAATGCTCTTCGAAACTATCTCGTTTGGATTCGAATATACTTGTAAACGATTCAAATTCGACGATCAAGGGTTCAAGAGACAGTGGCGCGCGCGATAGCCGACTTCCGGTTGGCTAGCGTAAGAATCAGTCGGCTCCCCGTCTCACGATTAAGCTGAAACAACGAAGGTTCTTTTCCGGTCGGGTTGTCGGGTTCACTCTCCTATTTTCCGACTCGCTTTCTCCTTTTCTTTCCCGGACATATTTGCGTTGTCTGCCGGTCCCCTCCCCATTAACGCGTTTCCTGGCGGTTTTCTTGCTCGTTCGAAGGGAAAGATCGTTGGAGAGGAACGCGGCGACGACTTTAAAGTTTCTCTCTGCAGCGTGCGTATTCCGCTGAACCGGCGGCTGTATTTTTTCCCCTCCCCGATGCTCCGTGGCGGTCGAGATAAGAATGGCAGAGGAGAAAAGGACTGCCACAGCTTTTGGATTTTAACGTCGGCGAGGATTCTTATTTGGATTTTTATTCAGCGAGATGCCGCGTCGGCGGTCGAATCGAGGATCTACGTGAACATTTTCGTGGATGTTTTCCGGACGTTACTTTAGCTTCCTATATTTAGTATATTTGTAGCAAGTCTCAACTCGATTCTGGAAATTTTAATTTAATTGGACTTTCCGTGATTAATCTCAACAGCGAAAATAACAACACTAAATTCTGATAATTTCGTATAAATTTCTATATAGTATAGCTACGAAAATGACGATGTCCACTTGACAATTGATATTTATAAAATTTCTAGAACAAACATTTGTAGGTATGAGAGGTTCCTCAAGTTTTCAAAAGTTCGATAAAATTTATCGCTACCGATCCGAAATCTAGAACAAACTCCAAAGATACGTACTTGGTCCTTTTACGTTTAACAATAAACAATATTTCGACGAAGCAACTAAATTTACCGAACGAGGATAACGTCCAGACGCTTCAAGTTCTCGTCGTGTATCATTTCTCTCAACGTTTACGTGGATTCGTAAAACCGGCCACCGCCAGTGTGATTTTTCCAGTCGCGCGGATTTCATTTTCTCACAATCGAGCTCCGTTTGCCGAACGAACGACGGTTTCAACGCCCGGGGTCAACAGTCATGGCCGTAACTCTCCCCCCGGGAGGCGAGAGGGAGCAGGGTGGCAGGAGGAGGGAGGGAGGGAGGGAGGGGGGGGGTCAAGCTGAAAAGTGGATACGGTCGGTTCCGAGCCAGACGCGGCACGGTCACGTCCCAGCGCCGTAAATCTCCCTAATTCGCTCGTTGAGAGTCCAGAGGCGTCACGGATGCCGTTCGGCCTGACGAATGGCCGCGCTGGTTTAATGAAGCTATATAGATCGGCCATTGTTGCGAAACTTAGCCCCGTGGCCGTTCGAACGAGCGAATTCCCGCGAGCGAACGATATCTCCTTCGCCGCGTCGAAGGAAACGTCGACCCGCGAGGCCTCTGGCGCGCAACGCGAACAGACCGCGGTCCAGGTTGCACCGCGTTTCAAGAAAACTTGGATAATGAGCGCGAGGGCGAATTGATAATTGATAAGAGTGACGGTCTATTGTGACGGATCGTCTGCGGCGCTGTATCCCGCCATTCAGTCGTGCTCGTTCGGTTCTTTCGTTCGTTCGTTCTTCTAACGAGGCGGACGCGCGCGCGGAAAAATTTTCCCGGCGCGTATTTCTTTCGCGTGACCCAAATGCTCGGATCGATGTGCAACGAAGAAGGAGAGGAAATCGTAGGGAGAGAGAGAAAGAGAGAGAGAGAGGAGAGCCGCGAGGCGAATCACTCGGTGGTTTGCCTCTGAAAAACGGAGCAGAGGGAATTTAATCGAAGTAACATCGAGGCGATTCCGTTTGAACGGAGTCGCCTCCGCGCCGGTGAACTCGCGAAGACGTCGCGAAGAGGGAGGGAGGGGTAGGAGTGTAACTTGGGTGTAACTTTTAATTAAAAAATCTCGAAGAATTTCGCCGCGGGGGGGGGGGGAGGGGAGGGAGGGAAAAGGAGCCGACGCAGACGTCGTAACGAAGCTTAATTAAAGCCGGCCGTTTTACTTGCCGGTTATGTTCTCGAAAGCGCTCGAGGAGTGCGGGCCCTTCTTCTCCTTGCCGCCCACCGGCAACTTCAAAATTACTTCGAAACCGCTTTAGAACACTCGACGGTACACTTTCCAGCCGACTGTGCCACCACCGCCTCCTCGTCTCCTCTTCCGGCTGCATCTCCTCTCTCCTCTCTCAGTGGTCTCCTTTTGGGGTGGCGGACAGGTAACTGCATAAAAATCTCGACGCATTCAAACGAGGGCGGATAGCTTCTCATATTACGCCGACCACCATAACGGAATTGCTTTATTAGACCGAGTCTTTCTCTCTCTTTCTCTCTCTCTCTCTCTCTTTCTTTCTCTTTATACTTTGATTCTTCCCTCTTCTTCTTCGTCTCGTTGGTTCTCCCTTCTTCTGTTCGCTGGCTTGTTCGCTGGCTCTCGTGGCCCTCTCCGGCCCTCTCGCTCCTACTCTTGCTCCCTTCTCGCAGCGTATCCGCTCTCGTTCTCGGCGTACTCATCTGGCACGGTTTGCTCGTTCCTGTCCGGCTGCTAACGAGACAGCTCGTGCGGCAGCAGCGTGAGGTAGCAGAGCCCGGGAGAGAGAGCAGAGCCGTCCACCCTAAGCCTACCTTCAACGACCGACCGAGCTACCTAAACGCGTCCAACGGATCTACTAAATCAAGATGTACATTGGTCACGGTGTACATGGCGGTCGGGCTCTGTTATCCATGCTTATGAAACATTGATTTCACGCGCGCCCGGCTCTGCGCTGCTCTCACGACGCACTATACGGGGTGTTCTGCAAGTACCGATGGACAGTGCTCGATATCACTGGTAAACAATTTGTCTTGACAAAGAGCATTCGTCGTTCGCCGATGAAAGGAAACGCGGTGAAATTGGGACGAAACAATTTCCACGAGTTTTAACTCCTATTGAGAATTTAGAAAATGCGAAAGAACAGTCGTGACAACTATACTTTTTGTCATAAACGTAACCACGTCGTGATTATTACATTAATTTTCAAATCTGTAGTGGATGGCTCGCAGCGTTTCACGCAATTGCACGCTAAATTAAAAAATAAATGTCCACCCGACAGCACTCGATGGAGGATTAATGGGAAATTCTTTTCGAAACACCCAGTACACGGACGACAACTCAAAAGTGGCGTGGCCCGTCGTTGCTCCGCGAGGTCAGCCAAATTTTCATACCGGCCAAACCCGTACCTCGAGTACGAGATCACCAGCCGCGCCGCGACTGGTTCCTCGTGCAAGAGTCTCAAAGACAATTGCCGGCGGTACACGCCGCGAAAACCGAGTACAGAATTCGATTCATCCTGGCCGTGAAATCGGGGGACCGCAGACTAGAGACGTGGAAGCGTTGACCTGTAAACGCCTGTAATAAAGCACGGTGAAAGGGTCCGACGACGTCGGACGTAAATACTCGTGTAACACTTGCGACGTTATTTTGGAACGATTGGAACGTTATCCGCGCGAATAGAGAAACGCGCTTCGTTCGATCGAGAGCTAAGAATCATCCATCTGCGATGGTCGAGAATTACCCGAGTTGCAAAGATAATGTACTACAGATTAAAACGATGAATTTATAATTTTTAGGGTAATTATTATTTATTATTTTTTGGAAAATTTTTCCATTTCCTCGTGCACTCTCAATTCTAGGTACTTTCCAGTGTCGACGTGCCTCTCGCACATATTTTGGTTCCACGGTTCGAAATGAAAGCGCGAACACGATCTCGTTCGCGCCGTTAATGGTCCGATTTCAATTAAGATTCCTCTTGTCTTGCGATACGTCTGTCGGCTCGTGGAAGGTGTCCTCTCTGGCAACGAAATTTCCGGGCATCCTCGATGATACCATTAGGCGGTGGTACAAGTACGAAGGACGTCCGTAGGACACGCACGGGTGTCGGACAAGGGGCGGTGTGGGTTATCGTGTGTGCCACGGATCATTACCCTGCAGGGCCAGCGGTAGGATACAGTGTCCTGGCGTTGAACTAAGATTAATCACTCTGGCCAGGCCAGGGCAATATCGGCCACTATAACGCCGGCTGACGATAACTCGCGACACGTTCCTGCGAGATAAGACGCGCCCCCGGACACGATAGCTCGCGAATTTTCAAACGCCTCACCGGTACCATCACCTGGGTAATTAACTGTGTCGCTGATGGCCTGGCAAAGGGGCAGTAATTTACACCGCGAAACGTGTCCAACGTGTCCACCATGAACGCGGAGACGGACTTTTCGATATTTGTGTAAATTCGTCCGTCTCATCTGCGAGATGCGCGCAAATACGCGTACGAGTGGATTTTTGTACACTTAAAAGCGAGTTGAAAAATGCAAAATTGCACGAAATGGAAAAAAGTACATTTGTCGAAATACCATAATAATAAGTAGCTATCGAGATAGGATCCAGATGCAATTGAAACGTCAATTTTTATCCCTCTGTGGAAAATTAGAGAACGCACTGAGTGCTTGTTGAAGTATTCTTCATCCAGATGGCTGAATGATCCAAGAGGGATAATTACTTGGGAAATTTCGTTCGTAGAAAATGGGAAGACACTGATTCTGGGAATAATTAGAAACGGGTAACGTGTTTCTCTCTTTGTCTCGGGCGTCACTTGCAGAGACGTGATTTCACTCAGAGGAGGTGCATTGTTCGGCGGTCTGGTCGAGAATTTGTTGCACCGTGTACAGGCAGCCCCCTAATTTTCAAGCCGACGCATGCATCATTCCGTGGCGGAACTTGTTTCTTAAAAAGTAGGCTGCGAAGCTGAAATACCGGACGCCGAAGTCGTTCTGCAAAAGATCGATGGTGTCTTGAGATTCGATACCGCTGGAACCCCAAACTAAAATATGTACCGTACATTATACTCGCCGTATAAATAACATTCAAATTTCCTCTGCGACGCGTTCAACATTTTTTCTCCCGTTTGCTCCCTTGAAGGAGTTGTAAAAACAATCTGCAAGAATAAAATTCTAAATAAAACAAACGAGGTTCATGTTTTTTCTTGCTTGAACCACGATTACTTGGTTAAACAAAAGATCAAATCTACGTCTCTCTTAAAATTCTGATTTGACTTAAAAAATTTTCTCAACTTGTAGAAATTGACCAGCTCGTCTGTAACATTTTATGAAAAATGAGTTTGAATTACTTTCGTCGCTCGGGTAACTGTAGTTTGCAATTTTCGAGGCGACAGTACCCGTTTTCGAAAAACGATTTCCCAAAGACAGCGTGTCTCTGTCGCGTCGGAGAAGCAATCCGTATTAAATTCTCGACGACGACGACGACGACGGCGACGACGGCGGCGGCGGCGGCGGCGGCGGCGGCGGCGGCGGCGACGTGTTTGTTCAAATATTTCCCGTTTGATATCTATGTGGAGTAAAGAGTTGCCGTCAGGCGCAGGCAATCGCGTACTCTCCCCGGCGCGGATAATTGTCACCAGCAGGAAATTCAGCCGGGGCGATAGCAACTTTCGCGGGCTGCGCGATCGGTCCCGCTTTCCGTCCTATTATTCCTTGTAATGAACGCGCGGAAATAGCATGGAAGAAGTTCCAACTTGCCGCGTGCAAACTATTGAAATAAATACTTCGGTTCGGTTCCAACGGCCTGCTGACCTAATTTTTCCGCTCCTTTTCTCCCGCGCTCGCTCCTGTTCAATTTTCTCTGCAATTCGCAGACGTCGTTCGAAATTTTCCGCGCCGTCCCCTTAATGGACGAGGCATCGAAATTTTAAGAGGGAGCAACTTTGCTACGCGATCTTGGTCTTGAAGTAATCGAGGCTCCGATTAAAGGATAAAAGAATCGCTATTCTGCGGAGAGTTTATCGAAATAAACTCTATATTGTTAATAATATCGTGATATATAATATATCGAATATAATCGTGTATAATACGTATTAATAATTATACGTGATATATAATATTATTATACATTATTAACAATAATATATTGTGATATTTATAACATATATTATATATCATATTGTTAATAATATCGAATGCAATCATGTGTAATATGTAACATTATAGACTTTGAATTTATGATCTTTGAACGACTTGTAATTTCATTTCTGTTACTGTTAAACGAAAGTGTCTATTAATATCGATAGCTTGTCTTTTGCCCTTACGTTGTTCTTCGATTCTGTGAATTTCATGTTGGCGATGTATCAGATCGCTTTCTTAATTTTCCGATATTTCCCGGAGCTGGGGAAATGGATGGTAAATCAAGGAGGTGCGCTGAAACAGTACAATGGACGAGTCTAGCTTCAGGGGCGTACCAATACGTATATCCCCGACAATGCACCTTGGTTCTCTGCTAATGTCAAGCGTCTACAATGCCAGGTTGCATTGTGACATTCGACGAAGTCAATAACGCGTTATAAACACCCTTTGTACCGAGTCAGCCTCTCCCTATTTGTTAAATTTCTACCTGAAACAGTTCTCTCTCACTCTCTCTCTCTCGATGACATTCTAAATTCTAAATGAGAAATAAATGCACCCTCTGTCAAGCTACGTGCGCCAATAATGCATTGGAAATTTTACAAACGCACTTTGTACCAAGTGTCGTCGAGTGTCTGTTCTTTAAATTTATGCCTCTCACCGTAAATGAGGATCCTTCGCAAATGCAAAAAAGTCTCAGGGGTTCGTCGATTGTCGTTGCGAACCGAACGCGATCGCGACTCCGGGGAAGGGCGAGTTCTTGATGAATTCCGTGTTTCTCGCGAAAGTTGGTGAGTTCGTGGCGCGGAGATTCGTCGTAAAGAACACCTGGTCGCGCGAGGGTCCGCCTTTCCTGGTAGACGCGTGTCCACGCATCGTCACACCTGCTTACGCAAAGCCTCGCTCGCATATGCGTCGCGGGGCGGCATCCTTCCAGAACCCGGCGCTCTTTCGTCGGCACGTTTTCACGCGTTGGAGGAACTTCCTCTTTCCTCTCTGGCCGTGTCGTCGCCTGAGTTCGTGGTCGTTCTCCAGGAGAGAGAGAGAGAGAGAGAGAAGGAAAGAGAAAATAAGAAAAAAAAAGTAGAAAGAAAGAGCAGAGAGTGTGAGGCCACGCTGAGAACACAGCTTAAACGTTACGCACGAACGCGACCAGCATCCCAGGCTACTTGGTTCTCCGACCCTCCACCATTTTGTTTTTATTCGTTTTTTCATACTTTGTTCGAGGCCTAAAAGCTTCCAGACGATGGCCACGAGACGCTCTGGACGGTTGTTTCACGCGACGTCGTGGAAAGAATATTTTTACGAACGCAAGGGCACCCCCTGTTTCTCGAATTCCTGGGACGAAGAAAATCGTAGGGGTTTCTCTGTTACGTTGTATATTTTCTGTTTGATTGGTCCAGCAGCTCGACAATATTTTTGTGTAACATCTATAGAACACGCGAGACAAAAATCTGATCACTGAGTGAGAATCATTTTTCACCCCCAAGTTGCTTTCTCGATTCTCACTTCTCGTAAATTAAATTCTCTTCAGCTTCAAAATTTTGTGCAACAGTAAAAAACAAAAAGAATATAAGAGCAAAAAATATGACGAATAAGTAAAAAGTACAGTTGAGATATTAGTCATTAATATCTCACATGGAATATAAAATATTTAGTTAAAAATTATTTACAAATCGAGTACTTCGAGTATTCCAAATGCGATACAAATTGTTCTCCAAATCTCGTCACGGTTTCCCCGAAATCGATGAAAAACACGAGCGAATGAAACCCAGAGTGTCTCGCTGTCTCAAAGACGCCAAGCTTCGAGACTTGGGGCCGCTTCGCCGAGACTTCGCTAATTGACCCTAATCATTTCTAATTGCTGTCGGGAACTTTCGAACGGTAAGAGGATCAAGAATCCTCGCCGGTTCGCGAGGAATTTCGAGGTCGACGTAATAGGATCTCCTCTCCAGTTATCGAGCTGCCGTGCTGCAGACCGAGCGGTGTACGCGGACGTTCGTATGAATGACAGGCTCATTGAGCATAGGGGAGGGTAGCAGCGCGGCGGGGGTGTCCTCGAAACGCCCTCCAGCAGCTACCGGGCCCGAAAACTCGGTCCCACGCACCTGGGTCCCTTGCGAACCGGCCTGCATGGGGCCCCTTTGTCATGCTAATGCCACGCACTGGCCCACCCCTCGCGTTTCTAGCCCCTCGCCCACCCTTCCACCGCTGCTTTCGCCCCACTACTCTCGCTCAGCTACCCTCGTACGAGCGTAGCCGAGACCAGGTGTTCGATTCTTGTCCCCGGAGGAGTTCCTCGGGACCCTCTGTCACCCGATCGCTGCGGAGGGATCTCCGCTCTGCCTGATCCACGACTCCGACTGAGAAAACCCGGGAACTTTGACAGAAAAGGGGGAGGGCAAGAGGGGGATCCGTGGAGCACGCGCGTCCTATTCCTGTCGGAATGGCGTCGTCGTGTCGTCGGCGACGAGCTGGCATCACTGACCGTCGTGCGTCTCGCGGTTGCGTCGCCAACGTGCCAATCCCGAAGAAACTGAAACTCGTATTTTAAATACGAGTATTTGGTAGAAGTGGTTTTTTGTCGGTAGGTTTTCGTGCGTTTATGGGAAATCTGACGATGCAAACGATGCGAATAACATTTAATACTGTAATAACCTTATACCTAGGTTTCATTTTTTTAATTATCTATAAAATTGCACAGACTGGATGAAGGATAGATCCGTTCATCTGAAGAATATGCAAGAACTACGTACGAAAGAACTGAGAATTTGATGTTTCCATTCCTTTAATTCCAATTACAATATCAGCTATCTAGTTATCAGGAATTGACCAAAATGTTTGAATTTCTGTCCGTCAGGTATTAATATCAGAAATTACAATAGATTCTTTTTCTGCAACGAACAAAACGTGAAAATCTTCTATTACAAAGTTTCGAAACTTAATGTCACTTCATAAAATAATGAAATAAAATAAAATAAGGACAAGAAGAAAACTAAAGAGTCGTTCGAATTCATGCAGTAAAGAAATTCGCAAGTTCCCTTAATACGAGTT
The DNA here is from genome assembly GCA_030673865.1 of Melipona bicolor. NCBI lineage: Eukaryota > Metazoa > Arthropoda > Insecta > Hymenoptera > Apidae > Melipona > Melipona bicolor. Next base: position 2,840,071 of record JAHYIQ010000023.1, on the reverse strand, counting down.
CACCGTGCTCTTCAATTTATGACAAATATCATTTCTCGTGTATCGCAGGTGGGGAAATGAGAGATAGCTTATCGAAAGAGAGAGGCGGAGGTGGGGGGTGGGGGGAGGCAGGGGGAAGACGAGTGAAACGCGAGCCGAATCCCACGTTATCGCGAGGAGAACGCGCAACCTGTTGAAGCCCGGTTAGACGACACTGTGGCAAGAGCAACGACGGGGTTGACAACTGCGGCGTGCTTGCGAAAGCCGCGTCGCAGAGGCGCTAGTTTCCGGCGCGTCGATCTGTCGATACCTTCTCAACGAATCAATCGGCCGATGGAAAAGGAGAATTGCCAGGCCAATGGAGGACGACGTTACGATTCTCTGTGCGATATATCGATGCACTGGCAGCCAACCCTTTCTCCCTCCCACTCCTTCCCGTGCGTCGGTCTCCTGACTTCCATCCCGTCTGCGTCTGCTTTCGATATTCTGTCAACCCCTCGTCGTCTACACGTCTCGCGAGAGCAAAACGACGCCATCTTCTCTCTGTCATCCGAGGAAAGCGTCTCCGTTTTCTACAGGTATTTTCTCTCTCTCTCTCTCTCTCTCTCTCTCTCTTTCTCTCTTTCTTTGTATTCTTGCGTCGAGGAAAGGGCTACCACGGCCACGTGGTGACTCGACCACAAGCGAAGCGTGCTTCGGATATCGTTCGCTAACGCATTCATGGAGGATTAGAGGGATGGTCGATCGTTTAGCACGGTGTTAAACAGCGTCGATTATCTTGATTATTATTCAAATATTATTATTATCCACGGCCTCTCTGTTGAATGATGTTCACTAGAGGGGAGTGGGGGATTACACCCTAAAAAAAGTGTCGCAAAAGGGTGCGCAGCATAGTCTTAGCTCGTGCTAGAGAAATGACAGTTTATCGCTTTCTATTAAAATTCATAGCTTCTGTCGGCTTCTTCTCCGCTTTGTGCGCCGGGATGTCTCCCGTAATTCCGTTTCTCGTTGCGCCGCGAGGGAAAAGGGTGCGAACGATTCAAAGGGCTTGATTCGTTCACGATGCTCGTCCCGATCGTGACGATTTCGCCAGGTCCCGGAGAACCCTTTCGAAACTTCTCCTTCCTCCCCCATCCTCCCTCCTCCTTTCTTGTTCGAATTCCTATCACGCGACGAACCTGCGCAATCTCTGCTCGTTACAATTATTCACCCCCTCTTCTCTCGCCGAAGACTATTATACAGAGAAGGGAGAGGAGATTTGTTTCGTAAAGAAAAAGAATTTCTGACAATTCTCCAATTAATTGTTGTAAAGAAGAACGTATACGAATAATGTACACATACGTGTTGTCGCGTAGAATTCAAAGATTTGCGCGTCCCCCCGTGGGCACGGGGGTAGATTAGGCTCAACGTAATCCCTGCGTGTCGTAATAAAAGGCGACTGAAAGGGAAATTCGTGTATGCATCTTTGGTTATTCCCTCTGAACAAAAAAGAAAAAGAAAAAAAAAAGTATCCTAAATTCCTTTCCATCTTCTTTATCGATTGATTCCTCAGTTCCTAATACAAATTTCATTGCACATGTATAATATACTGCCACGCGTGTGTTTAATCTCCGGCGGATTTGCATCGAAGAGGTGAGAGAAAGAGGCAAGAAGAACGAACCGAAGAAACAAATATCCGAGGGTGTAGCCTTTCCATTTGTGCGGCGGGTTAGCCAGCAACGGAGCCGCGGATCGGGCAGTCTTTAGGTGGAGTTGGCTGCAGGGCAGAGATGGCAGGCGTCGCGGTAGCAGGGTTGGCTCCTACTGGCTCCTAATTGGGAGACCGGCAACTAACTCTCTTAATTACCGCCTCTACTTCCTCGCCTCTCCACCTCCTGCTCCACCACCTTCTCGTCGACCTGTCTCCACCTACCTAGGGTTTTCTCTCGTCGCCTTCCTTCTCTCCCTCGCGTTCTTTCGCCCCCGTGGTCCTTTCCTCGAGAACGAGCTTTCTCCTACGCGTCTCCCTTTTTCCTCTTTCTTTCCTCTCTTTCTCTCTCTCTCTTTCTCTCCTTCTAGCACCGTCGTTTCACCCTGTTCCCTCCCGCCCGAAGGGGGAGAGACCTGAAAGCTCTGAGAAAAGTTCCGCCGACTTAATTACATGGAATAATCGGAAGGAGCACGGAACCTGGACCCGAGTCGCTGCGTCCATTCCCACATTACGAGATTTCTGATGTGCCACAAAAGAGAGCCCTTTTCCATCGACGACGGTGCTCGGTCTTGCTCCGTTCGCGCGAGTTTCGCCGGAGCTGATTAGCTTTCGCTCAGATTAGAGGAGAAAAAAGAAAAAGGTGGTTGATCGAGAAATTTGAAACTCTGTCGCATGCGAAATGTGTCCAAATTTGACTTGACATTTATTGAAATTAATTAGACGGTAACCGTTGCTTCTGAAAAATTCTGAAAAATTTACTACATCGCGTGCAAAGTCAAAGTCAAAATCAACAATACACGCACGGAATATGGAATGCAATCTATCGCGAAGTAGAAATTGACGCAATCGTCACTCTCGCGATTAACCCTAATCGCCGTACGGGATGACGACGATGCAGCGAGATAGTCGGAAAGACGTTCCCGTTTTCCACACCTGAAGAAGGTGGCGAGTGAGGGATCTGTTCTCCCTTTTGGCACGGGACAAAGGCGGATTATCAGGGAATCTTGGTGTATTTTTCGAAAGAAGGTGGAAAGAGAGCGGCTGATCTGGAATCAAAGTGAGACCGGCCGACGACGGTGTGTGTATCATCCTGTGGCAGCCTCCCGTTGATGAAGACGTCGAGACGGGCAGCTGGAGATTTCTGAAGATTACCAGCGCCACCCGCCGACACCGCTCCTCTCCCGTTCGCACCTTATTCAACCTTCTTGCAACAATGACGTGTAACGAGAACTTTACGATCCAGATTCGTTTCTCGAAGCGAGAACGTATCCTAGAAGCGAGAAGTGAAGATCTCGAAAGGAGGACGACTCTTCGTGTAATTAAATTAAAATTCGACTCGCTTTTTTGCTCAACAGGATCGGCCAACGCGCGGAGAAAGATGTTGAGAGAGCTGTTTGTGCAAACAACGAGAGCCGTGCGAACTTTCACGATGTTCCGTTTGGATACAATTCGCGGCGCGCCGGTGTGAATATCACGGCCGGAATCAGCGGCCGGGTTCGCATGAATGTTACATTGATTTCACCGTGTGTCAGATACGCGATTGCAACAACGCGCGTGCCACTGGAACAGACATTATCCCGCGAACAAGTTGCCAACTCTCTGACAGTCGTAAGCTTTCATTGTGAAAATTTCACACGTCCTCCTCTCTTTCTCAGCTTCGCTCAAGAGACGCCACTTCCACTCCGCTTTTTGCTCTTCGTTCGAAGAGGGAACTTAACCCTTGCGTGTCAGCCAGTTCAATGTGAAATGCGAAACAAGTCCGAGAGGAATTCACTCTCTTTTCCGCTGAAAAATTGCATTCCGTCGCACGTTTTTCATCGATTTGTGAATGTCCTGTTTGTAATAACAACTCCGTGGTGATTCAATTGAGAGATTTTGTTCTTTTCTCTCGTAGAATCATTCCCTTTTGGGTTGAAATGGAAATGTTTTAAATTTCTTATGCGAAGAATTGAAACTTTATTAAATTTCTGGACCTGTTACTCTAAATATCCTACTAAAGTGGATATTACACAATGAAAATTGACATTTTCTCGAGTCTCGTTCTTCTTCTTCGAAGTTAAGAACTTACCATTTTCGAAAAATCGAAACTTTCTCAAATCTCCGAGTCAATTTCCAATTAAAAGAAAAATAAAATAGAAAGAAAAAACAAGTCGATCCTTGGTCCAACTCGCGGAGAATCGTCAAAACTCGGAGTGAGAAACCGCGGTGGTCTCGGCAGCGTCGAGCTTCTCGCATCTATGCGGTCGCGAAGCAGTCGCTATTCCTGGCTTGGTCGATACGAGAAGGAGAGTCTCTCCTCTCCTCTCTAGGATCACGGTATCCCTTGCCCCGGTTCTCGGTCCCTCTCGCGGGAACCCCTGCCAGGGGCCGACAATAGGCGGCAGTAGTTCTCATTTGATTAATAACCCGCCCACAATGAGCACTCCCAGTGACTCTCAGTTGATTAACGATCGGCGCGCAGCATCACAATGCCGATGATGGCCGTTGCGCGATCCAGCGTGTTCCGCGGATCGGTGATTCACTCGTGGCACGGAGGGGGATTGATCGTGGATCACGAGCAATCTGCCTCGCTGGGCAATCTATACCGGCGAGTCGAACCTGGATCGTGATCAATCTGCACGGAGCGTTGATCGACGTGCTAAAAATTGTCTTCGCTCCATCGTTTTCGTTGCGCGGAGTGCAACAGATTCTCGAACAACGCGCCGACTAATCGCGCGAGCGTAATTCTCGATTCACCGAAATCATTTATCTGCGAATTTATCTTATTTTTGGAAAAATAACTTCTTAGGAAGATAACTTTTTAGAAAAATAACTTCTTAGGAAGGAACAGAGTCTAAACAAAGATTCGCTTCACTTAGTGCGAGCTCTGTATTTCGATATTTTTGCACTTTTTTGCACTTTAAAATTAAAAACTGCAAACTTCGAATTGATCTTGAGGACCAAACTATAATTTGCTACAGTGAAAATTAATTTTCTACTCTTCGCTTTACTTTCTGCCAGGTTCTGGGCCACTAAATTTACATCTCGACTCGTTACAATTTTTAAAAGAAAAAAAAAAAGAAAGAAAGAAAAGAAGGATCCACATAATGAACAAGAACCGCACAATGTTAAAATCCGCGTTGTTCAGGGGTGAACTCCATTTTCAAGCGAGCCACAAAGTTACACACACGTTCTTAGTCCGGTTTCCATACACGTATCCACGGCGTATTTTTCAATCGGTAACAGTCGATCCCCGTAGACGTTAAACGAAAAGCACCTGATCGCTTTCGCCGCTTTTATGGCCGCGCGGCACACAGGTAGAGTACGGAACTCGTTCGCAGCATATTAAGTTCTACCGACCGTTTTTAACTGCCTAATATTTTCGCCGGTACCGGATAGGGAGATTATTTCTGTCCGCTCGCCCTTGCTCGCCTTCTTTTATCCACGGAAACTTTCTATTGGCGCACAAAGAAATATTAATCTTCTCTCGGTGTATTTACTCAAAGCGTCGAAACGGAGTAGACTCGATCATCCTCCATCTGCCTAATGCCTCGCGACGCGCCGTGTCTCTCTCTTCTCAAACAGAATGGACAAAGACAGAGAACTACGTAGCTGGCGCAGGAGACGGGGTTGTTTGTTGAATTTAGAAAAATTTACAGAATCTATTCATTGGACATTGGCTCATTTCGAATGGAATATCGATGCAATTTTCTTTGCTGTTTAATCTCGCTGTATTTATGCAGTTTACCGTGATGTCATAAGGCGAAATTAAGGAATGTGCGTGCATTTGAAACAAATTGAAATTTGACAAATTTCTCGCTTTCTGTTATGATTCTTGATACATCAACTTGCATCTTGGACACGTGTCAGTTTCACGCTAAATCTTAATCTCATCAAATATTGATTTATAAACGCAAACTCGAGTATACACATATTCTATATATAATTGCTTTCTCGATATTTTCACGCAAACAGCGTGAAACTTGTCAAAAGAGGCAAGAAGAATTATCACCAAAGTGACACCCCAATACTACGTAGAATTTCTAGACTAAGAAAAGAAAGCTTGATTCGGTGTGACCAGGAAACAAGTAGCGTCGCCGATCTGAATCGGATCGATCCACAGTCAGATTTCCAGGGTAGAACGTGGAAAGGAAAGTAGGTGTCTCGTGAACGAGCTTCTTCTTCTTCTTCTTTTTCTTCTTTTTCTTCTTTTTTTTTTTTTTTCAAAAAGGTTTGGTCCGTCGTCGTGCAGCGTCGCGTCGAAGGGAGAGAAGAAGCCCTTCCCCTTTGGTACGCGCAGCTAAGATGGCCGCGCTCTGGGAGCCGTATCCTATGTCGTGGGAACGTTTTTACCAACTGGAGCACGACGGGCCTGGCCGAGGGCTCGCAGGAATCCAAGCAGGTAGTCTCACGTGCACGGTTACCCACCGCTCTCTCTCTCTTGTGAGAAAAATCGTTTCGGCTGGATTTGCGATGGCGGCTCGTCCTTCCTGGGATTTGGTCCGAGGAATATACTCGCCTCGGCTTCGGCCCGCGGCCCTGTCGTCGTCGTCGTCGTCGTGTCCTCCCCATCGGGAAATTCACACCGTTGCCTCCTGCAACTTCCTGGAAACGAATTCCTTCTCGCCTTTCTCGTGAGAAAAATAGTCGTAGTTTCACGCAACTATCTCGTGTTTTTGGAACGTCTTCTGGTAAATTTCTCTTTCCTTTTCGTCTTGGACGATTTACACATTTCCAGACGTTGCGAACCTTGGAACGTGACATTTCCAGTTTTCGCGAATTTCTCGTTTCGTAGAGAGGCTTCCGAAGCTCTCAAGTTTTGCTGAAAGCAGCCTTTTATCTCAATAAATTAACGCTTTAAATATCAGTTGCTTGCTCAATTACAGATTAACAAAATATCTTTTGACGGTCGCGATCTTTCGATTTCGATCAAAAGAGTTTTAGACAATTTAAAGATTGAAGAGCAAAGAGGAGGAAATATTGTAAACTCGCCGATTGTAATAAGAGGAACACAACTTATTATACACACAGCACTAAAAATTGAGCGATTTTCACTTACCAAATTTTCTGTAGATTAGACGTACCACGTGCGTGTTCTTCGCGAAACTGCTCCCTAAAAAATGTTCGGAATTCGCTTTTACCTCGCGTGAACTGGAATGTATCTCGTCTCGCGTTGGAAATTCCACTTCATCTTCCTCTCCTTCTTTCCTTCCCCCTTCTTCTCGTGAACGAAACGCGCTCTCGCACGAACGAATTAACAAAGTCGATAAAACTTGAATGTCAAAGAGGGTAGCCTCCCCCGAGGAACGAGGGAAATTAAATGATTCGCCTACCTGCCGCGTAGCTTCGACGCGATCGCGAGCGTGCTCGCGGGAAGGTGGATGCTGAAGTCGCGTCCTCGCGGGACGGAGAGCGAGCGCGAGCCATTTATCCGATGGCGAACTCCCCGCCACGGTCGATCCATCGCGCGAAAAGAACAGAAAGGAGGAAATCGTCAAGGGTCGATCGCGACGATTCGCGATTGTGTGCCGGCGATTCGATCAATTCCCCGTTGGCCGCGCTGGCGGAGGCGTTCGCCGACGTTCGAGTCGAGACGGGATCGAGGATTCGCGAACGTTGCCCGCGAGAGTGGGACAATAAATCGGTTTCACGCGGCGGCACAATGCCGGCGACAATTAGCAGCGCCCGACACTAATTTGAACTAATTAACGCCGGGGATACAGGGGCGTGAAGAAAAAGTTTCGAAGAGGAGAGGGACGGACAATGCTCGGCGTATCGGTGAATCATCGACGAGATACGCTGCTCGTTATTTGATAAAATGACGCCGCGGCTCGGCGCATCGGTTTAATAACGTCTAATTAAGGGTGAGCTGATAATTATCGTTTCGTCGGATTCCACGGAGTTTTCTGGCTCGCGGCAGGGTGATTCTTTTCTGTCGCGTCGCGGTTACCGTGTGGCTTTAAATCGATACCCTTTCCCGTTTTCGGTTTTATCTTCGCGTAAGCAGGAGAGAACGGTCCTGATTTTTTTCAATTTACTAGTCGAATTCGTAGTATACAAATGACGGTTTCTTGCTGGAAGTTTGTCGAGTAGCAAGTTTCGTTTGTGAAAAATTTGTAAAACTATATCTCCTTGTTTCGAAAGATAAATTTGAAAACTGATAGTGTCATTTGTACGAAATCTAGGAAAAAGAGAACAGAGCAACGGAATGTGAAAGATGTGAAAGCGTGAAAAGAACAAAATGGAAAATCTGGATCAGTAGGTAGAGTATGAGGCCTATAAAAATATTAAATTATAACAATGAATGCGAGATGAAAATGTTAGTAACGCGTCACAGAATATGAGTTACAATATACGAAATATGGGATGAAAACGAAAGATGTGAAATAGGGAATAAAGAAATTAATATTTAGTAACCTTTAGGAATAAAGAAATTAATATTCAGTAACTAAATTAATATAAGTAGGGAATAAAGAAATTAATATCTAGTAACCTTTAGGAATAAAGAAATTAATATTTAGTAATTAAATTAATATAAATAGGAAATAAAGAAATTAATATCTAGTAACCTTTAGGAATAAAGAAATTAATATTTAGTAATTAAATTAATATAAATAGGAAATAAAGAAATTAATATCTAGTAATCTTTAGGAATAAAGAAATTAATATTTAGTAATTAAATTAATATTTGGGTAGCCAAGTATTAAAGATGATTTCATTAAACATCGAGGCTCACTGACACAACGAATCGTTCAAACACTTGGGTAAATTTCTAAAATTCGTGTATTAGTCTCAAACCTCAGCGACACGATCAAAGTCGTTTTACGTGGATGACGCGATACCCATATTATATTCGTAAGAAGCGTATCTACGAGCGTTCGAGCGCTACTTTCGAGAGCAACTGTACCTGCGTTCACATGGAAACGCACGTGTGGAAATTACGATCAGGGGAGTCACGCGATGAAAAGTAGAGACTCGGGATGCGCCCACGTTCGGGAGAAACGGCGTCGAAATGATTAGAACGGTCGAGCAGAGTCGGCGCGCGCCATTGAAATATTTGCTGGAAATTGATTATCGCGGTTGCCGAATGCCGCGATATGGAGATGACTAGACGAATCGGTTTTACTCGTACAATCGCGTTAATAAATACCGCAGAGACCAATCCGCGCTAATTAATGCAGATCCGCGAGCGCGGATTATGGAGAATTTGCGTTATTTGATCAGTTCGTTTCATCCACGCGATAAAGAACCCGGTTTATTGTGCGTTGTCCGGAAACTAACACTATTATCGTTTAGATTCGCAATTATCGCTGCGATGAACAGATTTTTCACTTTTTTCCTCTTTTTTTCCTTTTTTTTTTTTTTTTTTTTTTTTAACAATGGTGCATTGTGATTTCTATACAACTATATAAAACGATACTTGGGTTTTTTTGAAAAGTTTTGCACTGCGTGTCAAATCGTGTTTTTTACAGAACTAATGACAGAAACGAGAAACCAAAATAATTTTAATTTAATTATTACCTTCACGCGATCAAAAGTAATTCGATATCTGTCGTCAACATAAAACATACCAATCATGAAAATAAAATTTCACACAGCCGCTGTACGTTATATATTAGAAAAATATTAGAAAATTATTGTTAAAGATTTAGATCTTCCTCTTTCAATTCTTTTTTTTTTCCTTTTTCATTAAAAAAGTGTCTTATATAAGAAGACTAACTACGATAGAAACAAAGGACAGATTACGAAACGTCCACGCGCGAAACTATCAAATTATAAAGAAAGAAAAGAATCGAGAATCGATCCGTGGACGAACAGATTGTTTTACGAGGCGGCCGAAGCTGGAGAAACGGCGGAGTATTCGACGAGGCTGAAAGCAGATACACAGAGGAGCAATCATAGAGAGGAAAGCAGCCGTGTATAGAGTCTGGTCTGTCTACCGGAGGCGGAAAATCTCGGCGATCGCGGCGGCTTCCGGCGGCGGAGCCGAGAGGGGGGAGGGGACGAGTGGCGAAAGAGACGAGATGGAAAAAGAGGAGAGAGGCAGAAGAAGCGGTAGACGAAATGTAAATCCCGCAGCCGCTACTGCCGCGTCACGAAACCAGAAGGGGACTGAAAAAGAAATAGAGAGAGAGAGAGAGAGAGAGTGAGAGAGAGAGGAGGGGGGTTGGCGGGAGTGGAACGATGCTTAAATTTCCGATATTTTAACCGGCGGCCGCAACTTACTCGTGCAACAAGTCCTTTCTCCTCGGTTGCCTCTGAAAGCCCCGGCTAAGTAATTTCGGTTACGCCATCCGACTCGCGGCTTCCGCGCTGCCACAGACGGTTTTCCACCCCCTCGCGACTTTCCCTCTCGCGTTTTATCCGTCCGCGTTCTTTCCCCTGCGTTTTCGGCTTTCTTCTCCGTTTGTCCGTTCGCCTAATTTGCGCAGAATATCGATTGTTTTTATCGATTAGTTCATCGTGCATATATGTCGTAAAAAATTTGTCGATCGAGTCAGTCGAAGACATTTAAATCGCTTAATTTCCAATTTACTCTCGCGCGGGTACAGGATCTAACTGCCACGAAAGCGAAACGTGAAAGAAATACTTTCCCGTATACGAAACTTCTCCCCAACAAAGGGGGCAATCTTCGAGCGTAAAAACGAGAGGAAGAAGCGTAAATGAATCGCGTCGAGATCGGGTTGCCGGGTTTCCACGCGACTCGTCGCATTTTCACGTCCAACGAGCAAGTTCGGCGCGTTCGTGGAACGGCCGAGGCCGTGACGCGTGAAACGCGCGCACGCGTGTGCTCGCCGCTTGAACTCGCCGGCCGGGCCTGTTCCAGAGACCGCTATTAGCAGGAGGCTCTTGTCGGCCACGTCGGTGCCGCTGCGAAGTTTCAAGTAGTTTCGGTAGACACATGGCGTGGCAGCGTCCCGAGTTCTGCCCTCTCTCGACCAATCGCAATTATCCCTAAACACCGAGCGCTGCCACTGCATCTGTTCCCCCTTTCGGGTGCCGGAGCTGGAGCCAGCGAGAGCACGAGAGCCGCACACAGGGAGCGCACAGTCGAAAGGAAGGATCGCGAGGGAGAACTTTGCGAACCGGAGGAACTACCGGAGGAACTTCCACTTCCCGACGGTTAATCCGAGATTCGGGGGGACGAGTTCGGCACCCGCCAATCGCGTCTGTTAATTCCATTTGTCGTAAATCGGAATTAAGGAAGACGCGTCGAGGACGAAGTTGGGCAGAGACATTTTTATTTTGATGTTTATTAATCAATGAATATCAGTACACTTCAGGAGCGATTAAAGTTTAAAACTTGCGCAAAGAGGGACTATTGCGCAGACAGGGATTATCGAATCTCAAGAGCTCATAATAAAAATCTCATCGCTGGTGACTGACGTTAATTTATAGAATTTGTAGCGACCTAGGATTCCTTTAGGATGGATGGGACCGTCCAGCCTAGCTGGTAGTTGCAACAACAAGCGTCTGGGGTAAGGAGTCGCTGCCATCAGTCCCATTGATGAGTCTAGGCAGTGACTCCAAGACGAAACTCACCCTATAAACGCATTAAACGCAACCTTCGCATTCTCTCTTTCTCATCTACCTCAAAATCTATTCATCACCTCAAATTCATCCTATAAACGCATCAACCAACTTCCTTCTAAAGACCCTTCAAATTAAATTACGATATAAACTGTTTCCTAATTCTTGATAGACTGACAGATCGATAATTTGAGCCAAGAACGATCTTTATTTAATCTAACGAATAATTTCAAATCGCTCGAAATTCGAATAATAGATCGAAGCAAAACCGAGCCAACGAAATATTTAAATTATCGCGGAACACGTCGAAAAGAAAATAGCTCGAATTTAAGAGAAAATACAAATGAAATGCACGCTGGATCGAGCCAAGGGTAGAATTCTAGAACGCAAGATATACCGGAAAAAAGTAGAGTGACTGTTCGACGTTCAACGTTGAAAACGAGCTGATTCTCTCGCACGATCACGGAGATACGGAGTTTCCAAAGCTGGGAAAGCTAGACCGACGAGCAGCCCGCGAAAAGCATTCCGTTACACCTCGCGCTATTCTCTTTCTCTCGGTTTCGCCTAGTGTCCTTTTTTCTTCTTCGTTCTTAGTAGCTTCGCGTCGTCGACGGATGGATTCGTCACGGCTGCATTAGCGAAATAAAATTGCCGGCCTCGACCGTCGTATTCACTTTCCAACCTGGCACGGAACATTTCCTTCTTTTTTTTTCTTTCTTTTTTTCCGCCACCTGCGCCACCGAGCGTAATCATGCAGATTTCGACGAGCTAGCCGGCTAACGAGAGGAATCTTAATTATCTCAATTTCGCGGCTGAATTTCTGAAACGCTCGTCGCACGCCGATCCACTGGCTGACATTTCGAACATTCGCGTCGTTCTGTTTTCTCAAACACGGCGATTTGAGGTTGATAACATTTAAATAATTAAGTATGACATCAGAAGAGAGTCGTATTTTTCACGCGTCAGATTATGAAATTGAGAATGTAAGATTGATTCATTGGGGACCAAGCATCTGTTTGGATTTCAGAAAATTTTAGAATCCAAGCAATTAGATGTCCTTTCCGGTCGTATCGTTGAAATAAAAGTATTTGGTAACGCGGATTGATCGAAAGAAGTTGCAAATGACTCGACAATACTACTTAAGAGTAAAACTACCGTATCCATCTCGTCGCATTATCTGAAAAGAATCGCCAAAATATCTCTTCGCAGATCCTTCTCTCCGAAAGGACAATACAATACAAAAAAAGAAAAGAAACAAAAAGAGAGAAGAGAAATTCATAGGATCGTAACACTCGTATCGAACGTATATGTACCTGCAGGAGTAAAGGGAGCAAGGTGGAGAGAAAGGAAAACACCAGGGGTAATTATTTAAAATACCTGGCGGTGGGAAAATTGCTTTTTCCCCGGGAAAGTCAATGAATGTTCGATGACGGCGGAGATCCACAGCGAAACAGGTCAATGCACCGATCCACGAACGCCGGTAACGGCGAGAGCAAACGTTTGCCGTTACCCAATCAAGCTAGCATAATGCCGGTCTCGTATACGCGCGGCCAAACAGCCTACGGGGGTTTCACGATACACCATATGTACCAACACACCCTCGTGTTTGGCCGCGCCATTCGAACCCTCCGGTAGCCCGCGATTCGAGTTCTCGAGGAACGGGCTGTGAAGCTGGCGGGATCGACCACCACCTGGGTTGCGCAGGTTCGTTCTGTACACACGCCTGTATACACACGCACACACACGCACGCACATACGTACATACACACGTACATACATGTTGGAAGTTGCGCGCGAGTCACGGCACACGAGCAACGCCAATATTTTGCTAAGGTTATGTTTGCTGGCCGGCTGATGTACTGGCACAGATTGGATTTGAAGTTTATAGGGCGGAAATTCTTTGGGGAGAGCCAACCCTCCCCCGGTGAGGGTGGGGGGTTCAGAAGGTAAACGCGCGAGCGTAGAACCGCGGCGACCCGAAATTCTTCGGGATGCTCGTTCGTTCGTCGCTCGGGGCCGTGCTAGTTAAAAATTCATCGCGCTAAGTAATTCTCTTTGCTTTGCTCTTGTGTCGCGATGGTGTGTAAAGAAAGAGAGGGAGGGGGGGATGTTTTTAGGAAAGAGGGTAGCAATATCAGCGAATGTTCACGCACGTTCAGAATTTATTTTGCTCTACGTGTTGTAACAGACTTATAAACGAATGAGTGTCAAAATGTGCAGCATCAGATGAATAACTGCGAACATATGTACGTACAATTTCTAAAAGTAACATACCGTCACTGTATTTGAATAATCGGAAATTCCCAATACTCGCAATCAACTCGTCTTAGATAGAAGTTAAGTTCAGTCGCGAATATACCAGCGACTCGAACGATATTATCCCGCGAATTTCGTCGAATTTCCACGCGTTGCGACGACGCGCGAAACGTCGAAGAGCCACGTAGGAACGTACAGTCCAATAAATAAGCGAAGGGAAGGGATAAGAGATAACGGCGACGGTGAGCCGACTTAACGACGACGATTAACGCGCGCCGATGCCATTAACGGCTTCCAGACGAGAGCCAGGCTCCATCGTCCGAGAGGGCCGACAGGTACCATTATTTCATAATCACGCGGCAGCCGTCATTAGACGGCACGTATCCCTGACAAATGACAAGTGAGACTAACGAACAGAGCAGCCTCTTCTTTACCGAAAGTTACACCTTCGATCCATCCGGTGAGGTCAGACCATCAGTTCGTGGTCGCATTAAACATCCTACCGAGGCCGTTTTCACGGCTCGAGACGATCCGAGGAGAGGTTGGTGTCGCGATCACGGTCCTCCGTCGGCGAGGAGGGAACGATAGGCGAGCCAGAATGAAAGAGAGAGAGAGAGAGTTATTGATGATGCACAAGCACGGACACCGCCGGATACCGGCTAGTAACGTAAGTCCCGTTTCATCCATCAAGCTAAGGACTCGGCTTAATATCCCCGACGAACGAGAACGTGGCTCTGCATTTCTAATTCGTCCTCTCTCTGCTTCGTCCGTCTCTACGCTTCGTGACTCTACCACTCGCTCGGTCTTTCCTTTTTTCCCCTCCCTCCCTTTCGCCGTGTTTCTTACGAATTTATGCATTAATGGGGTCAAACTGCTGGATAAGACGAGAGACTCTGAAATTATCGTCATGTTCTTAATTAATTTGTCTCTCTCGGTTTTTCAAGCCCTCGAGGTATTTCATACGCATTTCGACCGAGCAGTGTGCAACCATCCTCGAGTAAAGTTCAGGGTTAAAACTGTCTCGTTTGTTTGGAATTGGACGATTCCTCCGCGCGTGTTTCGCGCGTGTTTCGGCGTACAAAATGGCCGGCAGAAAAGCGGCAAGACGGAAAAGTTGAAACAAAAGCCGGGGGTCGATTGCCCCGGGGAGCGGGGGAGAGAGAGAGAGAGAGAGAGAGAGAAGGCAGCGAGAGTCGGCGCGAGTTCCTCCCGCGGAATGATTTGGAGTGCGGGACCGATGCACGCGGCACCGCGGTATAATTACTGGTCGTATGTATCAGACACGCAATCAAGAATGAATTATCGCGGAACCACGCCTCCTGCCAGCGCTCAACCGGGCACAACAATGCCGGCGCATCACGAGCAGCGACCCGACTGTCGATGATGTGTGCTAATAGTCCCCCGTGGCTTTCGCCCACAGTATCCAGATCCCGTGACACGATTTTTTCCGCCTCTAGCCCGCGGCCATTCACTCTTCCTCGTCTCGTCGTCGCGTACCGCGAGATGAAAATCCCGAACACGTTCACGAACGCGTACAGCGTATAGATAGTATCTCTGGCGAAATTTATTTATTGAACCAGGATCGCGTCAGATATGCTCCGTGACCTAACTTGGCAATTAACATCGAAGACAGTACTGATAATACATCGGGGAAGAGATGATTTATAATAATTAATTTGAGTTCGTGCAATAAGAGTTGATCTCTTGTTCACAAGTGGATTCGGCAGGAGTTTGTTTAATCGGGTGTTGACTAAAAATTTGATTCGAGTAAATGGAGTTCAATTGAGTCAGACTGTCAGAGGTGGATTACTGAACTTTAAGTGACAGTGTGCGTCAAACATAAATTGATAATAAAAGTATATATGTATAATTTAACGCAAACACGTCGAATGATTCAATCATCTTCTCGAAGCGTGACGTGAATTTGAGTCTGTTGAATTTTCTAAGTAGAAACAAATAGGGTGATTAATTATTTTCGTTTATCGAGAAGCGATAAGAAAATACGTCAAATTGTGTAAAATGTCCGGCGCATTGGCGAATATTGATTTCGATTAATTTCGGGGATTGAGAGGACTCGGATGGAGAGGAGTCGGAGATGAACGAGTGCGGCGGTAAAAATAGAACGATATTTAATTTAACACGACGGATACGCGTCGTGATTGCGTGTTTCGTTCGTGCTCCGTGCCACGGGGGTAATTAATTAATTGTTTGATCAGCCTTCAAAATTATTTAATTCGTTGGTAATAATTTCATTTAATATTCATAATTTGATTTATTATGGACGCGCGATAAATTCGCCGGCTTGGATTTTACGTGGCAGAGAACAATTTTGTACGCGAAGTGTCGTTCGCGAAATTTAATTTATTTTTTACGCGACCCCTTTTGTCAACCCACTCCGCAATCGTTATCCGCGTGTACACGCAGCATTCTACGTTATAATAAATAATCTTTATCAATTAATCTCGACGCGACGTGAAAAGCGGAAACAGTGATTATCGAGAATCATCCTCGGTACGAATCTAGAAGGGTTTGAACATCGAATGTGGGAAATTTGGCCAAGATATTGTAAATTGTTCCGTGATACTTTCAACAATCTTCTTGTCAATCCTTTCGCAGAAATTAAGCGCAATTAACGTTGCAATTTTTATCCCGCCCCGTGTTGATATTCACATTTGCGAAAGTATAGAGTAATTTTTGAAACTTCAACGTGTGTTTATGTCTAGAGAGAAGCAAATCGTCGTGACTATCTCCGATTGAAATCTCTAATTAAGTGGTAAATGTTTAAAAAATTCGCCACGGCAGAAGGTGTTCCGAAGATCTTGGAGAAGAGAATGGAAGCCCGTTTCGTGCCAGCCAGAGAATCCACGCGAATAACAGCACCTCCAACTTTTCCTCCCTTCCCCATCATCTGGAACGCTGCCGGATGACCCAGGCCAGAGTCTCGACCCATAAAACCCGAAATAACTCTTAGTCCGAACATCCTACTCTGCCACCCTGTTCGGACAATATCAGACTAGAAGTGGGCGGGGGGAGGGGGGGAGAGAGTAGGAGTCACGTACAGGAAAGGAAGACGAAGGGGTGGGCACGTAATAAATTCGCAATTTCCTTATTACGGGTAATGCCCCGGTCGGCGGGGTGAGCTCGCATAAATATCTCTGGTTCCGGTGATCCTGCGACTTCCGGTCAGCCGCAATGACTTACGCCGGTCAAAGGGTAGATCAGGGGCTGAAGGGGCGGCGTGGTGGCGAAGCCAAGCAGTCGGCCAACGAACCAGCCAACCGTCCCCCCGCGCGGAAAAGGGGGGAGGGATGGTCGGCGGGGGTGTAGGTTTCGAGCTGGTTCGCAAAAGAGGGCGACGCTCGCGATGGAATTTGTCCCCCCGGCGACGGTTCCGCCCCCGGATGACCACTGATAAATTTACTAGATCCTCTCCTTTCTGCTCTCTTTCTGCTGTCGCGCCTGCCGCGTCCCCCTTTTCATCCCCTTCGGGAAAGCTCCGCTTTCTCTCTTTCATCCGTGGCTTGACCTTCCTTCCCTTCCTCGGTGTGTTTTCGTCTTTGATTTTTCACCCATTTGTAAGAAATTTCTTCTTCCATTATACCATGTATAACACACATAGATCGGTCTTTCGTCTCATTTCGAAATTTTATCAGCATCTCGGGCTGCAGCTTCCGAAACACACTCTGCGGAACTAAGGCAGGAGATAATATAGAAATTCATGTAAAACGATGTTCGACAGCGGCGTTTGGCGTCGGTTTTGTTCGTCCCGATTCCCCTCGCGGACGACAAAAGTTGGAAAAAAAGAAGAAGGGAAAAAGAAAAGAGAAGGCGGGGTGGAGAACGCGAGAAACCTGCAACCTGGCGTTCCTTTGCCCGCGTTGTCGAAATCCCGCCTCGGCTTCTCATCGCTGAGCAAACAGAGGAGAAACTTTTCCATATGAGAAATTGTGCCCGACCGGCTTTTGCGGGAAATTTTCGACCGTTTTCTCTTCCCTCTTTTCCCCACCGTCTCTCCCTCCTTTTCCCTCCGTTCCCTTTCGCGCGATACGCTTCGGAGACGCGGAGTTTAATTCGTCGAGTAGCTTTGATCCTCGCGTCGTCACCGAGCAAGCAAGCAAGCAAGCAAGCAATAACCTTAATTGCTTTCTTCCGTGCGCTTTATTTTTCACGGTGCATTAAAAGTCCCCCGGATGATCAAAACGTCGGGGAATCGTCCCGACAAACTATTTCGCTTGCCGAGTCTTATCGATGATTAATCAGTTGAGTGGGTAGTTTCTCGACAGGGGGGCACGTCGATTGCCGAGATTTTGAAAAGAAATACGACAATTATCAGCTGAAGAACGTGTAACAATTATAAAATTTATTGAAACAATGACAGAGTTCTTGCCGTGTAACGGAGAATATCACTACGTCACTGATAATTATTGAATCACCCCCGTAACTCACGGCCCGCTCCCAATAAAGACTCGCGAGATAAGTTCTCCCGATTAACTCGCGGATCGATCGCGTTATTTTCAAGCTCGCGCGCGTAACAAGTATCCCGAGAGTCGTCGTAAAATTTCGCCTCGAACGCCGTTGTCCGTGCACACCCTCCCCCCTCTACCCGTCTATTTAAATTACCCTTCGTTGTGCCGCGCAGGCAGTTTCCATAAAACACCGGGCATATATTTATCCACGGTATCTCTCCCCAAGGTACGATCGTTCCGACAATCTGTTTCGTTTATCGCAGCCATCCCCACCAGTAAACTCCTCCACCCTCTTCCACCCCTTAAACCGTCCGGAACTCGCTTCCGCCACGCCTAAATATCCGAGTCGAGATATGATTTCTTCTTTTTCTTCTTTCTTTTTTTTTCCTCTGTGTGGAACCTCGCTCTCTTAAAATCCGACGATGCTGGAGAGAGGTCAGAGGCGAAGGAGAGTGGGTGAAAAAAAAATGGGTGTCACGCTCCAATAAAACAAGCAATATCGCGATGTCCCGGGGCCAAAAGAGGTCCCGGGTTATCCTACGGGGGGTCCCGACTCCCGTTGCGCGTCCCAAGGTATATTGCTGCCGGATCATCGCGCCTGCATCGCATTACGGGGATGATATCACCCTTTTTCCACACGTACGAACGGACACGCACGCGCCGACTTATATTCTTCGCGCGGCACAATGCCGAATCGCCGGAACGACGACGACGACGACGACGACGACGACGACGACGACTCGGTGCGGATAGGAGCGAGTATGAGAAACGTGCGACCGTCTGCGAATTTTTGCCAACACCTCTCTCTCTCTCTTTCTCTCTCGTGAACTGGTGCGGGGTGGAACGGGGCGGTGGGGGGATCGGTATATTGCGAGCTTAATATAATTCCTTTGTACCGGGGGGCCTTCTTCGGCTGCGATTCGCGCGACGCGATCTCAAGAAGAATTCGCGGCGGGTTATGGGACGCTGTTGTTCGAGTTTATTGTGCAGTCGGAATGAATTTTACGGAAAGCTGCAGCTAATTAGGAAAATTCGCAAGGTGAATATTGGAGTTATGTTCGCGGGGTGAAGGGAGGGGGCAGTTTTTACATTTAAGAAGAATTGGTGTTCTTCTTCGTTCAATTAAAAGCGATAACTTCATTTAACCTTTTGTTGCCTGCGAAAATTTTCCCGTTCTTCCCGTGGAAAACCATTCGAAGATTCGACTTTTTCACTTTCCTCGAGAACGTAAAACAGCGAAAAAGAAAAGAAGAAAAATTGAGCGTGAACGATTCAATTTGCCCGTGGAGGACGGGACGATTGAAAAAGAAAAAAAGAAAAAACGCACGGTTTCGATACGTTTCGTTCGTCTTCGATTACACTCGCCGCGCCGCAACTGCACAGCCCATGACACTCGACACTTGACACAACGGCAGCTGAAACTACGAAAAGAAGAAACTCCATGGAACGCGAACGCCGGGCGAACTTTC
The DNA here is from genome assembly GCA_030673865.1 of Melipona bicolor. Lineage (NCBI taxonomy): Eukaryota > Metazoa > Arthropoda > Insecta > Hymenoptera > Apidae > Melipona > Melipona bicolor. The sequence goes on along the minus strand of JAHYIQ010000023.1, from coordinate 2,820,701 downwards.
GGACACGGCGTGGTTTAATCAGTCTAATGAATCTTTTCAATTAGAGAGGACCCGAGAGAGAGTCGCGGCAGCGTCAGGGATTGGGGGGAGGATGGGGGGAGACGCGCGCGCGGCGTTTCATTAAAGGACGCTCGCGTGCAATCGATTCATGCACGTCCCGCGGAGCGATAAATGCCCTCGACACAGAAGGACAATCGTTGGCGACGTGCCGCAGCCATTGATACCTTTACCGGGGAGGAGGTGTAGGAGGGGGGAGGGGGGAGGGGAGAGGGTAGGGTGGCTGGCAGGAAGGAAGGAAGAGAGACGAGCGATGCGAGCCCAGCTATCGGGATAAAGGCCCGATCACGCGTGTAACGCGCGGATTATTAATCGCAGAATAATTTGACGCCCCGGCGACAGAGGCGGTGATGTACCCCCTGCCGGCGCCCGCCCTCCGCCCCGTCGTTCTTCATCTACTACCACTGCGGTACAACCACCGCCTCTGGCTCACCTCCACTCGGTTTGCCACGCGGAACGCCGGGGCCCAGTTATTGGCTTCGCAGATTTGCGCTAATGTGTCTTCCGATAGTTCATAACGCTCGATGCTTGGAAACCTTGGAGAAGAGGGAGAGAGAGAGAGAGAGAAAGAGGGAAGATCCCTGGTGTCTCTTTCCCTCGTGCGATCGCGAACTCGTGGTTCACAGAACCGTGAACTCGTAAAACCCGGTGTTCCGCTGAGTGGAAAACGCATTGGGGAACCGGGGTTGAAGAAGTTTCGAGGAAGAAGTCTAGTCATTTTGCGTTCCGCGTGATTCCACGGTTCGTCGATGTTGGAACTGGCAGAGTGAGTTTTCGTAGTGATTTCGTTGAGATTTCTTTCGTTCGTTTGTACTTTATTTTTATAGAATTTGGAGTTTTATTGTATAGACATTTGGGAAATGAAAATATTTATTTGGTCCTCAATGGGTTAAGGACTTACTATCATCTGAATTATATCTTAGTATCATATCTATAGTATTAAAGACCTCTCTACTCATAAACAAAATAAAATGCAATAAATCAAATTGCGATTCTTAATTCATCGAACCGCGAACCCGTAAACCGGTGTTCCACGCAGTGAAAAACACGTGAAAGGGGGTTGGAGAAATTTAGTCGGAGAAGGGTAGTTACCCGGTTGATCGTCAGAAGTTTTCGGATGCTCGCGAGAGAGAACTTTTTTTTTAAGAGCGAGCCAGTATGACTGGGTGAATTCGCTGATTGTGAGTTCTAGTTTCAAAGTTTCACCTGTTTCGCTAATTCGTGCTTATTCTTTTTGTCGCAGGAATAGCAGGATGATCTCGGATGCTGTCGACGAGGGACATCTATCAGCTGCGATGTAAGTGTTTGTAACGAATCATGCAACATTGCGTTTATCTTTAAAATCGAACTCCGCGAATATCTCTCGTCAACGATCGTTCGTTTAGCGTAAAAAACCATCGTAAGAACCCAGAGCCGCGAGTATCGTCTTTTGCCCTCGAAAAGTCTCCGTGCTTCTCAGAGATAGAATCTAACGGAGAAACAAGGAAAAACACAAAAATCGAAAATAAACGAATGAATTCGTTGGCAACCTCGATCCATAATCCCGACGGAAGCCACGAGCGAAGGTGAGAGGAGCGTGGATGCCGAAGAAACCAAGGGAGGCTAAAGGGTAAGCAAGCGAGCCAATGTTTAATGGAGGCTTGCCCCTCTTGCCGCCTCTTCTTCTTCTTCTTCCTTCTCCTCCTCCTCCTCCTCCTCTTCTTCTTCTTCTTCTTCTTTCACCGCGTCTTCGTGGCGATGTCGGTGGCAGTCGAGGAGGTTGCCGGTGGAGGCGGTGGACACGTCATTTATCTTTTACCCTTCCTCCTGTGTTGGAGCACGTTCTCCACCTCTTGCCTCCTACCTCCGGCCACTGCTACTCTTCCGTGGCGCCATCTTGGCAACTCCCACTCTCCTTTTCTCCTTGGCTACGGCTCTCTCTGCCCTTCTCTCGGTTCTCTCTAGCTGTTCTTGTTCTCTCTCGCCTCTCTCTCTCTTTCTCTCTCCGGTGTCCCCGTTTGCCTCCTTGTCTCGGCTCCAACCGTTCCACTACCTAACGTGGAACACAACGTTCCCCAGCTTTCTCGCTCGTTCGTTCGTTCGTTCGTTCGTTCGTTCCTGTTCCTCTACAGGTCTTCTCTTTGTTTCTCTCGTTTTCCGCCTCCGATTCTCTCCCCCACTCGTCTCCGTAACCCTCGCGGACCGCCTCACGGTGCGCCTTGTTCGCCTCCGCCGTGCAAGAACCGTTGCCCCCCCTCCCCCTCCCCCCTCTGCCCCGCGCCGCTACCCTTGCGTCTTAAGCTGCGTGCCTGGAATAGTTGGCAATTATTCGGCACAGCCCGCGATTCCCTTTTCTCCGGTTCTCTCGCTCCGGCGTCTCTGCTCGTCTTTGTTTCCGCCTCTTCCGTGCGGCGTTCCTTTCCCAGCGTCGACATCAATGTCCAAGAGACAGACGGAGCAGGATCGACGAGGTGGCGGCGCGCGATGAATATTTATCGATGGCTGCCGCGTTTCCATCCGCGTTTCGCTCGCCGTCGATCGCCGATGATATCGAGCAGCGATAACCGTGTCCACGGGACAAAACAGTCTCCGTAGCCGACGACGACGAATCGAGAAAACGATTCGATTGTGTTTCGGCAGGTTTGTGAGGTTTGGTGTGTTTGGTTAATGTTAAACGCGGGATATTTGTAGCTTTAATTGACGAAGACTCGCGGAACGCTACTTGAACAGTTGCAGATGCGTTTTGCAAACTTTGTCGTTACATTGTACAATCTATTTTTATGTAAACTTGTCTCGTGAAAATATTTAAATATTTGTAGCAATTCTTTGTGAATATACGCACATGTTGCGTAAAACATTTTGAAATTTCGTCAAGATTATACTGGTATTTGATAGTTGTTTCGTACCGAGAGTTCGAATACTTTCGCGAGCCGATGTAAGTAGATTCAGAAGTTCCGTTCAGACACGCACTGCGACTTTGTCCAGTGACAGAGACAACTCGTTGTATAAAACAGAAATACAAAATCAGCGTTAACGAAACATCAGAATTTGAGGCATTTATCGAACATACCCGCTTCGAAAATCCTACAAAAAAAAAAAAAAGAAGAAAAATCTTTCCGAAAAATCAAAATAATCCGCAGCTACGCACAGCGAACAGGCCGCCAAATACGATCAAAATTTCTGTCGCGGCTCTTCATTCGCTATCTCCTTTCTAACAGACCCTCAACCACCTAATTCGGGCGCAACTGAAATCCGCTAAATTGCCACGCGAAACCATCCCTGCCCCTCTCCCCGCCGCCCCCCTCTCGAATCAGCCCGGCCTCGTGCACGCCACTCGAAAAAAATGGTCCTTTGGGTCGCGGAATTTCCAAAGCGATAACGAACCTTTGCCGCGCCGGGGTATCGGAGGCCGAAGTTCGTTAAAATCCCTGACGATGGGCGGGTGGTGACGAGAGCGCGGGTCCGGGTGTGCAATTATACGACGTCCTTTTTTAATCGGGCCAGGACACGGGGTTACCGTTAATTACGGGCGCGCGCGCGGGCACAGGACGATGCGAATTTCGAATTACCCGTGGATAGGCTTTGTTCGCCGCTTTGCCATTGTCAACCACCGTCCCCCATCCCTCTGCCCCCTCTGCCCCCTCTGCCCCCTCTGCCCCCCTGTACACCTCACCCCCGTCCGCGGTGCCACCGCCTCCCTTTCCCCTCCCGCGCGTCCACGCGCTCTGCACACCTCCCCCCATCCCCCCTCGATGGCTTTAAAACCATCCGCTACTGGTAAACGCGTCGCAAACGAACTTTCGGCCACCATTGTCGACCGCCTGGATGCGTCGCGGGATTTTAATCGCGGCTGCGCGCCGAAATTTCCCGCTCGCGGCACCATGAAAACGCGCCGCACGGCCGCCGTTCGCTGATCGATGCGCTCGCTGATGCGTGGATCCGAACGAAGCGCCCGCTTTGATACTCGAAACAGAGAGGATCCGTCCGTCCGTCCGTCCGTCCGTCCGTACGATGATTTTTAATTGCAGATCATCCCCGGTCGACGGTGGAACGCGAGAGGAGGATGGTGTTTTTGTACGGAGGATTTATAATTACACCGCGGTTCATTGGTTACAGGCCGTGTACTTTTTTTTTTTTCATTTGACACTGGTAATTCGTGCCGCTTTCGAGATTCGCCGCGTTTTAACGAATCGACGGAGCTTTCGTCCTTTTCAACGAGAATCTTGGGTATTTTCGTCGAAGTTTTAGAAGTTCGTTTCGTACCTTGTTCAGACAGTTACTTCGAATTTTAATCGTCGCCTTTGATCTCTCTAATTTTTCTCATTTTCAATCTTTCCAAGTCATTAGGAAACGACGCTGATTAACTGATAAACGACGAGTAGGTTCGTGAGAATATTAAATCAGATATAAAATTTACAAGTAAAGTCACAATTTGATTTCCTTGATGGATCTCGAACAAATTTATCGTTTTTTCAAAAAGTCGAGGTCCTAGTAACGGAGTTCTAGAGTTCAGAAGGGAAGGGTTCAAGCCATCGATGGATCAAAATAGCTTCTCAATATAACGCGACGGAGCTATTTTTGTCCGTTGTACACCGTGTCGTATCGACAGAAGCAAAGTACGCGCGAAAGAGAAGGCATCGAGAATCGCTCGGACGTTCGTCCGGTTTTCTCGCGAGAAATAAATCGCCTTGCACCGCGACGGCACGGCACGGCACGGCGCGCGCGGCTAGATCACGAGTTTCCACAGGTTTCGCAAGGTATTCGGTAGTCGAGTCACGTAGCCCAGGGCCCTCTCGTGGAATATTAGCTGGTAGTTGGTTCGAGCCCACATTGGGTCGAGCTCGCGAACGACAGACGTGCATACCGTATTAAGCCCCCAGGGACTTTGCTGCCGTGTTACCAAACACCGACACACCGCTCCGGCGTCGCGTCGGCCAGCTCGAGCACGCTCGCGCGCACCGAGGCGCACACGAACGCGCCACGTACACATCGGCGCACCGGTGTGCAAATACTCCGGTATTCATGGATCCAGGTGCTCGCCCACGGGAAATGCACGCTCTCTCGACCACCGCGAGACCGACTCTTACTCCGGCACCACCGCCGCGAAACGCAACTTTGATCCGCTGGACACTGGATCGCGACAAGACCGGTCGATTCGGATAGATCTACTTTCTAGACGGCTGCTTTTTTCCTTTTTGCCTGTCTGCGTGCTCCTGAATTTTCATCTTCTTTGGTCTTTGAGTTCAGGATTTATAATGTTTCACAAACATTGTAGAACTTTTTCAAACTTGAAGATACTCTTCAATTTTGGCGGAACTTTCATTTTCCACGAAATTATTTCCGCGTACTGAAGAATTTACTCAATTATTCATTTATTACACGAAAGTGCAATTCATTGTTTTCGGCAGATCAAATATTTCGCTTGGTTCGTGTCCTGGGATCAAGTAGATCAAACTGTCGTTGATTTATACTTATCCCAACGAGACCGCGAATCCTTCTCATTTGATTCAAGTGTATCCATTTGATCTTGACCGTGCTTTAATAATCGTGTAGCGGCCTAGGATTCCTCAACTACAAGAACACTGACTAGCACAAGCTGCACGTATGCACGCCTTTGAAGGGTTTTAATAAGATTCGGGATGCATGATGAAAGGACGAATGGTATTTGGGGTTTTGGAAGTTGCATTTCGTTTCGGAGTCACTGCGGAGTCACAGACTCATCAGTGGGGCTGATGGCAGCGGATGACTCCTTACCCCAGACGCTGGATGGTCACCCATCCTAGCGGGGTTCCGCACACTGCTTTACTTAACGTCGGAGATCGACGCTAGGCGCGCAGCCACTTGCGGCTTGTGCCAGTCAGCGTTCGAGGAATCCTAGGCCGCTACAATCGTCTGACAAAGTCCGCAACGGATCTTAAATATCTCTCTGAAATTCTCCAGTAACGCAATATTCGATCGATCGACGAGATCTCGTAGCTCGCAGTCGCAGCTGGAAAAGCTGCGTGGACTCAAAGGGTCACGATCGCCGAGCGCGAATTGACGAAATGCTGCATTCGCGCGAGTGGCGCGTGGTTACAGAATGAAAGGCGAAACTCGTCGTTGTCACGCCGCGGATAGGAATCGGCGTCGAAGCCGGGGGCTTCGCCGTTGAACGCAGCGAGGGGGGTAAGGGGGGAAGCGAAGGTTTCCGCGGCGAAGCGTCAACGATCCAGGTCGACGAGTGGCAATTAGGCAAATGAATAATTTCCAGTGAATTAAGCCAGACTCGCTCGACGAAAAAGGCGATAATGCGAAAAGCGACGTAAATAGAGAGAGGAGAGAACGGCACGGAACGGAGAGAAGGAGAGAAAGAGAGGAAGGAGGAGAGAAACGCGGGGAGATTGCGATGGAGAGGAGCGAAACAGAGAGGCAACGCGGTTGGAAGGGCGAAGAGACGAGGGGTGAAAAGGAGTGAAAAGTGGCGGAACTAGCGAGGAGAGAATCGTACGAGATGGCGAAGGGTGAGAGAAGAGAGGTTGGGGGCGCACGTGCATGCACCCTTCGCGCGTGCACGATTTTTCAGCGCTGTGTGTACACACGGGCGAGGTTACACTGTTCTTCGGTATCCAACGCGGATAAATGTGTCCTCCTACCTTCGACCTACCTTCGTGGGTGCGCGCGCGCGAACGCGAAAAGAGCGAGAAAGAAAGAAAGAAGGAAAGAAAGAAGGCAACGGCGCAATCAAACGTCAATCCCAAGCGAGTAATTTTCAAGTAATTTGTTCCCACGACGCTGGAAAAATGTTTCGTTTTGCGTCGTTTTGCCGGCATGTTCTCGCGCCTTACTTTCAATCGCAGTCGCGCTGCTGTTGCCACATTCTCCTTCTTTCCCTCTCTCTCTCTCTCTCTCTCTCTCGCTTCGCGAGGACATTCTAAGAAATAATTACGGAAACGAGGTTCGCCCGGACGGAAATTTCATCGTTTTCAAACAGCCAGCAAGGAAGAATGAAACACGCCGGGAGAAACCGACGTCGAAACGAGAGTCGCGTTCGATTTAACGCCTTGGCTATAATTAAATATCCGGAAGGAACGCGCTTTTTGTCGAAAAAATCAATGGAAACTACTTTCCCTCTTTTTCTTTTTTTTTTTTCTTCAAATCTTAGCCACTGTTCTATTCCCTAGTCGTTGCTCCTTATAAATCCAAGATCTCGACTCTCTTTTATTGATTTTGAAGCAAGCAACCTCACGGAATTCATTCAACAGAATATCATCAATTGGATGATGACAGCAAACACCAATATATAAATTTTGATCCTTGTCAAGAAATTCAGAGTTCACCAAGTTCTTAATGAACTCGAAAATAATCGAAAAGACGATATCTGTTCCTACTCCATCAAAGAACGCGACTGTGAAGATATATCGCGCGAAAACTTGTGCCTGTATCCTTAAAAAGAGGACAGTTTCGAAATTAAACGACACTGAATAATCGTCGATCCTTCGTCTCGCGACATGGCGGGTACAAAAGACGGAGAACGGAGAAACGGGAAATGTATGTAAAGGAAAGCGGTAGGCGATTTGCTCTCTCCACCCCTGTTTTTAGGCGCGAGCTGCCTCCATGTATCCTCGGCATCCCTCCAGCCAGCCAGTGACTTACATCCAGCCTGGATTTACGCGCGATATATTTGTTTTAAAGTCCCGGATTCCCGTGCCTCGTATCCGTTCCCGCCCCATTGCTGCCTGGTTTGTCGTCTTTTTCGTCGTTTCCCTCCGGGGCTTCTCGTGCCCGTGCGTCGTCTCATGTATTTATGAGGGCGGGAGGGCAGAAACGTAGGGAACGTGTGCGCGAGTTATGGCCCGAATAAGTGCTCTCGACCTCGGACCAGGGATTCTCAAATGGGGAAGGGAATCGGGATAACCGTGGAATTTTTTCGCGAGCTTTCACGGCATCCGGAAACTTGTCCGCGTTGCCAGATTGCCCGTGTCCCTCTTTTTCTTTTTCTTTTTTTTTTTTTATCGAAATCCAGGCCGAATCGCAGCCCCCGTTGAAACGTTTAACCTGCTTCGGTTTCTTTTTTCAGTTTTCCCCTTTTTCTTTTCTCTTTCTTTTCATCGAACTCGTTAAGTACAGGATGAAATTTTGCAGAAGAATTAGGCGCGGTTTTTTTATTACATATATATATATGTATATATTTTTTTATTATATATAATTATATATAATATATACATATTTTAATAATTATATATATATATTTTTTTTTTTTATTATATATAATTATATATAAAGTCTGGTTTTACTTTACTCGGTAAACTGAAAAGCAGAGAATTGAGAAATTGGTAAAAGCTACGGAGTGTCGGAAATTTGGAAGTCGTGAGCTTTCGTTGTTTCTTCGGGGAAGTAGCAGGCAGCCATAGCGAAGCGCGAGCGCCAATTTCGGTCACGGGATTAATCCCCCGAGTCGATCTGCGAGTTTATTTCCCGAGCAGTTTCGATAAGTCTTCGCGCGGGGTCCCTTTGATCTCCGGCAGCAACGCCGGAGCCAGGACGTTGTTACGATTGTTGCGCGAAGCAATAAAACGCGCCACGGGCTTCAGTTTTCGGCCACAGTTTTCGGTTTGTTTGTCAGGTGCGAACGGATGAGGAGGATGCCGTAGAAAATTGTCTTGGCGCGGGTATCGCCTTCGGTACGTTTGACGTAGTTTGAAAAGCGAGATTGCAATTGACAGAAATAATAAATTTGGGGATTAAACGATCAAGGCCGGAGTGTAACGACAAAATACGTATATTCAAAGTTGAGTTAACTGAATTAATATCAATTCGAGAAAACAAAATTCATACCGCTCACACTTTTTCCTCGACGTACTTTTTCTCTCTTACATTCACGTTATCTTGATGTATTGTATTATCTTTGTGCGCCTGAGATACCTCAAAATCATAAACTCAACCTGCACTCTTGCGGAATTAATACAATGTGCTTTTGAAACTCTCTCTTTCTGCTACTTACGAAAATTGCCATTTAACTGCTTTTAACTTCTCCCTCTCTACAAAAATCGAAATCATCGTGTCTTTCTTCGTGCGCCTCGCAGTTTGCAACAATTCATTTCAGATGAAAAGATCGAAACGTGTTCTGTCTGACGTCGATTCATTGCCAGAAGTATCACAGCACTGAAACTGTCAAAAATTCAGTAACCATGAAGAACGAGACTTCTCTTTTGCCCAGAAAAGGGAAGAGAAGAGAAGAGGACAGTGGATAGAGAGTAAGGTTTAGGACCGGAAGTTGGAAGGAAGAGACTCCAGTCTGGTCTGGTCTGGTTCGCTTTGCCCGTCTCCTCGACGTCTCCCTCATTCAGGCGAAGTCTAATTAAAGTGCAGCTGCAAGTTAAATTAAAACACGATAATGTTGCCGGCAGTCTCTTGCCTCTCGCGCCGGTCTGTCTTCATTTACGGAGAACGATCTTTCGCTCTCGCGCCGGAGCGAGCAGGAAGAAGCTGTAACTTAAACGGTCGTAGCGGAATCGCAGTCGAGCCGTTCGCAAACTCCTCCGAAGGACTTGGCTGGCGACGAATCAGTTAAAGCAGCTCTTCTCTCGGCAGCGCCGGCGATCTATCGCCGACAACCCACGGCTTCTTCCCTGGCTCGCTTGTCCCGCGAATAAAAGCCACCGGAATACTTACGGTATCGACTGGCTTAATCGGCTTTGACCGGCGGGAGGGTAACTTTCGCGCGATAAAACTTCGTCACGCGTTTACCTTGGTGCTTGGCCAACTTCCCTCTCCCGGCCGAATGGTGGCACGAGACTCTCGAGGAAATTCGTCGCGACATCGATTCTACAAATTCGCGCGATTCGTTTCTGGAAATTCTTTCACAGTTACGTCTTTTTTCTTAATGAATCGGTTCGTGCAGATTTATTTTCCCATCTTGGGGGAATATTTCGAATGATCTTTGAAACTTACATTGTGACTTGGATGACAGAGCATTTTCACACGTCATTTTCTTAGACTTGTGGAATAAAGAAACGATTAAGTGATTACGAATATCGTAATTACGATATTTTAACGCTAATTTAATTTTCGGTGGCTAAAAATAATAAGCAGCGTTCTATATTTTTATTTCATTTTTTAGTTTAGTTAAGAATTAGGATCACTCTGCGTAAGATCTACATTTTTATGACGAAGAAATTCAAACACGCGCGTGATTTGCACATAAATGTTCGACGTTGGGTGGTTTGTTCTTGGAACAAACTTGACGCGATGACGTTGAGGAAGCAGCTTCTGCCGTGTATTCTCAATTTTCAAGTGTAACAGGTCGTCGGACGTAATTACGCGGGTAAGTTCATTACGCGCGGAGCATAATTAATATTTCCATGCAGCGTGCCCGCGCAGTCGATGTTCCTGCTTCTGAAACTGGGTACGCACAATTTTCAACTCTTTCACTTGTTCAATTTCACGACGACTTCTCTCTGTCCCGATATAATCATCTCTCACATCCTCTCAAACATCCTGCTTCCGAAGACGTAGAAACGTCTCTTACAATGTCAAATGAATTGAGAAATTGCGAGAGGATACTTTTCACCTTCAACCGTGAAATTCCGAAATCGCGAAGAAACTAGCGAAGATTCCAACTAGCTGCAGTCTCGTTGTCTGTAATCTCATTTCAATCCTTTCGCTGTCGTGAAGATCGTACGAAATTAGCCACTACTACTATCAAAATTATCTCGTACTCGTTCATTTCTAAAAATATGGGTTTATTTTATTTGGAGCATCAGCGAAATATTGAATGAGAGTCTGACGATTCATTGTCCATGAATGACTTGATTGTATCAATTATTAGCGTCCAGTTGACAATTAATTTCTCTTTTCTTCGTAATTGTAAGCGAACGAAATTCTGGTTACACGGGGTGTAATAAAATTTCTTTCAGTATTTTGTGACTTGGGAAACAGCGTTTTCAATTAAACAAAAAATTGAGCAATTTTTTGAGCAACAACTTTCTCTCTATGTGCCAAGACCAAAAGATCATCATCAAAGCTCATTCACTTCAAATTAAACTCTGTCGACTCTAACAAAATCTTTCTTGGGATTTCTAGAAAAATTCTCAAGAGAAGAAGGAAGGGGTTGCGGCTAATAAAGGGTTTGAGAAACACTGTGTCGGAGATGTCGCCGAGGTGGGGTGGATAACAGAGAAAGAGAGAGAGAGAGAGAGATCGGTGGAGAGGGAGCACGGAACCGGGTGCATTGTGGTCGGAGATAGAGATGACTATCGGGGTGCGCCACGCGGTAATTGCCAGGAACTACGGGGGGAAATTAAAGCTGCCCCGGTCTTCCGGCACCCCCATTGTCGGTACTCGCGACACTGTTCCCCGGTAGCGTTCTATTTATCAGGAACGAGCCAATGGCTGGCCTCCACTGACAGGCTCCGTGTCACTGTGTCACCGGAATCGAAACGCTCGCTTTGTCGTGACTGGCTCTCGCTCTACTTCTATCTGTCCCGGCTCTGCCTCCCTCTTTTCCCTCGCTCCCGGTTGATCGCGATTCCGACAGCGCGAGTACGCGACTCCACGCGACTATCCGCTCCGGTCGTCCATCGAGATTGCCCTACAGCCTATAGACGCGGGGCGACCGAAAGGGGCGCAACTCGCACAAGGACTCGCTAAATGCGTGCTTCCACGCTGCCTCTATCAACCGGTCGATCCGGGCTGAACGTCGCTGAAAAGGAAGAAAAGAAGAAAAAAATGTAAAACGGCCCGTTCCCTTCTGAATTGACCGTTGACTTTGTTTTACAGGCATAGCGCGTTGTTCCGCGTTCAGTACCCACCCTCTTTCGTTGTTTCCGATTCTTAGGGCGATTCGCGGTCTGCAACGCTGCAGTTGAAAGTTCAACGCGAGGGTGAAAGGGAGGATTGCAGGATCGAAACGAACTGCGAGATTTCGGCGTGTGGAGATTGACTTTGTTTGGGGAAAAAGGGATCTCAGCTCTGTTTCATTTGGGTCTCCTTCGTTTTGACACTGTGTACATGGAATTTTCTTTGCGTCTGTTGGTCAGAGGTAGTTGTCGATTGTGAACAATGTTGAAAGCGATTATTGGATAATTAGCATGGAACGAGAAGTACAAGGAATGTCGGCAAAGACTCGAGTACAATTGGTATCAATTTCAAAATGAGACAGCTTTTTAACATTTGATGTATTCAGTTACGAGGAGAACTCGTTAAATTTGAAATTTTCAACAAATGGACAACACAGTAAATGATACGACACTCGATATCTTTAAAGTTTTCGTGAAACTCTGAAACTCGAGCAGAAACCAATGAATAATATAAAATTCATTCACAACGAGTCATTAACCTCTTTGCATTGGCAACTGGTTCATAGTCCGCGGACCATAACGAGTGACCGAACCGTATACAATAATTCGTTGCTTTCTTTTTCTTTTGAACTCGTCAGTACAATATCACTGGATAGAAATATTAAAAAGTAATAAACTTATCATTTGTTTCGTCTGGATTACATTTAAATATACTTAAAACTGAGAAAATGTTGCAATTTGGGGCAAAAAATTGACTACGTGCGTGAGACAATTTATTGAGAAACGTGTCTTACATCTTCCTTCGGTGATTCTCGCGCAACACTCGCGGTCCAGATTGTTGTACGTTCTCCAAGAAGAAGCGAGTTCACCTCGGTTTCGTCCATCTTCGCGCCGCTCGATTATTCCACCTCGGCGTGTGCATCGCGCGCCGCCGTCTTTCGCAATCACGCGCTTCTGTTTTCAATTTTCTCCTCGTAAACCGTTCAGCGAGCGCGACGATACAGCTGCACTTTCACGTACCACCCTCTGGCGAACCGCAAATACGTACACACGACGACCATACGACGACGTATGCCGTGGTGAATCGCGCGAGTACGCAACCAGACCGATACGTACGTACGTATGTACGTACGTGCGACTACGTGCGCGCATAAACGTACACACGTACGAATAACGAGGCGCGCGCGCGTGTGTGTGTGTGTGCGTATATAGAAGCGTACAGACAGCCTGGTTGCGGATAATTCAGGCAATCAGCGTAATGTTGCGGCGGTGAGGACCCTCCAGCCTGCACTACGTATATAATACTCTCTACCTACCTACCTACCCGTCCGACCGGGGTGGCTGCTTAGGATCGAGCTGGCCCTCTAGGTACGTACCTGCCAGTACTGCCTCTATGTATGTACTAAACCATCCTGGCTTATGTACCTACGGCCGCCTACGCAGGTTAGGTTAGGTAATAGCTAGGCAAGTCTGTTACTCTCATACTGGGTGTCCTCAGACGATTCGAAGGATTCCAGTGGAATTGCTGGCGGTTTCGACGAACCGACGCGATTCATCGTCTTTGCCAGTCAGTTTGGGAAATTGTTCGAGCAAGGAGGAAGGATCTTTCGATCGTTTTGGATAATTATCCGGGTGTTGGTAATCTTCTTGGAGATTTGTTTAGGGTGATTCGATTCGTGGTCACGTGAGGTGGCAGTCAATGGTGTCTTGATACGAACGAAAGGAATTGAATAATGACACATTGTGCATTTCTCAACACTTTATTATTGTGTTAATTTCAATCGTCGAAAGTCTTGAATTCAGTTTATTGCATTAGTTGGTTCCATTCTTCTTTATCATTAGAATTTTAACTGGGGGTGTATGTCGAATCGAATAAGAAAGAGCAGAAAAGGCGCGAGAGAGAAAAAATTCAGTTTTCTTCGACATTAAAAATCTAAATGCGTGAAAATTATTCATTAACGTGCGCTGCAAATTTTAAATAAAAAATGAAAAACTGCAGGAAATGGGCGCAGCGTAAAATATCCAAAGTGCAGCGCTTTCTAGAGTATTTAGCGCGTAAAATAACATCCCAACATCCGCAATATAAATTGTGCACAAAAATACAGCTGTTTACGCGTAACAGCGTAGCTTCGCCACGAAACTGTAAGACTATTTGGAAAAACAGTTCGTTCCGCTGATTCGAAACTGAAAACGAAGTCGATCGGACGTGGAACGAGTTTGAAACTCGTACTCCGAAAAAGGTATTTTCCCGTGTTGCACAGAGAGTTTCCCCCCGCCCTCTCTCTCTCTCTCTCTGTCTTGCTTTCTCTCTCTCTCTTTTGGAATCGGCGCGCAAATATATTGGCAAGATCAAAAGTTTTTTTTGGCAGAGGAGAGGGGTTGTATCGATGTGTTCGATTTGAATGCGACACCGTGTATAGGCGCGCAACTCGGCCAACGAGCCGTTAGCACTGCACGTGCAGCTACCTCCCCCTGTGTACCGGGGCTGGTTTCGAATCGTCGAGAGGGTGGACCAAGGGTAGGCCCGAGTGACAATGCATCGAGTACTCTCGAAATATTCCAGCACACGATGCACCCTCCTTCTCTCTCTCTCTCTCTCTCTCTCTCTCTCTCTCTCTCTCTCTCTGTTTCTCTGTCTCTCTTTCTTTCTCTCTGCCTGCCCCTTTCGTCTGTGTTCGACAGCTTCGCTTCGTCCTGTCTCTCTCGCTCTCTCGTCGGCCATTACTCGATGATCATTTGCCATTTTGATGCCAGATAAGTTGCCGCCAGTCAGCAGGTTGTCGCGGACATTTCGGCGAACGGAAATTTCCCAGATATTTTAGTTAACGAAGCGGTTGTAACATTGCGCGCGACGGTTCACCCCGCGCCGACCCTCGTGTGGCAGTATTTTTAAATTGTCTTGATAATTCTTTTTATTTTTAAGATGACGGCGAAAAGTCAGACGCATAATATAACAATATTAAAAGTAAAGTATATACAGTAGCGTATTTGTTGTAATTCAAGTAATAGAAAATTCAGAAAATGATATAATCAAACGTGGATTTTCATAGTACAAAATTGCATAGGATGTACATAATACGAAGAAATTTATAGAATAATAACTTCTTACACCAATTTTCTATCAAGCTTCTATTTTTTAAATTATTATTTCAATTTGCATAAAAATCCGCAAAAATCTAGTTACCATATTCAATCTTTTAAATTCTGTAAAAACGTCAAAATAAATTTCCATAAAACTTCACAGTCTAATTACAAACGTTTGATATAGACGAAAATATAAAACACGTTCTAATCTAATTTCATTAAAGATTCGCTAATTGCCAGTGACGAGGATAGAGAGAAGGACACCGAGACCATTTAATTCTTTCCCGACTCTCGTAACTTGTCTCCAGTTATCCTGTCCAAGAATCTCCCGGTTCCCTCCCCCCGCCCCTCGTTTTTTCTCCTTACTAATTTCCCCGACCGAAATCGAGAAAAACAACTGCTGCTCGCTGATAGCGTCACCGGTAACTCGTAGGATAGGGATGGCGGAAAAGTTCTGTTTCCAAGGGTGGTGAGGTCCTTCCAGAGGACTTAAAATCCTCGAGCAGTCGCGAGGTCCGACCGTCTCTTTCTCTCTCTCTCTCTCTCTCTCTCTTGGGATTCCTCCCTGGACGAAGCTGGCAGGGGGAGGACAGGAGGGTCGCTTTCAAAAGACTCAAAATTACTTTCTGGATAAGCTGGATTAGGGTTCGCTCTCGTGCCGCGTCCCAGATTAGAGACGACGACGCTCGCGTCCCTACTTACGATTTTGCTCTTTTCCCCCGCTTGTTTTTTCGCCTTCGTTCCTTTCCTCGATCGGAATAACGACTCTCGCGGAAGAACATTAGATCTTGGGGAGCCCGCTTTTCTACAGTTTCTTCTATCAACTCGTCGGAGTAATTTTCTTTTTTTTTTCTTAAAAAAGTACGTACTCGTTGCCTTGGAATTGTCAATTTTCAGTTCGATCAGTATTTTTCTCGCGAGCTTGAATTTAATCCGTTCTTGAATATTTCCGGTATTTCGTATTATTAATTCTGAATTAGTTGAAAGGAATTTTCTTGTTGCTTGTTACGAGATTAGATACGTATCGCTAAATTGCTAAAAGATAAAAAGATATGTGTTGGGAAAGGTCGATCAATAAGTTTCTTTGAACAATCAAGTACTTCTTACATTATCAAGTCTGAATATTCAGTTGGCAGTAATGTTTTATGAAATATATGATTTCAGTAAATATTTTATAGCAGAATTTTTACGTGTCTTATAGAATTGTATATGAATTGTTATTTGATTCATAAATTACCTCCTCCGTTGACAAGAAGAATTTAAAATAATGTATGTATTTTTACTTTCAAATACATCTTTTTCCATCAACCTTTTTCTTATATCATTTTCTGTAGAGTTTAGAAATTTTAACCCTTAATTTCAACCCCTTGATAGAAGTAAAACTAAACGCAGAGTTTAGAACACTTTCTTAAAAGGGACGAAACAATTCGCTTATCAACTGACCTATGTAAATATTTTCAAAGCGCGCACGTTTTTCCTCGTCAACCCTTCTCCCTACGTCATTCTCCACGGAGACGAACGAAAAGTCTTGGCATTCTCGAGTTTATTGGGCTAATTTCGAGCCATTTCCGGGGCGGGGGTGGCTAGCATTCAAGCCCTTCGCCGAAAATCTGGCACGCGGAGTCCAGGCTTCGAATTCGCATTGGCAGAGAGTGTAGGGCGAACTTTAAGAGGGTTGCCTTTGTCAAGGCGTTCGCTACCCTTTAAACCGCCTCCTGTCCTCTCCCGCACACGCCTTCGCCAACCTCTTTATCCATCTCGCACCGCCTTCCGGCGACTTTCTTAGCCGATCCTACTCGCTCGTTTGCACCCTTGCAAGTAACCCAGTCGACGAAAAGCCTCGGGGTGAGTCTTCCTCCTTTTCGCCCTCGGGGGGGCGAAACCAAGGAGACCAGATTAGAGGATGGGGGGAGGTGAATCCCAGGCGTCCGCAAGACTTTCGTGATTTTCGCTCGGGCCTTGTGTTTCGCGCGTACCACCGATCGTTACTTTCGCCGGATGAAACAACGATGGCGAACGCGATGAAAAACGATGGTGGATTTGGCACGATTTTTTTCTCACGGTATTGGAGAATTTTGTTTTAGAGGAATGTAACGCGTGAAAAAGGATCAAGTAAGAATTTCATCGCGATACTCCTCGGGTTTCTTGAAATTTTGCAAAATTGTAGACTCCAGGAGCGAGACGAGAAAATATTAAACTTACGCGTTGATCGAATGGAATTGAGTGAAACGTCGCGTAATTAAAATATGTTGAAAGTAATTGCTACAGATATTTGAATTTCTCTGAATTACAAAACAATTTGAAATCCAGTACTGAAAGTATCGAATTTTAACAAACTTAACAATGTAAATTGTCTGAAAAGAATTTGCGAATAATAAGATTTTCGAAATAACTGATTTTGTTATAACTGGTTAATCCCCTATTATAGGAAACTCTTGTAATAAAGTGAACGAAAGTTGACAAAGACAATCAGAAACCAGTTTCCACGGACTCGGTTTAGTTTTGGTAGTTCTTGGGAATTTCAACGTGATATCATTTCTATGATAGCCTCTCCTTCAGATCAAATTATCATTTATTAATCCAATGAAAAGTTGCTACTAATAAAAATACGTATGGACGAAACCTGAGTTATACAACATTCAGTCAATATCTCGGCCAAATACCGTCATTTACTCTCGTCGAGTAATTCCCAATAATTTTCAACGTTATTGCAAAACAACGTCGCCGATGGAAAAACGAACGAAGTAGATCAAATTGAAAAGCCGCGGAGCGACAGCCAACGTCCCGGTGTTTAGCAGGGATGATTTAGAGGTTGGCACGCTGCGAAAACGTGCGAAAAAGACACAGAGAGAAAGCGAGAGGGAGAGAGAGAGAGAAACGTGAGAGGGCGACAGTGGAAAGCGCGGTGGCGCTTTTTTTGACAATATTTTGCGTAATTGAGCAGCGGCAATAAATTTCGTTTGAATTATGCGCGAACGCGGAGGGAAAATAACTGAAAACTGTCCAACTGTTCCCATCCATTATTTACATCGTTTAGCAAATTTCGCCGGTCCCCGATGGGCCGCCATGTCGCTCCGGTTTCGCGACGCGTGTGTGCACGTGCGTGAATATATATCGCCCGCAGCGCAGCGTTTTATTGGTAAATACCGGCTCTCGCATCGCGAGAGAGCACAGCCGCGGACGAGAGAGCGAACGAATTTACGATTTCATCGAATTTCCTCGTTAATCGACGGTATATATACGCCGTTCTGGTCTTCACGCGTGGACAACTCGTGTAAAGGCCGGCTCTGTCCGGTTAAAGTTCAACCGGGATGGCCACCGGAACTGCTCCTCGTTCCTTTTATTTATCACCCACCCCCTCAACCCCCTCTCTTTATACCCTTTTGCCCCCTCCCCTTTTACCAGGTAAAACTTCAAAGAGTATTTCAGTACAGAAAGTAGATTCGCGGGTACATACGTCATCGATATGCACTTTCCAGTCTTTTCAGCCTTCAGCGGCGGTGTGTTCAAGAATTTTCATATTTCCGCTACGATTCGCCGTTTCGTGCGAGTCTTTAATATCGTAAATTCGACCGTTCGGTTGGATACTCTTTGAGCCTGGACGGAGACTCGTTGAGTGAATTATCTTGGTTTGCAGGATTTGCTATCGATACAGATCACGATTTAAAAATCGCTTCCTTTTCTTTTTACATCGATAGTAGAAATACCGGTATTTCTTCTTCTTTTCTTTTTCTCTGTATTGACAGCGCGAAATAAAACTTATATTTCGGGAAGCTTGTAATTGACAATACGCGTCTCGTTTCGTTACACTCCAAAATAGATCGATTCAACTCGGCACGTTCTCCTTCCGTCACTTCTGCCTCTGAAATTCCCTTTGTCCGACAAAACTGCGCGGCGGCGAGTAATATACAAGGCGGAGAAACAGTTTCTCAGTTTGCCCGAAACGGGGGGATCATTTCGCAGAGGTCGGGGCGAAATTTCCCAAGTCGGGAACAATTTTCACAGTTGCCGCGGAGGAGTCAGTTGCCGCGGATGTTTCGCCTAATTGTGACGCTAATAGATCGTCAAGGGACAGAGAACACCTCGTTCGGAACTTTCCAAGTGGCTTCGCCGG
Organism: Melipona bicolor; assembly: GCA_030673865.1. Lineage (NCBI taxonomy): Eukaryota > Metazoa > Arthropoda > Insecta > Hymenoptera > Apidae > Melipona > Melipona bicolor. The sequence goes on along the minus strand of JAHYIQ010000023.1, from coordinate 2,801,690 downwards.
GGACCCGTGCCTCTCGCTGTTTAACTTTCCTCTATCTTTTAGCCTAACGGCCGATGAATATTCACGAGCCTGGTTGCGGATCGCCTCGTCTCGGCAATCCGAGGACAAATTTTCGCCGAGAGGCGCTGTTGCTTCGTCCGACGCTAATATTTTTACACTCGGAACGCATCAAACAGGAAATGGTTTCACAAGCCGTTTCCTCCGAGCAACATCCGGTGTGTCGGACTTCAAACCGTGAAAACTTTATCGTTCGACGTTTCATTGTTCCGACGTGGCGTCCGCGGTCGAAGGTAATTGAACAGGCGTTTCTTTGAAAACTCTCGCGCCACTCTATCGACGATTTGAAAAATTTCACGGCTCTTCTGGGACCCTCGAGACGCGGAATATATTTAGGCCGCTATTGTCGCGAGGAAAGAGACTTTTTGTTTTAAACTTTCGCGTTATCGTGTTGTACTCCGTATGTACGAATCTGTTTTACCAAGAAACTTTGAGACTTACAGTTATTAAGAGTTGGAACAGAAAAAAAAGATTTTTTGTTTCTATCTTCGAATATAAATTATCTGTTCTTCGAATTTCGAAGTCTGCACTTTCGAAGATGGATGTAATCATAGAAATAGACTTTTCGAGCCAGAAGAGAATCGACTTTCCATCTTCATCCAGAATTTGACTCCGAAATTTCCAAGTCCCCGCGATCGAAAGAAAATAAACTTCCCGTCTCTCACGCACAAATTCTGCGCGTCAAAGGAGCGATACTTCGAGATTCTCAAACTAAACCGTTGAGAGAAAATGGACTTTCTGCTCCAAATCGTGGAGATACTACGTATAGTTCCCTCCGTATAGTGCGTCAACAACTGTTCAGTTGAGAGTTACAGACGAGACTTGTCGTCGCGTTCTGCTTTCCATTTAAACAATTCCAAAAAATAAAAGAAGAAAAATCCAGCGTTCGAAGAATCTTGGAGTTCGCCGCTCTCAGAAGAGAGCAGTTTTCCGATTGGGAAGCGCCGGAAAGGAACGGCACTCGGCGGCGTTAGGTCTCGATCGTCCGCCATTTCATTGTATCGACATGGCCGCGTTGCGTTATCAGCCGACGTAATCAAGCAGGTACACGCTGCTGGCTGACGTGCGTGAGTATACATACGCGCATGTGTGTGTGTGTGTGTGTGTGCGTGTGTGTGCGTACGCGTCGGTACGTTGGTTGAACGGAGAAAGGGAGAACGAAGAGGACAAGGAGGACGAGAGTAAGTTTCTAGAAAGAAAAGGAGAGAGCGAGAGAGAGGAAGAGAGAGGAGTAGCCCTCCGATTGGTCCACGCCAGGACCCCAACCTCCGGCACGCACGTAACGCGGCCAGATCGATACGCACTGCCCAAGCCACCACGTTCTCTCTCTCTCTCTCTCTCTCTCATCCCTCTGCTGTTCCCTTTTCCTCCCTCCCTCCCTCTCGCAATATTCGTCGCTTTTCTCTTCGCCACTCTGTTTTCCTCCGCGTTCTCCGGTTCTTTGCCTCCGGCTTTTCTTCGTTCCTTCGCCTCGTTGCCACGCTTTCCCTTACGATCTCGCGTCACTGACCGCAGCCACGTCGACGCGAGACAACTGCCCTCTACGGTGGTTCCAGAGATTACCAACTCACGGGGAAATTGGACAGAGTTTCGTTTGATGGATGTAAATAACGCGACAGTTGCATACACGCACTGACCAAATGTTACTTTGATGATCACTCTCTTTCTTTGTTTTTCTTTTTATCGTTCTGAGTTTAGGTAGCCAGCAGTAGCCACGATTAATTCTCCTCCATTTTCTGCGTCGGGTTTTACATCTTCTGAGCTTCTATCGAGTGTCGAGGAGATTCTGCCGATTTTCTATATCTTCGTACCAGCGTAACGACCAGCTATTGTACGGCGAGTTGCTTGTATCTTGCATCCGCTGAAAATCACATGATATATTAGTCGCATCACCGGTTACTAAGCACTGCGACTCGCATGACGTCACCGATTACCTGAAAATTGCGTGACGTCACAGGTCCTTGCAGTCTCAAGTGACTAAGAATATTATTGCAAACAGGCACAAATTTCACTGTTCAACTATTCAAGATTTCTTCGAAGGGGTGTTCTCACTCCTCTAACTGCATTTGTTCCCAATCTTTTTCCCCTTTCTCTTTGCGTTTAGAATTTTCCACGATCGTCCGTCTCTCTCGCAAAGTTTCGGGGAAGAAACGCGGATGAAAGAAAAGGAAAATTGAGGATGACAGAGAGCAAAAGGTGGCTCCCTTAAGGTGGCTCTCCTTAGAAAGAAGTCTCGGAGTTGCCGCGACTCTCTCTGAAAGGGAAGAATCGCTCGTGGCCCGTGTCGCGGCTTCTCACGGGGATTTGCCGGTCGCGTGGTCATTTTTCACGGTTGCCGGCCGGGCAGCAGCCTCGCTCCGTTAAAGCGTAATCCAATCAAAGAAAAGTCCCCCGGTACAATGTGTCGTTTAATCGACGAACAAGGCGCCACGTTATTACCTTCCCCCTCGTTTGCTACAATGCTTCCTAGCGGATCGGCGAACAATGGCCGCGGCAAATGGATACGCACACGCTGTGCGTGGCCCGTAATCAGGGATCTCGATGAACGCTAATACCGGGTGTCCGTGCTTTCGCGATGACTTTTTGTTTCCGCGACAACAATCTTCCCGCATTCCCGGACAAAGTAGCCGGCCTGCGTCGAACCGGCTCGCTCCATTTCTCCGTCTTCGTCTTCGGCTCATTGTCTTGGCGGCTTCGTAACGATTCTCGGTGACATTATTAGGCTTGCGTAACGATCCGTGAATACCGAGAATATCTATCTGTCAGTGGACAGTGGAGGATCCGCCGATTTATCGGCACCCTCGCCGAGCATTCGCCTTCTCTAATTGGCCCCTCGACTGGGACCTCGGGCGCGTGAGAATCTGCCTACTCAGGCCCCGTTAATAGGGGATGACTTTGGTCGCATTGATTCGAAGAGAATTGGCGGAGTCGATTTTTTGCGTTCGATGAGGGCGCAGCCGGAGGATTGGATCGGTTAGCATTAGTAGATTTTTGGGACATTGTGAAATCTGATTGAAGTTGATATTCGATTCGTAACTTTAACTTTTTTTGAAAATGTAGCTGTTGTATTTTTTTCTTTCTTCTTTTTGTATGATTTAGCTATACGTCTTTTACATTTTTTTCTATAATAATAGATTCACGAACAGATTCGTGCGCGCCGTACAATTGAAAATATAACCCTACGCCGCATCGAACCTCCGTTATTAGAACTGATCGATTATTCAAACTACTTAGTCCCCCGTCGTAATCCAAACAAGGTAGATTCCAACGCAAGCGAAGATTTATTCCTTCACAAACGTCTCGCGAAGTTTCTCCTTTTTTTCTCCAACTTCTTCTCGACGAAGTTGCTGTCGCGTCGCATTTGAATATTCTCGGCACAGAGAGAGAGAGAGAGAGAGAGAGAGAGAGAAGGAAGTTACAAACAGCGAGTCTAAAGCTCGCTGCGTTAAAAATGAGGGTGACTCGCAAACGACGACGACGACGACGACGACGACGACGACGAGAGTCCAGAGCGCGGGTGATAGGCGCGTCGATGCGAGGGAGAGAATGCAAAATGAAGGGAAAAGAAAAAAGGAAAAAATGGGCGAACCCTCCTGGGCGTGTAACTGGATAAGCCGGCGGTTTGTCGTTCGCGCAGCTTTCCAGTTACTTTTTCAACTCGGCACCGCGCGGCCCGCCGAATGATGTATGCGCCGCGTGATTTATTTCGCCGGCCGAAGTCACGTCGCGGTGACTTTTGTACGACGGCGACCGACATTCGCATCCATCCGGCGAGAATCTCGGCTTCAACCGTCACCGGGACACGACGGTTCCGATCGTTTGAAACCTTCGTTTCAACCCTTCGCGAGTCGCTCGAGTCGTTTGTCCCGCTTCCGAGTTTTTCGAACGCGACTTCGGAGAAATTAGAAAAATTAGAAATTAGAGAGAAATTCTTCGTCGCTAAGTGTACAGAATCTAACGAGTATCTGTTGAAAAATACGCGCGTCTGTGGAAGATCGACACGACGCAAAACAAAGAGAAAACAAAGATTCGTCTTCGGAAGATTGAGAACTGTTCTCTGCGGGGAGGTGGGAAATCGCCGGGATTTGCGCGTAAACCGCGCATTTTTAAAAGTCATTCGTCTGGTATGGTCGATATTTATGTAGGTGAAACGTGTCGGGGATGTTTCGTACGACGTTAGGAATGCCACGTATCAGACTACGCGCAAACTGCAGCTCGTCAAGGGCACGACTTGTCTAAAAATCGGGGTTGCTTCTAGAAAGGGAAGGGGAGGGAGAGACGTGAGAACCCTACTTCCGGACCACGCGTACCGCCACGGTGGCGGAGGAAACGTGGATCTTGGACGCGAAGTGGTGCATATGATTCGTCTACGGGGGAGAACGTGAAAAAAAATTTCTGACGGAACGGGAGAACGAAAGTTTCGATTTTTCCGCGTAATCGGTCGAGAAACTGACGAGTTCTCTGTGTTTTATTTGTTTCACTGATGATTAACGTAATCGTAATGCGACGATAGCTCGTTCTATAAAAGAAATAAACGGTAGGAGGGAAATGAATTTTTAGAAAGCATAGCGCAGAAATTTGACTGACAAATCAAAGCTAAATTATAAATAAATTATAACGAAAGTAACTTATTTTTTTATGATACTTGCTGTTAGCAGATAAAACAATTATATTCTTAAAAACGTAAATCTGAGTAAGTACATTTACACCTATATATTTGTCGATTGTTAGAATATTTATAAATACGTGCGAAACGTTTCGAAGCTTGAAATAAAATATTCGCGATACATTTTCGATTTATTAATTACGTTTCTGTGTTGCGTTTTTGAAAAATTTGTATGGTTAATTAAAGTGTGATCGTTACTTTACACGTACGCTGAAAAAAAAAACGCTGAAAAAAAAGAAAGGAAAGAAAGAAAGAAAGAAAGAAAGAAAGAAAGAAAGAAAGAAAGAAAGAAAGAAAAGTGAACACTGATGAGAAATGCATCGCGATCCGGTGTGCCAGGCGTACTTCTTCCGTTTCGACGTGTACTTTTCACTACGTCTGTGGTCGTACAATTAGCATGAGAATAATGGCCGTGCCGGCTTTCTTAATCAAACTTTTTAAATAGGATCCACCCTGGGTTTTTCACGGGAACCGGCGGCCGGTCGGTTTCTTAACGGTTCGAATTGCTAATCACCAGGCCAGCAGCGTACGTCGCTGCCTTATCCAGTCTCGTTCGCCGTTGGTTTGACGGATCTCTCGCTCGGTGGCTGCAATTGAAAACTGGAAATTAATGTTAATTTCCACAGAGCGTACACCAACGCGTTTGAATAGCGCGATCGAATCCGCTCCGACTGATTCGGTAAGACGGCAAAAAACGACGATTCGTGAAATGATCTCACGTGAAAACTAACCTAAACCTGGGATTCCGTCAAGATAGAAGATATTAGAAGACGAATTCTTTTCCTCTACAAGAAGCAAGAAGGTTTTTCTTTGCTTGTGTTTTTGCGTTTATACATTCTATATGTCTCACGGAATAGCAGTTTATTTTTTTTTTTTTTTTTCGTTAGAATTGTATAATCATCCTTTTGAAAACGAATGTAAAAAAATTTAGTAAATTCAGAAAATTTTTCTAGTGTCAGGAAGAATATTTTCAAATTTGTAATGAAACTGTCAGGAAAAAAATATAACGTAACACGTAAGTCAAAAAGTTTGGTCCAGAACCGTGCTTACTACAGTGGTTCCCTCTTTAATACTGTTTTGTTGTAATACTGTTCTGTTGTAATACTGTTTTGTTGTAATACCGTTTTGTTGTAATACTGTTCTGTTGTAATACTGTTTTGTTGTAATACTGTTTTTGTTGTAATGCTGGTGTTTTTGTTGTAATGCTGGAGAATCTGGCTTGAGGAAGCTGGTTAACTTCGATGAGTTAACTCCACTACAGAACGTCGTATCGCTGATTTTTCGCACAACACGGGAGAAGAGGATGGCGCCCTCTTCTCGGCGCTGATGATGGTAATAGCAGCTAGCAACCACTTCCTCGCAGGAAGGACCTCGCCACCCTCGAGTCGTCTGGCCAGGCCAGCACCGGGTGAAAGGCAGCGGGAGAGAGCAGCAACCCTTTTGCCCGTTTTCCCAATTTGATGGGAACGCGAAAACGCGTTTTCGAGCGTTTCGCGGGGGCTGGTCCGCTGGATGGCTGGCTGGCTGGCTGGCTGGCTGGCACACAGGGGGATCGCACCCCGGGGGGAGAGAGCGAGCTCGTTTACGGTACAGCCCGTTTAGAAATCAATGTCCACCGATATACTCCAAGTACCATTCTTTTGAACGGCGGCCTCGTTGAAAAGTATTTCGTGCATGCCGGCCCTTCCGCGCCGTCGACTGTTTATTTCTCGATTTTTTTGACAGCTCTACCGGCAAGATTCCTCTGAAGAATCGATTTCACCCTTTCGTGTCCCGGTTTGTCGTCCGTTCGTTCCGTTTGTTGCTTGGTAATTATTATTGATTCGCGTGGTCTTTTTTTTCTTTTTTTTTTTTGAAAAGAACTGCTCTCAATACGTCAACGCGATTTTTCCTCCGGCAGAATTGACAAGTAAATTGAAAAGTAAAACGTAGCATTTCGCTAATAAACGCGTTGTGGTTATTCTACTAGCAAAAGTAGAATACTAGGAAGATTCCACGTAACTTATATTTTATACGATCTATCGCTGTCAGGGAAACAAGTTGCAAGTTGGGGAAATATTTCAATTCTCGACGATAGTCCAAATACTCCAGCTACATTTCCACATTCTCGATTCTTTTATCCCATCTCTCGATCGAACGAAAAATACTTTTTCCTGCGGCAACGTTCCATCGCGACAGAACGATCCGACGCGGCGATTCGATAACGATCGTGAAATCCCTCGGCTTAACGCGACGATAAGATAAAACGTCCGCGAACGGACGTCGGTTATCTGAGGTATTTTACAAGCGACCCGACGACAATCTCGGCAACAGGCAGCCGTATCTCGCCGATACGCATCCTTGAACGAGGCGATCGAATATTCCGCCAGCGAACTCCGCGCGCTTTTGTTCGACGGCCGAAGGAGCCCACCTAAAACCGGCCGAGGAACGGGAGAACGGAACGTGTCCGTGGAAACGGGGGAAAAAGGAGAAAAGAAAGAAGAACGAACGAGCAAAGAGAGACGAGAGAAACGCGTACATGGGGCGGGGGAGAGGTGAAGAAGCGAAACGGGAGGAGAGGCAGGAGGCAGACGACGCGTCGTCGTTACGCGACGGAATACCATTATCCGGATAATGGGCCGGCAATTAGCTCGGCGGCATGCATAAATCTTCGCGTGAAAGGACAGGATGCCCGGTATTTAAATAAATAAGTAGCCTCATTGTCCGGCCACGGGCGTCATCGGGTCACGCTGGAAGCGTGAAGAAGGGCTGAAAAATGCTAATCAGTCCGAAAAACTGCGCGAGCGCTCCAGGGGCTTTTCACCGTGCGTGAGACGCACACGATCTCGCGAGGAAGAAGGTGAAAGGAAACGCTTGTCGAAGACAGACGGGCAATTCGTGGGATGACACACGTTCGCGTGTGTCGAACGCGTTTAACGAGGACAAATTTCGTGTGGAATTTCGTCAGGAAGGTGAATCGTCGAAGGATGAAGGAACGTTCACGATATACGTGGCTGAGCGCGTAAGAGTGTAAGAGGTCGTATGCGTTTTTCTGGATAAAGGATATGCATTATTAATGCGGCGAGCCGCTGCGCCGTGACGAATCGCGTTGAAGAAGAAGAGGAATCCTCGGATCGCGCGCTGTCGGGCTTCGATTGCCGTGGGGTGGCCGGAGAAAATCGGCGAGACGAGGGAAACCCGAGTCCGAGAATCACGATGACGCCTCTGAGAAACGAAAGCTGTAATTGAAAAAGTTCGCGGAGACGCGGTGTCCGAGATACAGACTCGATGATTTGTAACTTTATTGCCGCAATAACTGGCAATTTGTATTTAATTTAAATATTACTCGATATATATATATGGAGCATCTAGAAATTTTTAAAATGCGGTGGAAAGTTATTCTACAACGAACAATTAATTTTGAAGGTATTTGCATTTAAAATTAGAACTAGAAGTTTTTAAATTGTATCATCCGAAATTTACCATATTGTTCAAAAAAGTTTCTTATCCGAAACTGCAAAAGTTTGTGACTATCATATGCTTACAAAATGTTTCGAGAAGATCTCTTCAAGAGAGTAATATTTTACAATGTCCGATATGTCCGATCATTAACGCTCGTCATTTTCCTACTCTTCCGTGCTTCCACAGAATTTCCATCTATTATACATTGATAAAACAATAATCACATTTCTCTCTCTTTCTCTATTCATCGCGGCAGCATTTTTCAATTCGTAATTCCTCGCACGAGGGACTTTCGATTGGCATCGCGGATCGGAAGAGCGCGAGGCGATAGCGAGCAGGTTTATCCGGTCAGCGAGGTCGACGGAAATAAAGACCGGGGAACGAAATAACGCGCGCCAGAGAAGAAATATAGTAGTAAGAGGCGAGGGTGAAAACCGACGGATAGAGAGAGAGAGAGATAGAGAAAGAGAGAAAGAGAGAGCAAAAAGGAAAAAAAAGAGAATAGGAGGAGGAAAGTTAACCGCAGTGGATGCGTGGCTGCACATCGTCCACCCTTGGTGGCCCGTCTCGATTCTCCCCCCACGTGCACGAGATCGACGCATCGCGACGCATCAGAGGGGGTTGAACGAGGCCGATGTGCAATCTATCGAAAGATATTCATGGGGCTGGCCGTTGGCCCCTGTGCTCACGTCCCCATCAGCCATAACCGTCGCGTCACGAATGTCTTATTGATTGCATCCAGCCGAACGGAGACGAGGACAGGCAAAAACAGAGAGTCGTAGAGCGTCCACGGATGGACAGAGAGCGACGAAAAATATATATATGTAGAAAGAGAGAGAGAGAGAGAGAAAAGAGGCAAAAGAAGAGAGGTAGAGACGAAGGGATGGAAAAGACAAGGAAGAGTGGAGAGAGAGGGCGGAAACGCAAGCAACCCCTCCAGCTTGATATAACGCGGCAGGAAAATGGGGAGGGGGAGTTAGCCCGGAAGCGGCGAATATGCGTTTTGGATCACCGCCGGATGTTCACGGGGTTGTTGTCCGTTATTGTTATCGTTGTTGTTGCTGTTACGCTCGCTGTAGGTACGTCACCGTCCTTTTCTTAGATTCCATCTCTTTAGACGTTGGGCTATGGATAGAGCGATTGAAGCAAGGCAAAGTAACAAAAGAACATGTAGCTTTTGTACAGAGTAAATAATTAAATTACCGAGTTTGAACACGTACAATATTTAAAACGTAGGATTCGTTACGTTCTATCCTCTCGATTCTATCCGTAAAAATATGAATTCACAAAATTTTTGTTAATAGCAATCGTAAAACGTAGGTTTGAGCAAAGTACGGATTTTGATTGAAACGTTAATCGTTCTCTTGGTGATTTGTGTAAACCAATCGTCGAATTCTGCGTAGAAGAGGTTATCCTAACACTTGTAATTTCTGCGATATATATTTTTATGTTTATTTCAAACTTGTATTTGTTAGAACATTTTCACGAGCAACCTGCGCATGGAAACCCGATTCGAAAAATTGAAAATTGGCCATCAAGTTTGCAGCTCGTTATCAGCCGCTGGCTGACGTAACGTTTCGTGTCTTTTTCACCGCGTGCGTCGTTTCCCAGTGGCAGCTGATAACGTTATCACGCAACTGGAAAAAAGGGTGTAGGGGGGAGAAAGAGAACAAAAAAAGAAAACAGGCAAAGGACGTCGACGCGAAACGTCAGAGTCTATTAACACCATTCTGCCGTCACGGTGTCCGCATAAAAGCGGCGGTGTTCTCGATAATCCGACCGATGTCACCGCATCTATTAAATTACGCACGTACGGATACGCGAGCGGGCAGATAAGTGTTCATACGTCGAGCGAGTTTACGCTCGGGAAAATCGCCACTATCTACCCCGCGATTACTTTGGCCCCGCGAGGACGATCAGCGGCCCTTTCTCGACAAACAAAAAAAAAAAAAAAAGAAAAAAGAAGGGGGGCCGACTCGTCTGCGTTTCTGCGTTTTGTGCGACTCAAATTCGCTAGAAGAGCCGGTTGAAACAACCGGTTGACGTTCGCGTTTTTCTAGTCGACGAAACGTGTTTCCCGCTTCGAAGCGTATTTCTCTTTTTTTCATAACAGAGAGAGAGAGAAAGACAGAGAAGGAAATGCATGGAGTGGCAGCGTAGCGGGAAAATAAATTATAAAGTAACGCTCGAGGAGAGCGCGCGTTAAGCCCGTTGCCGCGTGAATCCGGAGTGATGGATAGAACGTCGAGATATTTTTGGAAAAAGAAGAGAAAGCGGAAAAGAGGGAGTAAAGGGGAAAAGAAGAGGGTGAAGTTCGTAAAGAGAAAAAGAAGAGAGAGAGAGAGAGAGAGAGAGAGAGAGAGAGATGGAGAAAAAGGACCGATTTAGAGGATTGTCGAGAGAGATCGTCGGTCAAGCTCGACAATCCTGATAAATGAAAGAAGCAAATGCCGAATTCGGATTCCCAATAAGGGTGGTCGATGTCAAGCGACGTGGAACGACTGGATGGAAATGAGGGTGGAAAAGAGTGGACGCAAGAGGTGGCTTTAACTCCATGACGTCGTCTGCCCGGCCCACCATCTCCATCTATATCCAACCCCTTCTCGCGTGTCTGGTCTTCCGCGTTGTGCTCGTGCACCGGACATCTCGCCGATCCCGTCGTATTCTCTGCGATGCTCGAATTTCGTCAAAATTCCCCCCTTCTCGCGTTCTTTCCTTCTTTTTCACCTTCAAAGTTTATTTCTTTCTCTTCGAGCTCTCTCTCTCTCTCTCTTTCACAATAAATGTCTCAACCGACTGCGGTTGATCGAGATTGGGGTTGTTTAAGGCTGAGATATTCGACAAACGATCATGTGAATAATGTACGACATCATTTAAAGAATTTAAAGAATTCAGCGATTGGCTTTTAATTTAATGAACTAATGAACTTCATTGCGAATCGCGGATAATATAAAATACGAAACGGGGTGAAATACATTGTTTCGATATTTTCAATGCGAAATTGCACAGTATAAACATATCGTGAAGAAACTATCGATATTATCACTGAAAATGATTTTAGGGGGAGTAATCCAGAAAATCGGGTCTCTGCAGGTGCAACGCTAATGCAACGAAAATTGGTTGATTTGGGTCACGTGATTCGTGAGAGCACGTGGGGTAGACCTCGAGTAGGAGTAGCGTTGCCTGTAATTTCTTTTGTTATCGATTCAAATGTGTGCATATCGATAAATGGCAAAAAAGTCGTCTTCATTTCCTAGTCGGAACAGTTGCTTATGGGCTTTTCAGTGACGAATCGTATGGGGTACAAGTCGTGCAGTGTTTTGGAAGTCTGTACACACAAGGCGAAAGGCTCTGTATCTTTGGTCATAGCCTCGAATATATGAATATCAATTAAAAATCCTCGTTGCTCTTTCGAGGAACGAAACAGGGCTGATCCAATCGTTGATCTCTCGTCGCGAGATTCGAAGGCGGCCTGGCAGGGTGAGGGTATCACCGACGGTGGTTAACGCGCACGAAACAGGGATAATTAACCCGGACAAAAGAAAGTAGCGGCGGCTCGGTTCGAGAGTAAAAGTAATCGCGGGTGTCGCAGTCGGATTCTTCTGTCTCGCTCGGCACCCGGGGAAAAATAGAACGAGCTCGACGACGGGGGATAAAGAGTGCGAGCGAGCGAGAGAGTACGAAATGGCACAAAAGGGCCCCGACAATAAAGTCAAGTGGGGCACAATGAGCCGCGGCGTGAGTACATTGAATGCCATGATCGTCTCATGTAGTCACGGTCCCATGCCTCTTTACCGGCCGTCCTACCGCTCGTGTCGCATCGTGTGTACGTCTACAATGGCGTTTGATTCAATAACTTGACCGTGTTACCGATATAGAGAACCACCGAGGCTTCGCGAACGGGGCTCGCCGATCCGCGCGTCTTTCGTTCTTTGATTCATCGCGATGCGTCACGTCGGCGATAAGGATTCACCTTGTCGTTCAAAGTTATCTTTGGCAGATAGTCTGATACGTAATCGTCGATTGTTAGACAAAGGTTCTAGAACGATTGGGAATGATGGTGCAAGGTCGGTTTGTGCATTCGCGTGCGAGGAATTGAAAGATTGGAGAAAGGTGTATTAACGCGCAAGAAAGAATGTACAAAGTAGAATATTTAAATATATCAGAGTAGGTTGTTACAATTAAATTAGAATTACGATCGAAAGGTGTAAATAGAATTAAATTATATTGAGAGTTGTTATCTATAAAATCTACACTATTCTACTCTATAAATAATTTTTTAATTTCCTCTATTTGAATTTCATTCTGTAATTTTCTTTTATTTAACAAAAAAGAAATTTGCAAATGTTTGCAGCTCTGTGTTGAAAGGAAAAATGACTAGCCCTCCTGAGTCCTTCGTACGTTGCACTTTTCAAGTATAACCCGCGATAAACTGTCGAAAATTCCTGCATCGCGAGTGACGCACTAATGATCTAAGTAATTACGGTGATATTTTGTAAACCACGGAATAGTGGTGCGTGCATTTCCACGGACAACGGTATGCGACTGCTACATTAACCCCGCGTCATGTAGCAGTTTTTCCGATGTTCCTTGATATTTTTTTTCCTCCCCTTCCCTACAGGCGGGTTGCACGTGCGTCCGACAGGTATCTATCTATTCGGGTTTTTGTTCCGTGGCTCGCGTTTTCCATATTTCGCTTTCGTTGTCTTCTCGACCGGAGAAAAAAGCCTTGCCGCCGTTGCCACGTTGCGTTCAATTTTTTATTTTACAATACGTGACGTTTTCGGTGCGGAATGGAAAGCTTCGTGTCTGTCGTTGCGACAGTTCGAAATAAAAAAAAAGAATGTGTATATATATTATATATATATACATATATATACGTGTACAATATGTATACACCCCTGGCTTCGAATTTGTCTCATTGTCTTCTCTACGTGTATTTACTGCTGCTCAAAAGTATGTAGACACTTATCATTTTTTATGAAATTCACGATTCATAATCTGTATTATTATTATTATTATTATTATTATTAAATGGCATTCATTCCCAGCAATAAGTGTGATATAATTGAAAAATTTAATCATTCTTTTAAATCTTGTAAAAATGTACATACAAGTTACAGAGATATTTATTACGAAATTAATACGAAATGTTGAAGGTAATTTCGCCAATCTGTTTAAATAATTTTGTCTTTTCTAGAAAGTTTTCACTTGTATCAATTATTTTTCAATCTCTGTATATATTTCCAGGTGTGTTTTAAACTTTGCCAATATTACAACGTATTGCAGACTTGATCTATTTATAAAAGTATCCTCTAAACGTTCCAATACTTTTGTGAACAACGGGAAAATATGATTATTTTTATTATTAATGAATTGCTGATAAATTGTCTAATATTTGTTCGTTGCTCTTCATCAAGTATCCACACACGAACTTTCAGCGAGTTACGTTAACGTAATGCGACTAAGTCGATCCTCTATTTCTCCTCGTTAATTTCCACGATAATGACCGGATCCTCCGTCCCCGGGCCAAGAGCACGCACGAGCGCGAAAAATCGCCCGACGAGGGGGGCGAGTAGTTCACCCTTGTCTATCAACGGCGTAGCCACGGAGTAGCCCCATAGACGCGTCTTATAGCGCCTCCGTGGGGCGCAACTAGCGTGGGGCATAACCGCGTTGCTAATCCCGGCGCATAGTTTATACGTCATTAAACCTTATACGTCGAGGGGTGGCCGCCAGAGGTGGAAGGGTGGCACGCGAAGAATCCGCGGACGTCACGACGTATATTGCTGCCTACGGCTATCGTGCGCGCCGCCTTTTCTATCGAGGGGGCGAGAAGGGGGTGGCGGTGGTTGCGGCGGTTGCTAGCAGGGCAACGCACAACCCTCCAGGGAGAGCTGTCACGTCGAATCATCCCCCGGAGATATGACAGAGGCCTTCCACCGACGAGGAGGGTGACGTCGATCGGCGATCGACCCCGAAATCGAGATTAAATGTCCATCCACCGAAAACCATCCCAGTGGCGGTCGCCCTGTCTCGCCACTTTGCACGCGTGTTCGCTACGATTTGTTACGTATTTTCTTTCCTTCTTCCTCTCTTTTTTCTTTCTTTTTTTCTTTCTGTGGAGAATTTGTCGATATCGCGAAATCCACGTAGGGATAGATTTTCACGGTTCTTCGTAATCAGGTCATCAAGATAGCTTGTGTGATTCACTAAATATTACACAATCTTTTAACGTTAAAGATGACACTGAATTCGACAATTTACCATTACTGTATTTCATCTCCTCTCGACTATACATCGAACGGCCGTTTCTTCGTTTCATCGTGCAGCGAGGAAGATCGCTCTATGATTTTAGTCGAGAGGGGGCGGAGGGTGGAAAGAAGGAAGACGGTACCGCGCGAGGGGCGGCAGCAGGGGGTGGAAATATGGAGAGAGGTTGAGCGAGGAAGACCGTGCAAAGGGCATCATTCTAATTGCCCCGGACTTCCTTTCATCCCCTTTGTGCGACCCTCGGGTGCGCTTCCTCATCCACCCTCTCTCCCTCGGCCTCCCCCCTCGCCGCCCACCGCCCCGCACCGACGGCTCTAAGTCATTTCTGCGATTAATTTTTCCTTCCAATTTGCACGCGGCAGTAATTAAGGGGCTGGGGGCGCAGTACATCATCCGGCGTTTCGCCGATGCCACGGTTAAGGGGGTTGGTTTTCACCGCTCGCCGGGCAGGCCGGCCTCCTTCGAAACAATGGCGGCTGTCTTGAGTGGTGAGATAGGATTTCGAGACTCGGAAACCCTTATGTTATCTCGCTGGATAAATGCCGGTCCCTGAAACTCTTTCTCCGAATTTTCGGCACACCTCAACGATCGTTAAGTCAGATTTTTTTCTCTTTCGTCAGACATATTGGAACACTATCTATTTGTATCAGAAATTTTCGAACGCACCGAGAATGTTTATACTTGCACTTGTGACGTTTATACTTTCGTTGAACATTTTGGAACGGTTTTGTACTCGGAAATTTCTACTTAAAAATGCAAATGTGCACTTGGTGAGACAATGGTCTTTAATTACATTTCGTGATCATTGCAAGGGTTGATGCTTCAGAGGAAGAGTTTGAAAATTTCCGACAAAGACACACGCTTAGTGCACTTTCGAAGCGCTCGAGAAGGCCAGATTTGAAAAGATAAAGTATCGCTCCCTCGCCGACTCGCTGCGTGGACGCAGTTACACCGTCCATCTCGACGGCTTCGTTGTAGACACCCTAGGTGCATGGCATCCGCACGATCGCCTGGTCCCGGGACGTGTACGTCGAATACGTCACTAGGACCAGACACAGTATTGCGTCCCAGGAGACCATCACGAGGTCTCCATCGCGCGCGAAGGTCCAAGCTCGAGTGAGCTTAACGACGACGGCGTTTCCATGAGCAACGACTCATAGGTTTAAATCTTTCTTTTAGACTCTAACACATCAGGGTTAATTCTATTCTAAATTTTGACTATTTTAATAACTATTTCCAACTTCTTCTTTTATCTTTTATCTTTGTATTTCAATTTTGTACTCACTCGGGCGCGGACCACCCGACATTATTTTCTTCTAGTCGCGTTAAATGTCGTCCATCATTTAACCGACTAACCGTTTTACCGCATAACTGATTTTACCTTAATTTATTCTTTTTATCTCTAACTTGCATGGTTTTATCTCTCTAACTTACCATTTTTTATTTATACATTTTACTTTTTATACTCTTGACTCTACATGTAACTTTGTAACTCGGACTGCAATCTTACATTTGTTAACATTTTCTTTCTTCCTAATCTATGACTAAAGATGCTACACCGGGATTAATGTCTGAAATCACTCACTGGCGAAAGCGACTCTGTTCGCCACAGCAATGCTACGCGCGCGAAAGAGGGATGTTTTTGCTACATCCCCCTTCTTATAATATGGATTGAAAATAGGCCAAATGGCCGCTCTATAAAGCTTGCTGTATCATACCGCGGGGGTATTGTTCCTGTGGAAAACATGATTTGGTAAATAGAGGTGTATTAAAAAAAATAATAATAATTACAGTTTAAGTCGAAGCTCGTAGTCCTTGGAAGGGCCAAAAACTTCAAGAAAGAATCTCATTGTCAGTGCAAGCTATACGTGCGCGTATAACAATTTCACGGTCTCGACTGTGATCCACGTATTCTCCAAGTAGAGACAGAGTTATTTTACGAAAGAAAAAAAAAGAAAAC
Source organism: Melipona bicolor (assembly GCA_030673865.1). Classification (NCBI taxonomy): domain Eukaryota; kingdom Metazoa; phylum Arthropoda; class Insecta; order Hymenoptera; family Apidae; genus Melipona; species Melipona bicolor. The sequence continues at coordinate 2,785,293 of JAHYIQ010000023.1, read as the reverse complement.
AAAAAGGAAGAAAGAAAGGAAGAAGAAGAAAAAGTAGCGCGAGACGCGTCGATTCGAAGTTGAATCCTGAAACTCGGAGGATATCCTACGGCGGCAGCCCTTCAAGGTGTTTAATAACGATAATGCCCGAGATAGGGTGGTTTCGAGGGTGGTTATGGGAGGGGGTGGTACACCGGGTCGGGACTTGGTTCATTCACGGGCTCGCTCGTTCGTGCAGAGTTCTTCCCCGTGAATGCGCTGAATGCCTTCCTGCCGCTTTCTCTTTCTCTGTCCCTCCCACCCTCCTATCCTCCTATCCACCCTCTCACTCTATCTCTCTCTCTCTCTCTCTCTCTCTCAGGCCCCAGCGCGCGTTTCGCTTTTTTTCCTCCTTTTTCCAACGCGACTTTGTGCCACCGCGTCGTGCATCCATCTCTCTGTAGCTTCGGCCGTGTTTGCATTTATGCGCTTATCGCTTCTCTGAGCACTAAGAACCACCGGCGACCGGAAGTATCGTATGCCATTCTGCCCGGGTTCCCGTCGTCGAGGCCAGTCGTGTATCTTTCGCTGAATAGAATAAGAGCAGCCACGCGACGACGTTGAATAATCCTAAACCTCTCTGTATAGAAAATATAGAAAATTCGTAAAACGGATTCTTGCAACCCGTAATTTTCATTCAATCGAGCGACACGTAAAAATATAGCAGTATGTTATCTTCGTTCAGAAGACGCTTCAAGGAAGCAGAGAGGAAACAAGAGGGAGATTCCTCCTCTGTCACTTACGAAAGACACGCGAGCTCGAAATGGGGCAAACTCGGTAAAGAACTCGGTGTCCATTTCGAGCTGCGCCAAGCCAAGTGAAAACGACGGGGTGCGGAATTCGTCCCGATTAGGCGACGATCCTATCGGCGATGAAGACCAGTAAGAGGAACCACGAAAATTGGGAAGCGAGTATCCGCGAAACCGCGATCTCCCTGCCTCTGCTGTGTAGTCTAGCTCTACCTACGTACGTGCGTGCGTGTGCAGAGTGGGAAACAGGCAGACCCCAGAGAGTGTTCTGGCCCTCGTGCGTTACGACTTTCCGCAGTAACCAAAGAGGAGAAGAGGGGGAGGAGAGTTTGGGATCCCGCGTTTTACGATACACACCGTATTTCAGCGAGAGAGCGAGCGAACGCAGGGAAGAAGAAGGGAGGACACACACAGAGTCTCTCTAGCTGTTGGAAATCGACGAAGTGGTGTGTGCCGGCTAGCGGGGAGCTGGATTTTCCCCGTGTGTCTGTCGGTACGTCCGTCCGTCCGTCCGTCCGTCCGTCCGTCCGTTCGTTCGTTCGTTCAGTTCGTCTGGCTGACTGGTTGGGTGGCTGGCTGGCTGGCTGGCTGGATGGCTGGATGGCTGGCTGGATGGCTGGCTGGCTGGCTGGCTGGCTGGCTGAGTTTGCTGCCGCTGCATCGAAACATGTAAGTCCAGGAGGGCAATAATAGATCCCACAATGCCACGCGAGCTTTTCAGGGCCCTGGCGTGGGTGGTGTGGGATGTAGGTGGAACGTCGGACGGGTTGCCGCCAGCGTGGCCTACGAGAGGGGATGGAAACGAGGTAGCTCATCAACTAATGGCCCGGACCGGAACTGAACTACCTTCTCGTACGGACTCGGCGCTCCGTTGCCACCGTGTGCTGCACGTGTGTGCACACGTCTGTGGATCCACGCGTTTCTCTCCCTCTCCCTCTCCCTCTCTTTCCGTCTCTCGAGGCCATTTTTCTCGCTCGCGTGTACACTCGTGTCATTTGTCCGCCCCTCGCGCCGCCGTCGTCGCGACGAATAGACACACCACGTTCCGCCTTGCGCGACGTCTACCAATCTGGATTGCACCCGTGCTGCTTCATTTTACCGGATGTTTAGCGTTATTGCCGGATCTGGCCGGCTCCAGCGATGCTCCACTTACGCGGCGAGAGGAACGCTAAGTGGCTGAAAGTTTCGCGGAACTCGGTGCGAAACAATGACCATCCTCGAGCAGGTTTTCTCGTAGGCTCTTCTGGCTGAACGAACGTGAAATTTAAGCACACTTTTGGAGAGCGTAGGATTAAATCGTGACAGAGTTGGAGTTTGATATGTGTGTTGCAGATAAATGGAAACGTACTTTGTCCGATCAAAGAAAAAAAAAAACTCATTGCGACACTCACGTTTAGAATTTTTTTGAACTTTCCAGTCCTTCTTTGTGAAGCGAATTAAAAGTAATTGCCCGATCGATTGAGAAGTAACGGAGCGTCAACGTCGGGTGACCTAAACGGAAGCTCTTGCTCTCGAAGGAAACGCGGCAGCAAAGAAAAAGGGTTCGTTCTTGCCGGGTAAGTCGGGAGGATGGATTCGCATAAATCCACCCTCCTCTAACTTGCCTGGAACCACCCCACGAAAACGGCCCATGAATATTGATCAGCTTCCATTCTGTCCGTACATCGTCCTCTCACGCATCGGGATTCTCCTTTCCCCTCTCCTTCCACTCTCTCTTCGGCGCTCTCCTTGTTTTCCACTTCTTCTTAGACAGACTTTCTCTCGTCTCGTTGATCCCCGTGACCCGTCAAACAATCAACTCTATTTACGACGGACTTTATCTTGACGTGATCTAGTTATGCGAGGCACGACTCGCTACGCAAGATCATCGCGTAGGGATCAACCCCCTGATCGTTGAATCTTTATCGTTAGTTTATCGTTCTGTAGTCAGGAGTACGCGTTTTCGAAGAACGTGTAGTTTCGTTTAGACTTTTGGAAATAATCATTATGTGATGTGATAAAGTGATGAAATGAAATAAACGTCACAGAGGAACATAAAAGAAGATGTTATATGTTGTCTCGATCAAGTGACAATCTCGATAAAATTTAGGAATTTTCCAGCCAACTGTGTGAATATAATCATAACGTTATATTATTTTTCTCGCTTCTCGTCGAATCCTCCTTCCTTCATCCAGCGTACTCTCAAGAAAATTATGTCCAGTAACCATGGACACCGAGATATCATTTTCGTATCATGTTCACAGTGCACAGTACGATCGTTGCAAATATTCCACGATGGTCGCGGGCGACTCGCGAGGCCCGCGAGCGATGGCCGCGCGACGTCCATCCGGATCGCTCGGAGGGTGGCTTCAACCCTTTCGCCGTGAAACTTTAAGCGAACGATCAGGGTTAGGGCCGAGGAGTTTTTAACGCTTCGAGAGTTGCCATGGCAACAATGGTAGGCCGTTATTAATCCCCGACGAGAGCGGCGAAGAATAGAGGAAAGGGAACGGAAGGGAGAGAAGGAAAGAGGGCAGGAGACAGCGAAAGGGAGAAGATTCTCCCCTGTTCTCTCTCTTTCTTTCTCTCTCTCTCTTTCTGCAGCTTCTGATCCTCTGCTCCTCCTCTGTCTCGCTTTCCACCGCGTGGATTCTCCCGTCCCGCGATGCAGAGGTGTCGAAGACCGAATGAGAGGGAGAGAGAGAGAAAAGCACCGACTGGAATTAGGAGAAGGCTCCGTCATTATAGTCCCATCATTCACTTTTCTTCTGCTTGTCTTCCTTCCTCTTCCTACGCCGCGGCTTAACCTTGGCACGCTGCTCGCGCCGTATCTTGCCTCCGCCATTTCTTTCTTCTTTTTTTTTCCCCTCTTTCTCCTCTTCTCCTCGACTTATCATTGTTCCCGGTACGTCCAGGCAATCTTTAACCGAGTTTCGATTCGGTCAATAGCGAATATTACGAGCACGCTGTCTACGGTCGCGAAGACCGCGAACGAAACGCGAAGACGCTTCTCGCGAATTTCGAGAAGATCCTTCGCTTCCAAGGCACAGATATGCATGTGCGTGGTGTTGAAAAAAAAATTACTCATTCCCTTGGTTTTTCAACAATTTTCTAATAAAACGAGACGGTGTGTTAGATCATTCAATTTTTTCGAAAATTTTGACGGACAGGACTGATCCAATCTCGATTTTCTATCACAGTTCCTCTAAAAGTATATGTCATTGCACGGTTGCATTTCATATCCTCAGTTCCAAAGTCTCAGATTTATTTAATTCGTAGAGGTCTTTAGAAGCTATTTTTGTTCACAAAAATAGCGATCGCCTGTTTCTTCGGTTTAGAAAATCTGATTTTATCTCACAAGAACAATGAATAACTATAAAACACACAAACTAATACACACATAAAGTTTGAAGATTTATTACGGAATCTCAAAAAAAATCGCTTCTCTCCCCACCATAAAGATTATTTTAACTTCAACTTTCATCCCCCTAGACTTTGCCTGTACCACGAAAACCACAGGCACGGTGTATGCCTCGTTACTTCGACGTTTCCACCGTAACTGTGGATTAACGCGTGTCTAACGATAGAAGCAGCTATCTCGTCGAGTCGTCTCGAAACGTAGGCACGAAATCCGTGAAAAGTTGATTCGAAGGAGAGAAAGAGAGAGAGAGAGAGAGAGAGAGAGAGACTGGTGTGCATCGATCGGAAACGAGGCGCGGGAACACGTGTCCGCGGACATCCACGTGAAAAATTGCGATAACATGCAACAGTGAGCGGGAGAGGGAGTGGGATGGGAGTGGAGAGGGAGAGGGGGCAGGGTGAGAAAGCGGCCAGGATATCTCTTCAAATATTCACGACGCGGCGTACGCGTCATCGTCGGGTCCCATATATACGTGCATGTGTGCACGCAAGTTTCTCTTCGGTTTTTTCGCGGTTGTATCGCGTCGTTTCCGGTATCGATGCATCGAGTTCCGCGTTCACGTGGAGGAGTTCATCGTAGACGAGCTTTGTTCGTTCGCGGACGCGCGCATGTGCGTACATTTGCACGCGTGTCACTCGCGTTCTCTCTTTCTACCCCCTCTCCTCTCGGATTCGGAGGGTGGCTGCGTTTTTTTCTCTCGATTTTTCCCTCCTCGATCAGCTCCGCTCGCGAGGCCTCTCTTCGCGCGTTTCGTCAGCGCGTATAAAAGATTATATACGAGCCGGTTGTCTTGCACACATCGGCGCGTGTGTGGTCCGGACGAGCGCCGAAAGAAAAGAGAGAAAAAACTCAAAGTCGAAGGCTCCGCGCGGGCTCGTTATTCATCGACGTTCGGCTCCGGCTGTCAGGAGGCATTATTTACGGGTTTCGCGGCACAGCGAACTATTAATTCGGCCCCGATGCAGGTGGTAAATGCGCGCCGGCGATCCAACCCCGCGAAAAGAAGGTCCTTGGATTCGGATTCGTCGACAGATCGCCGCGATTTTCAGAGATTTTAATATTTTGTCAAGTTGATCTTGAGTGATCTTTGATCTGAAGATTTACTCGTCGTTGATTATTGAAAAAAGATTAAAAAATGTGACACTTATTTAACGTTTAATAATCAAACTTGCTCGTTGTCAGAACAGAACGGAAAATTATATAAATTATATAACACCCCTTAACAATCCTTAACCAAAGAAAAAAAAGAAAGAAAAAGAGGAAAATCGAAAAGAGAGCCAACAGCGGTGCTTGGAAATGAGCGACACGATCGGCTAATAAAAACGAAGTGTTCGATTCTATTAAACGTCGGCTACGAGGGGGTGTGGAAAGCTCGCAGAGCTTCGGAATAACGGCGAAAAAGAACTGCTTCGACAGACAGTTTCTCCGCTCGTCCCCTCGATTGATTACCGTGGAAGCGCGTCTCGATGGTAGAGAAGAGAAAAAGAGAAAGAGAGAGAGAGAGAGAGAGAGAAAGTGGAGAACGATTTTCGCAGGAAGTATCGGCCGGAAGGCGGGATACGCTTTCAAATGCGAAAGACGTATTCCACGACCGTCGACACGGCGGGAAAGCAGAGAGAAGCGGCGTATATATCGCTCGCTCTCTCTCTCTCTCTTTTTCTCTCTGTCTTTCTGTCAAGGCGGCAGACTCTCACGGAGTAACGTTGATCTAATAACGGGACAAACGTCGCGCGAATCGCGTCCCGGACGGGATTTCATTTCCTCTGGCGTAGGATGAGCGGTCGTGAGCGGCGACGCCGGCTGCCGAAGCGTAGCCAGAAGAGGGAAACACCGTGGGGGAGGGACAGAGAGAGAGAGAGAGAGGGAGGATCGATCCTTCTGCTGTTGGAAACCCTCTCACTCCTCCCCTCCCCACCCCTCCCCCTCGTCTTTCGATAGCGTCGCCTCTAGCTAGTTGTCGAACAAAGCGTCCCACCGCTTCGTGCAAGAATTCGCTCGACAGCCGCTTAGACTGCGAGGCCGTGTGTTGTGTGTAGCGGCTGCCGAGGGACGTCGTCCTCTCTCGATTCACCCGGGGAAACTTTCGATTCTCTGTTACGCTCGCCGCTCCTTCCGTGACACTTTGGGAAATTGCTCGAGTGCCGGCAATCGCTTTCGTCGACGGTGGCGGCCCGATTAGCAAATTCTTACGTCCCGGCGCGTGATATTCCTGTTTACTCGGCTGTATTAACGTGTGGTCAGAACGGTGAACGAAAAAAAGGCAAATGGAACGAGATAGGATGCAATTTTGTAAAATGAAATTCACGCGTATCTGACGAGAGTAACGAATAATATGTAGTTACTGCGACTACGCTAGCCTGATGAGATAGTTAATCGTCTCGGAAACGATCGCGTGGTCACCGGGGCCAGACAGTACTGCGTACCGGTTCCAAGGGGACCAGAGCGAGGTCCCCGTCGCGTGCGAAGGTCCGAGTTCGAGTGAGCATAACGACGAAGGCGTTTGCGCAAGCAACGCCGATTTATAACTTTAAACTTCTTTTTTTTGTTCTTTTCTTTCAGACCTTAGCCCGTCAGGGCTGATCTTAATTCAACCTTGACATTTTTAACTTATATCCTTTATCTTTAAACTTTTATTATGCACTCACCCGGACACGGACCACCGTCTAATTATCGTCTATCGTCCTCGTCTATCTAATCTTATTCTATTTTAACTTATTTATTTAATATTTCATCTATGTTGTTTTAACCAATTTGTTATGCGATATTTTATCCATTTTACTATCTATTCTTTTAACTTTTGATGTAATTTTGTAGCTCGTCCTATAATTTTACATGTAGCAACTTCTTTTAAATTATGACCTACGATTATTCACCGATCTCTGTGCCTGAATTCGCCTCGTTGGCGAAAGCGACATTGATCGCCACAGCAACGTTGCGCGCGTGACACCAGCTGCGACCACTTACAGTTTTATTTATTGTATTTATTTATTTATTTGTTATTATAATTATTTCAATTATATTTGCGCGCGAAGGAGGGGGATAGCAATAACCCTCTCCTGCTTATAAACAAGGAAATTCGGCCATGAGGCTGCTCTGAAAAGCACAATGTACCATCCCGCGGGGGTATTGTCCCCGTAGGAAACATGACTTGTAAGGTGTATTTATCTGTATGTCGCAGAACAGATAACCATTGTTAATATCGATCAAAAAAAAAATTTACGCTCTCTTTTGTCAACTGTATCTAATTCCTAGTCGGATTATTTCAACAATATTAACTTTACTTTGTACCGTTCGAGGGTTAATTCTATATTACTCTTAGATCTCCGTTCGCCTTGTGAAATTAAATTTCTTTGCAGGAAATTTTCGTAACCGGTGTACGCATTCTGTTTCCACGAAATGAAAATTCCTTGGAACGCAGTAACGTTATATTTATCGTGTATGAATATCCTGCTTCATTGTGTGTTCGCCATTATAAGATACAATGGACGCGAGTACAGACCCTTTCGCTTGAAACGTAATAGTGTACTAAACACACATCGAAAGTTTATTTTCTCGGGAGCGAAAACCCTCCCTACGTCTGAATATTTCATTCCATATTCTTATAATTTATCTTTTCCGCGGAGCTGACCCAGCCCTTCTCGCTCAAACTCGCCTCCGCTGGCACCGAGAAATTATTTCGGCCGAATTCTCGTAGGAAGAGGTGCCACGAAGGATTAGTCGGAATAGTCGTCGAAGGGTAAGAGGATGTAATCGCGAGAATAACGCATTAGGATTGGCGATAGGCGGGATGCAGCAGCAGCAGTAGCGGCGGTGGCGGCGGCCGGGTTTCACGGATGAACGAGGGCGCCGGGCGTCGCACTGCCGGAAGTGCGTCTAATGCATCCGTCTGGGGTCACGCGTCATCTCGCTTCCGGCACGGCCATTACCTTCGGTAAAACGTTTCGCAGAGGGGAACCTCCACTTGTACCACCTCCTCTCTCTCTCTCTTCTCTTCTACGAGATTTCTCCTCGTCGATGATTCACAGTCTCGGTCTTAATTTTTATCCTTCTCCCCCCTCCCCCTCTTCTTTTAATTTTATTTTGGACGAAATTTATTAAAATCTTGCACGGATTTAGTGGTACTGGTAATTCCACAACTCATCGTTCGACAAACGCGTTTGGCTACTATCAACGATCGATACATCAATAATTAATAAATACTTTGTAAAAGAGAATCGTTTTACCAGTAGTAGAAGCACAAAATTAACCCTGTGTTTTATAAAATGGAATCAAGCTCGTGCTACGAATTCTGGTTTCGATTCGAAAGAGAAGACAAATTGTCGTTCCTGTACAAAAATCGTTTAAATTTAAGATCAACGAGTCCAATGATTATGTATAGCGTTTCGATACGTAACATATCGTAGTAACCTACTTAAGAAGATTGAGAAGAAAATTGTCAAGATATAAATCTACGAAATTGAGATTTTGGAGCCGCTCCTGTCTGAAGAATTAAGAAGATTGAGAAGAAAATTGTCAAGATATAAATCTACGAAATTGAGATTTTGGAGCCGCTCCTGTCTGAAGAATTAAATATTGCCAAGCATTTAACACAAACACCGATGTCTGAATGGAAAACAAAATCATTCAGAGGAGTATCGTCGTCGACGTCGAAGCGTCTCAGAGATGAAGATGTAGAAAATCGAGGAAGATGTAGAAAACTGCGAGTTATTCGAGGGAAGAGGACTCCATAGGGATCAGAGAGCGTAGAATGGTGGCCGTGTCGAAAAAAAGATCCACTTGAAGGAACGAGCCAATGGAACAAGAGCCCTTTACCTTACGAGATTGGTCGGAGCATTGTTTTAAGGGAGGCCCGACGCATGCGTGATCCCATGCGTGGGAGGATCGACCACAGTTCACGACCCAAGCTTTCAGAAGATCCTACTCTTGACCGTGACCGGATCCTACTGGTCTTTTTTCGGGGGGGACCGTCACTGCTCACGTTGGGTCCCTTGCTTGCTCCAAAATTCGTCCAGTTTCTCGCCTCTCGAGCAAAACACTCACAAAACAACACTGAGCAATCTCCGAACACGATTCAATTTCTTTTTTTAATATCAAGCTGACAAGTCGATTCTTTGGATCTAGATCGACTAGATTTCAAATGTATGAAATTAAAATTTTTGTAAAAATTCACGAGTAATTTTGCATGTATATATATATCGACAGTTTTCTGTGAATGATCATTTTCGTTCAATATTTCCTTCGACGACCTCGACAGATCTGCCCAGTTGAACTTCACGAGTCAAAATAGGAAATGCAAGTCGAGAAGATAATTAATCGAAATAAAGAGAAACTACCCACTTCAGACGTGATCTCAGAAACGATTAACCACGCGAAAGCTCCTCGAGCAAAATTTCGAGAAACGAAAACTTCTCGATGGCTCGCTCTCCCCCTTGAACGAGGCTAATTAGCACCAGCAATCCACGCCGCGGCTGGGAAAAATCAGCAGTCGATCAACAGCGTCATAATGGTCAAACAGGCGGAGACCGAAGGTCCTTAATCCCGTCTGGCCGATCGTTTTTACGCTACCAGGAACTGTTTCCCAAACGTAAGCCGACGAGGAGAAACCTGTCAACGGATAAATCGATAATCGTACCCGGTTTTTCGGAGCTTAACGCAGCCACTGTGTCGCTTATTAGCGAAATCTCCCGGCGCGAGATGAAAATGAAAAGGAGACTCGGGCGGAAAGGGGGATGCGACGCGGCAAGGAAGAAAGAGGGTGGCTCGGTGGAAAAGGGAAGCTGATCTTGCAGAGGAAAACGAAAAAAAAAGAGAAACAGAAAAAAAAGGGAGGAGAGAAAGGGCACCTGCCTTCAAAAAGGCCGCCGACTCGATCCGAGCAGCCATTGTTATTCATCGTGCACCATGCCGCGAAACAAATACATCGAAAGAGAGAGAACGTCGCTGAGAGCGAGAGGGAAAATCAGATACGGTAAGATTAGATCTACTTAGCTGCCATCTTTGCGAGCTTGCGTCGCGCGACAGTGTGTACCTGCAGAAATTTATGAAACAGCATTCGTCATATATTTCGATAGTAACTTGGATCAGTACTTGGAACATGATTCGAAACCGACGATTTGGCCGAAGCTACCGTGGTAATTGTTGCAGATTCGCAAACATATTATTTCGCCGAAACTGCAAAATATAAAGGAAATGATAAAAATTGACGATCTGATCAGGTGAAATGCAAGTTTTTACTATGATTTAAGGAAAATATTGCATTTCGAGGGCAATTTGATGGAATATCTGTGGTTTGGCTGAAGATGAATTCTTTCGTATTACAAGCAGAACTTTTTATGGGATAAATGGTCATACGATTGTTCCATCAAAATCACGAATTGATCGTCGGTAGTTACCACTAATCAACACTTTTTGCGCAATAACCAAATTTACCGATGCATCAAAAGATACATCCTACAACGCTCGCAATTATAATATTCATAATTCTCATAAAGAATTGCGCAGTTTCGTCTGAAAAAGTCTTCCAAGGGGGAGTACATTCACCCCCTCCCCCATTGTTTCGCTCTTGATGAATAAGTCGCTTCTTCTCCCCCGTGCAAGAGCTCTTTCACGGCTCGCCGTACATTCCTCGTCGTACGCCAATTGTGTCCCTCGATTGCAGACGCGTTTGAAAAACCGCGAATTGATCAATTCGCGGTGGCGAATTGCTTTCTTGTAGAAAAGTCAAACAACGTCGTGGCACGAGGACGGAGCGAGGGGAGAGGTTCCACGGTTGGTTAGCGGAATTAAGCGTCACGCATGAAAATCATCCGAGGCGTTTATTGTTCCGTTGTAAATAATGGCCGGCGGTAGAAACCCGGTGTGTACAATGCCGGGCGACCGAACGAACCCGCGAAGATTAAGCGGCATTTTCTCTCGCGCGGGGGTGAGACCGCCGCTGGAGCAGGAAATAACCAACGACGAGAAAGAACGAAGGAACCTGGAAAGTATAAGGGACGTGGAGGCGGGAAGGGGGAGGGGGCGTTTGTTTAAATTCGAGCGACTTCCGCGGCCCTGAATGAGCGACCCCGACTTTTATGCATTATGCGTTTTGGCCCGCACGAAAAATCCACGTGGTGACACGGAAACTCCCGGAGCGGCGGGGGACGGGGGAGGTGGAAAAGAGGGCGAAGAAAAGGGGAAAGAATGGTCGTGGAGAACAGAGTGAAATTCGGAGAGAGTGCCCAGTCGCTCTTACGATGAACGATAAAAGATTTCGCTCTCGGTGCTTGGATGGCTGGTCCTGGGCGAAATTTCGTCGAGAGTGGCCTCCCCCGCCCGCCCCCGCCGAGGCGAAGCAGAAGAGGAAAACAGGCAAAAAAAGGCAGGAGAAAGAAAGAAGGAAGGAAAGGAGAGAAAAAAGAAAAAAAGGAGTATATAGCGCGGGCGCAGACACACGACGCCCCGTGTGTAGGTACTTAAAAAACAAACACGGGCACAGAGCGAAGAGAAGAGAGGCAGAGGCGGACGGAGGAAAAAAATCGAGCCGGAGCCATTGAACAGCGAACGAAACAACAATTCGGTCGTCCAATTAATCGCGAACAACGCCCGCCGCGCCCGAGAAGAGAAACGCGCGGAGAGCGCGCGAGCGCGATTCGAGAAATCGAATGGGCCACGCTGAGCTACCAAATTTTTTTCCTCTTTTCTCTCTTTTTTTTTCTTTTTTCCTTTTTGCTCCGCGCTGAATGGACCAATCTGTAAGGATCCTGGACGAATTTCTCGGCTGGATTTTGTTCTCTTACGCCACCCTCTCCTCTGTTTTAACCCTGTCGCGCGATCTGAACGCGTGGTGGGTAGACGTGGCACGCGAGACGCGTAACGAGGAATTAAAAATCCAAGTTCACGTAGCGCACGTATGTAGAATCCCTGATACCATTGGACGGTTACCGATGGACGATTCTGAACGTGACAGAGATTTTATCGTTTGGATTTCTCCGTTGTATCGGTATAATCGAATCAAGATCGAGATTGCACGGCAGTTGTTGAGAGAAAACGCGAAACTTTACGTTCAACGACAATATCCACGTACCTGATATTTAAATACAGGTGAACGCGTGTGGGACAACAGTTTTTGGCTAGATGTCACTTTTCACAAAATTTTCGCACCTTTTTCTTTTAAACGTAACCAAACTACTTATCAACCTGACTTGATATTTTAAAGGATTAAGAATTACTAACTAAAGCACTTAAAGCTGTTTAATTCGAATAAAAAGAAACAAAGAGAGAGAGAGAGAGAGAGGCAAGGAACGATCGAGGAACCTTCAGCGCGTCGAATTCTTCGGCTCTTAGTCGACTTCCTTTCCCTCCGGCGCGGCGGCGCGCAGCTATCGCGTTGCTCTTTTTATCATTCGCCGCGATATTTCCACGGCCGTGCTCTCGCGCGGGCGATGCCGGGCGGCGAGGGTCGCGGAAAGATAGACGAGGACGGGACATTAATAAGCGTAATATATTAGGGAGTGCTTTGTGAGGAGCGAGCGTCTTTCAGCGGCGCGTCAAGCCGAATCCTGGCGGGCCGAGTATCACGATGAAAGGAAGAAACAGAGGGAGAGGGTCTGTTCTCCCTCGTCGAAGGATAGACGAGGAACGACAGTTTGATGATGAAGAATGGAGAGGAGCAACCAAAGAGAGAGGGAGAGAGAGAGAGAGAGAGAGTGAAAAAGGACAGAGGAGGAGAGAAGGAGAGAAAGGTGATCCGCGGTGTGCAAGTTATGTATGCGCGCGAACAGCCCAACGGGATTCAAAACCACCCAGCATCCGGCCTCGAGACAAATGTGTTCCACGGCGCGAGACAAAACGCCGTGACGACTCGTCGTCATTCGTTAAGCCGTTTTCAGGCACGAACGGCGACGACAACGGCGAAGGGAGAGGACGAGGGAGACCACTGCGAGAGTTCGAGACCAATGAAATCTCCGGTGTGAAAGACACCTCCTTCTTGCATTCCTTCTTCGGGGCCGCGTCATTACTCAAGAGGAGTACGTGTCGCGAAGGACATTCCTCGCGTCTAGTCGCTTTCAGAAACCTGCCGAAGGAGATTTCCAGCGTCGGAGACGCCGAGCGCACGCGTGGGCAGAATATTATATCTGCATTTCGTCCGTTTTCGTCTCCTGCAACGCTGGCTTTCGCGAGGCCATCATTTTCATAAATACTTGGCCGAAGCTTGGAATGACGCTTTTTCTTTTTCTTTTAAATTTCTCAATTGTCAGGTGTTGACTTTTTAGCGGGACGATTTCATTACGAAACATTACCGTCTGATGAAATCAATAACGTACAATGAATAGGAAACGTATGAAAATTGTCTCTCGTCGATCCTTTGAGAGAGAAAAGAATACTTGTGGCGAGTATTATCATACGATGGAAATTGTGGACGTCACAATTATTAAGATTGTTCTTGGAATGTTTCGAAATTTGCTAAAAAATACGTGCTCCTGCTTAAATTAAATATTCTTTATGAAATGGCAGTGATAAAATGCTTCGTATTATCAACAAATTAAGTATCGAGATATATCGAACAAAGATATATCGTTCTTCTACATTTGCAACGAGAGACGAATTTCTACGAGCTGCTCGAATAACTCAGCCGGCTCGCCGTGCAATTCCGAGACGAATGTCAAAATTTGACGAAAATTCGAAATTAATTGATATCGACGATTCTCCGAGATGCGATAAGATCGTTCGTGGAACGTGGCGACGTAATAAGAACAACGCGGCGCGAGATGCAAATGGTGCGGCGGAGACGACGATTCGAGAGGGTGGTTGGCGGAGGAGGGACAGGGCTGACGGCAGGGCCGTCCTCGAATAACGCGAAGCGTAACACGTGGGCGCAGAGTGCCCGGAGAGAAGATAAACGGATTACGGCCGCTTTGTGTCAACGTGATCCGCTTGCCGTGCACCCGAATCCCAGTACCGTGCTCGCCGTCCGTTCGTCCTCAATGGGATATTACGCGCTCCAATGCTGGTAACACTGTTCGGTCTGCAGGATGTCGCTTCGACTGATAACCAATTTTCATTACTGTTAATTTAGGGGCCTGCGAGTTGCCATCGCCGTCGCCGTCGCCGTCGCCGTCGCATCGTGAACGCCCGTCTCTCCTCTCGACTTTGTTGCCGGGCGAATTCTTTCGGCGGGAATGGGCAGCCCGTGTCGGTGGAAATCGATGGGCCCGTCGATTAGTTTGTCGTGGCTCTTTGTCAGTTAAACCTGTCTGTAGATTTTTAGACCAGTCGGAAGTTAACTTTACAATCGTACGTGTAGATATTTGTGTTCGTAGCACGATGGAGTAATTTAATTTCTGTCGTGAAAAGTATCTTTGTAAAGTAGTGAAATAATTAACAACAACTCTGAATCTTCTATTTTTACCATTTCATCAACTCTTAGTTGTAAAGAACGATCGAGCAAAACGTTAAACGTTACAATGTCTAACGTGTTTCAAACGTTTTGTAAGAAAATCACAGTCTCGCAATTTCAATCGATAATAATCGGAAATAACGGGCAATAAATCGTTTCCATAAAAATTGCCGAAAACCGTCGCATGTGCGCGATGATTTTCGCGTGTGTGCAGCGTAAAGCAGGGCAGCGGAGAGCGAGAGCCGCGTGGAACGTCGCGCAACTTCCGGTCGAGCGACTGAATCGTTGTTCTGTCACGCGACAAGGTGACCCAGTCAGGCCGCCCGATGACAGGAAGACCAGAGGCCATTGTGCGACTCGGGATCGGCAATAATCGGCGCCTAACAGTCTCCTCTCGCCAACAGAGATCAGATCGAGCCAGAGAGAACACGTAGAGGGAATCGTGGTCGCTGGAAGGAGCGAGAGACCTGGAGGGAGAGACCCTCGCCGCAGATCCATCGCATTCCCTTCTCGGAGGATATCTCCTCATTGTGCTCGCCCCTTAATCAACAGCTCCCTGCCGTCCTCCGTCGCTGTTCGATGCTTATTGATACAGCCCACCCCCGCCAACTACAACCACCCCTCGCAGCCACACACGAGGCCGCGCGCACGCCGTTGGAAATTCACCGCGTGTCCTGCCACTGGCAGCAAACAGTCCCCGTGCAAACCAACTTCTTCTTCTCTCGCGTACTTAGTCGCGATATTTAGCTCGCGAGACTTGATATCGTTGAACCTTTGTTCAACTTCTCTCTGGCGGATTTGGCGACGAAAGTTTCTTCTCTGTTTAGGAGGACTCTCTGCAAATTCCATAAAAATTTGTAACAGGCTGTCTATTTTTCCTACTTTTCAATCTTGGACTTGGTTCAAGTATGGTTCAATTAATGAAATAGAATGCATTCGAGGGTTGATTCGTACAAATGTGTAAGATAAGAAAATTCTGAAATGAAGAACAGATGAAAAGAATAATTAATTACAAATCGACTGCTACAATTTTCATTCACCCTCATCTCTGTACATATTTCTATACATTTGCTCGAAATTCTTCGTTGTCAATACACAAAGTGAGAATAATTACTATTTATATCGAGCAACAAGTATCAATATTCCAAAACTTTCAATGCCTGTAACACTTAAAGATCACAGGCCTGTCATCTTAACTCGGGTCGAATGAACGAAACGGAGCTTGAGATTTAAACCGCTGAATTTAACCGCGAGAATTCCCAGACCCAGAGGAGACAGAAAATCGTCGACGCGCCGCTTAGAAATTAATTCGATCTCCAAGTATACATACGTAAATATATATGTTCGCGGCGACGGCAAGATGAATGCGATATCGCGGTCGGCAGCGATGTCGCGAGAATTTAATATTCGATAAGCAATATTTGTTTCGTTATTAATACGCGTTGAGTATGACCGGGCATACGGCGCGCGCGGCGCGCATGGAACTGCGTGGATGTGTGAGTTGAATGGGCGTTTCGTGCGCCCACCGTCATTGTCATTTGCATGACAACGGGGGCGCGCGTATGCATCCCTGTCCTCGGTACTCGCTAATTAGCCGGTACCACATACCGGCGCGGATTAACGAGAATATTGCATTTTTAATAGAGTTCACCCCCCTCCTCCCCCCTCCCACCGCGGTGTGTGTGTGTGCCGCGGTCAGACGACGAGCGGCAGAGAAGAATGGGAAAGGGGCGTAAAGCAGAGATTTCAACGACCACCGTAGTGGCACGGATCGTTGCTCTTCAAGGATCGACTATCTACCTACTTTCGTTGCATCAAAATATGCACGTTGATCTAGTTTCTACATTCCTCGAATTTTTATATCTCAGTCTGTAACGGCAACAAATTTGGCAAGCAGAGAGGATTTGTAATATTTTGAAAGGAACTTTGTATCGATGTCTCGAGATATTCTTCAATTTTAGGAAAAATAAGCACGCTTTCACGCTCGACGATTGACTCTAGGGTACTTTTATCGCGTTACTGAATCGTCGCCTCGTAAACGACAATTTGAAATTTAGATTCGGTTTTGAGCCTCGAACTGGGGTAACCTTCGTGTTTTTCGCGTGAAAATCCTTCAATAGACAAATTTAATCCGAAACGTATATCCGTGAAACGTCCTCTCCGCGTTCCGAGAATCGTAATGTGAATTTGTCGCAAACACGAAAACTGTCGACGATTAAACTACAAACCTTGCGCGAAACGCGAGAGATGGGCAAACCATAGGTGTTGTTAAAAAACGTAAATTTCAACGAGAATCCACCACTCGGCCAGTTTCAGTGATCTAAATAAACCCATAATGAAGTGAAATTATAAAATCGCGATCCAGCTGTCGGTACTATCTTCGCTTCTCCTCGGCTGTTTTATCGGAAGGACTGGCAGGCGATTGACGTAGCAAATCGGAAGAGCTACACACGCCGGGCCGAATATATTTTTCCCTGAACGAATGAGGGGAGGGGGATCGATTTAGAGGCTCAAAGAAAATCCCCGCGTGCATCCCTGGGGTCCAGGCACGGGTAGTCGGCCGGTTCTCTGCTTGCTCGTCCGCTCGACTAGCTCCGCTGATTGCTGCTGCATCTTTGATGACCTCGTCCAGACAGAGAAGAGGGTGAGGGAGTCCGGGGCTACCCCTGCGCGGAATGCTGTGCAAAGAGTGAAATGTTGAGATTGATATTTTAACAGACGGATTACGTAAGAAGGGCCCCAGCGTGCGACGAGGGGAAACGGGGAGAGGAGCTCGAGTGGTTTGCCTCCGCGAATAGGACGCACCCGAGGAAAGTGGATCTCGGCTGACCACCCGTTGATGAATCTTTCATGGGACCCTGACACGATATTTAACAGATCATGCTCCAAAAGACACCGTAACCTTGCGAATTTTCATCCCTGAAGCATCTTCTCCTCTCCTTTTCGTCCAAAGAAACTTTCCAACTGACTTTCCAATTTTTCTTTCCTGTTCGCAGGCGATGCTGCTAAACTGCCGCCGCGAGAAACTTGCGCTTTCGGTGAGCGATTATATTATTGCACGTGTAGATTATTTTTAATAACAAATTTAATTGTTATTAAATTTCTTGAGAATCGTCTCGCTTGAGAGTACGAACCATTGTGCTTGACAGTATAAAATCATTAAGAAAATTTAAAACTCTCGTCAATCGCGTGTAACGAAATCGAACTGTTCTACATCATCTAACAAAAGTGTTTCGCGAAACTTTAGCTCAGAAATTCTAGAATTTTTATCTATTCTCAAAGAATCTTGGTAGATTCAACAAAAATTCAGCCAGACGAGCGACTTGAAATTTTATCACTGAAAGTGATTTTAGCGGGAATAACCCAGAAAATCGGGCCTGTTCAGGTGCAACGCTAATGCAACGAAAATTAGCGATTGGTTGATTTGTGAGGGGGCGTGGGATAGACCTCGAGTAGGAGTGGCGTTGTCTGTTACTGAGCGATCGCGCCTGTAAGTTGTTTTGTATCGATTCAAATGCTTGCATATCGATAAAATTTTATGGCAAAAAATCGGAACAGTTGCTTCTCAGCCTTTCAGTGAGACGAATCGTACTGGGGTAAAAGTCGTTCAGATACGTTACGTCTCTGTATATCAATCTTGTCACTCTGTCGCGTTATCGGGCATTTCGCTTGTTATTTCACTGCATCAAAGTTCTACTACTTTACAAACGAGCTGTTACTTATCTACCATTGCCAAATGAAAATCACGTCAGTCGACGATAAGCGCAACTTCTGTTCTTGCGCATATCGTTCGAGTGGCTGCAAATATGCGCGGTGCGCAATCATGGAAAATCACCGGTTGATGAGTTGCTGGTCCATCAAACACCTGCACGCGATCGAAGGTGTAGGTCTTCCGGCGGCGAAATCAAAGCGAGCCTCCACCCCGCAGCAGCCAACCTTGCTCGTCCGTGATCCTCATCGGTTTCTAGCTCTATATATATAAAGAGAGAGAGAGAGAACGAGAGAAGGAATGTTCGTACGCCTTACCACCCAGCTATCAGTCGGTCAGCACAACGTTTATTAATCGATTCCGTTGGCCGAATGGTCCGCGGTACTTTGACCTTGCTAGGTAAGCCTTAAAACCGGTCGCATGTAAATCGTGTAGTACTGTAGGTGACCATTAACCAGGGCCATTAATCATCGACTATTTAATTCACGCGCGATACACGACCGCGTCTAAAACTCGATCGAGCTCGAAAATGTCTTGGTATAATCTTCCCGCCATCCTCTGTTACTCGCCGTCTCTTCTAACCTTCGGAACACACTCGATAATCAGTCGCGTCGTGTTTTACCACTTAAGACAAATTAGTCCCATCGTTTTCGTTTGTAAATCTTTCGTGCTCCTTTATATTCTTTTCTCGGTTTTTTCTTCTTTCTTTTAGGATTCTCGATTACGTAAAGGACATACATCTTGGTTTCGTTTTCTCGAAACTGTCGTAGATGAATTTAAATTGTGATATTACTCGTCGGTTTTTAATGTAGATGTTAGCAAAATAGACTCGTAATAGATATTTAGCTATCCGTTTCTTTAATTGCGAAGAGCATAACGACTGATCCAATAACGATGAAAAGTTGCTGATTCTATGACAGTCCACATTTTCAAAGCGCGAAGCTTAAATCTGTTTTGACAGTCCTAAGACTCAAAAAAAAGATTCCTTCAAATTTCTCTAGAACGTTAAAAAATTTTTTTTCGTAATTATATCTATCATCATCTTCACCGAAGTCTCTCCTTTTGCAACGACCTCTTAAAACTCGCTATACGATTTTCTTTCGCCGTTTTATCGAACCTTGAACATTACAGTTACGCGACGACGTCTTACAATTTCCTGAATTTTTGATATTCAACCCTAATGTTCAAAGTTAAATAAAACTCGTGAAAGCAAATAAAAATCGTACAACAAGTTTCGAGCGGTTTTTACAAAGAGACAACTACGATCTTTAACATAACTAAACGAACAAAAATTTTCAACGTTTTCGGAGACGTTTAAACTTTTGTCATTCTTGAGCACGAAAGTTCACGTCGTCAGTGATACATTTCCTAATTCTTCGTGGTGTTCTTGAACGAAAGAAAAAAAAGATTGCAAAGAGTTAGAGATAGAATTAGACAATCAGATTGTCGGATAAATTCGCCTTGCCGACAGATCGGAAAAGTTGCCGACGTCGAAGGCATTCTCGTTTCGCGTCGACGTCGATAGCAAAGATCACTCTGTCCCATTTCATTTTCCTTCGTTCCTTTCTTTTTTCATTCGGTGAGCGCGTCGGGCAAAGCGGAGCGGAGCATATTTCCGAGCGCAGCGGGACGTATTACCGTGCCGCTCTCGTCCGATAATGTGTTTCTGATTGCCGACGCGTCTAGATTTCGCCCACGCTGCGACTCGAGGGCTCCATGTAAATCCACCTCCGCGAAATATTACGTCCTCGAGATGCTCGCGAGTGATACTCTCCCGCCCGTTCTATTTTTAACCGTAATCTTTCGTACGTTCGAGGGATTCCAAGTCGAAAATTTTGATCAAGCAACGGGGATACCTTGACTTTTGTATTTTGTGTTTATCGATACGCCGATGTGTGTACGCCGCTGGCCAGAAAGATCTTCTAGCAGCTAGAAATTGGAATCGTACAGATCTGGAAGTTACAGTCGTTTGCTCGTTGTTTTTCATACAAACTATTTTGCGTCATAACCATTAAATATATAAAAATCGACGAACATGTTCTGAAAATGTTTTGCGAAATTCGAGCTTGAAATTCAATTTCTCACAAGTGGTGTTCTCTTACAAAGAAGAGAATTACGCGATTTTATTTTTAAGGTGTAATTTTTCCAGAGACGTATCAACTTTTAGAAACAGATTTTATTATACCATATAGGTCTCTTTATTCGTAATTTTGTGACAATGAATTACGTTCTGTCACAAATAAGCAGCTGTTTGCCTATTTCATTCACAGCCAATTTTCTTCAAGATGCTGTTATCTATTAAATTCTTAAAAAATTCTTAAAAAAATCGACTATCAATTTCACTCGCAAACGTGGTCCAAGATATCGATGATTTTTCACAAATCTTTGTCAAGTTCTTCGGTTTGGTATTTTCGCGCGAAAGGAGCGATGAATCGCTGTAAATAATTCCTCCCTCCTCGATGCGAGAGCTGGCTGGTCGTTGTTTAATAATAATATTGTTTAACACGGTTCTTTGAGCGGCGGCTTATTGACGAAAGGCAAGCCGTCGCTAGCGCGAATTCACCGCGGGGAATAGCGTCATTATTCGACGGCGCGTCGAAGCGGCCGTTTTTAATGAGATCCTACAATATTTAAGGCGAGTCTCCAGCGATTTTGCGCCATCCGCAATGTCACCGTAAAACGTGTCGTCGCTGCTGCGAATATGTATCTACGAAACAAAATACGCACATTCTCTCTTTCTCCTAATTATCCTACCAAGCTTCAAATTACCAAGCGTGACATTTTAAAATATAGAACGGAAAAAAAAGAAAGACATTGAAATAGGACGAACTCGAGGTATTTATTAATTACGCTGTTTCAAATTGTCGGGCGTAATTTTGAAAACATAGAGGAGAAACGAATAATCTCTCTTTACTAATTACTCCACTACTGTAAACTATCAAGGATAATTTTGAAATTTAATTAATCATCAAACGAAAATTAAAAAAAGGAAAGAAGGTACAGGAATAAAAAGAATTCGAACTGATCGCGAAGTCTTGGACGCACGTGAAATCCTTTACGAACGAGAGGCTTCTCCTTAAGGTCGGCAGGCTCGCGAGATCTCGCGGTCACGCAGCCTGCGGGCGCTCGCGGTGTGAGAGAAAGAGAGAGAAACACACACAACGAAGAAGCGAGAAACCGAGAAACGAACTGGTTCGTTGACGAATTCATCAAAAACGGTTTCGGTGTGATAGTGCCCGTGATTACTGGCGGACAGAGAGAGGCTGGGAAATTAAAAAAGGAGAAGGAGAAGAGGAGAAATGAAAAAGAGAGGAGGAGAGAGTGCGGAAGAAAGAGAGAGAGAGTCCTCCTCTGTGGCCGGAAGGTGAGTCTCCCGGCGAAGGAAAAAAGGTGGAGATGATTAAAATGAATTCTACGGAGACGAGCAGCCGTTTCACGGGCATTTCTCTCTCTTTTTTTCCCCTCTTTCTCTCTTTTTTTCTTTGTGTTTTCTTTTTCCTCCGCGGCATTCTTCGAGAGGTATTCCCGTGGCTGGCGTTCGATGATATTTCGGTTGTCCCTCCGCTCGTCGTGAATGGGGATCGATCGAGGAGGGATGCCGGTTCCGCGGGGATTCAGGAAGCATGGATTTGTCGCGGGTGACTGCGGGAGCGGATCCGCGGATTCATCTCGAAACTGACGAAGAATGGCACTTGATACGCGTCTCACAACGCCATTTTCTGATGAAACGCCGGCAAGAAAATGCCGCCGCGATCTATCGCGACGCGCCTCGCCTCGCCTCGCTCGTCCGTTCTTCTCAATCCTCTCGCGATCCCCCTCCCACGTTCGAATTTCATCTCTTTAATAATAAACTTTCGATTCGTCGTAGCGCGACGCTTCAAAATTTCCAAGTGAGGCACGATTATTGTGAAATTCACTTTGAAGGCGTTTATTGGATGATTTAATCATCTTTTCCAGAAGACTTTTCTAGGCTTCACTTTTGTTTTATTTAGGACGTGTGCTCACTGACTCGAGTCACCAGATCAGACGTTGACCAAAGTTACATTGAGCGATACAAAAATTCAAATAGAGTCTAGAGGTTACAGATTCAATGAAAAATGATATGTGACGTACTCGTATTTGGCACGCGAAATTGTCAAAGAATCATATTTTTTAGAACTCGAAAGCATTTTTCTTATATCGATCTTCTATTCGATTGTTTCCACAGTGTGTGTCAACGACGAAGGGTTAACCAGGATCGAGACGTTGGAGCGAAAGGAAAACGTGGGCGGGCAAACGCGCTGCGTTATTAATAACCGATAATTTGATACGTTCCCAGCCATCCGTCGTTCCTCCGGCGTGCTCTCGATTCTCCTTCTCGTGCCTCCGATGCTCCTCCGTCCGTACGTGTGTGTTGGATCGATCCGACCTGTAGACGGGCTCGTCTATAGGTATTGATCTCGCGACGAGTCGAATGAAACGATGCCACTGATCCGTTTTTGCCCGCGATGACGTACTCCTTGGGACGAGAATATCTACCTACAGAAATATATTTATTCCAGCGCGGTGTGCAGTTTTTCTCTCGAGAACTTTGCCAAAGATTTCCCCGATGAATCGGCGTCACCTTGATCTCGCGACTCTTCTTACTTGTGTAACGTACAATTTTACGGAGAATCGCAACTTTCTTTTGGCTCGGGAAATTTCCGAACATTGGAAATGGACTATTTTTAGACAAAGTATTTCCAAACGTTGCAGTCGCGTCTGGCGGCCAAGAAATTCACACAAGTGTCTGTCACACCGTAAACTCTCGGCTTGGGAGAGAATTTACACGGTCAAAGGATGAATTCATTTATCCGGCTGCGAAAGCCAGGAATCTCCGTAATTCTGTCGAGAGAAGAATGCCCCAGCGTCGGTGATATCGCGGTGTTTTTCACTGATCGCTGGTCGCTTCTGGGAAAACGCCGAGAGTCCGAAATCGACTCTCGAGTGTCCCGAAACACAGAGAGAGATATCGTGAGCGTGGAACGTGCATAAATTTGGACGATAGCGTCTCATAGCTTGGGCGGATGGTGCTCGAGAGGCAGTGAAGTGGACCTCTTGGTAACGGCGAGCACTTATTCGCTCGCTCGCTCGCCAATCCAAATGAATTGGATAATTTGATCAGCTCGTTGCTGGCCCTTTGTTGCCTCCTGGGAACTTTCAATGGTCCGGTCGGCCGTCGTCCCTCTTTTTCCCTCTTTCCCACTCCTCTCTCTCTCTCTCTCTCTCTTGTCTTTTCGATTCTTCTCCCTTTTCGTTTCCCTCTCCTCTTCCATCTCTCTCTCTCTCTCAGTTCCAGCGCCGACCTCTCCCTTTGCCAGACAGAATAGCCCGATAGCCGGAGGAATCGAGAGAAGGAGGAAGATCCGCGGATGAATGAAGAAAGCACGCGGCTGAGAGTGTTCCCTCCGCGAATGACCGAGGAGGGTTGAATCGCGATTGGCGGTTACACGCTGCCACGGGGGGAAGGGGAAGGTAGTAAGAAGAAGAGACGAGTTCGCGAGGAAACGCGAGCAGTTTCGTAGGATTGAAATAATTATTCGTCGGTGGCTCGGTGGAAAGGGCGAACGGGGCGAGGGTTGTTTCAATGGGACAAGGAAAGGAGGACGTTCGCGATTCGTTGCGCGCCTACTCTTCTTCGTCTTACGAATCGTCGTGGAAAACACGCTCGAGTGGTATTTTCGTTGCCGAAGAATCGAGCTGGAAGCGTACAAGAGTCCGTCCGAACGCGGTAATCGTCAACGAGAACGTGTACGAATCTGATCCGTGCGTGCATGCTGGTGAATGCTGTTGATTAACAGTTCTCGCGCTGGACGTGGCTCTGCTTGCCACGAGAAAGCGCGGGAGAAAAGCTGCCTGGCGCGTCTCGGCATCGCCGAGCAACGATCCTCGTCGGGGATCCAAATTTCGGCCCGAATTAATTGTACGGTTCTCGATGAACGGAGATGGAGAGGACGAGAGGAAACGACCGAGTCTCGAGGGGTTGAACCGATGAATATGATAATACGGTCCCGGAATCGGGGAGAAATGAGAGAGAGAAAAAAAAAAGAGGAAATCAAGCAACGCTTTTCAGCCAATTGATCCAAAAGATCTCCGCCGGCCGTGGTCGAGGATTTTAAATGCCGCGCGAGCATATATCCCTTCGTCTCGACCCGTTCGGTGAATAGGCCGCGCTTGCATCCTGAAAGGAATCCGCAAGATGAATCCGCGAACTCAAGACAGCCGACCCATTTAGCCGCGAAGAGAAAAAAATATCCTCGGGTTCGTGCTATCTTGAGTCCTACATTCACGGATGGCGAGCTAACGGAGATATTATTTCTCCTTCCCTTCTTCTTCCTTTTTTTTCTTTCCTTTTCCTCTTCCCCCTGCGTCCTCCCTCGCGGTTTTTCCCGCCCCGAGCCAGAACGACGGGGAACTTTGCCTCTTCTCCCCGCGAAGTGGATCCCTGCACGTGGAAATATTATTCGGACGATCGCCGCCCTCTTCGCGGCTGGCTGGATGATTGGATAGCCCTGGCTCGGTTATCTCGTTCTTCTTCTTCTTCTTCTTTTTCTTCCGCTTTTTGTTCGCGATCGTGCTGGTTTCCCCGAGGTGGAATTGTTTCTCGAAACAGAAACACAACATGCTCCGTCTAGCAACTAAAACCTGTCGCACTGAAAATCGCTCGTCTTTGACGTTTGAACTAGAAGACACATTGGAAAATATTTTTCGTCCTCGTTATTCAACGATTAATTTTTCGTCTAAAGGTTATTAAATTATTGTCGTGTTAATCTGCAAATGGTAGAACAGAAACTAGCAACATCAAAGAGCAATTGGTTCAACAAGAATCAATCATGTCGAATAAGTAAAACAAGATTATCGTTAACATCAGTACGAGTATTTTGACATTTCATTACATTTTATTGCGTCTATTCGTTCGTTGATAGAGGATCGCTATCGTTAAACAGATATTGACGCGATATTGGTTTCGGTTAACCCTTTCTCGAGGCGAGTGTGAAAAGGGCGAGTGAAAATCGACCGGGGTGGAAAGGCAGGGCGACAAATCGGACGACAGCGAAGGAATCGGGGCCCCATCGGCGAAAATACGAAAAGGGGGAGGAAAGATAGCGGCGCTGACAATTGGGGCAACGGTGTGATCCGATATTGCGACGGCAACCGTGCGCCACTTCAGGGCGGATCTGGTTGGTCAATCAGCGGTGCATTGTACGTAACGAACCTCCGCACTCGGCCGAGTTTAATGCCCGTACGTGGACCATCGTGAACGTGTGTGCGCGTGGGTTATTAAATATGACGAGAAGGAGGCCGGTGGGGGAGGAGGAGGAGGACGCCTTCTCCCAGCTTCCTGAACGTCGACGTTTGACGTCGAGATTGTCGTTTAACGTTCCTCTTGCCGGAGGAGAGTTCGCGTTCCATCGCGAACTCTATCTTTCCCTTCTTCTTCCTCTTCCTCCTCTTCTTCTTCTACTTCTTCTTTTGCTCTGTCGTCGAGCCAGTTTTATCTCGTCGCGAGGTTTAGCCAACGCTGCGGGGTGGTCTCGAGTGCCCGGTTTCGAAATTAAAAGATAAAAATAGAAACGTCAATTTAAGCTTGCACAATGATTTATCGATTGATATTAATGACGTTTGAATTCTATTTGCGGCAGCGGAATTTCGATCTCGTGAGCAGATTTGAAACTAAAAATTATGTTTTGGAAAGTATTGTAAATAATTATTGTTTCGAGCATTCTTTTGAGTAGTTCTAATTCGAGCTAGGGCGCTCTCGAGTGATATGAATGATTAATCGGATCGTAAATTAAATTTCAGCAGAAATTAGACACTGTTCTAAATATCCAAGTTACGCATCAACGCGCTGGAATTTAGTTTACGACATGATGTAATTAAAATGAACAAAGTTTAGTGTAAAAGTAAAAAGTACAGTGATTAAATTATTACCAAAGAGGACCCTGGTTGTCGAATTACGTCTATTCAAAATTTTTCAATTTCAAAACTCGAATATTTAAATCAGCGTTGAAGTTTAATTTGCAATCTAATATCATTATCAATCTAATATCATTTGCAATCTAATATCAAAATTTTTCAATTTTGAAACTCGAATATTTAAAACAGCGTTGAAGTTTGATTTGCAATCTAATATTATTATCAATCTAATATTATTTGCAATCTAATATCAAAATTTTTCAATTTCAAAACTCGAATATTTAAAACAGCGTTGAAGTTTAATTTGCAATTTAATATCCCTCGGAATATCCATCGTTATTATTATTCGATAAAGTGTAATATTTCTCCGCTTCTTTTAAAAATCACAACTATAGAAATTGGCATTCAAATGTGATAACATTTTACAGAAATTTTCCATTTCCAGATCCACAGACTCTAAACTTTTTTATTACGTTGCGAGTCGTACTTAATATCACGCGAATTCTTAATTTTTCATCAGACGACAATTCAACGAACAAGTGGATGGATTTATGTATTTATTCGCGAATCTACGAATCGCCGATGCATTCGAACGCGGCGTTTGGAGAAAGGGAAGGTTGATGCGGGGTGGGGGGTCGACTATAAATAAGAGTACGCGTCACGCGACGATAATTCGTCTTCGGCTCGACACTTCGAGGACCACCCCTCCCCTTCCCCGAGCCGTCCCCCCTTTTTAAAATTATTATCGGCGGGAAAGGGTCGGTGAAAAACCTCGGGTTCGATGTATGGCTCGCCGAAGGAACAGGATGAAACGGGCTTCCGGGTAGACAGAAGGAGAGACAAAAAGAGAAACGAGGCTCGGGGAGAAATCGGCGATGGACGCAAACAAGCAAGACACGCACGACTTGTGAAAAATCAGCTCCAGTTTCGTTAAATCTCTGGCTCGAACGCGACAGCTCTGCCTTTCTCGAATAAATATCGACTTGTCCTTGGTCGATATTTATGGACGGGGAAAAGCGTTTGACTTTGACGACGATCTGACTGTCGAAACGATTGGAATTCGTTTTATTCAAAATTAAACGTTTCGACAAGTTTCAGTTTTCCATTGTAAATCCTATCTTTTCTGCACGGATCGAGCTATTCCGGTTCAATTTCCTGTGCACAGTTCTAACTGTAAAAAATAGTACCATGCGGGAGAAAAATTTCTCTCGCAGAAGGGATTTCGGATTTCCGACTTGGAATCGAGTGATTGAAAATATATTATTTCCGAGAATTTCAAGTTATCACTACGACAGTCCACGATCTAGCAACGCTGTTGGATCCTTGCTTGGAACCGACGAAACCCGTTATCATCGTCACTGGTAAAATTCGGCAGGAAAGCTCCCCCACCGCGACAATCAGAAATCACTGGGCGGGAAAGGCAGGAGAGCAAGAGGCATTCTTGCGGGCAATCGCGCGACGGTGTCGTAATCAATGTTGTGATACGACATTAAGCGGGCATCAAGTGGGTTGGCAGACCCCTGGGTGCACGCGCGGAACCCGACAGCAGCGTCGGCATCGGGAACGTCGCAGCCCCTGGTTGGAACAGCCCACGAGACGGCCGAGGAAGTGAGTGCAGGATGGGGGCTAGGATCCAAACCTAGGGGGTTTGGGTAACCAACTCGTGAAATTCAATTACCGAGTCCGCGGGGGTGGCCCTTGCCGAGGAACGTGCGCGAGAGGGTGGCCGAGGTGGGGGCGGGGAGGCAGAGAGAGAGTTTGCACGTCGACGAGCGAACTGGAGAACCAGCGAGGGGAGAGGCTCGCGAGGTGAAAAGGGAGGAAGGATTTGAGTGACAGGCCGAGAAGGAGAAGCCGCCTGACGCGGGCCTAACTCTCGCCTATCTAACGTCGAATCTTACACTCTCCCACCCTCCTGCCCCCTCCCTTTCTTGTCGTTTCTGGCTCCCCCATCGAATCGGGGAGAGAAACCAACCCGACCCGGAGGGAAAGATAGGAAAATTGAAATTGTACCGAGACCGATATACATCGTACCGGCCTATCGGCGTACGTGTGTCGACGCTCGCTCATTCTTTCTTTTTTTTTTTTTCTTTTTTTCTTGATAAGACGTCGTTCAGGATGGAGTATCGCAAACGAATACTGGCGCAAATTTGTATTTTTAGATACAGATACGATGAGAAATTGGTTTCGAGATCTTGTTCCTTCGAAAATTCCTTCTAATTGTGACACGATAAGATCCGACGTGTGTGTCACTGGTTTATTACAAATTAGAAATGGAATGGTACTTTGAATATCAAAATAACGTAAAAAAGGAAAAAAAAGAAACACGTGAACGAGGTCTGTAAACGTCCAACGTGATAGATTGTTTCTTTTCTATCGACAGCCGAGATATAGATAAGATAGAGAAACTACCGCGACTAGTCACTAACTATAATCGATAGCTGTTAACGAATGATGTATTTAATTCTGACTTAATTGTGATAGTTGAAATTTCCGACAACGAAGACTGTCGGCGATATACGTATATTCAATCTTTATTTTCCAATTACTTTGTTACAAATCTTCGCGTCGAACGTGCTTTGCATAACGACAAACACTAACAAATGTAACGTAGAGTAGATGCTTCATCACTTATCTACGATCAAGAGTATATATCTATTGACTGCAGAAGAAAATAACAAGATAATAAGTAACGATTCTGAGTATTCCACTCACTCAATTATTCCGCTTGACAAAACTATTTTTTTTTCCCTTTACAATTATGGTGATTGCGATATCCATTACAAATTTAAATAACAAGATACATCCAAAGCTGATTAAAATACAGACCATAGAATTATTCTTATTTCATCAAATCTGGTGTCACAGAATTAATTTCATAATTAAAATAGACCAATTTCATAACAAAAGTAGCAAAAATCTACAAGCCACATATGAACCACAAATTTACAAAAAATCAATTAATCTGTAATATCTCAAATCCATCAAACTTCGTTCACAGATCGTTTTAAGATCGTTCTCGATCGTCCGTCAAAAGAAAGTCGAAAGCGTGGTTCTCTAATTCGAGCAACGATTGAAATCAATAGAGTCGTTCGCGTGTATCGGCGGAATCGAACAGTTTACCGAAAAAAACGATCGACCTGCTCGTCGAGAGATGATTCACAGTCCATGACTGGTTATGGCTAGAGGCCGTGGGTTTCGCGTTGCGTCGCATCGGTTTCATCCTCGGCCGAGCAATGATCATTCCCCATGGTGGACGTGCGGCACTGACAGACTGGAGGCTTCGCGTTCATTAGCTAGCTATTCAGTTCAACGGGCCAACTGGCGAGGGTGGATTCTGACTCCGGTGGCTGCTGGAATGTCCGACATGTTACTCTATCCTCGCACATAATTACACAAGCCTTGGCAGACGCAGCCGCCCAACGGGTCCCCGCCTTTGCGCCACCGTTCACCTTTTGCCGCTCGGGACGAATAAAATCACCGCCTTCCGGTGATCCGTCAGGCATCTGCTCCATCGTCGTTTCTCGATTCCATCGCCAGAGCCAGTTGTTGCGCGTCGTAAATTGGCCCCCGATTTCTCCATAGCGTTATTTCATTTTACGCGCAATTATTCGGCTTCAACTCGAGTCTAGGATTTGTTCGACAAATACGAGATTTCTTTGAAATGCCAAACTGCTCGTACGAGAGCTACGTAGCAGCGTTAGATTCAACGTTCTGAATCATTTGCTTTAATTTTGCACTTTATCTGTATTCTCCAGATATACAGATTAACGATAATAAAATTAAGTCATTTAATTCTAAATTAAGGCACGATGCTCACTGTACCGATTAAAAACTTCAACACGTGTCTATAGTTTACTGATTTCGAGGACTCAATGTTCGATATTTAATCTACACTTGCTCGAGCAGAATTCCGTATTCACGCCACGTGAAAATGTTGAATTCGAGGGACCAAGGGCTGAAATAATCGATCAGTAGCGCAGTTCGGTTTCCCCGCGATTAAACACGATGCTGGAATTCCAAGTCTTTGAGGAAACGCATGTCCAAAGTTTTCTACCTTTTTCTTTCTTCTCCTTCTTTTTTTCTTTTTTCTTTTTTTTTTTTTTTTTTATTTTACTGACCTGACTGAGAGAGGAGGGAAGATAAAGAGGGCGCGCTACTTACGAGGGTCCAGCGACGAGGAAGAGGGCTGCCGCCACATTGTCTGCCGATTCTTCGAGGATGACTGGTCGTATTGAAAAACCGGAATCCCGAGGAGCGCTAATGTGGCATAACGCGGAGGCTGTGTCTAAATCTCTCTTAACAAAGATCGGCTCGCGCGCTGTTTCCCTCGACCCCGCGTACACCTCGCAAGTCCCGTCCTTCCTCCTGTTAATTAAAATCCGTATCATCTATCTTTCGCTTTTGAAAGAAGAAAATTGAACGTTCCTGTGACCTTGCTACTTTTTTAAATCCAAGTAAGCGAATTCTGATAAAAATCATTAACGCGCTATTACGCATTGTGTTTGGAACACCAATTTTTGTCCAATTTTTGCACTTTGATGTGTGTTTGTTGCTCGCAAAAGTATTTCACTTTCGTTGCAACGTAAAAAACAAATTTTAGTTGGCATAAATTACAGGAATTCTGAGTTATGCGTATTGTTTAAATTATAACAAGTGCGTTGAAACAAAAACGAAAAAAGAACGCGAACGAGGAGTGTATTTTAGTAGTAATAGATACATCAAGTCACCGTCTTCAAGAACTTTACTGCCGCGCAGAAGCAAACATTTTCCTTTGGTTTTCTTTGTGAGATAAAAACTTGCGATGCAACCTCGAATTAACAACCTGAAATGAATGCAGCTTCCATCGAGTGAAATTTAACCGCCGGAGTCTTTTCTGCGTGACTCTGTTTAAAAAGAGAGAAAGGAAAAAGAAGAGTGAATCTTCGACAGAGGAAGGTTTTTTCGGGAATTACTTTTGGATTTTCCTCGAAGCCCGCGACGGAGGAGAATCAATCAGGGCACTCGAGCGACCGTGGATCCCAGCGAACCCGAAGAGCCCTCGTACGTCAGCCGCAATCGTCCCAATAAAAATATTTCCTCCCCTGGCGCACGGAATGCCCTGGATTTCCTTCGCGACCGCGAAGGAAGAAATAAGCCCTCGGAATATCTTCCTGCCGCGATGGTGGAAACTTTGGATCCTACCAAATTTTCGCCAAAATGGGATGAACTGAAAATCGAACGAGTGAAACTTGGAGACGAAGTAAACAGTAAAATTTCGTCAAGATCGCCTGTTAATATCAATAAAATATGTTATATCGTGTCTTTCGTTCTCTGTGCATCGTCGAACAAATATACATAATAAAATAATTGATCACTCTACTTTCCGACTAAGCATCAACAATTCCGATAATCCGCGACGTTAATTACTCAAAAGCTGAGCGGGCGTGATGGACGCAGTTAATAAACAAAACAAGAAGACGCGCAGAAACTCTTCTTTCATGATCTTCTGTGACGATGCAACTATCCACGACCTTTGCGCTCACCTTCCTGTACTCCGATCTCTCGCGAGACGTGAGATTAGTGAGTTAGGCTCGCGCGTTGCAGACAAGTCGCGACGACAGAGAAAGAGAAGAAGGAGAAGGAGAAGGAGAAGGAGAAGAGAGAGGGAGAGAGAGATACTGGGCGGAGAGGTCTTCTTCCTCTCTGGATAATTACGATCAGAGCTGTACGTCTGTTTCTAGAGGAGTCTTTGACCAGGGTGAAGCCGCTTACACGCCCATTTACCAACGGGCGTGGCGGTAATTTATTTCGACAAGTGGTGAAACGCCGTGTTTCAACGTCGCTCGAGCGTTTGTTTGCTCGCGTAGCCACGCGAAATTCTTTTTATTTTTCCTAACGAGCAGCCAACGATTGCGCAACGCTGCCTGTGCGTCCGTCGTTACGTAAGAGGAAGGAAAAACGATTCGAGCTTTGTCGAGTCGACAAATAAGAGCCTATCTAAATACGATCGTCAGCAATCAGAAAAGAAAATCATCGAAAAAGCTTCTATTTCCAAGAGGCTGGTCCATCGTTCTTCTTTTTCTAAAAGATGATTTTTACGTCATACAGCGAGCCGGAAAGTGAAGATACATTTTTTTTCGAAAATATTACAAGTTCAAACGTCTTGAGGAAGATTGAAATTTCCGCTTGAAACTTGCTGTACGATTTTTTCTCACCATTTCAATGAACTCTGAACATTAGCATTACATGACAAAGTCATATTGTTAATATAATCGTCAGATATTCTTTCTCTAAAGAACGAAAATTCGTATCACAATTTACATCATCGTCTTGTTGTCTCTCTTGGGGGAAGAATGATCACTCTCGAAAGAGTTAAACGCCAACCAACACTAAAGATCACTTCCAAAAAAAAAACAATCCTATAATTTGATAAATGTCCACTATCGTTCGATAAAAAGGAAATTTGCCTTTCTCGTTTGAATTCCAAGCTCACGAAGGGAGGAGAAAACAAGAGAAACAAAGAAGGAGAGGGTTAAAGAACACGGAGATTCAACGATCGTCCACAAAGCGGTGGAGAACTGGCCGCCTTAAGCATCGGGGAGATCGAGGGCTTCCGAGAAACCGCGAAACAAAGCTCGAATGGGAGCGCTATCTCGAGGAGATCGATCGATCCCCGGGATCTCGAGCGCCTCACTGCCAACAAAGACGAATTCCTTTCGAATCGAAGAAACAAGAAAGAAAAAAAAAGAAAGCGCGCGTCCCTGTGCCCTGTTGAGGAAATCGATCGATCAGGAAGAAGGGGTTCCCTCTCTCGCAAAAGCGCCGACCCCCTTCAAGAAGCACCAAGGAGAGAGAGAAGAGAGAAGAGAGAGAGGAGGAGGAACGAGACGCGAACTAGTGGGCGACGGGACGGATAAGTAGGTAGAAGAGCCGAACCCGCGTAGATCGGATCTAGCCTGCGATTCGCCCGCGATCCGGTAATAACTATACAAAAGTAGGTTTCTATAGAGTGGAACCAGCGTAGAGAGAAACAACGAGCGTACACGAGAACGAGAGAATAAAACAAGAGAGAGAGAGAGAGAGAGAGAGAGAGAGAGAGAGAAGGGGGAGAGGTTGGTCGTAGGTGAAGAAAGAGAAAGGGGGGTTGGAGGAGCATTGAATGTCTCGAGTAAGTAGAGATTTCCGGATGCTGCTGTGCGTGCACAGCCTGCCATCTAGCCTCCTGGCCTTCTCCTTACCTGCAGTTCAGACCCAACCAGAGCTCCTCTCTTACATCTCGCTCGCCCCACTCGCTGTTTTTTCGATCTTACCTATGGGAAAAATCTACATTGAGTCGAGGGCGAATGAATGGAGGGAGGAGGGAGGAGGGAGGTGGCGGTGGTTCGTGGCGGAATCTTTTGTGGGCCGGATTCCTTCTGTCGGGGCCCGTCCATTGCAACAACGTCCTGTGCCACGACCATGACAAACCCTGGACCCTTCCTGGAGCTCGCGAGCGTGCACCCACACCCCTCGAATTCTCTCTCCCTCTCTCTCTCTCTCTCTCTCTCTCTCTCTCTGCTCTCCTCACGGACCGGGGAACCGCACGTGCAGGTAGAACGCGTTTCGCTTTCTCACGGCAGTATTCTGGCCTGGTAACCACCACCCCGTCGCGCGCCGCTTCCTGCGACCCCGTTTTTCGCGCGAAATTCGCCGCTGAATGGAAAGCTGACACGTTTACCGGGCATTCTTTTCTTTTTTCTATTTTTTATTTCGGAAAGATCGTGAGATTTTCTTTCAATTGAGAATTATAGGTTTGGAAGATAGGTTTCTTCGAAGGTAAATTTATCAGCTATTTTTATGATGTTATCGATTATTAACATCAAAACTACCAAAGTGATCAAAGTGACCAATTTTGCGTATTTTTAAAGATTTAAATAATTTTTCGTAAAATGTATAAATAGAAGCTTGTGTCATAAAGTTTTTCTATTTTCTCAACTCTAATGTTTCCGATGGAAATTTCAGTGTTGAAAACATTCGATAAAACGCTAATTTCGTACGGAAATTTTTACTTCCAACGAAATTCAAAGATAATACTTTCGTCAAATCTGACAGTAAGATTAAACAGAGTGTTAATAATCAAACAAGTGATCTTCCAAATTCAAAAGTCTTCAAACTCCTCCCGAATCAATCGTCTTTCTTTTTAAACACCGTCTTGCAACGCAGGTATCGCGCTAATTCCCGCAAGAAAATCGAGTACCCTCTTTCCCGCCCGACTAAGACGACGCGCCCCGACAGGAAGGGAAAATTTCCTAGAAGCGTCACTGGGCCACGATTCGAAGAAAGGAATTGTGAGAGGCGATCCCCGGTTTCCAGGACAGTCGTTCCAGCGTGGCACTCGTTTCAAAAGATTCAGCTTCCGTCCTCGAGTCCAGCCAGCTTCCTCCTCCGCGTCGATGGAGAGGATATTTCGCGCGGCGGAGGGTGGCGCAGCGGCAACCCTTAGCTCGGTCCATCTTGATTCGCGGCCGATTACGAGACGTCCCGACGAAAGGGCGAGGAAACTACGATGGACAGATAATGACGGTGTACACCCGGAGGGAGGGTTGCTGAAATTCTCCGACGATGGAACTGTTTAATTTGTCCTTTGTGCCCCTCCTTCCTGCTGTATCAATGCCCGGTGATCTCGTGACTGATTAGAGGAGCCTGATTCTTCAATGCGATAAGGGACCATCTTTGGTGCACGAGC
This sequence comes from Melipona bicolor, assembly GCA_030673865.1. NCBI lineage: Eukaryota > Metazoa > Arthropoda > Insecta > Hymenoptera > Apidae > Melipona > Melipona bicolor. The sequence continues at coordinate 2,750,397 of JAHYIQ010000023.1, read as the reverse complement.
TTGAAAAGGGTTGATTATGTCGGGGATAATTTAGGCCGTCAATGATACATGGAGAATGAAATTTGCAGATTGAGGTTTTTCTCTCTCCATTTCGGAATTTTTGGAACGCGAGCAGTGGTAAGAGAGAGAAAGAACCTGTAGCTTTTAGATTCGTTTAGACGCAGATGTGAAATTTCTATTTATTTTGTAAATATAAAAAGAACGAATACCCTGCGTTAATTAACTAATTTTAATGATATATTAATTTTACAATTAAATATCATAAATAAATATTTATTAAACTCGAATTTTTATTTTTAATTTATTTTACAAATATAAAGAGAACGAAATTCTTCAACCATCGAAACCATTAAAATATATCTAATCAATAACTAGTTTTCACATAATTTATACCGATAATGTATTCCTTAACCGAGAAGCCACAACTTCCGATGCAACTTGCTCGATCTACGTCACGCGACATGTTTTTCTCAATTTTTTAAAATTTAGTATTAACAAAAGACGATGAATAATCGTAAATGGAAATCTACGATTCTTTCTGTACCGGCCTCACGTGGGAAGGGAAACGATCCAGGAATCTGTCATGGATCGTGGGTAATCGATTATGCATCTCGCACGTTCGAGCGCATTTTTCTTGCATTCTCCGCTTGTTTATCCGTGTCACGGAGAGGAAACGAGAATCTGGATCCGAGCGTGACAGCGTCTCTGAGCGAGCATCTGTCATAAATTATCATACTTGGAAAAAAAGAAAAAAAGAAAGAAAAAAGGAAAAAGAAATAAATGGAAAAAAAACGTGTGTGACGCGAGACGAATATATTCTTTCAAGATCCTTGTTTTCTTCGCTCATATTTCTCAAACGTACGACTCGGACATTTATAGATGTCCAAGAAATGTTTTGCGCCCGATAAAATATTTACGCGTTACGCGTATTTATAATGCTCGGTGTGTCAGCATTTTCGATAATATGGAAGGTTCAAGAATCACTCTAGACTTTCCATTAATTTATAGCATTGTGTTAGATCGAGATAGATTAAAGTTGGATGGAATAATCAAATTTTTAACAATTAAAGTTCAAGGATTCCCTAAAGTTTCAAAGTAATATTAATCAAATTTTCCTCTTGAAGATATTTTCACTTTACGCAGCAGTAGCGAAAAATCAAAAATTGTAACAAATTGATCGTTGAAAAATTTTTCTCTGAGCTAAATCCTTCACTTTAGTCTTGAAGACTAGAGTTTCCCCTCTACAATGATTAAAACTCGTTGTCTGATTTTTTTTTCGTTATTTTATCAAACTCTAAATGTCAAATCAAACAGATTGTCTCTTCTCTTTCGACAGTTTTTCGAAAATTCCAAATTTGTTTATGACAAATTCATTCAACAGTTGATAACGCAGAATTACTTTCTAAAAGCTTTGCATCGACGTTCAAAAAATACTGTTTAACAAAACTTTCAGTCGTCGAGTTCCAACTGATTTCACATCCACTTCATATCGAATAATTTAATAAAAGCGAGGTTCTCCGAACAGATTGCTCGAGTCGGACACGACAGACCGAAGCAAGACCATCTTTCTAATTGGTTCATTCCAGATAATTAATGGCCCGTTAATTAACGTCGACAGATGCATCAACATCCTCGCGCAGGTGCTCCATTCTTTCGTGCCCTTTGCCCCCAATATTCCATCCTCTTTGTTTCTCTCCGGCTCGAGTTTTTCTTCGTGGTAACGAGAATGATTTGTCAAAACCGATGAAAGAATCAAGAAACGATTCCACACCGCGGAGAAAACATTTGTCCGAGCTGGACGCAGTCGGCCCAGAAATTTATGGTCCGGTTTTTGAAACGTACAGGCAAGTGTATAAAAATTTGTGGAAATTATGTTTCACGTCTCACATCCTGTATCTTATATATACGTACCGTATATTTCATATATCACGTTTCTATATTCCATACCCTACATTCCACATTTCGTATTCGGTATATCGTATCGCGTATTCCGAATCTTATATCCCATTCTGTAGTCCATGTCCCATATTCCGTATTCTGTGTCCCATCTCTTATTTCATATCCTATATTCGATATCACATGATCAATATCCCATTTCTCATTTTATACACCGTATTCTGTTATTCTGCATTCCTGCTCTGTCCAAAATTTTCTTCGTGGAACTTATGTTCCATGTTATTTCCATATCTTGCGTACTATACTATATTCCCACATTCCACGTCACATATTCTATATAGCATATTTTGTATCCCACATTCTACACATTCATATCCTATTATCACACATCATATTCCAGACTGCATGTCCTGTATCCTATATTTCAAATCTCATATTTTATATCGAGCATCCCATTCCAATTCAAGTTCTTCTGAATCCCCATTCCCATAATCCATTATTCAACATTCCACATCCACGCGTACCATAAAAGTTTTCAGAGGCAGCCACAAATTAGCTCTGTGGGATTTTGAGTGAAATTCCTGGGTCAAGAACTTTGTTTTGTAGAAATTTCAGATAAGCCTGCAAATTGGCTTTGTGAGTTAAGTTTAGGTTAGAAATAGGTTTAGGTTTTGTTGGAAATTTATGAGCTACGAATTTTGTTTTGTAGAATGAGACTTTTCGGAGGGGTCCAAAAATTACCTCTGTGGATTTTGTGGAAAGTTTGTGGTAAGTTTGTGGTCTGTTATACTGTATTATTAATATCGAGATAGTAAATTTCGCAGTCGTCCAAAAATTCCGTAGAAGATTTATGGATCGCATTTCCTTAAACTGAATCTGAGAATTTCTGGAAAACAGGTGTAGAAGGAATGGTACACAGTATTATTAGGAATGTGACAAAAGAGAAATTAAAAGTATTTAATAGTGAATGTGCGTTAACGAAATACTGAAATGTTTTATGAATATTTTCGCGAATATTACTGTATTTATTAAAAATAGACGAAAAATTCAAGCATATCGAAAGGGAGTCACCTCGGGAAACATTTGTCCGAGCTGGATATTTATTACAAAATGGGAGTGGAGGGGGGGGAAGTGGAAAGTATAAGGGAAGCGTTTCCGCGAGCAACTTCTTAGGCAATCGGATCGGGCACAATCTCGAGTACTTATTCTTGTTCGAAAGGAAACTTCACCTGCCATTGAACGCGTCCCCGATCTCTCCTCCTCACCTGTTGCGTATTGTTGCACTCTCGAGGCAACCCGATTTGCACGGTGAATGCACTTACGGCCGTCTCTATCGAGGACCGTATGAAAAACGCGACGCGGTCCCGGCTTTTCCCGAAAAAAAAAGGAAAAAGAAAATGGAAGAAGGAGGAAAAAAGAAAGAGGGAGGGGGGAAAAAGAGAAGGGAAAAGGAAGAAGACGAAGAGAGAGGGCCGAACTCTCGCTCGCGCGCGCGAGCGCGCGTACGCGTGCGTCCTTTTCATCGCGAATTCTATTCAACCCCCGACGAACTTCATAGAAACGCGCCACGATTGTTCGGCCGCCTCTTGATCTTGATTCCCAGCCGGTCGAAGTCAACCTAGCTCGTCGATCTTTTTATTGGGAATTCGCTCGAATAACGCCTATGGCGCTTTCGCTTCTTTTTTTTCCGCGTCCCCTTGTGGGGCGCATCGTCGTTTAGGGGAGGTGAACTGCCTGCGTTCAAGAAGGTGTCGGTTAAGGGTGAACTTAATAGAGTAAATTAATCTGATAGATGGATAAATGAAATTTTAGCAGCATATGGTCTGTTCAAAGTGTCGCGTGTTTTATTAATCGACGACAACGTTGTCGAGGGAAAATATAAATAAAATGAAAAGTATTTATTTTGAGAAATGAATTAGATTGATGAATATGAAGTTTCCAATTTTTTAATGGAATTTTAGCCGAATGTGATATCTTTGGATGCTCCCTTTGGGTTGTAGGTCGAAGTAGAATAGAACTAATGAAGCAATTGACTATTTAAATTAGTGCTGTTTTCTTCACGTGTCTTAATTAACAATTGCAATATTAATATTGATTGACAAATTGTATCATTGAGTTATAAATGTTCCCAATAATTTATGCAGAATTATTAAAATTCAGTGTTTACCATCTTCTACATATATTAATAATAAAATTCAACTAAATTAAACATCTAAATAATTGTTACCTTACCTTTGTTAAAGTTATCAAGTATTAACTAATTACAACGATGTTGTAATATCAAATTCACGTCAAATTCCCTCATATTAACGCTAATATATATCAGTATTGATTCCCGCAACTGGAAATAAATTTTTACGTCAGATTCTCCTTTCTGCTGGATATTTTAGCTTCCTGAATCATTATCACGTTCATTTCACAAATATTTATATTTATAGGTACTCAGTTTATTATACTCAGAAAACTCCGCGTACGTACGTATTTTGAGACGTTGCGAATTTGCCACGATACGCGTTTAACGAAATAAATACTGAACGCGTGAGGCGAGTTTGAAAAATACCCGTATCGATTCCACGTGGATGCACGCAAATCGAATCCTCAGAGTGCACCGATAGCCGTGAAAATCGAACGACGATGAGCTTATAAACATTCGACGTGCCGCGCTCGACCCCCTAATCTCGTCTGCAGGCACCCTTGCGTCGCCGTAACCGAGCGAACCCTCTCGCGTTGACAATTACCTCGCGTTTTACACTTGATTTGGCAGACAGCCGCGTTGCGCGATCCTACCGATGAATTATCGCGAAGAAAGTTTTTTCCCGCAGCGTTTCTGCCGTGCTGAAATCTTCGAGTTTGCTCGACGGATGGGGTTTGGAACCCTCTCTCCCTCCCGGTCGCCAACTTTCTGACGGATGCGGAACTCGGGCGGGAAGGTGTGTTACGCGCGATTCGTTGCACTCGCTTTCAAGTTTCAGGCTCATCGAGCGATTCCTCGAACTCCTGTTCGAAACTCCTTAAAGATATTTTCCAACGAAGGGCACGCACGTTCCTCGAGTGTTTTTTCTTTTTTTTTCTCCCGATGCTGCTCGAAGGGGCGAAAGTTTACTTTTTAAGTTTTCTGTCGATAGTTGAAGAAGCGTGTTATCACATTGCTTCTCTCTCAAGCATAAAATTACGCGATTTTTCCACGCTGCGGAGAAATTTTACAGATTGAAAATATTCTCAAATTGAGGGGAGAATGTATTGGGTTGTCCGGAAAGTTCGTGCCGATTTAATGTAAATTAAATTTAATATTTAATGAATGTATACTGAAATTTAAATCTTCCGCGTTTCAATTTTCCTTCAAAATCGGCACGAACTTCCCGGACAACCCAATATCTCTCCAAGTTTTCTTCTGGTAGTTAAAAAAGTATATGTACACTGCTTCTTACAGATACAAAGTTATTTAAAAGTTTCTAATTTTTCTACGTTAAGGATTTTTATGTACTATAAAAGAGGGAAAGAGTTTTCTTTCTCTTAAAATTCTTTCCCTACTTGAGGGAATACTTTTACAAATTTGTAATCCTTGTAAATCTCAATTTTCAATGGCGCTAGAAATAATGATAGATTCTTCTTTCTTTTTAAGATCAATGTACAGCTGTGTTTTTCATAGTCGTAAAATTATTCGAAAATTTCGTCCATGATCTTCCACAGGAAGATATAAAAATTACTCGCGAAAATTTCAATTTCAAACGATTCTATTCTACAACATGACAAATAGGCTACAGGTGTTTAGCAAACTCGACTTTACGTTTTGTGGACACAACTGGAACCTAAGCAAAGATTTCTTTCACTCGCTAAATATTCCAACAACTGTCGCGTGTGCATTGAACGGTTTACAATATAATTTCCGCACATTGAACGCGCGTATCGTGAAACGAACGGAGGGAAATATTTTTACGCGAATCTCTGAAAATTTTCGCAACGACGGAACGAGAGGAAGCGAGGAGAGAAGTCGGCGTTGAAAAATGGCGCGACGCAGTCTGATCCGTTCGGTTCAGGTAAGCGGCTGCTGAGAGTGCCAGGTGTGGACTAGGTCGGGGCAGAGAAATATATAAATTATCCTTCGGGACTTCCAAGAACTCCCCGGGGTGAAAATTTACGAGCCAATTAATCGTAATATCGACGGGTCGGCGACGCGTTCACGACTACCGCTCCGTGCTGTCACGATTCTTCTTCCTAAAGTCGAGAGATCTACCGATAATGTCTGCTTGTTGTCTCAATCCGACACACCAGAACGAACGGCAGTTTTGTCGCGGGAGGAAGAAAGAAGAAAAGAAAAAAAAGAAAAAACAGAGAAAAAAAGGAAATCCACCAACGCAACGGTTTCCTTGGTGGAAATTCGTGCAAATGTTTGTCGCGAGGGAGAAGTAACGGAAGTTCGATTTCAATGGCAAACTTCCGAGTAATTTGAGCGTCAGGAGCGATCGGGACTCGAACGAGTAATCTCACGGCCGATTGCTTGTCGAAAGAACGATTTTCTGGAGCGCTTCTGCGAAGGAATCTGTCGTTGCACCTAAAAATTCGTCGTTGAACCTACGCTCGTTTTACAAAAAACTCTTCGAGCGTGATCGAGCCAGTTTTGCTAGGACAATTGCTAGACGATTATCTGTACCTTTTATTTTATTACTATATTATTAGGAAATTTCGAAGCGTAACACGACGAAATATACAAAATGTGCAAAGCATACTCGTTTGCAGACAACATTTTTCGACTTTTCTTATCGGGACGCTACTGAGTGAAATTTTATTGCCACCACTAAATGTTTCTATTAAAGTTCCCTCTCCTCAATTTCACTACAAAAGTAAAGGTTCTAGATGAATTCCAGAATTCTCTTCGCTCCTAAGTATCCTACAACAGGAAAAGACAAGGGGCAATATCCCCTTGCGGCAATATCCACCGAAAAAACACCGGCAGATACGAGGTATCCGTTTATAAAAACAAGAGTTCCGGATTTTTAGTACAAGCAAGCAAACAAAGCCACCTCGCCTCAGCGCCGAAAGAGCAGGGCGAGTGTTTTCTCAGGTCGATCGGGGTCTTTGGTTGGAAGGATCGCGCGACCGGGATCCAGGATCCCGGTAAACCGTATTATCCCGCTGGATCTCTCGTGTTCCACGCGCAGATCACGCAAGCGAGGGGGAAGATCGCCGCAAACTTCTTCGAAGAACCGCGGATGCAGCAGCAGCAGCAACCAGTTCCCGTGTCCCTTCGCAAGATTTTCTCGAAGGACGAAGCTTTCGGTGAGGAAAGGCCGGAAAGGAAAGCCTATTAGTCGCGAAGCTTGGGTCTCGTTCTCGTCCCGAAACGTTCAACGGGCTGGCCTAGCGAATCGCAAAATCCCGGACAACAAAGCCGGCTGACCGCGTACTTTCGAGGAACTGCGCGCTCTTCGACCTCTCCCACCCTCCCAACCACGCTCTCGTTCCTCGTCCCTCCAGCAACGAGTCCTACCTTTGCCTTCGTGTCATCTTCCCACCTGCCGAAGGCATAAATCATGCTCCGGACTCCTCCGAGTCGTCCCGAGAGCGGAGAGAGATCGGTTTGCAGGTGCCTCGACCGCCAAATTTCACGGCTGTGAAGGCTGTGAAGGACCGGTCTCTTCTTACGCCTCCGCTGTACTTGCGATTTCACGCAGCCTCGCGGGGAAATCATCCACGCGGAAGGGATGTTGGTCCGTTTCCAATGCCTCGCCAAGGCAACGGCACGCGAGATCTTCTCGAGCAATTGGAGAGCTGGTCGGTGGCAGTGGTGATCGAGGAATTTCTGTTCAGCGTGGAAAATGGAGAGACTTGGCGTACTGCTTTTCACGAAAGTAATAACAACTTATGAAAGTATTCGAACACTTGGGGAAATCTTTTGTACGCGTAATTTTGAGAACAGTTCGAAATTCCTGCAATTTTCTACTTGAGAAGTTCAACCAAGTATACCAGATTGTGGACTTTTAGAAAAAAGAAAACTGATTTAAGTGTATAGCGGGGGTAACCCAGAAAATCGGGCCTCTTCAGGTGCAACGCTGATGCAACGAAAATTAGCGATTGGTTGATTTGGGTCACGTGATTCGCGAAGAGGCGTGCGGTAGACCTCGAGTAGGAGTGGCGTTGTCTAGTACTGAGCGATCGCGTGTAATTTGTTTTGCATCGATTCAAATGTGCATATCAATAAAATTTTATGGCAAAAAAGTTGTCCTCATTTCCTAGTCGGAACAGTTGCTTCTGGGCTTTTCAGTGAAACGAATAGTAATGGGATACAAGTCGTGCAGTTTTTTGTCTTTACAGTTTCTCGCCCGTTGAATTTCAGTTTGAAACTTTTGTTGCAAGGTTACTTCTTCATAACACTTACTCGCTGCAAACCACAATGCGGAGATTCGCTCAAAGGTGTCTTCGTCAGTTACAAGAAATTGTATTGTTCAAGCGCGTATGGAAACGAAATCCACAAAAAAAAAGAAAGAAAATGCACGTGAAACTTCGCGTTCCAATTAAAGCGTGCTGCAATCCGTATCAAAATTCCCACCTAATACAATATATACACGTGTGTAAAACGCGAAATACAAAATATTTCATCTAAAGTTTGGAATCCGTTCCAATCTAAAATCTAAAATCTACAAGCTGATTCTAATTTCGCTCGGGGAAAAAACCATTCATTACAGGGTTCGTTCGTTTCGTCATGGCAAACACCACCCGTGCCTTTAGACGCGAAACATTTCCACGATGTACGTACGGGGATATCCCGGAATCGCGGTTGATTATTCGCCAGCCGTATTATCGGATAGTTCGTTGCGCCGTCGATTTTTCACCGGTCGTCACCATGTATCCCTGTTTGTCCGTCCAACTATGGAAAAACAGTGGCAAAAGAGTGATCACCTGTTGCTAGGGAATAAAATAATCAACGGACAGTGCGTCACATGGGGAATTATTTTCGTTATACTCCACCGTGCTGATATATACGTGTACGCGTATATACATACATCTATATATTGTCGGTGGATTTTGCGCGAAAATTTTTCCACCGCTGTGGCCCGGCCAGTATCGACGATTATACGTATAAATAAATATATATATGTATATATATACATACGATATATACGATATATACGCGCGTGATACGATAAATCATCGAACGCTACGGGATCCGGGGGAGTTTTTAGCGGAGGGGAGGGTGGCTCTGGCGCAGGGTGGAAAAAAAAAAACGAGAAGCGTTTGGAAACGCGGGGATAAACGATCCGTTGAAAATTATACCGGCATATTCGACCGGGGTATCAACGCGCGCGCTTCATTGTCCCGAAATGTCTGTGCATCGATCAAAATCCTCTGCAAGCGCCGCGCTACTTCACTGGCAATCGAATAATCGCCGCGTTTAAAAACGCGTCACGGCGCGCGTTGTGTACCAGCGAATTACAATCGAATCGTGTATTGCGGAAATTAATAAGCAAGAGGAGAGGTAACGCGCGGCGAGTAAAAAGAGGATGCTAGGTTTTCGAAGATGGCGTTTAAATGGGATTTTCGCTAGACGTAGCTGATCAATTTAACCGTGGAATATCGGTACAACCTCTGTTATTTGATCCTTTCAATTTTTTTATCACTGAAAGTGATTTTAGCGGGGGTAACCCAGAAAATCGGGCCTGTTCAGATGCAACGCTGATGCAACGAAAATTAGCGATTGGTTGATTTGGATCACGTGAGGGGACGTGGGGTAGACCTCGAGTAGTCTGTGCGATCGCGCCTGTAATTTGTTTTGTATCGATTCAAATGTTTGCATATCGATAAAATTTTATGGCAAAAAAATGGTCGTCAGAACAGTTGCTTCTAGGCCTTTCAGTGAGATGAATCGTGCAGTTTTTTTTTTCTTTTCATTCGGAATCATGCCGATTGCGATAGTAGTTGATAACTAGACCGCGGATTTTCGTGGGATTTGATTCGTATTATTTAAAATATAATTCAAAGGACACATATGAAATGCACATGAATGAACTTTAACCGTATGAGGAAACATGCTTTGTAGCTAGTCGATGAAATCCCCGTAACATTCGGGGATTTCCTGAACCCCGAAAAAGATGCATTGTCACTATTGTTTGCATTATCAATCGTCAAGCTTAAATTACAGAAGAGGAAAGAGAATTTGAATATAACGATCGTTGTTACCGAGTTTTGCATGGAAAGAAGCGAGCGTATGATAGGAGAGAGCGGCGCGTGGGAAAGGAGAGTGTCCTGCAGGAGTTAATGAGCCTAATCCCGTGGTCCTGACGAGCTGAGATTAGAAGAGATCCCATCCGTAGACGAGCAGGATCGTCACCAGTGCCACCTGTGTCCTGACCGGCTGCTGGTGTCCTGCGGCGTGGCACACCTATTCGAGATGAGAACGAATGAAAAAAGAGAGAAAGAGAGAAAGAGAGAGAGAGAGAGAGAGGACTGTGCACGAAGCTGTTTGCGAAGGAACAGTGCGGAAACCGGTAGATGAAGAGAGAGAGAGAGAGTGGCGCGAGTAAGAATAACCGCTTGGCAAACAAAGGGTCCACCGCGATAACGAACCTGTCGACGCGGGCCTCGAACTCGTTCCGAACTCGTTTCCGTTCTGCCGGGTGGGGGGAGAAAAATCGTTAACTCGTTGCACTAGGGTTGCAACGCTTGCAGACGCATGCTTCGCAGATTTTCGGTCGCTGCCTCTCACGTGGACCACCGCCGCTCCCTCCAGCATTTTTTTCCAATTTTCCGACAGATCGATCGGCGAATCTCTTTTGGCATCATCGACGAAGAGAAGAATGAAACAAGTGCGCGATACGACGTAACGAACTGAGTTTGAGATTTCGAAAGCTGAGAAGTCGACGAGTCGAAGATTAAGAAGAATAACAAATTTGCCTGGTTTCTATCTTATTTATACAACTTTCAATAATAGACATCACCGTTTGGCTAATGAGTGCATCATGTGTCTGTTAATTTAACGAACTAGAACGGATCACAGTGCAAAGTAATTTTGTACATTGACAATTTGATAAATTTCGCCGAGGAAGATTGTAACAAATTTTTTAATCAACACGCGCGTGATAAACTTCAGACTGATGCATACACGACGGGTCGAGTTACTCCGTCTGCTCGCGAGAATTCTCCCAAGTAAAACGATCTACCGCGCACCGTGTAGATCTTTAACGCGGTTTCTTCGTGATCGCACGGAGATGTTCGTTCTCCTCCAGTAACGACGATTTAAAAGCGACGAGATAGATCCTGGTGAAACTCGAGGAGCCGTTTCTTCCACGATTATTTCCTCGTTCTGGGGGTTGGTCTCGGATGCCACGGTCCAGAGATGTCCTTTCAAGATGACCGTCTCCGAGATCGTGAATGAAATTCCTCGCCGCCATTCATTTCGACCTATCCCTCGCGACGAGAGATCACCGATAACTTGCCTGTATTTATTCTCGCGCCACCCATTTCCTTTTTTCACTGTGCATCGCAAACTTCTCCCCCCCCCCCCAAATAACGTCCAAAGATTGGTCAGAATATTCGCTCGCGTGTGGACTCGAAATCGGAGATTCTCACATTTTGCGAGGGAATCTTCGAAAACTCTGGGTGGAAAGAATTTTGTAGATCGATAGATTCATAATCAAAGAAATATCACTGTGTATGTATCACACTGAAATTTTGTAGTGCATAATAGTAAATAATTTTTCAAGGAGAAAAATCCTATTTTAATAGGATTAATCTTTACGCACTTAAGAAACGTGAAGGAAACAAAAGAAATTTTCAATAAGATACACAAATAAATTTTCCACAAGTAATATAACTACTAGCACTATATTCAGACATCAGCTTTACACTCACCCTATTGCCAAAAAATAACAGTCTACGGGGAAAACTTGAATGCATAAAATTACATTGGTAACTTCATACATTTTTCCTGCCCATTTCTTCGAAATAAAAGTATAATTTTACCTATACAAAAACCAGCTCATTACTTCACCCGCAAACTCATCATCATTACTTTACCAACTCGACAATTAGTAACAGAAAGTTTCGCAGAGAGGAGAATTCACGTTCATTGAAATCCTTACGGGATAAATTCCATCGGAAACTGTAAGATCACCGGTTTCCCGGTATCTGGACGATCAGGTAGGATCTCGTCTCCATTCATAGCTTCCCACAGGTTCTCGTATTTTCCACGAAAAGATCCCCCGTCGCTTTCCACGCGGCGTAGAATAGGGCCCCGTGTGTGAAACTAGCGAAAATATCGGATCGCCTTCGTTCTCCACCGTCTTTGTCTCATTTGGCTCCTCTTTTCTTTCCTTTTTTTTTTTTTTTCTTTTACCGGAATAACGAGCAATCGGGAGCGTTCTCTTGGATCCAGGGGTCGACGAACCGAAACTCTACCTCTAGCACGGGAGAGGGTGAATCCCTCGAATTAAGGACGAAGAACAAGAGCAACGAACGAAGGAGGAAAAAAGAAAAGTGAAACGCTTTCGGTAGCGGTGCTCGGTGTCGTGTTACTATTCCCTGGTACCTGAAATTACCTGGATTCCTACGCTCCTGTCCGAGGGGTGAAAAGATGGCGTTTCGGTCGTTGTCGTGAGACAAGGGAGGACATGCGATCGGTACGAGACAGCTACGAGAAAGAACGGATGTCCCTGGAAGGGTGCCCACCATGCTCAATCGTAACTCGTTAACGCGGCCATTGAACGAATTCCGGACGAAACGCGCGCCGTTCTAGGAATCGGTACGATTCAACCGGGAAATAAAAGAAGCGAAGAAAGAGTAAACAATTTCCAGGCCCATTCAGGAACCTGGCGATTTCCATTGTGAGACTCGTCCCGGGAACGAATCTCGAGAAACAGGAGTAATCGTTTCTTTTTAACCTCTTTTTTCCGCCTTTTACTTTTCTTTTTTCCTTTTTTTTTTTTATTCCGTGTTTCTCGTTGCTTGGCTCGGCGAAAATGGGAGAGATATCGATGAAGGTTAAGGAGACGAGGGAGGGGGAGGGAGAGGACCGATCAATTCCCAATTTGTCTTTCACTTTTGACGCGGCGGAATTCCTGACCGGATTATCGAAAGTGTCGAATGAAAGGGCTCGGCCGCAGAGGCATTACCGAGTCTCCGGGAGGAGCAGTCTATTGAAGGACAGCCGGCAGTGTCTCGATTGCAAGTTCAACGATTCCGGTGTATCGACCGGTCCTTAATGGCCGGTCGAATGCTAAATGGAACCAAACAGCGGCTAATCGCGTAGCCGGGGCCCCTTATGAATCAGCCTGCTGGAAGCTAGCCCCTCGACGTCGTTGAATTGCCCCGACTCTCGCTAAATGCGAGGCGCGATTCTCAGAATTGCGCCGCGACCCCCCCCCCCCCCCCGTACGCCCCACGTTGCTCGAAAACAATTTCGCAATTTCGCTTCAATTGCCATTCACTCGGCCGAGTTTTTCAAAGATGAACAGAGCGTGTGTCCGAATATCGGATAGAGAACGGTCCCCGTGTTGAACTATTGATGAAAATTATAGCTTCGTAAATCAGAAATTTGAGAATTTGAGAATCTTAGCATTATAATTAGTATGTAGATCTAACGAGACAGACTGTAAAGCTACGTGGCTGACTAGAAAAAATATATTTTCGATATAGCGTAGTCTAATCTATAATAGAAGGACAATGTCTATTTTTCTAATGTTATTTTCTAATTAATCGAAGTTTTGATTAACTGAACAAACTGTAAAAAAGGATACTGTAGATACATTTTTGTTGACACTATTTGAAAACAAAACTGAATTCTGTAAGCTGAAAAGAGTACAATAAAAAATTGTAAATTATAACTGCAATGAATTGAACTATTTAGGAAGGAAATAAATTGCAAAAAAGAATCATTAACGCAACGATAGAAAGAATAAAAATAAATAAAAATCCTATTTACAAAATACTTTAGCTGCTTAACTTTGAAAATTATGAAAAAACGAAATGAATTTCTTTTGACGAAAAATCTTGCTGACGCAAAGATCGTAGGAAATGCAGTGGTGGTGCGGTACTTGCAAAGTGTAGCAGAGGAACAAAAATGAGGGAGGAAAAAGGAGGGGGACGCGGAGCAAACGACGCCCACGTCCGCCAACGTATCGCGTTCTCCAGAGAGCAGATGTTCCCCAGGAATACCGAGATTCTGCGCGGCTTGATTGACAGTTGAATGGCCATGGCCAGGACTACCTGGGCCTCACGATGTCCTCACGCCGTTCTTCCACGGCTACGCATATCGTTGGTCCCTGTAACACCAAACCGTTAGCCCTTGTTCAGAAATAGAATCGGGAACGCTGCCCCGTAGACCTCGGTGCAATTTCGCGTAAACACACGGAGAAAGTTCACCAATCCTAGAGAAATCGAATAATCGAACGCGACTGTGTTTGTTACGTTTCATTGCATCTTTACGCTTTACGATAATTGCCGTGGCTTCTGCCATCGCGATGATTATCTGCAAAAGAAAATTCACGACTTGAAACGATCTTCTACCGTTCAAAGCTGAAAAAAGAAAGAAGAAATATGGTTTAGAATTGATTTACTTTTTTTTAATAAAAGTAACGGAGATGACTTCGATTTTGATACGTAGAGAAACTGAGAGCAGCCGAGGCTGCAAGAGAATCGATAGCAGGAAGTAACGGACGACGATAAATATAGCAAAGAATCTATCATAATCTCATTTTATCTCGAACGTATCGACAATGCGATACGTCCGAGATATTTACTCATTGATCGATTAGGGAACCGAATTTCGGGATCGTAGGGCGTTCGCAGAAGCGGGAAGATTGTCCAAGAATCTGTTACTCGTCGCGACGTGTCGGGGCGATCCGCTTTGTCCCGTGTAACACCCGATGATAAACTGACATAATCGAAGGGTCGATGTTCGGCTGGGTTCACGATATGTCTGAGAGCTCATTGGACTGCAGGGCGCTCGATATATGCGATAACCGATAAGCCGCGAAGTGCAGCACGGTGTCAGTGGATACACGGACATCGCGATATCTCTCTATCTTTTCTCGCGATCAATTGCAACGTTGGTAAACGTCCTTATCTCGCACTTGGATCCACGCGCCGTTTCACGTACGTACCTCTATCCATCGACCGCGATTTAAGTTTCCACGTGGAATGCCGATTTTCGTCGCGCCACGTCGAAACGTACCCTGTCGATGTCTATCAAAGAGAATCTCTCTTACGCCGATTTATCTTTGTTATCGCGATTAAAGGAGAAATGGATTTCATTCTGTTACGTACGCAAATATGTTTTATTTTTTAAATACACGCGTGTACCGCCGGTTGCCGAATGTTTGGGTGATTCTGTATGTAATTGCTCACGAAAGTATTCCGATATTTCTGGGAACTTTCTACGAACGTATTGTGTTTGTCGCGTGAAACATTCTGAAATTTTATTAACATCGTACTAAGATTTGATTATCATGATTATTTACACAAAAATTACAAGATACTGCCACCATGAAAGTATTTAAACTCGTCCATTGCATTAACAAGTCTTAATATTCAAGTAGAATTATCTCAAACCATTGTAGAAAAAAATATATACATTGATAAGTAACATCAACACATAGTTAATTCTGTAAATAAATTACACCCAAAAAGGTACATACACGTCCAGTTACTTTCGACCGATGCATTGTCACCGACAATTTCCGAAACCTTCGATAACCGTAAAAATCAAGGTGAAAAGGGGGGTAACAGAAGACACCGACGAGAACCAGAACCGTCACGATGACGGTACGAGCCTTCAGATGGGAAAAGATAAATGAAAATCGAGTTCGTCGACAAAAATCGATTGATCTCGGAAGCAGAGAGAGTTGGTGTCAAGGGGGTGAAATTGGGAGGAGAGGTGGGTAGGTGAGGCTTGGAGGTTGCTTCGAGGACGGTGGACATCGATCAGGGAAACGTCGTAAGGACGGACGTCCCTTCGTCCTGCAGAGGGGTTGATGGATGCGAGATTACAGCGGCGGGGACACTCGTTGACACCCCATGATGTATCACCCGCAGCCTCCAGCTAGTAGCTCGGCTACTTACCACCCGGAATGGGTTTGCGGACCTTCCAACAGAACGAAAAGGAGAAGTCGTTCGCCTCCTCTCGTTCTCCGCCCCCGCGCCTCCCATTTCTCTTTTTTCATCGGTCGTCCGCGTAGCGAATTAATCCCGCGCCCAACCCGAGTCGATTTTAATCCTAATCGTTCCTCGCTGTCAGTCAGGTGTATCCGTGGCGTGGTATAATGAATACTAATATAAACGCAAAACTCGTTAGAGGAGAGCTGTTAGTCCTCGCGTGTTACATGAATTCTATATATTTTTGTAATCTTTCAATTATTCGTAGTCTACCCTTATTATGGATTTTTATGAAAATTCGTATCTTTTTAAGTGCGAGTGAGAAAATAGAATTTTGTGCGGAGTATTTCATATTTTATATTTTTATATATTCATAAAGATCCGTTCAGTTCATCTTTTTTACTTGTTTCTTAAACCTTCCTTTCTCCGTCACTTTACTATTAATTAAAACCATATTTATTTAAAGAAACAAACAGCTGTCTAATTGAAATAAACAAATTCACCTAAACATCGACCTGTCACCGTATCTCGCGACTGAGCCGCGAGAATAAATCGCGATTTAATTCAACCGATCGTGTTACCGCTGCCTCTCCTTTAATTCGCATCCACCGCGACCTCGTACGGAAATATTCGACGATAGAAAAGAGGGCGGTCGGGCGTGAGGGAGGAGCGGCCTAGGAAACAGGAGGACGAGGGCGAGAAAGGAGAAAAAGAAGGACAGGGTAGAGGGTAGCGTAGATAAGTCGGGTGTTGTCGGGGCATCTGCTTTCTTTCGTGCTTCCGGCCATCTTCTGCCACCCCTTTCGTCCTTCTTTTTCGGGGTGGAAACGGCTCCGGTCCATTCTCGTCGAGACGTTGTATCGGGCCAACACACCGAGACCCTTGTGCATACAGCGTTGTAGAAGAGAAGTAAAGAGGGATTGGACAGCGAAAGAGAAGAGAGAGAGAGAGAGAGAGAGAATAAGCATGTGGGTGGGAGGAGGGTGAAGAAGAACGTGCTGAATAGAAGATTGGAACTCTTTCTGCGGTGACGGCGCTTCTTCCGGCGGGGTGGCTGATAGTGCCGGCTATTTCCGGTGGCCACCGTGACATTGCTATCGCCCGAGCAACGTCTACTATACCCCCGAGGCCATCCACGTTAAACGTCCTCTCCTCCAAGGCTCACGTGTACCACCCTCTCGACCACCACCCAACTCCTCTTATACGTATTTTTGCATCGGCGGATTTTTGCCCGGAGTTTCTTGCCACGTTCTCTCGCGTCCTGAATTCTGGACACCTTTCGCTGCAGGATGCTTCCTCAATGGCGTCGTTGCGAGCGTTCTCGGTATTGTATTCCAGTTTCCTATACTTTTCTTTTTTTTTTTTCTTCTTTTTATTTGTTTGTTTCGTAAATCGTCGACGTTGGTTTATCTCGCGAAAGATTCAAGGAGGAGACATATTTGCGTTAGAAATGTTCTTCTCAGTTGTCTGCGTATTTTTTTGTCAAATAAAATAATGCGAAAGAATATCTGTAATTTTATTACTGTACGTGTAATACGCTCGAAGAAAATCACTGTTGACGTTACGAGCACGCACTGACGTTAGATCTAGGGCATTCGTCCAAACATCCTTATTCCGATATTCCTTTTCCACACCGGCCGCGTAAATTTGAATGAAAAATAGACAGATAACAATGGCAGGATGTGAATATTGAAAAACGCATTGTAAAACGGCAGTTTTTATTATCGGTTTGGTATTTCCGCGTTGGGAGAAACCGCGAGTGGGAAATTTAAGATGGCGGGGCCAAGTAATGCTCGCCAGCTCGAAATTGCGCAATAGATAATCATGCCGACCGTTAAAATGATTCATTGTGTCGGAAGAATCCTTTGTGAGAGAGCATCGGTTAATCCTTCGTGGATTCGACGAGGTGGTCGTTCAATTATCTCGATAAACCAAAATTATTATGAATTCCTGGCAATCTAATAAAACCAGCAACCGATCAAGAGTGAATTGTTGTCGGGCATAATTGATCATTGTACGTCCGGTATTATTTGGCACTCGATATTTGCAATTTAACGAAACTTAATCAATTTCTAACCCGATTTCCTTCAATGTGAAATTTAAAAGAACCGAATATCAACCACCAGACACAGAGTATAATAATAAATCTATAATATTTTCAAAATATTTTTAACTATTACGAATTTGCTATTACGATATTTATCTACTGTAATATAACGTTCTGATTTACGAAAGAGAGGTAATGAAAGAGAATGAAATGAAAAATATTGGAATGAAATAAAAAAATATTGATCTTCGAAGTTACGCAAGACGTTATGAAGGGTTAAATTCATTTTGACAAGGGTAAACTATTTCTCTCCCTTATTCCTTACTTGAAAAAAAAGTATCTACTTGCGACGATTTCCTCGAGACGAGATTCCCGATTTACCGGAGTTTAAGTGATTTTACTACCCTTGGATATATTTACGTAACTTTCCACGTTCCATAAAAATACGTTGCACTCAAGAAACCGTTGCCGTTACGTAGATATCGTGTTTATCGAGCTTTCAGTCGTTCACGGTTCGCAAACAAACACGCTTTCAACCCTCTCACGAGTGTTTGCCCGGGCTGGCTGTTTATCGTTGAATTATAGACAAAGGTTGTTTCACATCAGCGTCCCTTCGCGCGACATACTTAATCGCCCTATTTCGCTCACGCACGCACACCACCGGCGTGTGGCGGCCACGTTAAAAAGAGGAACGGTCGGTGAAAGAGACGCGAAAGATGGCGTCGATCATCAGGAGAGGTTAGGGGTAAATTTGAAAAAGTCTCTCCCTTTCTCTCTTTACTTCCTGCTTTCTACGTCGTCGTCGTCGCCGTCGTCGTCGTCGTCGTCGTCGTCGTCGTCGTCGTCGTCATGTTCTCTCTTCCTTTCTCTCTCCCTCTCTCTCTCTCTTGCTCTCTTGCTCTTTCTCTCTGTCTATCTTTCAGCTTAGCGAAACCCACGGCAATCACGGTGGCTGCAATTTTTATGAAGTCCTCGTCGGGTCTTCGAGTTCTTGAATAATTCAGGGTCAAGCGGCGTGGGCGAAAATGGCGCGTGCGCGCCGCTTCGCTAGGTAATACGCGCCGAATTTTGTTGGTCGAGCACGAGTGGAAAAACTCGCCTCCCCCGCGCTTGGTACACGCCACTTGTGCGATGCTTGAACGGTCTACCACTTTAATAATTTCGTGGTACGTCGAGTAGTTGCGAGGTGGAAATAAAATAGGGAACCTACACCGGCGCCGGTCGTTGCTGCGCCGAAAAAATTTGTTTCCTCACTCTCCTCCTTCCTTCCTTCTCTCTCTCTCTCTCTCTCTCTCTCTCTCTCTGTTTTTCACCCTTACTCTCCTCGTCGAAAGAATACGTTAATATTTTCCAGCGAATTTAAACAAAAAAAAGAAAGAAACGAAAAAGGAGAAGTCTCGACGGTCGAAACGACATAATGCGCGTATAACAAACTTTCTAACGCTCGTTGGAAAATAAT
Organism: Melipona bicolor; assembly: GCA_030673865.1. NCBI lineage: Eukaryota > Metazoa > Arthropoda > Insecta > Hymenoptera > Apidae > Melipona > Melipona bicolor. Next base: position 2,730,910 of record JAHYIQ010000023.1, on the reverse strand, counting down.
TATCTGCTGAAGAATCGTCGACGGTTTCCCCCGTTTTTCATTGTTTCGTACAACAGTCTGGATTTAATTGTCGGTTAATTGTTTAAATAACCAAGCTGGAGAGGGCACAGGTCGAACGAATTTTGCTCGTACGAGAGAATTTTCGTTGAGCGAATACGATCGAACGATTTACCTTTTGTGGTAAAACATTGTTGACTGTCGTTTAACAGGAGAGGATAAGGAGCAATGGTGATTGACTTGTACGTCAGGAGAAAGGATCTGATCTTTTGGTAGAGGAGAATCAGGATACTCTCCTGCAATTACCTCTCGTCTTTTATGGATCATGGATACTGTTATAATCCTATTGCCAGCACGGTAATCCTAGCTTTACGAGCTCGCGTCGTCGTCGAGCTTCGAGCACGGAATTAACGAGTAATTAGGAAGACACGCGACGAACACCTCCACGACTTCTTTAACTTTGATCACCTCGTTATCCTTCCTTTATTTTCCATTCCGAATTTCTACTGATTAATTCGAGTTTGATAATCAATCCATCTAAACAATCAGTGACAGTAGTTTATATTTTACATTTATTCGTCAAACTTTCTTCTGTTTCTCTCTATATAAAATATGTATCTGAAGTGTTTTTGTCTTTTTCTACAAAATTGAATTTCAGAATTCATTAACTATGGTTAGTATAAAATTATTTGGATCAGCTAAGCTTCAACACCCTCTGAATCATTTTTTGCGTGGTTGGTTTCTAATATAACAAAGAATATTTATTTATTACGTACCAGCACGATTGTAATAAATTCAGCTTCTTAAAAAGTACCCGCAAGGCAATATAAAGTCAGATTATATTGGATCAGACATATTTGTGTCGTGAACGATTCACGGTGCGTAATTGATTCGTCGGGGGTCGGTTTCGAGGCGGCACGTTTAAATATTCGCCGATGGGAACGCGAGGCGTAAAACTTGAGGGTCTAAGAAACGTGGCGTAGTGACGTACAATCGATCAGTCGAAATCCCCTTGTGTCGCCAACCCCTTAAACCCTGTAAACCCACCCACAGTATGTAAAGGGTGTGTTTAGAATCCAGGGGGGTTTTAGAGTAGCGATTCGTAACAGTCGCCGCCACGTACTCGGCATAATGCGGAAATCGTGTCGCGTTTCCGGAAGTCGCCGGATGCCTGGATAAATATTCGCTTGACTGTGCCGTTTGTTTCGCTTCACTCTCCTCCAATGAAACTTGTCGGGATTTAAATTTTAAAAATTTCCAAGATATTTAAGCGCGAGTTTCAATTGCTGAAGCTTGGAAGAAATATTCAAATTTCGCGCGGAATTATTTGGCAGCGAAACCATCCCCTATGACAAATTACTGCCTTTAATTTAAACTTAAGCTTTCACAATTTCTTGAATATTTCGTATTGTAAACTTCAATTTCAAAATTCATTTTCAAAGTTAAATATTCGAATTTTGAACGGAACTATCTTTCGGAGGGTCTTTTGCTTTTTTTAGCAAATTAATATTTAAATTTGAGCTTTTGAAATATGTCAAGTTAAGGAAGAAGATCAAACTGAATCATCCTAGGAAGCCTTACTGTTTACAAATAAAGAAATTTATTATTTAAACTTGAATCTCTCAAATTTTCCGGCTGTTCAGACGAAACTAACAAAGTTCAAATATTTCGTATTTCCAATAGAAACATTTTGAATTTAAACGGAAATTTCAAAAATAAATGACGCGCAAACTCTGTGGTTTAACGATTATATAATAGATTCCTTCGCGTCAGACAACTAAGAATACTTTCAGAGTTCAAAGTTTAACGTTGAATAATGTTGCTCCCGTGAGAGAAGGGAGTAAGGGGAGGGAAGGGGGTGGTTGCCCTTACCGTGCTCCCCCACGGGTAATAAAACGGCAATTTAATTCATACACTTGATAAAGCTGCCCGACTTTGGGAAGCTGGCGAAAGTCAAACGAACAGAAGGGCTTATTTTGCAAATCATCACCCCGCGATAATAAAGCTTGCCGAGACGAGACCGAAGAACATCGAGAACAAAGATGAACCTAACCCACCCTTTCCAACGTTATTGTCACTCATCAATCTTCCTCCTTTTTATTTCTCACCTCTTTCGATTATATTTAAACAATTAAACCTCTACCCACCTTGAACAAAAGTCATCGACCTCGAATATCAAATTAATCACTACCGATACCCAATCAGGTTTTTATCGATTCTTTTACTTCTTTATCATAGAAATCTTGTTCGTTGTTAATTACTGGGACATTATTATTATTAGATTATTATCAATTTAATAAAAGAGTCGCTGAATAGGTGGCAGGATGATAATAATAATTAGAACATTTACATTTATGTAAATTTCGAGAAATTTACATTTACAAGGAGCGAATTTGAATAAAATGCAAGAATATATAACACGAGATTCAAAGTATAACGCTCGGCGAGTGAAATAAACTTTTTATCGAAATTCCATTTCTTCGACCATCTTTGTGAAAATAAAAGTATCCACGAACGTCCGCAATCCGGTAATTAGTAAAACAAATTGTCAAAAACATTGGAGCCAACTCCTCGAACTTCTCGTTTCACAACAAAACTTCACAGTATCGTCCCTACCGACGGCAATAATTTAATTATTCCAATTTATTTATCCACAGACGTATTATCCACTCGATGTAAAGAGCAATAGAGCGGCGTGGATGATCCATAAATCAGCGAGCGTGCGTCTCACGCAAATTGAGAACCCATGGCACACATGGGTCCGGCTGGGCCGCTTCGTACAGGGGTTGAAACGAAGGTGAAGGGGGTTTTTCAGGGGTGCTCGCAGGGTGGTTAGTGGCATTCATCGCGATGCAGATGGCTTCCACCCCTCACACCGTTCCAACAAAGAGAGAAATGTACGAAGAAACGAGATGGTGGCAGGGGTTGGATGCTGCATACGTACACGCACACTTTTTTTCCCGTGTCTCTCCTTCTCTCTCTCTCTCTCTCTCTTCCTCTTCCTCTTCGTTTTCTGCTCTGTCTCTACTCTCCTTTTTTCCACTGGAGTTCTCTCTCCTTTGCTCTCTTTCTGCATCTACTTTATATCCATTTTTCACCGTTCTTCTTCTTCTTCTTCTTCTTCGTAACAAGTATTCTTGCTTCTACTTTATCCTCTATTCGCAGTTCGATCTCTTCTTCCCTCTTTTCCAGTATTTTCATCAGTATTACGTATCGTTCGTTGTTATTTCTACTTCATCCCCGTTCGCAGTTCTTCTCTTTAATCTTCTTCAACCAATCGCCTATTCTCTTTCTCTCTCTCTCGTTCTCTCTTTTTCATTGGCTGCACACGAGCGTAGGAGAACGTGTTGTTACGTTGAACAAGCATAATGACGCGTGCAAGCCACAGGCGGATTAATATCTCGGCGAGGAGGCGAAGGAACGTCGCGGCCGCTGATTCTTTGCTGCGGTTTCCACCGACGGGAAACTAATGACCGCGCGTCATTTGCTGGATGAACGATCGATTTGTGCAAATTGCGTATTCTGGTTTGCCAGCCGGGAGGACCATAACTCGCATTTGCAAACGCAGATCCTACCCCGAACGCACGCCAAGCGTAATCATCATAATTAAGGAAAATGTCCGGAGACCTGGCTCCTCGTTTCAGAACCAACGGTATCATCGCTTTCGTCGTGAATCATCATTTTCTCTCTCTCTCTTTTACGTCTTATCGCACGATGTAGACGTTTAAGAACGTCTTGAAAAGGGCACTCGTGTATTTTCGAAAAGATGTGTTTCAATTAGCTCGATTGACTTCCGCTTTTTTACAATCGCAGTGAATCCTCCGGCGTTACAATTTATAATTCGTCGCTGAAAGTCTTGTAAATCAATTTTAAGATTTCGACACTGTCTACCTTGTTCAGTCAGGAATTAGACAAACTTAAGTAGGTAGATGTATTTGACGAATTTTCAAGCTTCGTTTTCTCGGGAACGAAATTTTATACACGTTATTGTCTTGTTTCTTCAAGGTGTGAGTTTCGCTCGTAATTTAAAAAAAAATGGATTTCAGAAGTATCTGAAATGATTTAATTAGACACTCAAAGGCACAAAAGTGAGTTCAATACCTGCGCAAAGTACTTCTTCAATTATACTCGTGGTTACGTTAAAAAATGCACGAAAATCTGCTCCGTAATTGTGAAAAAGAAGACAATATTCCGGACGCAGATCATCCGTAGAACCACCAGAAAATGGTGTCAAGCCAGGGTTGATTTCGGCTTATCAACAAGTAAACACCAAGCAAACCCCCCCTCCTGTGGGCACGTACATAGGCCTCTCGGTTTCTATTTTCATACGACAGAAAGTCGAACAATAATGGTGTGGCGTTCGCCTTACACGCACGATTTCTCCTAGGTCACAACAGCCTAGTGGCCGATCTCGAACAAGACGGGACGCCTCGGATTTAATCCTCCTTTACTTGCAAGAGACTCCAGAGGATGTCGCCCTCCTACCCTTCGCCCCTCGCCCCACCCGTCTCCCTTCTTTCATCCCTTATACATCGTCCTCCGGCTCGCGAGTATATATTATATACATCCTAGCACCGGGGTAGATAGAGCTCGCCCCCTGTATTTACCTGTCACCTCGATGACGATTCTGACGAGGGTATCTACCCTTGTACGTGCGTGTACCCTTCGTCCTTGACGCGATTCGCCAGGAGGTCCTGGATCGTGGTGCTCGTGAATCGTGCCAAACTCGTCCAAGGAGCCGCGCACGTTGCGCATTGTGCTCGAGAGAGAGCCAGCAATTTATTGTGTATTTGAAATTATGCAGTCGAGTGGCTGCCGTCTGCCTCGTAGATGGCTACTTTGCACGTCGATTCACTTCTTTCTCTCTCTCTCCCTCTCTCTCTTTTTTTTGTTCCTTCGTCTTCTTCTTCTTCTTCGTCTTCTTCTTCTTTCCTCTCCTTTTTTGTGTACATAAAGGATACTCCGAGCGTAGATTTAGACGTTATCGGCAGGACTGAAATGGGAGGAGTCGTCCCGACAATTGCTAATTAAACGCGGGAAAGAATTGAAATACAATAGTTTCGACGCTCAGCAGGCAATAAGTGAGTATTGAAGAAATACTTTTTGTAAAGTGTCGATTCCATGAAAACCGATTTTCTGTCTCTTTTAGGACAAATCAGTCTGTATACAAGATGTATGGTTAGTTTTCATTAAAGTTTTGTAAATACTTGTCATATTTATATTACGTCGGTTGCATAAAACATTGAAATATTTCATTGGCGTTGCAATGACACTCAACTATCGTGATTACATTGGTAAAATTTTTCAAACGATTCCGAAAACGTATACAAAAGTTAGAAAATATTTAGTTCTATATTTAGTAATATATGTTTCGCAGAATTTGTGGAAGTCTTTCAATTATCCACTACAATTATTAATCTCAATATTCAGTGTCAATATTTTCAACATAAAGTGGAATGTTTAACATAGGAAGTGGAATTTTCTTAAATAGCTCGTAAGTCTCAGACAGGATTTTTAAATACATTTCTAATTTTTCAAAATTCAGATAGTTCAGATGTTTTATAGACACATTACTCAAAACATAAAGATCTTCGTACAAATATCTTCATGAGCCACCGTAACTATATTCAAAATAAAGTTCTCCGACATTCATCTCATAACACGTAGTGACATCATTCTTAAATTTTTGTATCTTATTTATCCGTTCAGCAATAAATAATACTGTCAGATGAACAACTCAGCAACGTGTCTACGAAGAACGTGTGGAAAGGAAGAAGCAAAATCCGGCTGTAATTATTTATCATCGATCTCGGTCGGACGCTCATTAGCGCGGTTGCTGTGCATGCTGCTCGCTAAATTATTTTCTTCTCTTCACCCTGCCCCTCCCCATTTCTCTCTCCCCCGCAACTGGTCCCAGCTTAACCAAGGAATCGTCACATTTTTCAGCGAGAGATTAATCGAGTCGACAAACGGGTTCGATCGTTGAATAATCAATCGTTTCGAGGCGGGCTCGCGAAATAAATCGACCCCCAGCCGATTCCTCTACCTAGCCATCAGGCAGATTTGCATATCCAGGAACGTGTCACGGCGCGCCAAGGAGACTCCTTCCCCCCGGTCTCTCACTCTCTCTCTCTCTCTCTCTCTCTCTTTTCTTTAGCTATACCGCTGCCGATTGTCATGAAAATCCCCCGGCTCGGAAAACGTGTCTGTCGCTGCTCGAGCGAGGGCACGGGCCTAGAAAATGGGTTAGGCGGAGGGCTCGACCAGACGCGAAATTGGCATAAATGAGATTGATACGACTTTAAGTTACTCGACTCGATCGTAAAATGAAAGAGAGAGAGAGAGAGAGAGAGAGAGAGAGAAACACACACACACACACACACACACACACACACACACACACACGCACACACATAGTTGAGAGAAAGAGCTTGAATCTCCTAGGGAGACACCTCTCTCTTCTCAGCCACTCGTCACGCCACTTTGCGCCGTGTCTTCAAGAGACAAGAAGAGAGGAGAGAGTTCGACCGAGGTACGCCCATACCGTTGACCGACGCGCGATGCTCACCTTCCATTGTGACACGCCGTAGAACGTGTTCTGCGGATAATGACGTTCGAACGAGAGGAGAGAACCCGGTTCGCCATCGAATCTGGAAGCTGCGGAGGGATGGCTGCAAGTGTCTCTTCTCCCAGCGAAAGAACCCTGACGAATCTCTCTCTCTCTCTCTCTCTCTCTCTCTCTCTCTCTCTCTCTCTCTCTTTCTCTCTTTCTCTTTGGTCGTTACGTGTTCTCTCGCGACAGTTGCTTTTCGTGATTTATTTCGAATATTTATGTCGTTGCGGTTGTTACCACTAAGATTGATCGTGTTCCATGCAAAACAGAGTTTGGTTTGCGCGCGCGTATTTGGGTGCAACGTTTCTTCTCGCGTCGTATTTTTGGCAATAAAGATTTTACAGAGTTTTGCAAATGCAGGTAGAGAGACTAATGGTTCAGTTGATTTTAATTGATTCGTAACGGTGTCATAAAAAGTACATTTACCAAACTTAAAAGTTGGGAATTAAGCGTGAAAACATTTAGGAAATTGCAAACAGTGTCTACCTCTTTCTAAATTACAGTTTCCTAACGGGTACATTCTGCGTACATACAATTTCACTGAAAATTTTCCATTTTTAGAAATTCGTCGAAAATTATGAGATAAATTTTACAGTACATTCTGCATGTTTCTTCCCGTTGCAATATATTTTCCTCATACGATACCAGATCTTAAATGTATTTCCACCATAAATTATTTCACGTAATTATATTCGCTTGACACAATAGCTATAACTGTTTCGCAAATGATGTTTCTTTTCTATTCGAACATTGTATTTAAAGATTATTTGTCAATAAAATGATAATAATTCTACTCCGGTGAATTACAGACGAGTTCATTATTTAAGAAATCTTCCTTATTCTCTATAAATTTAAGAAAATTTTATAAAAATTACGCGCTATTTTAAATCGCGACTGTGCCAACAGGTAAGTATTCAACAAGTCAGATAACGCAGAACAGGTAAGTACAATATGCATAAACAAGGTGATATAGAATATGGAATTTAAAATTCTCCAGACGTTACTGACGAAGTCAAATTTTCTAGAGTCGTTGAAAAAAATTATTGGATAGAATTTAAACTTAAAAACTTAAACGTTTGTATTAGAAGAATACAGGATGCGTGAGGAAGTGGCATGAAAAATGTTTCAACAAGTGATTGCTTGAATATGAATTTTAAATGAATTCTTAGTAGCCAGTTTCTTGAGATATGGCAAGAATTTTCAAATAAAATTTATATTTCTTTTTTTTTTTGTTTCAAAAATCATTTGTAGAAATATTCTTTGAATTACTCTGTATTTTCTCAATGTAAAATTTGAAAATAAGGGACCCTTCTAACGCAAAATTTAAGAGATTTATAAATTTCTCGAAAATCTCGTGAAAATTCCAACTAGATATTGGTATAGATATTGGATAGATCTAAAGATAATAGTTGATATTGGATAGATTTTACTCCTCGCGAGTAATTAAATTAACTCTCTACAAAAAGAATGTAAGATCGTAATTTCAAAACAAGAGAGAGAGAAAACCACACGCGTGCATCATAAAATAAATACACGGAAATAAAATCTCGCAGAGATAGCGAGGAAAGATGGCCGAAAGGTGGCGATGCGGAATCTGGGAGCGGCGAGAGTGTAGAACAAGTAATAAAATAATTTTAACGACCCGCTTGAATTATGCCCACGGTACAAATAATAATATCTGGCCGGCACGCATCCCCGCAATAAATATCGAGGCGAGGAGCGAGGGGGAACCGCCCCCTTGCCCCTTGGCGGCCGGTTTCCATCCACCGTTCACGGAACCCTCGTCTTCACGGTCTACCTCGAAGGCTCACCTCAACTATGTGGAGCAAAACTATGGGGCCCGGTTGTACCGACCGAGGGGGGAAGCTTGCGAAAAACGGGGGGAGGGCCTGACCCCCGCCAGGGACTCTCAACTTCCTGTTGAAGGCGCGACAGAAACGTGGGAATCGCGTTGGAAGCGTGTCGCTACAGGAAATCGCTTCCGCCCGTGATGAAATCTGTTCGTTCTATCCGTTTTTTTTCTTCATTGCTTTTACATATATACATATATAACATAACACTGTTCTATACGTGTATTAGGATATTTCCTGATGGGATAAATTTAAAAATTTGTGAAAAGTTGTTAAAGAAATTTGTCAAAGAAATGGAAGTAGGTTTAACAAAAAAATTTTCGACACATTTATGCATCTTTTAACGATAAAAAAAATTCTGTTGTTTGGACACGTCTGATTAAATTGATATATTGTATATAAGACTCTTGATAATATTACATTATAGAATATATAATTATTAAGAAAGTAACGCGGAATATAGATAATAAACCTACATAATTAATTATTGTATTATTGTATGTTACAATAATTAGTATATTATATCTAGAAAATGCATTACGTACCATTAAATCTATTTTATTCTATCTAGTCACAGTAATAGGAACTGAATCGGCTAATTTAAATTAATTGACAAAAAAATTACAAATGAAATGCATTAAAAAATTCCAACGAAGGAATCGAAATAAAAGAATACAGCGACACGTAATTAAAACAAAGTGTCAAAATTAGAAACAGAAGATTTTCAAACTTTCAATGACAGTAACAACTTCCCGCGTAATCTGTCTCGGACTTTTCTCCTTTTCAACGAGTTTATTTCGTTTCCTATTGCCGACGAATGAATCACCCATGGAGCGTAAGTAATGTAAGGACACGCAAAGTGCACTCGTAAACGGTATTTCGGACGTGCTTACGTTTCGAGCATCTGTTGGCCAACATTTCAGGGGTGCGGAACGAATCCTTGGAAATCGTATGCACCGGTAGAATAGGTATATCGCGCGTCCTGGGTATATCGCCGATGACAGGTCACGGATTAAGTGTAATATCGCGGCGGTGTATTCGAAACCGGAAAATCGACCTGTGTCGAATCCGTTGCGCGATACTCGTCCCCCGGATCGGCTTGGCGTGGATTAATTTGGAACAAAGCATCGCCGAATGCATTGTGCCGCTACTCTATTTGGCGCAGTTTTTATTTAGAACGTTCTCTACGTTCGATTCGACATAAAAATGCTTCCCGAAATAATTTCCCGTTGTTCGCCGTTCGCGTGCTATCTTCCATTAAACCTGGTCTGAAACCTCGCCGAACGACTGACATAATTACGACGTCGTAGTGCTGGAAAATAGTACAGCGAAAAATCCTACAACTGATACGTGTGTGTACATTTCGTAATGGGAAAGTTTATAGAAACTTGCAGAGTCTTTACAAGTTCTTTTGCAAATTTCTGATATTCGCCAATGCATATAGATTTTAAAGCAGACTGACTGCGTGTTTAATAGTAATCAACGATTTACGCTTAATGTATAGATGAAAGTTTCCATAAAATAAAAAGATTCGAATAGTACCTGTACACGAACTGATAGAATTGTCAAAAATCTGCAGTCTAACAATTATTAATAATTATTAATAAATATCGGTGCGAGACTGCCCTCTCGATCTCCTTTTTAGTGAAAAAAATACTAAAAGATTCTAAGCACCTTCGCGTTTTTAAAAAATTCTAACTAGTACAGTCTAGTAATCAGTTCTCTTTTCATCAGAAATATTGAACAATTCCGAGCGATCCTAATTCAACATTCAAAAATCGCTGAATGCGCGCTATCTACAGACAGAAAAACAAATTCTTTTTTAGGGGAGGGGGAAAGAAGGAAAAAGAAAGGAAGGAAGGAAGGAAGGAAACGATACGAGACGAAGGAAGAAGAAAAAGAAGAAGAAGAAGAAGAAGAAAGAAGAAAAAACAGTCTGGGGAAAAGGGGGAAAGGATGGGGAAGCCGGGAAAGAAAGCGAGAGAGCTGGTTGCCGAGAGAGCGGAGATTACGTCGTCAGAGGATGGCACGTATGCCGCGCGAGCCGTGTAAGCGTCGGCCGATGACAGCGCAATGAGATTCTGATTTGCGCGGACGCGCATAATCGCCGTGGAATGGGTCGGCTGCGAGCGCGAGGCTCTCGCGCGACCAGTTGCACGCGCGTCGTTTAGCAATCAGAGAGGATGATGCAGCCAGAACCGGTGGCGAGCCAATCGGATTCCTCGCGCAATTTATTTGTACACCTGTGCATGCGAGTCGCCTTTTAGTCCTGCGGGACCGGGATCCTGGATCGCCTTGCGTGTTACTTTCGGGAGGCAGCCTTCTCCTCTCTCTTCCACTCGTGAGAGTTTATGCGCGGCGGGATAACGCGTGAGAAATCGTTTCGACGGTTATAATTGTTCGACCGACGCGGATGAACGCGTTAATTGGCTGCGCGCGTGGAAAAAATTGAAAATCTTTCGTACAGGTTCATACGTCTTTTTTTTTTTCTTCTTTATATATTCTTCGTAATGTATTTAGAACGTGAAGCTGAAATGTTAGAACGTTGTTCGGGAGAATGGCGAAATATCGTTTGAAATTTAAATTGATTTGGAATGGATATTTATGGATAGATTGATTTGCCACGCTAACTGCAAGATCAAAAAATTAATAAAAATGTATGTTATCGTGACGTATCCATTTGATTGTAATTTAATTGCAAATGTATGTATTTGTCATACTTTATTTTCGCAGTCACTCCAGTTTGATGGTTTCTTTGCGTGAAACCGAGTTAGCATATTTATCAATCGTTATCAAAAACTGTGTGGAAACGATCGAAACTATCAAAAACGAAATAAATAATTACAATTGTTATTGGAGTTTCGTAAGATACCCCTTCGAAACGAACTGTTTAAATTTGCATCAACTTTCCAAATAACCAAATGTTTAACTATAGGATTATAACAGAGGTAGGCACATTTTTAAACTTTCGGAACATTTAGGCAACTGCAAAGTTCCGTTTAAACAATTTCCTTTTATTGCGCAGCTATTACGCTCGAGGCAAAATTCTGGTATGAACAGTTATTCCTTCATTTTCGTCAGCATAATTTAAGCGGAAGTAAGTACCGTCCGTAATGCGATTTGTTTCCGAAAAATAGACAAGGATTTTCTCAATTGCTCCATATGCTCGGTACTTCATCGGGCCTGATTACGCCAGTTTAACTGGAAAGAGTTTTACTTTACTTTAATCTCCTAAATTAAATTTATTACTTTTCCAAGAACTTCGTTCTTCTTATACCCAATTGACATGTCTCAAATTATCGTGAAGATTTGATTTCCGAAAAAAATATGACCGTACATGACGTCTTGACTTGTGCGATTTTTACGATTATGACTAAAGCCTTAAGAATGATTTATTGGCCTAATGACGGTACCTCCATAAATCACAAACGTTCAAAAAGTTGACAATAACTGTAAATTTTTGTAAATCTGTACTGGTAACCGATATGCTGGTGACCGACGAGTATAACAAGGTTCAGGTATTAATTTGCACTACGTATAGGCCACAATCGAATCATACCCATTCCTCGACATTTTAGAGAAGATTCTTCATTACAAAACATACTTACATAACTATAACTTTAGTTACATAAACATTACTTTATTATATAAACTATAATTTTTGGAAGATCCGTAGGTTTTCTTCATTTTATGTCGCGTGTTAAATTGTAATATTTTTAAAATTTAATTGCATTAGATAAATTCAAATCGAATTTGTGCGAACCTAAATAATTATTTCTTCCAACTCATTAAATATCACGATCACTGCGCTGTTTTGTACGTTTCTGCATATTATAGATTATATATATTCCTTAAAATTGTGTCAGAAATTCTGTTACTTACACTCACGATCTATATTAATCGAGCGCTAAAAATCGGAAAATCAGAAAATCATACAATCGTATTCGTCTACACGCAGTCTTCATATTTTCCACAATACGTAGCTTCTATTAATTTGAAAGTGTCGAGAATACCGACGGTGCGGACAGGCGGTGCACGTAGCTGATCGCCGCAGCGAGATTATTTGGATCCCGAAGAATAGTAACAATCGAGCTTTGTAATCGGTCCTCGGAAACGATAAAGACTTTGTTGGCCACCCTTCCGTCACCCCCTGATTTCCACCCCATTTCTCTCTCCCTTCCTTTTTCCGCCTTTTCGACACACAGTCCGCTCTTTCTCTTATTATTCCACCTCCAAGAGGAGACTCCCAATGGTATCACCTGTTGGCAATTGCACGCCCACGAATTCCATCGTTCGTTGTGTTTTTTTTTCTCCTTCTCCTGCTTTCTCTCTCCATCTTTTTCTTTCTTCCTTTTCGAAGCTTCTTCCATCGCTTCTCTCTCTCTCTCTCTCTCTTTCTCTCTCTTGTTTGTAGCGCCTTGCGCAGCCTTTTTTTCTCGAAACGATAAAAGTTCGAGCGTGGTCGATGGGGAGGTCGACCGCCTTCGCATAAACGCGGTTAATGGGACGAAGATAATGGTGAACGACAATGGCGTACACAAGGCCATTGTGCCGCGGCTCACCTCGCGGTTTCTCTTTCGATACTACGAAAATGGTTTCTCTCCGTGGCCTCTCCACTTTCGTGCTCGGCACTATCTCCCCGGGCTCTTTATCCATCGGTCCGTTTGAATTTAAAACTCCCCTGTCGATTCGTTCGAAACACCCTTCAGCTTCAGCCACGTCGCGAGCCGTAGTAAAGGGAAAGTTTGTCGGTAAAAATTGCGCAAGAGAATAAAAATTGTTTCTAGACTAACTGCATTTATAATTTTGAGAATCTCGAGGGATAGTTGAAAGATCAAGATGTTCGGAGCGTGAACATTCAGTGCAAAGCTGAGATCGATTCCACTGAAGGAATCGCGAGGTCCGTGGAGCGCTCGTTGAAACCGAGTCGATTGGCTCCATTCGAGCTACCTGCAAATCCAATTATGCACGCGTAATAACGCGCACAATGATCAACAGATGTAAACGTAACTATTAAAAGAAAGAGAGAGAGAGAGGAGACTCGTAGTGGAAAAAAAGGGGGCAAGGGGACCGGGAGCGGAATGAGAAAGCAAAAGGAGAGACGGTAAGGGAAACCGAGAGAAAGAAGCATTAAAGTCGCGCGTATTCGATACGTATGCATACGCACAGGTACCTACGTATCCGCTTAAACGAAAGCTCGGCCAGCACAAAAGCAGCGTGCCATCGAGTATCACAAACATTGATTTGAATCACAAAGACCGCCCGCGGTATTCCATTGTCGGAGCCCGACTTATTGTACAGTTTCTCCTGTGTAGCTTCCGTTGCCTCTTCCCTCTTCCTCTCCTGTTTTTTCCTATCGTTTCTTTTCCTCTCTCTCTCCCTCTCTCTCTCTTTTTATCGTTCATAACGACCTATCAATCTACTTGTTCCGCGCGGTTTATGTGCCACTTGTGGCGTTTCCGCGGTGCAGGTCGAATTTAACCCTTTATCGGTACAAAGACGTCGCGATTTTGTTCGAACGACGATGCTCCAAGGTGTATGTAATAAAATGAAGTAAAAATTAAATTATACTGCAATATACGTAGAATCGCGAGCTTGTACAATTAGCCCAATCTACGTTGCAACACTTGTCATAGTTTCTCAGCCTTTCTCTGTTCAATTTTTCCTTTCTCCTCTCAATTTTATACCAAAGAGACGCATGCTCTAATACGGTTTTTCACACTAACGTCCGAGTCTTCTTTCACGCATACAATCCCGGGCCTCGCGCAGAAATCACTCGACGCGACCTGTACTTTGCGAGAGCGCGCGAAACACCATTGTCGCGCGATCAACCTGGCCAACAACGCGTTCTGACGCGATAATTTTCGCGAAATTTGCAGAGACGCGGCCGGTGCATTGCCGTCGATCGGCGATTGTCTTTTCGTGAAATGAGATTGTCAGCGCGTCGCGTCGGTGCTTTCGGGGGCCCGCGCGTCGAAATGAGAATTTCCGCGCGCGCCGCGTTGTGCGCCGGTTGGTTTTTACGCGCGCGCCGTGTCGCCTGATGACGAGGACACGGGGAAATGGGTTGATCATTGTCAGGCATAATGAGGCGGCAACTTCAAGAATGAAAACTGCAACACGCAGCAGCGCTTTTAACGCGCCAGTAACGCAGAAAATCGTAACGACGAAATTGCTGGCTTGATAACAGTTTTTACGTGCGAATCGATGTTTTCTTTCGTTCGGCATTGTCGCGTCGCTTTGAAACACATTAATACAGCGAGCGATGGACGTACATCATGGTATTATGAATATATTGGGTAGAATTCTGTAAAATCTAGATGAAGGGAGAAGAAATTATCGAGTCGAACTTTCGTCATTTAACGAATATTTTTACGTCTGGTTTGTGCCAGAAGAATTTATATTTTACATAGGGATTATAGATTATAGATTTTCGAAAAGTCATCGATGACCTGGTCGACGTAACGTTGATTCGTAACGTGGCTAAAATGAGAAGAAAGGGATTTTAGTGATAGTTGAATCGTAATTAGTGAAACGGACGGAAATTCGAGGAAAATGCCACGCTGAATTATGTGGAATTTCGCAAGAAATTCTTATTTAATATTTAATATAATCAATCTTTACGACAGCTTAATTGCAATACTGTAATGCCCATTTTATTTACCTATTGTGCTTAATGTGCTGCTCGAGACTTTCCCGAATAATAACAATAAACTTTAACGCAGTACACTCTAATCTGACCTGGCGCCAGGTTTGACAAGTCCTTTGTCATCATTATTTGCGGGATTTAGGTAGTAAGTTGGTAATTTGCAAGTAAGTCGAAACGGGAAAGTCGTAAAAGAGAATCGCGCAATATTTCACTGGAATTTGAGGAAATTCCAAGCAGAAATTATAAGCCATTCGACTCTGTCCAGTTTTCTTTTGTCGAGTCCTTAATTACATCCCTCGTGTAACGAACATGAACAATACGCGTGCCGTGTCCAATTTTTATTACCAGTCGTTATAGCGCTCTCAATTACATCTTCTTTCCTTTCGATTTATTCTCAGCTTTCCACCGTTTGTCCTTGAGATTCGTCATCCGCGAGACAAAGACGAAAGAATCTCACCTCGAACACGGAGATAACGAGCGCGGCCGATTAGAAAGATCGATCGATCGATCGATTGAGTCACAGGGGGAACCTTGCACTTCGCTTAATCTTAGCCTCCAGTTAATCTTATCGAAACGACCTTGCCGCCTTATCGAGCCAGCCGTCGATCTCTCGATCGTGCATAATTGCAACAACTTCTGAGATTCCCAACTCTTCCCCTCCCCCTCGTTGCGAAACCGCGTATGGAAATTACGAAATTTTGCGCAGGAAATTTTAGCTGCAATCGGCGCAAGTTGGCGCGCGTGTTCGCAGGTGTAGCAACAATGTGCTTCGACGCGTCGCGTGGAATATCGAAATTGGAAATGTCGAAGAAGGTTGAAGAATTACGGAATTTCCTCGGAGCGTGTTCTGTTTGCCACGTGTTCATTTCTGACTAACTTTCAACAGTCTCCAAGTATAGCGTCAACAAGACAGCTAAGAAGAATTTCTAAACGGTTAGTCAGCGAAATAATTTTTCGATAGTTGTCTCGCGAGGAAAAAGAACTTCAGCGAATTAACGTTGGATGAAGTTAGCGTCGAGGAAGATTATCCTGAGATATTGCGAGACACGTGCGAGATTTGGAGACGTGCGTTAACTCTTTAAGCGCGGCTAATTTTTTTTTCAATTTTCCCGCGTAAAAAGCGCGGGTTATCTTTATTCATTATTTTCATTATTTTCGACCTATTCACGACTTGTACGTCGCAACTTATTCACGGGCATAAATAACGATATACGTGAAAATTATGTATTCCGATATTTTAATATGAAAGAGATTTGAGAAACGTTAATTTGTATTGCTCGGATATTCGGAAAACAAGATGTGACGCGATAATCGCCAACTCCGTGATCTCCGCCAGACCGCAATCGTATAATGATTAATTGCAATCGAAACGGTCGTTTGTTCGAGAAGTCGCGACGAATTAAGAAAATGCGCGAAACGACGCAATGTTCAACGAAGAGGGAAAGGGAGAAAGAAAAAAAAGAAACAGACAGAAAACTATTGTGAAACTACATTCGAGAATACTCTACCGCGGAGAAAAGGGATTTCAGCAAAGATCCACAACTGATTGCAGGAAGGAAAGTAGAGAGGAAGAGAAAAAGAAATGAATCTAACAAAAAATCATGCTTGGAAAGGAAGAAAGTGAAAGTAAACTTCCCGAAAATCTCGTCGAAACGGACAAAATAACTGGAACACAAAGTTCAAGACAAAGTTGAAGACGAATTAACGAAATGAATCGTCGCTCGATCGTTCAGAAGCAAAAATCACGAGAGCGACTCGGGAAGTAGAAATTTCACCAACGCGGAAGATTCCGCGCTTGTCGAGGGAAACTTTCAACCAACGTTGAAGGAAAGGATCGGCGAAGGAGACAAAGAGAAACGAGAGATAGATGGACGAAAGGGGAGGCAGGGCATTCGTCGAAATTGAACGAACGCTGAACGATTCGAATGGGACTTGATCCGGCTGCCGTTACTTTCATTGTCGCTGACACACACGAGAGGCACGGGCCGAGGGGAGGAGGAGGAGTCGCGCCACAATTATCTATGACGCATTCTTCCACCGTGCGTTCCGCTCTTTCTCCGGCTTTCCCTCGCTCGTCGATTCGCGCTGTCTTTGTCCGGGCAACAGACTCTGGGCGAGCCGCGGCAACAGGTCCTACGCATGAGTCGCGCTTAAACGGAGTCGCATCGGCCGATGGTGGTTCTTTCAGGAATGGCTCGTGAGCCTCTTTGTGGATTTCGCGAACGAAAGACGAAGAGGAGAGAGAAAGAGAGAGAGAGAGAGAGAGAGAGAGAGATGAAGGAACACACCGCGGCGAGCTGAATGGAAAAAGGAGAATGAAAGAAAGAAAGAAAGAAGAAAAAAGCAGGAGGAGAGGGAGAGAGTGAATGGGAGTGAACGAGAGAAGAGACAAGGAGAAAATGGGTCAAGTCGACCGGATATAACGAGTGATTTGAATACGGCGAAGCGCGACGCCAGCCAATCGGTCCGCGAACGGTAAATTAGCTAAGATGTCTCGCGATTTGACGAGAAAATACATATTCTTCGTGGAGAACACAGCTGACCATAACTGCAATAGTAGAGATTTTGTAGATTGACTGTACTTTGAGATAATAACCTTTATTTCAAAACGTGTGAATAAATTCTTTCTCTTTCCCTGCTCTTTTATACATTTCCTCGACACGAATTTTTATCCTTTGATAATTTTCATGATTCGCGATACATCATTGTCTTGCGTTAAATTTCGTTAAACTGTTCGGTAAACTGTAAAAATATTTGCTACGAGGTAAATTAATTTACCAGAGAACGCCGTATTGATCAACTTTATAAATTGAAATGCAGTGAAAAATAACATTACAGACATTTAAGAGGTTAAAGATTAATCGATGAATTGCTCCTCGAGATACTGAATACTTAATTATTAATTATCGTTGGTAAAAAAAAATAAAGTCAATCAAAGTTTGGCCTCTGAGAAGTATCTGATGCGCGATAATATCTAATCTGTTTTTAAATTTGTTTCACAGACCATCAATACGGTTTTTCGTTACAATGCTGACGAAATCTCAATATTCTGCGTTCTGTAATACTCATAACGTATCCATGAAATATTTGAATGGTAGATTATTCGAAACAGCCGCGTACCGAAAGTCGGCCGCTTCGTTTCGAATCGAAGATCGCGTCGGAATAAAAACGGCTCCAACAAAGACTGGTAGCTTCCTGCTAAAAAATCGCTGACCAGAAAGAAACCGCGATACGAGGCAAACGATCGATAAGATACGACAGCCTTCGCAGTTAGAATGCACTTACACGTGTACTCGGCAGTCCAACGTTAAATGATGCGTTATTGCCTCGATAAACATTGCTGAATCCGATTCTGAACGCCTGAAACGTCATTTGCTTCTCCATCGTGAGTCACGTCGATTATAAGACAAATATAAATCCTTCTTCTTCTACTGATTAAACCCTAAAATATTTTGTACATGGAACAAAAATTTCTCTGCTCCGAAAAATTATCAACCCTCCAGTTGACAAAGGGGAAGACTTTCGACTTCTAAATATGTTAATACAGCCAGAAATTTCGTACATAAAACAAATACCTTTGTTCCTAAATGCTTTCAACCTCTAAACTGCCGATGGAAAAGATTTTCAGAGAACTCTGATAACCGTGACAAAAAGATCAAGTCCCTTTGTTTCAATCCCAAAACTACGAGCAGAAGTGAGAGAGAGAGACGTTCGATTCAAAAATCTCGAGGTGGCGACACGTTGGTTCGGGCGAGATTCGAAGGTCACGGGGAGAAATCGCGCGACACCGATTCGGCGCGTCGTAGATCGGTCGAAGGAACGAAATCTAGGGGAAAGAGTGGTGCGCGCGGCCGAGGGGGTGAGAAAGGGGAGACGTTGGCGCGCGTGGAGCGTAGGAAAACGACACGAGGCGACTACGGAAAGGGAGGAAATTCGCGGAGGAGCCAGAGTCCAGCGTCGACGGAGCTTCCCGTGTGTGTTTGCGCAGGGGTGGAAAAGGGGGTGATAGTGCCGGGCAGAAGAACGCGTGGACGAAACACTGGCGACCCGAAGAGCGGAGGGCAAAGGACAGAGAAAGAGAGAGAGAGAGACAAAGATCACTGGCGAAAGAGGAACGCTCGTGAAGTTGGCAAAGAGAGAAAGCAGAAAGAGTAAGAAGGAGAGGAGGGAAAGAGGACGTAGAAGGGGTGTGAGAGAGAGAGAGAGAGAGAGAGAGGCGAAACGTGCTAGTGGAAGAGAGATGATGCCGCGAATGGGGTGAGTTTGGGGGGGGGGGGGGGGTCGAGGGGGATGAAAGCGATGCCGCGAGAGGTCGTCGGGGTTGCTGGCGTGACGTCACGGCGTAATGGCGCCGCCTTCGGCGTCGAAGGGAGCCGCGCGATTGGTGGAGAGGAATGATGGCAGGCTTGTGTGCCAATCGATTGCCGTTGGTAGGCTCGGGTCTGGTCGGACGGTCCGTTGGGTATGGTTGCTTGATGGCAAGGCAGGTAGGGTAGCCGTTGAAGAGGGGCGGTGAGTGCAGAGAGAGGGGGGCAGCCGCCTCGGCAGGAAGTGAGCCCCGAGAGTGGGACCCCAAGGCAAAATCCACAAATGCTCAGACGGTTGCGATCTGTCGTCGAGAGTGGAAGCTGCCGACACTTGTTCCTTGTTCCTCTCTTGGACACTTTCTACCGCGTTCGCAACAGTCGCAACGTCAGTATTATCGTGATACAACAACAGTGGATGAAAGAAACGTGCGCAGCGGGTACACACAGAGTTGCAGCGGCCGCGTGCACCCATCGCAAGTGGGACGTGTAGGAGTTGTCGTCGGACGTCGTTGTTATCGGACATCTCGGAGTGACGAGAATCACCAGTGACTGTGTGTCGAGCTTGTTCGAGCAGTGAACATTTGTTGCCAACATTCGGAATTTTGCGGATTGTTTGCGTGTTCGACCGAATATATATATATATATATATTGATATATATATATATATATATATGTATATATATATATATATATACATATCAAGTGCTCCGAAAAATTGTCGAGATTCTTCGCCGAAGAGCCCAGTGATCGAGTGAGAGATCGAGGAAGAAAGGACACGAACACCTAGCCAGTAGTATCGTCGCGATCCGATTCGTCGAGCTTATCGCCAGCCTGCAGCCAGTCACGAGCGAGTCTGGCGTGCACGACGGAGAAAACGGGCAACAAGGGAACGAGCAACGAAGATAGACAAAGGAGACACGCAGCAGCGTGCTAGGGGAAGAAAGTGACAGTGCGTCAGTTTCTCGGTCGGACTCTAGCGTGGATGACGTACTCGTCACCCGGTTGCGTTCGAGTGTAGCTTGCCGAAACGGAGAATCGGAGCGCAGAAACGCGGTAGCGCGCGGTAAGACAGGAAACGTTTATTGATATGAAGACTGTTGAGTGTACACGGTAACCGGCAGTTACCCAGAGCAGCCACGGTGACTTTTAGTGATTACAAAACAGAAGATCCATCTCTGGGGAGAGACAGATTCTTCGCACTAAGAGGAAGGAACGGTGCGCGATGATCGTACGTTCGATCCATTAACCTTTGCGTAGTTTGTGCATTGTTCCGATTGAAGTGATCGAACCAAGGATTTACCATCCAACCGATGATATAGGTCGTTGTTAATCGCAAACGCGACAGAGCAGATTTTATGCAAACGGACTTCTGTACATAGTGACGACTAAGAAAGTGCGACGAATGTCGATAGTGACAAGTTGTGTTGCCACGCGGAAATTTCAACAAGTGGCGCGATAACCGAAACGAGCAGAGAGGAAACGACCGATCGTATGACCTGATTGGGGAGAACGGAGCGAAGAGGTTCCATGTCAGACTGTCGAGGGGAGAGAAGGTCTAGTCCGTTTGCCGCGTAGTGCAGTTTGCCTGGTTCGGTCACCGTCAGTGGACATACACACACACACGGGGATCGGTGGCGAGGAATCGCACTCGGCTCGGCAATTGAACCGCATCGTCGCGCGAGCTCACCTCGGCGTTTCGTCGAGCTTTTTCCAGTACAAAGACTTTTCAAAAATTCGACAAACTGTACGGGCAAAGAGCAGACGACATGCTCACGATGGAGACGGACCTGAAGGGTGGCAGCCTGCACGGGCAAATGCCACCTCATCCTCATCAAGGCGTCTCGCCCATGGCGCATCACACAGGAGTGTCACCGTATGGTACCCTCAGCTCCATCGTGCATAGTCCCTCCCTGTCCGGAAGCCCACCGAGCACGGGAGGCCTCGGCCTCGGATTGCAGCATCACCATCAGCAGCAACACCATTACGCTTCGATGCAAGCCGCGCAACAGCAACAGCAGCAACAGCAACAGCAACAGAGCATGCACTCGCTGGCGCAGCAGAACGCGGGGCAACAGCAACAGCAGCATCACCCGCACCAACAGCAACAGCAGCAACCGCAGCCGCCGCAGCATCATCAGCAGCCAAACAATAACAACAACACCAGCAAAAACAACAATATCGATCGCGTGAAGAGGCCGATGAACGCGTTCATGGTGTGGTCCCGCGGCCAACGGCGCAAGATGGCGCAGGAGAACCCGAAGATGCACAACTCCGAGATCTCGAAACGACTCGGAGCCGAGTGGAAACTGCTCAGCGAAACGGAGAAACGTCCGTTCATCGACGAGGCGAAACGACTACGCGCCGTTCACATGAAGGAGCACCCGGACTACAAATACAGGCCACGACGCAAGACAAAAACGCTGCTGAAGAAGGACAAGTTCCCGCTGGGTGGCGGAGTGACCGGAGTCGGCGGGATGCTGGGCGTTGATCAAAGGCAGGTCGGCGGTACGAGCGGACCGCAACAGGCGCAACTGTCGCGAGACGTTTACCAAATGCCGAATGGTTACATGCCCAACGGTTACATGATGCACGACCCCGCGGCCGCGTATCAGCAACACGTTGCGTACGGCGGGCACATGGGCGGCGCGGCGGCGGCGGCCGCCGCCTCAGCTGCCGGTTATCCGAGGTACGATATGGGTCATCACATGAGTGGCGGTAGCCCGAGTCCAATAAACAGTTACATGAACGGTTACGGAGGCTACAGCAACACCGTGCCCGGAGGATCGCCCTCGCCGTATCACCAAGCGCAGCCCGGATCTCAAATATCGAGCCACAGTCCGAGCGGCAGCAGTATAAAGTCCGAACCAACGAGTCCGGCAAGCGGCGGGATTCATACGCCAACGCCAACGGGACCAACGCCAACGGGTGCGGCTGCCGGCCAAGTTGTAAAACGAGAGTACATAACGCAACAGCAGACGCAACAAACCCAGGGTGACCTGAGGCAGATGATCTCCATGTATCTGCCGCAAGGCGTGGAGCAAGGAGTGGTGCAGCATGGCGCCGGAGTCTACTCGCCGGGACCTTCGCCGGATCCTCTCGTGCAGCACCATTCCGCCATTCCACCCCTAACTCATATGTAAGCGCAACTATCTTTCCTTACTATTCTTTTGTTGCTTGTGGGCGTAGATTCAAGCGTTCTGACACCGACATGTCTCGCTCGATGGAGAAAAGCTTTTGAACGTGGAAATTGTTATATATATATATATATATATATATATATATATATATGTATAAGTATATAAGTAGCTTTGGAATATTTTTCCATCGAGAGAGACTCGATCGTTCCCGATCCTCTGGAGATAAACCTTGATCGACCGTTGTAGAGATTCGACTGAGATTTATTTTAGAGACATCCGTCCTGGAGCCACCTTTTCTTACGATGACTGTAATTGCATTGTAGTTGACTGTCGAGAATCACGGTTTATCCCTCTCGTCGGTAATGTAGCTCGATCCCACGTTCGGAATTTTACAAATTGAAATTGTTTGACAATCAGAGAAATTATTCAGAAATTTCTAAAATCAATCTATAATTAATTATGATTTAATTAACGTCTGATTTATAAGATATAAGTTACAAATGTTTATTATTAAATCGGAGAAAATGTTTAATCAACAGCCGTTCGAACGTGGCGAGAGAGGCTGGTCGCGAGTGATTCGAGCACGAATCTCTCGCGTCGCGTAGCAACCTCAGACAAAAGCAAATTCATTCACGCTTCCCAATCGCAAATCTTACGCCCTGCATTTCGCATACTAACATCGCATTCGCCACGACATTTCCACTTCTGGACCCTAATGATCAATCCTCAGTACGTAACAATTAGCACCGGCACCCTAATCCCCCCGCCGCCGTAGTTCGAGGTAATGGCCAGTAACAACGAGAGTTTTACGTAACAAGATAAACGCGAGCCACCCTCCACCGAGCAATCCATTCGAGTGTGAACCAAGTAGCATGATCTAGTTAATAGCTAAAGAAATCGTCGTTGTTCTACTACGAGTTTCGTCCAATGAAATCTTCGAATGATCGTATAGCACTCTTCGTCATCATCATCATCATCTTCTTCTTCTTCTTCTTCTTCTTCTTCTTCTTCTTCTTCTTCTTCTTCTTCCTTTTCTTTTTCTTCCGTTTCTCGCCGACCAAGGATTCGATACATTTTCTTGATAAAATAGAAAGGGGGCGTGTATTCTTGCCTCGAGTCGTTTGGAAGAATGATTCAAGATGGAACATCTAGAGACACTGCGACGCGTTTATTTGATCTCATGGATCGATTCGCGAAAATTGACGATATTTGGATGAGATTTACGTTGTGAAAGTATAGCAACAACGCGGTGGGTTGACAGAGAGACTGATTCGACGTGGTAAGAGCACAATTCAAAGCGATATTTGTTTAGCTTTGTCTCCTCCTCGAACCTTTCCTTTCACTCTTTTTCTTGCGAAGGAACTCGGAAAACGATGAAACTTTGGAAACGTGCAGAGCGCGTATACGTATGTAGGGCATAAGATTGGCTACTGAAAGAGAAATGAGAGATTTATCGACTATTCGCAACTCTTCTTTATGTAAATAATCAATAAATCGTACAATAAACCGATTTTGAGGAAGCAACTTTCACGTCTCAAACTTTTTCATCCATCTCCTACAATCTACAAGTTACAATCAAGTAAAATCAAACATGGTAGGATTTTTCAGGGATCAATTTTACCCCCTCAAAGTGAATGAAACCATGGGAAAGAAATTGCTCGATATATAGCTTCACGCATCTATCCAAAGTTTCGTAATTTTCACGAATTTCCCAGTTGGGAACCTTTCCTCGTTAATACAACACTTTCTTTCTTACTTCACAAGACAGAGTTCAATCGATCAAATTTTCTCTATTCTTCGTTCCCTCGGTATCGCGTTCACATTTCTTCTTTTTTCTTTTTTTTTTTTTATTTCTTTTGTCGTTCCGTTTGTCTTTTGAGTTTCGTTTCGACGCGCGTCGCGATCATCTGCTCTAGGGTCCAGAACGTAGGGAATTTCGAGCGGTTTTAGACTCAAGATTTATTTCCCGTCTGTGTCGATCAACGCTGAGATAAATGTTGAGTTCAAACGCATCAAGCGTTTCGCGGGTTGAGTCAAGAGAAAACACCTCGTCGGGCCGTACTTTTCTTTTTTTTTTCTTTTTTTTTTTTTTGTTTCTATCTTTAGTTCTCGATCGTCAAGACACCGATCGTCAGTCTTATCGTTTCTCGGTTTCCATTCTGTTAAAGTTCATTTTCGTTTGCCCGTGAATCATTCCGTTTCAATAATTTTCGCCCGAGTTTCGCTTCTGACCGTCTCGGAGGTATACGAGGGAACGCGCGAGAATTTCTTCTGACTCACCCTATTAGAAATGAGAATAAAAAGAAAATGGCAAAAGAGAAAATTGGCCCCGATAGCTAACGTAAAACCAATAACCTCGTAGGATAGCTTAGAGTGACAAGCTCTAAAAGAAGAGACAGACGGCCGTTCGTGGACACACACCAGTGAAAATGTGATGGCGAAAAGAGAGTGCTAGTGGTGGAGATGATAATTAAACGAGGGACGAGTGAGCGAGACCGTGGAGGCAGAGACTCGAGAAAAAATCTAAAAAAAAGTTCATAAAGACTGTAATACAGGGAAAAGGAAAAAAAAAAAATTAAAATAGGAACATTCCTGTCTCGGATAAGATGCGCGACCTAACACGTCAAGAATTTGTCGCCATTTTGCCTGCAAGATGCAGCCAAGGATCGAGGAACAACCGGATGCGTGGAACAGACAGGACTGAGAAACGCGATAATTACGTGCTTGCGTTCGTCGCAATTCTCGTTTGAAGAAAATGTCTGTCGTTTACAAACTCTTTGTGTCTGTCGTTTACAAACTCTGTGTGTGAATGCCCACAGCTAGTTCCGGTTACTATCCTCCCAAACTTGCGACGAATCTGCGCTTTCGCAGCCCTCGTTCGTGTCCTCTTCCTCGCACCTCGTGTGGCTGCGCACTTCGTATCATCTTCTCCTATCTATCATCCTTCAGCCTCTTTCTTCACAGTTCCGTTCTTGCAATCTACCCTGTTCGTTCTCCCGATTTATCACTCTCTTTTCTACGCAACTTCGATTATACTCTAAATACTTAATTGTTAATTACCGCAGTTCTGTTTTTTTCTTTTTTTATCTACGTTTTGTCAGAGTAAGAAGTTCGCGGTACACTTTTTTTTTTTTGGTGCAGCTAGTCACGGAAAAAATCGTCGACTTCGAACGATTGGTATTTTTAAGAAATTTCAAAATTATTGTTCTTCGACGTGTTCGAATTAACGAGACAAAATACGAATAGCTCGTCGCAGGAAAATGATTTTGTAATTTTGCAAACCATCGATCGAAGAATCGGCAATTTTAAACATACTTGTAGGGGACACAGCCCAGACTGCAGTATAAACATTCCCAGTCTGTCGCACATACTCGCATTTAAGAGTAATAATTACTTTCGTATACTATTTAGACGCAATCACAGTATTATTGTGATCATTGTTCTTACTATTATTGTTATAATCGTTACTCGTGTAAATATCTTTGTTAGTGAAAATAAAGGCCTTTTAAACACTAAATACCAATTTGACGAACCGATAGTTCTTCCTTAAAAATATTTAAAAATATTTAAAGATATTTAAAGATATTTAAAAATATTCACGGTGTTCAACCTCTTGCGCTAAAATGACGTGCCACGCAAGAGAATTTTTTATCCTAAATTGCAACATTTTCTCAGTTTTATATTTAAAAGAAAAATTATTGTATACGGTTCGGTCACTCGTTATGGTCCGCGAACCAGTTGCCAGCGCCAAGGGGTTAATCGCATTACGTAGGAAAGAGAATGAATAAGTCGGGAAAATGTTAGGAAAGAAGAAGCAGGATAGAAAGATTGCAAAAACGGAACTATAGAAGAGGAGGAAGGATCATACGATGGTAGAAAATGCAGCCACTTCGCATATTTGTACATATATAAATATTTATACGTATATATATATTGTATCTATATTATATATATAATATTATATATATTATACATAATATTATATAGATTTGTTCAAAAATGAAACAAAAAAAAAAAGATAAGAACAAGACGCCTGTATTATATTTTCCGCGTTAGCAATATTTCTTTTTCTTTTTTTCTCGTCACGACGTCTCGTTCGACGTCTATGTATGTAGTAATTTCGTTGGTATCTCCTCCTATCATTTTCCATCGCGATCGTTCAATGTACATTTCGTTTAATGATAGAGGTGAGACAAAATATTAAATAATTGACGAAAAGAACGAATACGCAACGCAAACGAACGTTGTTCGTGCGTACATACGGTGGATACGGGGGAGAGAAAGAAAGAGAAAGAACGAAGAGATTTGTATGAATGGAAGAGAGAACGCAAACGTACAAACAATGTGTAAAAAGAAGTTTTAATGAAATTGAACATATAGCGTGTCAATAAATCAATGTATCGGTGTAAATGGAAACGAAATAACGATTAAAATGGAGACTAGAATATTTATTGGAGACTAGAGAGTTGCGAACGTGGAGAGAAGAACCCTGATGTTTCTCAGGGTAATTTGTGTGTGTTCGTATGCGAGAGTGAGAAGAGAAGATGCTTGTGGATTGGTCATAGACTGGCAACTCTATTTCCTCTCCCCTCTTTTCTTTTTCTGTTCTCTGTTTTTATTATTTTTGACCCTTTCTTTTCTTCTATGTACATATACAACAAGCTCTCCCTTTTTGGTTACACAGAAAAAGAAGAGGAGAAAGAGGAAATTTGATCGAAC
The DNA here is from genome assembly GCA_030673865.1 of Melipona bicolor. Classification (NCBI taxonomy): domain Eukaryota; kingdom Metazoa; phylum Arthropoda; class Insecta; order Hymenoptera; family Apidae; genus Melipona; species Melipona bicolor. The sequence goes on along the minus strand of JAHYIQ010000023.1, from coordinate 2,703,638 downwards.
CGAATCCAAGATTCTTAAAGACCGGTATCATTGTAAACTGACATTTTATTATTGTTTTACGTTTAACCATTATTAATGTAATGACGAAAAAGGAGACTTTATTCTTGACATTATAATTTCAATACGACTCCTAATCATCTTTTTTTATTATTCTTATCCTTAGTGTTACTATTGCGTATTAACTCACTTCCAAGTCCCTCCTCGTTCCATTTTCGAATCTTTCCGACATCTAATATTCAATCACCTCCAATCGTTACGAGTCGACTCACACCGCGTTTCACAATCCGTAAGGCTAAATTATCCCGAGAATCGACTAATTTTTACGTTGCCCGTGCGACGGAAATTCGAAGTTTTCTCCGCACCACGAAATTTCGAGTCGAGAAAATACCCCCTCGCAGTATGACACGGTGTCTTGGTTGGCGGCAAGAGGCTACCAAAATCCGCGATCGATCGCGAGCGAAACTTCAGCAGCGAAGAACTTCGTCGAGGAGACCTTCAGCCAGCCAGCCAACCAACCAGCCAGCCAGCCAGCCAACCAGCCAACCAGTCACTCAGTTTCTCGTGCTCCTCGGACGAAGTTCGCCCGGTATCTCGACGGATTCTTCGAATTGTCTCCGGGGAATGCGATCGAGAGAAAAACGAACCGATTTACTTCTTTCGTTTCGTTTCTTCGTTTTCTTTTACCTCGCCTCCCTTCAAAAACACGCGGTAACGGTATTTAAATATCGAGAAGATTAAAGTGCAACATCGGTTGAATAGCTAGGAAAAGATTCCGGAATTATCTTGGTGGAGGTTCTTAGATTTTTTTTTCCTTTTTAAGGAAGCGTCACGGCGAATAAAAAGTTGCACAGTGTATAAATCGTTCTATCGGCAAGCAGTATTTGCATCCTTTGAAATACTGCGCAATGCAAATTGTAAAATCGGTCGGGTACTTGTAGAAAGCTTTTGAAAATATTTTCGTTCGGCGGAGATTCTCGGATAAGTTTCCTTGATAATTTTTAGCACGAGTTATCTTGACTTTGAAGGGAAAAAAGACAGAAACGCAACGCAATGTAAGTCACAACATCGGCTAAAAATTATAATCGAATGAAACTTCACCCGATGTGTGAGAATCGCGAGTTTTCTCAGTAAAGCGGACGTCGTTCTTCGTTCGTCGTCTCGTACGATGACACACGGGGTGCGTACGAGCGTACGAAGGAAAGAAACAGAAAAATTCTTCAAAAGCTTCATACGAATTACCGATAAACCGTTTGCGAGTTTTTAAGTTGGAGAAAGAAAAATCTCTGTAATGTAAATACGTTCGCCATGGCAACGATCGCCTGGCAATTTCGCATATTCAATATACATGTGCATATAAATTGAGAGCAGCTCATCTGTGTTTCATTTTCTCTGTCACAATTTCCACCGACAAACCCATTGAACGAATATCCAAGAGCCAATGATACGAATCAGGTAATTGAGTCTTCCACGGAAGAACGGTGTTGACTCTTGTGTGTACTTTGCATGCACTCTCTCTCTCTCTCTCTCTCTCTCTCCCTCCCTCTCTCTCTCTCTCTGTGTGTGTGGAATCGTTTGCGAGTTTTTCCATCTGACTCTGTCACTTTTGTGCTGAATCGTGTCCACCACGTCGATACACATCTTTTTCCAATCGATCTCGCGACGGAATTCCAGCTCGTTTCGAAATTCTAATTTACTAATAAATAAATCGTATTTACTAGTTGTTAGTATAACATATCGCTAATGGAACGGGATAATTGACGTATGTAAATTATTTAGAAATTACGTGCTCGCGCATGATGATTTAGAATATGCAGAATCTTATCAGAGATACTTGCAAGATTTGCAAGCAAGTGATAAATTAACAATTATACGTCATCTTTTTATTTAAATATTCGTCGAGGAAATCCTAAATCCCTGTGTCAATGTTAAAATGGTTTCTGACTGACGAGCGATTCTCATCATCATAACGTGGAGTGGTATCATTTCAAAGTTTCCAAAAAAGCAATAATTTCAGAGTTTTAGATATGTTCTTGACATCTTTCCTTAATCTTAAATAAAAGTTTAAGTTAAGCACGTAAAATGTAATAGTTTTAATTCGATAATTTCGGTAATCGAATCACCAAGTTCGCGACTGTGTGGTCTGCACGCAGACTGGACGTTTCTACTTATAACGTATCCGGCATAAACGCTGAAAAGTTGATACCACTTTATTTTTACAAATATCCCGATATTTGTGAACAAAGGCCCAACATCTCGAATCAAGTAGCTTCAAAATCGTGCAGAATAGATGTCGATTATTATATACGTAAGTAGGTAACGCTTCGAGGCAAGAATTCGCGACGAAAATTTCAACCCGCAAGATTTCAGTCTAACGTTTAGAATTGAGATGATTTCCAGAACTAATCCCGAACGAGGGAAACGTACTAAATTTCCAACCAACGATTAACATCGACGATTAGCTCTCGCTCCAAGAGAAGCGCTCGCGAACGAACGGCACCCGGTAACGAGACTCGGTCCGTTCGGATTTTTCGGTATCCTTTTCCGCGCGCGTGAATGGCTGGTTTTTATTTGCCGGCCCCGGCTCGTAGTCACCGCGAAATATCCCAATAAATATAACGCTCGGCACGGACGAGTGGAGACATTAATTCGCGCCAATAAATATTCCCATCGTTCCGGCACATAAACCTGGCGTTTGTCATATACACGCAGTCATTTCGGTTAAAAGGCATTCCCTCTGCCACTGAATGCAAATGCGAGTGCTCGTTGTGCGTGCCGTAGGGTCTCTAAAGTGCTTTCAATTACGTGTTCCACCTAACGTCCTGGCCTGGAGGGCCGTTTTCCTATGTTTTGCATAACCGGGATTTTCAAGTGTTTCACGCCCCACGAGGACGCGCGACGCGCCGCAAGTCGCCTCCAACACCAGCACCGGTCCGCCAGCTACTTCTTTATCCTGATTTTCCTTTTCTCTCTCTCTCTCTCTCTCTCTCTCTCTTTTTCATTTTTTTTTATCGTCTCTGTCTCCAACGAACCTTCCTAGCCTTCTCGCCTCTTTCGCCTTCGTTCCTTCCTTTCTTCCTTTGTTTCTTTCTCTATTGCCGATTTCTCTCTCGTTGTTTCTCTCGACAAACCCTCAAAGTGCGCGCCGGCAATTGCCGCTCGCGCTTGCACTCGCCGAGAGGGCGAACGACCGTAATTACACGGGAGGGAAAATTCCTGTTCAACGCACGATTCTTACCTCGCGTGGCTTTTATAACTCGCGTGCATTCCCGATCGCGATCCTTCTTCTGCACGGCTTCTGTTTCCCCTCCCCCTTTTTTTCACGGCCGTCTAACACCGGCCGTGGCCGATTAATTTTCGACGTGTTTTCGCACACACTCACACACACACAGACACACACACACACACACACACACACACACACGCACGCGTACAGATACGCACCGCGATCCGCCGTTATCTGACGCGCGGAGCCGTTCACATTCGCGCGTTTCATCGAACGATGCATGTATCGCAGTTATTACTCTGCAGACATGTAACGGACGCTCGATAAGAAGCACTTGTTTGTTACGGTAATGGAAACGACGGTCGAACAGCTGCGCTCGAAACACAGCGAGAAATATTCTCTAACTGTGTTACGACCTTCCGATGATGTCTATCGTTTGTATCGTAACAACGTGCTCTCGATCGTTGGAAAGAGAGGAAAAAACATATTAAAAAGCTCTCGCTCTCTCTCTCGGGACGAGATGCAAGCCGACCTCGATGGAGCACACTCTGTTTCGGAGATGGGTATCGGTTAATCAGTATACACGGAAAATCCTCGTACACGTCACGTCCATCCGATCGAAAAATCGAGGATAAAAATCTCTTGCTTTACTCGGTCAATTCGTTTCTAAGGGAAAGAATCGAAACTTTAATCAAGTCTCTCACGGTTTCCTCTCGAGACACCTCGACGTACGAAAATTTGCACGATGAACAGATTTTTTTGTCCCGTCAATTATGTATGTACATATATACACGTATATGTATATATATAAAAAAGCTATAATTTTAAATGGAACGCGACTCTCGAGAAACATTTCCGAGCCGCGGGGCATTCGAATCGTGTGTACTTCGGCCGACGGATCAAAAGAAAAACCAGTCCCGTGCAGAATCGCCGCTGATTGAGCGAACGTTTTTTCTCTTCTTTCAATTAGAAGGTGGCCACGTTTTGATCCGCGATCCGCGTTAATACGTTCTTCACCGTCACGCGAAATTTCGCGTCCGTGTGACGGAGCGACCAAGCTTCCGTGAAACAAACTCCCAGTCGCATAAATCTACCCAACTGCTAGTCAATCTAAAAAAAAAAGAAAAAAAGAAATCTCTCCTTCTCTGAATGCGCATGAACGTAACTCTCTGCCATAATCGGAATATCCTAACGTAAAATCCAACGAAAGATCAGATCCTCCCTCCCTCCCTCTCTCTCTCTTTCGCTCTGTATCTCGGCGCCACGGAGAAAGTTACCCATTCCTCGATCCAAGGAAACTACTCCGGCTTGATAAATTATCTCACGGTGGCCGTAATCGCGCGTAAAAGACGAACTGGCGCGCGTTTCCCCCGTTCGGGATGGAACTGCTACCGTGAAAGGAGCCACGCATAGCCGTGCGTAGCGTTGCACTTTGAAGCGACGCGGGGATTCCAGTCACGGCGGGCGAATCGGCGCGCGGGAGCGGAGCCGCGCTGCTACGTTTCAATTAGAGAGTTCTTTCCGATTCCTTCTTTTAAGGAGAAGTCCGCGACCTTGACGCCGGCGGAGAATTAATCACGCGTCGGAACGTCGTTCGACTAGCCGGCAATTAATTAAACGGTCACGGGTTAGCAAAGAGCGCGCGGGCTCTATTCAGCGGATAGCTTTATCAATGCCCGTTTCCCTTTGCCACTGGCGCGGGGCATCGTGCCTCGCTCGCTTCGCCGCGAAACCGAGAAAATTCCTCGCTAATGTATGCGCAAACATATACCCCCGGGAGCAGACGGTCGGCCAGAGGCGGTGTAAATCAGCCGAGAAATAGAGTCAGGTGCGAGACACCGCGTGGGCGTTGTGGGTTTTCAAGAGCCAGCGGTGCGCTTGGGTAAGAAGGCGAGTCGCGCCTCTGCGAACCGAGGAAAAACGCGACGGGGAAATGAAATTTTTCACCGTGACGTGCACGACCCAGACGACGGAAAGAGTTACGCAGCTCGCTTACCGTACGGCTGCTGTTTTTCCACCGCGACGTGGCTGAAAAATCTGTCGGGCTTGTTGATTCATTCGCGCACGATGACCACCAGCTACAATTACTACGCTGGTTCATTTGGATATACGTGCTCGTGGCAGCATTTATTTTTAAAGCAACTGAAACGAACGTCGGCGTAACTGTTTCCGACTCGAAACGAAAGAAATCGAGAAAATGCGCCGACTGATCTACGAGACGTATATATGGTATCAACTCCGTGGACTTTCGTATCACGTTACTTGCACGTTGCACATGACGTAGTTAAAGTAGATAAAAAATATAGATTTTTTTAAACGAAGAAGAACATTTAACACACCTGACATTGTAATTAATAAATGTGGATATAATATATTCACGAAAAGTTTCTAGAAATATAGATACTTTCGCGAGTTCTACCGCGCGTTCTACAGTAGATTCAACCGGTGGAAGTCAGCCACTTCGTTCAGACAGATGAAGTCCCTATCAAATTTAAATATCGCTACTATCGTCGAACGTCAAATATAATATAACGGTGATTTCAAAGAAGTCATCAATCTTGAGTCGCTTGGTTGGCACGTGCGTGATGGACGAGAAGAGAAAAAGGAAATATCCCCTCGTGGATAGGTGAAAGGTATCGCGGTTTCGTTCTCCCTTTCTCGGGTGTTTCGTGGCCCGAGTTTAACCCCCGGGGTAAGATAATATTCACGGCCAATTACCTAAAACGCACTCCTTATGGAGGCGCGCGGAGTTATTGGCAGGCTGCCACCGTGCAATCGAGTATCCGGTGTGAAATGACCTTGTTATTAACGTTCAAGTAAGCTTTACCAGAGCCAATAACACAGCGCGCCTCCGCGCAAAAGGATTCGTCGATCCTCGCGCGATATTTCCCGCCACAGAGGCCAATTAGTTGATTACCTGCCATTTCTCTATTCACGATCCGTTTAACAAAATCTTCGTTTCCTTTACGTACGAAATCACTGTCACAGTTTACGTAAACGCAACGTCTCGCTTCGCAATGTTGTCAAATTCGAAAAGAAATTCCAAGAGATTGCTAAACATTTTAAAACAATAACAGAACTGATAAAATTGAAATGCGAACACTGTAAATTTAGAGAATTATCAGGAAGCAAGATTAAGAAAATAGAAGTATTAAGTTAATTTCTATCTGGATTCTATGATTTTATAAAATACAATGATCGAGATTTATCGCGTTTTGATAAATTATCGCTCGGTCCTTAATGAGTTGGGAATATCTTCGATCGACTCAGCAGTAAACTGTTTCTTGGAATTTAAAAAATTCAGTTCCCCGTGTTATTTCTCTTTCCTTCGTGACGCGTCGTTCTTCGTCGTCTTTCATCGTTTTTTCGTGGCTGGCCGTGTTTATGGCACGAGCAGGACAGTTATGGCAACGTACGGCCGTCATCGAGAATCCAAAGGGACCATTCCAATTTGTTAATTGGCACGATAACATACGCGATCGTATTTTCGAGTGGGAAACGACCTCGCCGCCCGTATTATCGCCTCTTTTTGCGTTCCGTGTTCCCCTTGCATTTATTTGCACATGCTGCTCGCACTGATTAAGCTCCTTAATCTTTAAATTGGCTGACCATGTCGTCAACCGCTGTTGTACGTGAAAAAAATCTCGCTCGCCATCTTCATCTTTTTCCTTTTCTTACAATTTCTTTAAAAGGTCGAATATTTTTCTGAAAAATTCCTTCTTCCACTTCAGCCGAATTTTATCCGAATTTTAAAAAGGCGAAAAATAGAGGAAGATGGAGTTATTTAGGTCAGAAAGATGTTTGAGCTGAGTTGAATAATTTACAACAGCACGAACAGCAAAATATATAAATCGTCGCGTAGTCAACGTAGTCAAATTGATTTCGTTGTATCGTAATTCAGTGACGTGTGTATATTTCTTTATTATTGGAAATTATAGTCATCATATTTTTATGTTTTCTCCTTCAATCTCCTTTCGCATCCAATCTCGTTTCGTTAGCGAGATGAATTTCCAATTGAATCTCATTGTTTTAAACAATGGTTTTTACAAATATAAATCTCAAATTGAATTCAGAATATAGAAAATTCTTCTGTAAAACCCACATTCTGTGCATATAATGTGCAATCAGAGCGCTCTGTCATCTGCGTAAAGTTAAAAATCTTAATACGTCGAGACAAACCGATCTTGTAACAAACACTGGGGAGAAAATTCTAATCCTCCTACAGCGACATTCCTCCGGTTGTCCTAAAGGAATTAGACGACGAGAGGCGGTAGGCAAAGAGTCGTGGAACGAACTCCTCGCGGTGAGGAAAGGGGTGAAACGACGTGAGAGACGATCGTTGCAGACTGGTTCGACTAGCTGCGGGGTCAGTTTATCGCAAACAAATGGGTTACGCTTGTTCGACGCCGTATTTCACCGAAATTTATTGTTTATTATTCCGCAGACCTCGGGATGATATAGGGCCGTGTTTGCCCCGAGTAGCGTTAATGTCGTTAATAGCACCACCGGTTCGACTGCCAACCACCGGCAGCCGATACAGCGACAAAACCTCGAGGACGGGTTTCTTTCTCTCTCTCTCTCTCTCTCTCTCTCTCTCTCTCTCTCTCTCTCTTTCTCTCTTTCTCTTTCCTCTATTGCCTTGTCGTTCTTGCCGCTCTTTCTTTCGCTGGTTTTATTTTCGGATCATCACGCGTTCCCGCTGAAATTAAGCAGCCTTTACCAACCCTGCCCCTTCGCCAACGCAGGAGTTACTGTCTTCTGAAAATGACGCCGTTCTCCGGGTATTTATTGCCTATCTGGCGAACGTTGACCCGTTCGTTAGGCATGTCTTATGGGCTCGTATTGTGAGCCTCGTACCGTGATAACAGGATTGCCCGTAAACGTATGAAGATATTAAAGCGTACTGCCTTTCCTTTCCGGGACCACCTTCCGTCGAACTTTTCTGCTTTTCTGGTAAGAGAAATTTTTTTTTTTTTTGGGGTTGATGATCGTTATTGGTACACAGACGTCTAGAAAGTTAGTAGCTCGGAAGTTTGTTAATTTTGTGAAAAGTGCAAGGGAGTCACAGTTGATGCAACATTTTTGGTTCCATCTAATTGAAGTATCTCAAAGGTTTTAGAAAAATACGAAACAACCTTTGTCGATACGTGTGACGTCTCTGGATCGTTTTCCAAGCGTCAAATATTATTTATTATTATACTTGAGAAACCAGGAAAGAATCCTTCTTAGAACGTCAATAATCCTTTCTCGGTTAAAGCGAAATTGAGTCGTAAAGAGGCTCGAAACCAGCGAAGGAAAGAACAAATTTGATTGCCTTTCTTCCAAGGAAACCTCGCGACACTTTTCCACTGCTGGGATGCTCCGCTGAAAATTCTCATCGTTCCACGTCGCGATTTTTCTCGATACAAAACCTCTTATACAAAGTACCTCCCGGCGTAAACTCCTTCCACAGAGCGAGTAGTTCTCGACCGAGCAACGACGTTTCCAGCGTCTCGATGGAATTCTCGAAATTGCGGAAGGTTCATTAGCTTCGGTACGCTTTGCGGCACTAATCAGCAAGCGGTTTAATTAGACGTCAATCCGGTCATTACGATACCGAGAGGCGGCGTTTGAGGCGGCGACCGATTTCCTGAATATTTTCTCTCTCTCTCTCTCTCTCTCTCTCTCTCTCTCTTTCTCTCTGTTCTCTTTTCGTCGTTCTCTGGCGGTCGTAGACGGGCCGTGTCAACCCCGCATTGCAGCCTATATCACGCCAATCAGTTAACCCAACATGGACTCGACGCTAATGCGTCCTTAATGCGACAAACTCGGCGGTGGGTAAACAGTCGGATCGAAACCCTTTTTTTCCCCGAGGCGTTGTAGTTTCTCAAATTGACCCTTGGGCGATTTGTCGCACTTCTGTCGGGGCCATTTCCCATTCGAGTGAGCCGACGATAATCAAAGCGAATCGGACGGGACGGCTCCCGTTTCGAAAGTCGCCGACAATCGCTCAGGAAAATACTCGAACGCCCGTAGAGGAATTTCTTGTGAATGTTGGATTTACAGAATGATGGATTTATAGAAAATTTTAAAATCCCCAGTCTACCGTGATTTCTTGAAATTTTACAAAACTAAAGAACCCGTGTGAAAAATACTTATAAAAAGAATGTCGAGCAAATTCTTGGAGTTTGCTCTCGTAGCGTGAAAATTAAAAACTAGACTTTTTAGATTGATTAAAGATAGAATTACGAAACGAAATGTTGGTCCTTGGAGCTTTAACCAGTGACTCAGAGTAGTTTGCTCTTTCAACAAAGAAAAAAGAAAGAGGAAAAGAATATTCAAAGAGAAAAGTTGCAAGCGATATTGATAAATTATTTCGAGCTCGAAGCTATGAATAATAGCATGTTTTCGGTAGTGATTTCGATGAATGGAGTCCGATAGAGATTTCGTTGGCAACTAGCGAGCGTTTTGGTGACTTATGGGACGGGAATGTATGCGCGCAGGTTCGGTGTGTGGCCGGGTTATCGGCCGGGACACCGGTTTATCAGTGGCTGCCCGCGGCCGGTTGAAAAATCACCGGCCGGAAAATAATTGTTAAGTGCTTTATTAGCGCAATAACGCACGTCTGGGCCGAGCCAGCCACCGGGGGTGTGGAAACGAAAGAGCCGAGGGGAGATAGCGAAACTGCTGCCGGGATCCTTCCTCGCGATTTATGGCCCCTGTCCGTTCACTCGCTTTTCGATTTCTTGTTTGTTTTTACGGAGGGGAGAGAACTTTTGTCCGCTCGAGCAAACATAAACGGTCTACGGTCGCCTAGATTCGAATTCGATGGGGTACTTAGTCCGACCTGGGCAGTTCGGTTTGTGAATTTCCACAAAATTTCGAGGAATCGAACATTTGATTCGTTGACGACGATACGAAGTGAAAAACGAAATATTAATCATTGCACGTGTACAAGAATAAAATGCGTTGTAGTATATTACACATGTGTAAGAGCGGGGTGTTACACTGCGTACGTACAATCTACTTGTAAGAGTAAAATACTATGTTTGTACAGAAATAAACTTGTACACGTGCAAGAATAAAATATCACATTGTACACGTACAACGCAACACAATGCAACGTGTATTAATCCTTTTCTCAAACGTGCTCGCCGAGTGTTCGCTGACTTATGGAGGAGATTGTACGTACACGGAGCGTCGAGTTATCGTCCCCGAAACGAAAACAGGGGGAGGGATGGCGTCAAGCCATCCCCGTAATGCACGATTCGCATGTGAGGGTGCCGCGAGACTCCGCGTGGCTGGACGAATCGCACCACCGGGCGAGATCCGTCCGGCTTAATTGAACGCGATCGCAATCGGTGTCGCCCGATTTGTCTTAATTTCGGTGGCGAAGCCACGGAGAAGCGTTCCGTGTGGCGTTCTGCGCTCGCTTATCGTCGCTGGTTTCTACGACTGGCCAAGAAGTGCGGTTCCGACGGTTCACGGGCGTCACGCGTCCCCCCTTTTATCGCGGCTGGTCATCGTCGTCCCGGGGAGATTGCCACGTCGCGATTGCGATTTCGGTGCCGTTCAACGCTAATTTCGCCGGTGAACGAGACTCCCGTAAGCGATATAACGACCGGCCACGCTTGCTGTCTTAATTATTCCTGCGCTCGATAAAAGTTCTCGTTGCGTTCTCGTTTCTTTGGACGTGGATGATTTGATGTCACCAAGTGTTAACATTTCCAACCGCGACATGTACATCTCAGCATCTGTCTAATTACGAATTTGAAAATGCATCCAGAATACAAATATCTTTTGACCATCGATGAATTAATCAAAAGTACAGTTTTGATCTCGAACGGTGATGACTTGTGTGCAGAGAAAAATAATTGTGTAATTATAAAATGAACGAACTACTTTGTCCAAAAGAGTAGCTTTAAATTTTCAAAGTAATCTCAAATAAAATAATCTCCTGTCACGACTGTCCTATGGAACTAAAGTTTAACGTTTCAGAAATATTATGCACAGATTTTCGACGATGTTGATGACACGAGATGAAGAAAATATTAATCATTCATGTAACGCGAGTAATTAAAATTGGAGAACACTTTCTATCCGACTTCTGAGATTGAAGCATTTGTACACTGAAACGGAGTTTCAAACGATTACGAAAGAAGGTGCACCGTGACGAAAAGATTTATCTGAAAGCTGAAAGGAAACGAAACACCAACCGAGATACACATTTCGAGGGAACTTTCCTCGGTTTTCGCGTGTGGAATTACCATTAATCAGGCGGTCAGGAATTAGTACTAAGTCGATGCGTACTAATTTTCATCGAGTTGCCGATGTAATTTAACGAGTTCGTAGCGTGTCTTAATTGCTAGACCGTCTAATCATCGCTGCTGTGCGCGCGCTGCCAATCGGAAAATCCCTCGCGCGAAGATCGCTAGCTCCTGAATCACAGTCGATGATAATTACGCATATTTCTTCCGTCTAAATTAAAAATAGGTAATACTCGACGTTAACAAACCGCGCAAGTATTCACACTCTTAGCTTATCTCACAGAGAGTAAGCGTCTTTCACTTTTTTTCGGACGAAGCAAACGTCTAAGAAACGAGAATACTATAATTTTGACTTTGATGTTTAAACATAATTAATTAAAAATTTCTACTGTACGGTAAGAAACGCAATGTTGCGAATAAAATATTTATTCGCTCGAAGAAGTTGTCATTTCTTTTGAAACTTTAACGCGCTCCGGAATCTTTGAGTGGAGACTCTGGTAACTCCATTAGCGCGAATTCGCGTCCGTACTAATAAGAAGTAAATTAAATTTCAAATTTAAATCCGCGTGGAAAGTAACGAATTTCATCCGGGTAAATTAAACGGAACTCGGGAATTCCACTCGCTAAATATACTCTGTGACTCGTGTGTCGCGTCTCGAACGTTTTACACAGTTTCCTTGTGCCACGCGCGCTCGTTGCAACTTTCGCACCCACGAAATAAATAAAAATCCCCGTCAAACCGATCCAAACGACAATCGAGCGAGCGGAAAAATTCGCGCGAAATATTGGACGCGAAACGCGTTCCAAGATCTAGCGTCGGCATGGAACTCTCACGTACGTACAAACGCTTGCGAAACGTGTTTCCAGACGAGTTTGCTAGAAAGGCACGCGTGTTGGTGGATTTCGTAGTTGCGTACAGGTCCGCGACAGGACCCGGACCGTGAGTGTCATCGTATTTAATTAAAATGTCACACGCGTGATAAATGTCGCGTGTGTCGCGTGAAAGAAAGAAATCGTCGTGGTCAGCCCCCCTCTGTCCTCGTTCTTTCCAAGAGAGGACCGGCCAGGGAAAGAGAAGAGACACGGCCGCGGTCGTGGAGAATAATAAATGAAATTTGCTATCGTCGTGACATCTATACCCACGGTACACGCCACGGAGGCGTGCGTTGAGAAAGAAGACGAAGATGAAAGAAGGGGGAGGGAAGGAGGGGGGCGGACGGAAATTAGCGAGACGCGGCATTTGTCTCGGTGATTTTTTGGCTGGCAATTGCGCAAAACCATCATTTTTCAATATCCCCGCCGACGACCGCCTTAACTCGTCGCTTTGTCCCCGGCCGCTTTTTGTTTAAACAAAAGAGACTCTTCTAGAACGGAGAGACGACGGCGATTTGCGAAGGTGTCGCGGTTTAATCTCTTTTTGCCAAAATGAAACGGACCCCGTGATCTCGCGATCCTCTCGGGGCATTTTTACGAGGAGGATATTTCCTTACACGCGAGAAACGTTTTTAATTTCGTTTCGTGACTAAGTGCGAGTCCAAGTGCCGTGATGTTTCGTGACAAGGTCGCACGTCCGAGAAATTGTTTGGGATTTAGAATTCGATCGAAGTGAATTTGTTTTAACCCTTGAACTCGAATTTGACAGATGTTTCAGTCTCGGGACCGACGCTGTATTTCTTTCAAAGCTAGACGAACGAAACACTGAAGAATCTGAGTGAAACGTTAACATATGAACTGATAATTAATAAATAACATATGAATTAATAAAACAATTTTAGAAATTTTGTTATCCACGATGAGAGATGTTTCGAGCAAGATCTTAAATCTTTTTAATGAAAAACTAGACAAACGATTTCCGACGAAGACACGGTCGTAGAAACTTTCACCCACGTAAAATAGTTTTAATAAAACACGTCGAAGCATCGGATTATCCGCTCTTCTTTTCGCGACACCTTGTACATCCTCCGTTTCTACGTTTCGTACGGACAAACGGAAGATTCCCCGAGAAGACGAACCGTCGTGGAAGACGCATCGACGCCGGTTCCCGGAGCGTAAAATCACCGATGCGCGGCTGATGCATATTTATCGAGCGTGGCCCGCTCGAGGGACTCTTATGCAATTTTCCATTCTCCGACTAATTGCGAGCGTCAGCGGGCTCGCAGCGCCGCTGTCTCGCGCACACGCGCCTAACACTCCGTGAAACGCCGCGTAACTGCGAATCGCCGCTCGGATCGAAGAGAAATCGTTAACCATCTCGGTAATTCGTGGAAACTCCACGGTTCCCTGACGAAACAGCCAGCTGAATTTGCTGTACGTACAGCCAGCGGGAAAGCAACTCGACGAATTAACAGCACGATTATTAAGCCGGTGTTGGAAGGCGCGCACTCGTTAGGGTTCAAGATTTATGAATATTTGTCGAGTCGGTAGAGCAACGATAATTGGCAGCCTCGGTTTCATCGCCACGGCTATCGGTATCGGCCGAGTTCGCGATTATTTACGACCAAGGTAGCAACAATGTTTAACGATAATCGGCGGACGATCGCCATCGGAGAAAGTGCAAAGAGATCTTAACGCGCGGAGTGGAAACCCTCTTCTGCTCTTGTCAGATTAACGAGAAATTGAACTTTGAGACTGCCGGACAATTTGAAATATTTATACGGCCGAAGGACGGTGACGGCAAAGTCGAAACCCGTTCGGTTTTTTTTACATCGTGAGAGGGGGGGGGGGGGGCCAGTTGACAGAAAAGAATTCGAGGATTCTGCGTGCGTATTCAAGTACAGCCTCGTTCAAGAATCTTTGGACAAGTGCTACATTTGTTTCAAAATTGGGAAAGCTGAATAATTCATACCTTGTGCAAAGAGAAAAAAATCTGCGAACTACTGTTGTATTATAAAATTATTATATATCAGTTTATAATAATATTAATATTGATACGTACAATTTGCAAATACACTGCGATAAAAATACTGAACGTTAAAAACAAAACGTGTCCAAAGATCGTGCGACAGATATACTCCACTACGCATCTCTTGCTTCTGTAAGTGAACGAATAAGAAATTAAGCTCGAAATCTGCGTTTGCGAATTGTTATTTCACACGTATGTACAAAGTCGAAGTTTGTTAATATACCCTGGGACGAACTACGAGGGGAGCGGTTACGCGAAGATCCACGTTGTCGAAGAATTCAACGATTCTAGCGGAGTACAGACGCGTATTCAGGTATACACGTATTCATCGACGTATCGTCGAAGCATAGCGATCCGTTCTAACGCGATTCACGTAGCATCGAGCGGCCGATGCCTGATGAATGACTTGGCAATTATATTCTCATCAAGTGTGGCAGCGGCGTTGCCGTTAAGCCGGAGAGCGGCCCGCCTGCTCAAGACGCGAGAAGCCCGCCTGCCGGATTCCAAACCCGTAAATTATTTGTATAATTGATTCTCGTTACGATTCTGCCCGCTACTTTGCCGGTTAATTGACTCCCGCTTGGAGAGAGCCTAACGCGAAACGAGAAACTTTGCTCTACGGTCCACATTTGTTTTTCTCGAGTTCGCTGCGACTCGCGAGCGAGAAAGGAGGAATTTCTTCTTCTTTTTTTTTCTTTTGGTTTCCTTTTGGAAGAAACTCAGGTATGATAACCGAGAGAAGAGCAATTTCTTCGAGCTAATTATCGCACGCGATATATGCGACGCAGAAAATGTTTTTCTCGCGGCGAGGAGAACGATAACGGGCTCGATAGCTCGCGACTGTCTTGCGACACGCCGAGAATTGCGAACGAGGAATTCGTTTTCGGATCTGTTGAAAACAACGAGAAATTTTTCAGTTGCGTTCGAACGTTAAAGATGCGAAGAATATTTTAACACTGGAACACTGTTAAATGGTCAAACCGGCCAATTCATAATTTCTCATGAATTATACATATATATATTCCTAAATAAAGATTTCTATACCTCAGGTTTTCGTGAAGCAGCTACGAAGGCTACTTGCTGGATCCAAAGATGCTCAAACTTTCTGAAAGTTAAATGCCCATGAAAAAAAATATTTTTTCTATGCTCGAAAATTCGCTCGGTAAATTCGAGAGTATTTAAAAGAAACTTCGTCGCTACCGCTTCCAGAGGCAACAATTCCTGAAGCGTCGTCGTCGGTTATCGGCGAGCTGGCAATTAAAATTCGATGATCGGCGATCGAAGACCGAAAACACGCACGCGATAAGAGATACGACGCGCGCCAAAGCGGACAGATAACGCGATCGATTAATTGGCGCGCGCCTCGAGAACGAAGGGAACTCGTTGCCTTCCCCGATAACGGGATATTTTTGTTTCGCGCGGTATCTCGCCGCGGTGGACGCGTGTCGCCGTAATTTCATTCGAACGATACGCAACGCGCTCGCGAAGAAAACCAGGCGAGAGAAAGAATCCGCGAGGAGTAGGAGTGGGAGGAGGAGGAGGAGGAAGAAGAGGATGGGGAATAGGGAGAGAGGAAGCTGGCAGTCGGCAGAAACGGACGACGCTCACAATTAGTAGAAAGTCGCGCGCGGTGCGCGCAGCCGTAATTAATGAGACGACCGGGGGCCCCCGCTCGAATCTTAATTATTTATCGCTGCATCGTTGATTAATTACAGCGAAGCGTCGCGTTCTACCGCGGGTGATGTATCGCCTGGCCACGTCCGCCGGGGGTGACAAATTATGCCACTTCTTTTCTTCTCTGCCAGTTGAACGGACAACCGTCTCCGTGTTGGATTCTGGTTGTCGTTCGCGCGGCGCAGTTAGTTTTTGAAAAGGATCGGCATGCGAAATCCGCGCAGAATTCGAAAGGATTCGTTCCGTCACCGTGAACCGCTCGAATCGCGGATCTTGCGACAGACACGGACAGATGAACGTGCGAAAAAGGTTGTCGAATCTTTTTTTTATACAGAGCAGTTCACGAATAGTAGGTTACTCTAACGTTCAAATTAATTGTATCTGTGTAACTGAATGAAATACACAAGCGCGCACGTCCTTTTACGTATTGCGACAGCTTCTTTTGGTTTAGAATGTGCCCCGAATATGAACGATTTTTAGTCTAACGGAAGAAATTTCAAACGAGAGACGCGCGAAGAATGCTATTCCCTTTTAGTCGCCTCTTACGACACGCAGGGATTACGTTGGATCTATTCTGCCCCCGAATCCACAGGGGGATGATAAATCTTCCAATTCTATACAAAATTTCAAATTTTATAATACAAAACAAGCGAGATATACGATAGTATAAGTTGTACAAAAGTTTATTTTATATGTTATCGAGTCGCGTCTGCCGCTTACGGTTGGCTGTCTGTATTCAAACTTATGTACTTAATCTCACAATCCGTTACCCGTAGTTAGCGTTCGACCTGAAGAGATCCGTATTTCCTTCAACTCTGTTATCTCACTCGTATTTGTAACTGTAACTATTTACTTGCACCTGTGACTATCCGCCCCTTTAATAAACTTTGACTGACGAATTAGCCAGCCAATCAATTTGAAGCATGTGTCATTCGATCGCCCTGACCAAAGTAAACTTGCGCAACGTTACTTTGAATATTCTCACGAACGATCCAAACGTCAACCGCTTTTGAAGAACGCTAAACAAAATTAACAGATCCACGGTCGTCGATCGGGGATAACAACAACATGTAACAACCATGATCGAGCGTTAGGTGGTAGTTGTAAATATTTTAAATTTAAATAATAGATTCTTCGTGCTGATAAGTCTTTGATTTAAAAAATTCTGTACAATTATGCATTCATTGAACAACTATCAAGACTTCAACAGTACCAATGTACGAAACACACGATTAATTTACTATAAAGGAATATTTGTATCGCAATGTGACACGAAATATCAAAATGTATCAACGTGCGCGTACTTTTTCCGCAAGTAACTGTATCTTCGTCAAATCCCCAGAAACAAGTGAAACCCTGCGGCAACCAGTTCATAAACTACCACGCAACTTGCTCGTATGCCGAGGCACACCTGTGCTTCACGCGGCGACGTGTTTTCCACGCGTAAAGAGAATTACTCCGACAAGAATGGTGAAATTACGTGACGACGTGCGACACCTTGTTGATCGTTTCGTGGAAAGCGTGGTCGGTGGATGCTACCTGTCTGCTTATCGCCGCCAAGTGTTCGCATTTACACGCGATAACGCAACATTGTCGCAGATGTCCCGCGCGTAATTAAGACGTCGTTACCAGTCGTTTCTACTAGGGAACGGTTATTTCGGCCGAGTTCCGTCTGCTCCAGCCGGTCCTCCCACCCATCTCCCGCGAGCAAATTTCCCGAGCGTGACGTGACGTTTAACAACGACGTTTAATTGAAAAATTGCAGAAGCGGCTCTAGCTACCCATAGAACTTTGCGGATGTACTGCGTATTTGGGATCGCGCGACGGAAAAACAAGATAGACTCTCCCGTTCTCCAAATTCCTTTGTAACTTTAAATTAGAACTAACGAAAGAATATGTAGAGATTTATCAATTATAGATCTTTCGTAAATTTTTGCGCATTTTATGCAACAGAAAATTGTCTCTACCAAATCTACTGAATGTTATAATAGGTACATACGGTTTTTGATATTTTACGTGTCTCTGCGTTCATTACGTTCGCTGACGTTTTCATATATTCGAATTTGTAAAAAGATATCTCTTCAATGTTCGAGAGAATGGTGAGTGAAAGAGATCGACGATGTGAAATCGATAGAATTTTGAAATCGTCAAAACACGAAATACAGATGCGATTTATTGCGTTCTCCCCCCTCCCCCATGTGATCTTCGCATTCGATCGTACCTACCGGTTACGCGAGAAGCCCATCGAGGAGACGCGGATTTTTGTTTCGATCGCTTCCGTTCACCCATTCTTCCCATTAATTACTTCGCATTTTTGTTCTCCCTTTTCGCGTGCTCGTGTTTTCCCTCTGGCGAACGAAATTGCGCTGTGTTTTTTTTCGGAAAGGGGGAGAGGGTGGGCGCGAAGAAAAGCGGAAAAAAAAGAGAAGAGGGACGAGAGCGGCAGAAGAAAATACTTTTCATCCATTCGACACAATCGCGGCACAGTGTGGCTGAAATAGAAAAAAAAAAGAAGAGGAGAAAAAAAGGAGAGAGAGTGCACCCTTCTCGCCGGGAGAGATTCGATAAACTCGAATGACGCTCAGGCTCACCTAATTACGCAATAAATGCGTCACTGCTCGCGCTGGATGTACAGGGTGTCGCTGCTAATTACTAATTACTCATTAGAGCACGTGGGTTGCGAGATCCGCCTACCTTCTCTTTTTCCACCCCTTCCAATCCTCCCTCCCTCTCTCTCTCTCTCCGTCGAAAGTATACGCAAAAAGTGTGCATTATCTCGCGTCGGTGGCGTGCAGCTGGGATAAATAGAAAGAAATGAAGGCCCGGTTTTCACGTGGCTTGCGTACCCGGTGACGTATAAGCTCGTCGACGTATAACTCTCCCTCCCTCTTTCTTTCTCTCTCTCTCTCTCTCTCTCTTTATCCGCGGTGCGCCTCGGGCCCCGTTGCACGCCACTGTAATTTTTTGTAATTATTTTATGGTAATGAGGCTAATTAAAAGGTAGAATGCCTCGAGGAGCTTCACTACGTTCGCAGAGAGCTGCCGTGAATTGCCAGGCGAATATATATTGTGAACCTCGGTCGAGATACGGCGAGCGTTCGCTTTTTGTCGCCCTCGTCGCAGGGTTGGTTTCGATAAAAAAAAAAGGACTCTGAAAATTTTGTGTGGTACGTTCTATGTGCTTATTTATACTTTCACGTCATTCGTCCGTGGCAGTTCTTCTTATCCTGGAAGAATTTCGAAGAATCGTGGTCTTCGAACGCTGTAATATATAATATTTGGAGACTGGAAAAATGACAATCTTTAGATCGACAGATACGTAAAAATAAAGGTCACGCATTGGTCACAGGACCTATCTCTCGTTGAAAATTACGTATCGTCACCTTAACCATCATCTTCTTCGTACTCCGCAATATCGGACTCATTATTGTCCTACAAACGTGTTACTGTGCATGGAACAGTTGCAACCTCTTTTCGTAATGGAAGAAATTGGGTTATCTCCGAGTTGGCAATAATCGAAACGTACGATTCGATATCGGACACGAAACACACTTCCTGGACACTGGAAAATCACGCGACGCAATTTGGCGTTATCGCGGCCATTACGTATACATGTGCAGCGTTATCTGAAACGATCGACTTCTCTCAAACACAAGAGTTTTTCCTCCTTTTTCTCCTCGTCGGGCGCGCCAAGTTTTCTATTGCGAACGTTGCACGAGGAGGAGGCAGAGCATGGAAGCAGAGGGGTGGGTGAGACTCGCATTGTACGCGTCGAAGCGACGCGCTTAAACCAGCAACTTGCTCATTACACGTCCCAATACTCGACATAACGGGCACTCCTGTTCCTCTCCAGCGTCACCTCACGATGGTCCTTCTTCCCTGAAAAGTGGCAAGGACGTCCGAAATGCCATTTTATAATTACAATCCGTCGTCGCAATTATTCGTCGGCCCCGCGCGTAAGAGAAACAACCCTGTTACCGTTGCAACGTCGTCGCGGCCTGAAGAATCCTCTAGAAAATGAAAATGAAAAAAATACGCACACACGCACACGCACACGTGCACACGTGCGCGAACAGAGAGGGAGAGAAAGAGAGAGAGAAATAAAAGGCTTGGTCGTGCTCGCGGAACCGAGCGAGCGAGCGAGCGAGCGAGGACGAGCGACGCGCTTCCAGCTCGCGTACTAATTACTTAAACTCGCAATTAAGTACACCCTCGCGGCGCCGGAGAAAGGATTCGCGGGAGCGTGATTCGCACCTTCCCCCTTTTTTTTGCGCGCTTCTCTTCCCTCCCTCTCTCGCCCTTTCTCCTTCTCGTGTCTTCGTCTTTCCCTTTCCCTCTCCGTCTTTCTCTTCTTTTCTCCGCACTCCACCCGCTATTCGTCTTTACACGTCCGCTCATACGTGCACAGGTGCGAGCGCCGCGCGAGATTTCCCTTCCTCCGCCCCTTCCTTGCGACTTTCTTTCGCACGCTCCTCTCTCAGCGCTCTGTGCTTCTTTTGAAGCATTTACGCCGGGCGAGTGTTAGAGTTTCATTTTTTAGGAAGCTGGCTCCTGAAGCCAAGGGGGAATCCTTTGATGAATTTCATGCCGGTCGCCCCCTTTCTTCGCTGACCCATTACATTCGGGGATCTAATAAGTTTTAAGCTCGTGGCGCGTTTGTTCGCCAGGCCGGAAGTCTTCAGGGAAACGCTCGGGCTTCGACAACGGCCCTCTCGCGTTCGCTTTCAGTCGTTGACGAATTTCAACGACGACTTTTCAGTTACGTGATATTCAGTATTTTTCAACTAAAAACTCCTTTCCTTCGAATACGCTAAATAATATCTTCTACAAATAAATTCATCATTGTACAAAGTCGATTCTTTCAATGACGCGTTAATTCGTCATCCTTCGATTAAAAAGATTTATTGTAAAAACAAGTTTTTATTGTTATATTTCCAATGCGTCAAACATACGCCGAGCATCCATTTTATCGGTCCGCCGCGAGGTTCGCGAGGGAACACCGTTATATCTGCGCCGATCGTTCGCCAGTGTGGTCTCTCGCATGTACGTTACATCTCGGATGCGCCGTCAGGCGTCTGCGCATTTGCATCGCGTGCATTAACAATCGTACGCGCACACGTACCGTGGCGCGCACGTGATCAAGGGGGTCTGGATGCGTGGTCACGCATGCGCCTCGAGGAGAGCCACTCGAATCCGGACTCGCGACCATCTAACGCCACCAAACGAAAGGAAAAATGGCTTTGGTCGGTGATATCGAATGTCCGAGACGCGGACGCGTTTCTCGCGGCGGAATGTTTCGCCAAACGTTTTCTGCCTCGCGCCACCTCGAGCACCCTCAGCTTCTGAAGGGCTGAAGTTGCCGGTAAAAAGGGACTACCCTAACGAGTTGCACCGTGAATTTTCAGGCTGAACGTTTCAATTATTCTCTTCAAATCAGTCTGCTCAAAAATTCTCTTTTAACGCACATCGATTTTTAGCTTTCGATTCTTAGGAAGTTTTATGGACTTTGTTCAAACCTGAGATGTTTCCAGCAGAGTGAATCCGAGATTTCGAGAATTTGCATTTAGTTGAGAAAATATGATAAACATTAGCATAAGTAACGTGTATGAAAATCTTGAGAATGATTAATTAAATTACAATCTTCTTTTATAAGATTAGAACGCAGAATATTTCAGTTCAATATCACAGTATCCTCAATCAGATACGAACCGAAAACGAAAAGATTCACCCCTATGTTCCTCTTAAAAAGCGCGTCCGTAAACGAAAGAAGAATTGAAACTCATCTTCATCCCTCGAGAAACACCAATCTCACCAATTACTGCATGGAAACAATCACCGCATCGCATACATGAAATCCCTGGGGAAAAAGAAGGAAAAGGAATAAAGAAACTACCTCTGGAAAATATATTTACCGCTTGGTGAGGTCGCGCGACTCTCCCTCCGAACAATTTAAGCGCGGATCCTCCTTTGCCAGCAAATGATCCATGCGCGTCACGCGTAATTGTAAACGTCCCCATAAAGACATCTCGTTACTGGTTTGGACCGAAAGGAAAAAAGAGGAGAAAGAGAGATACGTGGGAAGGGGTTGAAAAACGTTGACGTTATTAACTTCCCATTCCGGTCGTCGGTTCGTTTCGCGTCGACAGATGGAAAAAAAAAAGAAAAAACAAGAAAAGAAAGAAAACGAGCAAGAAAGAGGAAAAGGGGTGGAGGAGGTGGAAAATCGGATACCGCGTCTGGGCCAAGCTGGCGCAAAAGACGAGTTTTCAGCGATCTCATTGTCCGTAGCGGCGGCACAAAGGGGTGCGCGACATCAAAGACGAGTCAAAGTTATCGCCGGCGGCTGTACATCCCCGATATTAGCCCTGCGCGCGGCTAATAAACCTTTTCGCCTGTTCGACACACGCAATTCCTGTGTTTCTCGCGATCCTGCCCGCCGAATTGGCGCCACCGCCGGGTGGAAAAAGAATTTCGCTGTCGGAATTGGCGACTGGTGGGAAACTAACGTCGCTTTTCTTTTTTTTCCTTTTCCTCTTTCTCTCTCGTGCTTCTGTCTCTCTCTCTCGCACACAAAAGAGTTATCAAACAGTACGGTGGAACTCGATGGTCAAAGAATTTTGCGAGACAATTAGTTTGATCAAAGTTTCCGACACGTTTCCGACACTCGCACGAAATCGTGTAGTTGAGGTTCCTGTATCTGTCACTCTTCTAATTGGCGTAATTAGAGCTCGAGCATTTGTTTTTTTTATTTTATAAAAATCTGCAAAATCATCGTTTTTCTCCATCTTTCAACGTACGAGTTTCTCTTCCTCGATATTCAATTTGAAACGTCTCTTATTAACGTTTCAAATATCGTTCATTTTTTTAACAGGAAACGTTAACGTTGTAGCCGCCGATGTAATCTCCGACTGTGAAGAAACTTCGGTATGATTGATCGATTGGTCGTGTCTGAGACGTTAATCGACACGTGGATTACGCCCGAGGAGAGAGAGACGAGCGTTCATTGATTTAAATTAGCTTGAAATTAATTAAGACCGCTCCGCTCCGCGTTCGTTCCTCTTCCGCCGCGGTCATCTCCATTTTCTCTAATACCCTTCTTGCTGGAGGAGTCGTTATACTTTGTAATGTCGTTTTTTGCTACAACGGTAGCGACGGTCTTACAACATTTACTGCCGCGACTCGCAGAGGAACGAACGTCGAACGATGGAATGTGCAACGTGGTGCAACGTCAAACATAATTGCATTTCTACGGTCCCCTCGCGGCGGATAATAATTCGTGACGCGACTCGAAAAATGCCGATGACTCGACGATCGGTGGTCCTTGCTCGACGATCGAAAACATACCACCACGTTCTTCCTTCGCGCCTGGTTCTCTCTCGAACTTCGTACCTCCAGCCGGCGCTAATTAATCTCATTATCGGCTTAATCGCTCGGAGATGCGTATCAATTAATAACACCGCGTCGATGAGTTGCAGCAGCTGCGCGGATCGTGCCGCGTACCGCCTTCTCGCGAAACGAGAGGAAAAAAAAAAGTAGGACGAAAAGAAATAGACGATAAAATTTGGCGTAGCAAAAAAATGATCCAGATACCTTCTGGTTGAAGGAGAAGTTACCATTTTTTTTTTTTTTCGTCTTCTCGTTTTTTTCGTCTGATCGAAACTTGGACATATCGGGTACGAGGCAAAAGTTCGTTTCAAAATTTGAGAATTTCTTACTTCAGGACATTGATTCGAGCCACGCAATTACGCAGGCGAAAAGCACGTCTTGACAGTAAATTTGAAAAGGAAAATTCAACGAACAAGTCTGAATCATATAGCGAGGTTCTAAGTAGTGGCCGACTCGTTTGACCATTCGACGATTGTCGATGAAAATATTCGCGACACCTCGAACCAGGGGACTCGACTCGTCTTCTAAATCGGTTTGAAACCAACACTGGGACGCAAGAAGCAGGAACGCTTCAGAGATGGAACGAAAGGGGGAAGGGGGCCTTGTGCTACAAATCATCCACGAAAAAATCTAATTTACGGACGCACGCGGCTTAGGACTGGCCTAGAGGCCCAGGTCCAACCGAAACGTGGGAAGTTGAAAAATGCGAATAGCCATTAAAGATTCGGTGACGTCGTTCGTTGGCCGCCGATTTACCGGTTACCGGTTCCTCACCCAGTCTGATCATGGTAATTTACTGGTCAGCTTACCGCGATTAGTCGGCTCCTTTGTCACTATTAACCTGGCTAGCCACGTCCTGACTAGGCTCGAGAAATCAAATCGCGACACGTTCGCTACTATCAATTTTGTTTTATCTTCTTGTCGTTTTCTTTCGTTTGATCATGTCTGTACATGCGTATATTTTATTTTATCACCATCGATGTAGATGAACATGAAACTTTCAAGCAACGTGATCACACAACTAAATGTTGTAATATTATATTTACAAATTTGCACAGTACAAATATTTCAAAGGAGCTGCGATCAAAGTTTGACAAAGTTTGACGTGTAATTGGAACCGTGAAATTTGTATTTGAAACTTTTTCGAAGCTCGTTTTTTCGATCGTATCGTATAGGCGCGTAGAATCGATAGATCTGTATCGTCAAACATACCACAAAAATTGAAATTTCCCAAAAGTTTGTTTCCACCGTATCGATGCGTTTTTGTATCTCGTCATGAATTCTACAAGTTTCCACAGTCACAGAGTGGGCGCGCGCGCGTGCGGGTTTTTCAGTTGTAAAAATTGAATCTCAAATTTCCAATTGTTCAAACCATCCCCTCCGCCACGACGGTGTATGTAGAATCTTTGGTTTCTGGATACCTGGTCGATCATGCATTCCATAAAAGTGCAATTGTCCAAAGTTTGCTTTTCACCCTGGCTGTGTGCAGAATCTATAACTTTTGGATCGTCAAACATAGATACCATAAAATTGAAATTCCTGCAATTTGTTCCCGCTGCGACGACGCGCCGAGTCGACGGTTTCTCAACAAACAATCGCTATTTTTTTCTCATCTCGACAAGGAAATTCTCGACCGAACGAACATTAACCGACGTTGAGGGAATCATAGGGAGTTCGCAGAGTCCTCCCTGTAGCCTCGTGGAATCTGCGTAAATCCATTCTCCAGTCAGATTGTTTCCGAACGATTTACGAGAAATCTGCTCTGATCGCGATAGCAATAAGAAGTGATAAGCGTAATCCAATTCCCATTTGGATCGGAGGGAAAACGCCTCGGGTTGTGGCCTCCACAGGCCGTGGTGTAGTCGCTCACGCATGGCCAACGACAGGTTGGAGGAGCAACAAGAAGGAAGAAATAGTGGCCCCTAAATGCACGAGGTATTACACATCGTCCCTTTAACGCCTATTTATTATCTCTCTCGCAGTGTGTATTCTGGATAATCGTCGTTAATAAATGGTGGCGCGTTTATGGAAAAGGGGGGTGGGGGATGAGGGTAAAAAGCGGCCAGTGATGGCCACGGCCTTTGATAAACGAGGACGAGTCACGTGGGAGCCAGGAAACGCGTGAAAAAATTCATTAGCCGGCAAATGCGGTCGATTGATTAACGATTTTTATTAGCCCGTCCCGTGCAACCCTCGATATTATTTCAGCAGCCGGGGCGCCATGCTTTTCTGTCACACACATGCGCGTACACACGTTTCTCCTCTTTCTCTCTCTCTCTCTCTCTTTCTCTCTCTCTCTGTTCGCGTGACATCCAGGTTGAACAATGTCGGAATTGACGCGGGTCTCTTTCGTCTGACGTAATCGGTCGTATTAAAATGCATGAGTAAAGGATTGATGTCGATTGACGTCACTGATAACAAAAGAAAAAAACGGGGCCTCGAGGAAGATCGCGCGAATGACAACTGGAAAAACGTTTCGAAGCTTGAACTTTGTGTCCAATTCGATTGAATTAATATTGTGACGCAAAAGAGAACAGCGCGTTGTTGTTCCCTGTTGAGAATTGTCAGCAATTTTCAAGCCGATAACGAGCAATAATATGTATTTGGAAATGGACTAGTTGACAAATGTATCGACTGTAAATGCAAATCCTACTAAGCTGAGAACATTTTCTTGTTCCACATTTTCTTGAGCTCCATTCTTGCAAGTTTCTTCGTCGTTTGTTTTACGGGCCATCCATAAGGAAGATGAATCTCCTTAGGGAGCCTTACAAATGTTCTTTTCCGGAATTCATCTTGGAATTTACAAGTATTTATATCATCCTTTTGATCTTTATATATTTGATATATTTATGTCATTCCTTTTTATCCACGATAAGTGGACATTCCCCGATCGATCAACGTATTTTAATTTCAAAATATAAAGATCAATCGAACACTAATTTCAAAATTTCGAGATACACGGAACACACCTGACAATTTCTTATGTTGAACGTTTACAACATCTTTCTTTTATAAATCAATCTTCCGCGAGAGCGAGAAAAAGAAAGAAACGATTAATTCGCGGGAAATTCAGCGTCAAGTCGGCGTCTGTAAATCTATCAGAAATTTCAACGGGCGCGCTGGTCCGTGCTCGGAAATACTAGGAAACATTCCAGCATAATTCCCGGCGCTCTTCCTGCGAGGAGTGCAACGCGACCTGGCTCCCGGGTGGGCCGATATTATTTTTGAAAATCTCGCGCAAACGACGGCATTCCAGGGTGGGGCAGCCCCGGCATTAAATCATCCGACTCGCGCGCCAGCAACGCCAGCAACGCCGACCAGCAACGGTGGCTGTTGCTCGTGAGAGGCGAGAGAACCGACCGGGAGAACCCGTGGCACACACGCTGTCTGGCTGCTAGTTACCAGTATCGCCATAACCCACCTCACACCGTGGCCTCTACCCGTGACATACGGTTTATTGCGAATGTACTCCAACGCCGTTAATAAATTCCTTTTTGGCCAGCCACCGACCTAGTTGAACAGACTCGCTCGTTGCGCCACCAGTTCTCGTCCTTCATTCCTTTCTTTTTCTTTCTTTTCCTTTTTCCCCCGTTTTTTTTTTCCTTTTTTTATTTTCTCACGATTTACGGGACCCGTTTCTCCATGCCGTTTCCCAACTTAATTTTCCTGCGTCAAAAGGCCGTTATCGTCTCGATAAAGTGAAAAATTTCACGGCGTAGCGTAGTTCGCGCAACTTTACACGTTCGTGGGTACGAATTCACGGGGGAAACTTAATTTACTACGTTTAACGCAGATAACAAAAACGCAGATTTTTCGATACCTTGTATAATTTCTCTGAATCCAGTTGGTTTCTCGCTGCTTCGAAAATTCGACGCGACACGCGCGCGCAAATCGATCGAATCGCAGTTCTCTTTTCAAGCTGTTTAGATGATCGACAAACAGCACGCAGCCGGCGCTAATAAATTCCTGGTTTGTTTCAGCGGCCGGCCGCGCGGAACCGCGTCCCATTGACGTGGAATCCCACTTGTGTGCTATCTCGGCTTTTTATTTGCCGCGAGTTACCGGCCGGTCTCGTTCCGTGTCGCTTTCCAACTTAATTTTCCCCTGTCAGGCCTGTCCATCGATAAGGTGAAAAATCTCGCGGCGGCTCCACCGGACCACCGTGTCTCTGATCATTTTCATCGATCCTTTGTACGCGTTTCGACGGTGAATGCCACGTCGACCGCTGTCTATTTCGTTCGTTAGAGAGCATTTTGTCCGGTTTCAATGGTAATTCGAACCTGTCTGCTCTCGCTGATGGTTTATCGGATGTGTCCTTTTTAGGTGACGATTCGTTTGAATATCGATGCGTTTTCGGTGACCCTTCATTCGGCTTTTACCGGCTTCTGTCCATTGACCCCCCGCCACCAAACTCTCTCATATTTTTGTCTGTTTTTTTTTACCCTTGCTTTTCTTCCCTTCCCTTCCCTTCCCTTCCCTTTTCTCTCTCTCTCTCTTTTTTCGTTAGCAACTGTTCTTTTGCCAGCGGTCAGCGCCAACATTTCTCGCTCGACTCGGAGAGAACACAGATGCGTTCGTTGTTCGATCCCTTCTGCGAATTTAATAAATTAACCACCGTTCGATTTTTCTCCACCACTTCACACGCTCTCCGCTGAAAAACGCAAAACGTTCCGTCGGAATTTTGTTTCCTCCACTCTGGCAGTTTGATTTTTTAAAAACGCGCCCGCCATGGATACACTGTGAATACCGGTATTAGAGAAAGCCTGACTGCAGTTGATAGATATGTATTTTCTCTCTCTCTCTCTTTTTAGAAAAAAAGAAAAAAAAAACACGTTGAAAATGTTTTCGACATTGCTCCGATGTTTCAAAGGATCACTTTACAAGTAAATCACATCAAAGTGAAAAGGATCTTCTTCATCGGCTCCATCTGTGTATAAAATCTTTTTAAAAACTACTTCGAACTGTACCTTTTGGTTGAACGAGGTACCAAGTGTACAAATGTTTTTACGAAAAATGCACGAAATGTGCTTCGATCATCGAAATAAAGTCCATCGTTTCTTTTCTTTTTCTTTTTTCTCAGTTATATCTAACAATCATGCGTCTCCAACTCGCGATTGATCATAAACTAAATTATCATTCTGTTCAATTGCGTTGTGGTTCTGAAGCAATCTATCCGAGTTTGCGAGAATAATGAAGATATTATTCACAGTGTGAACAATTTTCTACCTCGGTATCTATTTTTTAAAGTAGATTATATCACCAAAAACACGAGTTTGCATTTATTTATTGCGTTTTCCGCCTGTAGTCCTTTCAAAAGTGAAAAAAAGAAACAATCTGCACTCGTTATTACTCCTCAATAATAAATGATCAATGATTGAAACAACTTTCTTTCTAGTAGCGCTGGTAATGATACAAATTACCGGCGAGTCTACGCGTTCAGACGAACCTCGAAAACAAAATCGGCAAAGAAGGAGGAATCCAGGGTTTCGTTCGAGCGTCCCCCAGGCTGATTCGCATCCCGAGCACTGACTTTCGAGGATCCTCGAACGCTACTCGAGCGGCCCTCCGGCCACCAATGCGCGCCGGACGACGAAACTTAGGAGAACGGTGGCGAGCAAACACGCGTGAATCGAACGGGCGCGCGCACACGCACGACGCTCGCACGACGAGCGACCGCTCGAGGATACTCAACAGCCTGTACACCACCGAGCTTAATTAGGGGTATGCCAGAACGATGGTCGATGCACCGGTGGCCCGTGCCACGTGCGTTTTCTCGCACCGCGTTTTACCAGCCTGAAATCTTCTCCAACGACCAACGTCCCTCGTGAGTGTTTGCCCTCCGTTTCGCGTTGCACACGCTTCCACCAGCGACTCGCCATCGTCCGCCATCGTCCGCCATCGTCCCTGTACCTTACTTTCGTCCAGCCGAGTGTTTGCTCTCGTTCCACCGGAGAAACGTTTCCTTCGCTATCGCGGAATTCGCCCGACTATGCATTCGCACTGAATGACAGGGGACACGGCTCTCTTGGATCGTGGGTGGACATTTAATCCTTTGTGACTAGAATTTTGTTTACCCGTCCGTGGACCGCGGATTTTATAATTTTTCTGCATTTACGGGAAAGTTCAAAAGCACAAAGAGAATGTACGATCTCAAGGAAGGTAACTCTTTTATTTTATCTATATTCGAGTATTTCGAGAATATTAGCAATTGTTAGAATTTAAGAAATTTAAGAAATTATAGTAATAATTTGGAACGATCGAATCGCTTTGGAAAATTCATCGGCCCGATTTAAAATTTAAAATTTGCACGAGTTGCAGGAGGTTCGAATATTTTGCGGCGCGTAAAATATGTACATACGTCGCGAGAATTAGCAGTTTGACGGGTGTTCGAAGCCACGGAAAGGTCGTGGATTTCTAATATGCTGAATTATATGCTCCGAGGTAGGATCCGTTTCTGAATAACCGTGTAGGTTGTAAATTTCGCAGCGTACGCTGTTGGTATACCTACGTGGGTGGAGTTCGGTCGAGCAGATCTGAAGGATACTCGAAACGCAGTAGTCGGCCACGGATTTACATAGGCAACGTTCGAACACGTTCGACGAGACTTTCTTTAATTATTCACAGAACCGAGCGAAAGAAAAAAAAAAAGAAAAAGGAACCTCCAAGTCGAGTCTCGAGCTAAATTTCCACTCTTAATTGTTTTTTTCGTGAATCACTCTGCAATCATCCTGTCGTACACGTAACAATGCTCTTCCTCTGCAACGATTTTTCAGTTTCAACGAGGCTATTGATCTCTCTCTGACAAAAAAAAAAAAGAAAAGAAAAAACAGGAATCAGATTGTTTGACGCATTGTCTACGTACAGTTTTGCGAATCTTCTCTTCTTCTTTTATCTTTTCTTTCTTTGTCTTTTCACATTCGTAGGAGGAGCAGCACGTCCATAGGCGTCTTACAGGTGGTTCGCGCGCCGGTTTATAAAAAGAAATTCGGCTTACGTGACACGTGCGCCGCGTGAATCGGTCGGGATTTGAATTTATAATTCGTCGCTTTTGTCGATACCGTGGAAATTGAATGCGTCGCCGGTAAATAGGAACTCGACGGCCACGTTTGCACCTACGGGGGACAACCAGGCGTGAATCGGTCTCCCGTGAAGGAAACGCGACGATTTACGTGTCGTCGACTGTTGTTCGTGCCACGCACGAAGCACTGTTTCCCCGCGCCTTCGCCAGCTTGGACCGCTACCACCGAGGTTACTCGTTATTTATCGTGGGAATATACTTACATCTCTATTTCTAATTTTAGAGAAACTCCCGATCGATCACTCTACGAAAAAATCTTTTATAAAGACGATTTCAATGTAAAGAGATATTCAGAGCAGTATTCGACGAGACGAAGATTCCTAATTCCATAAAAATTACCGAGATACAATAAGATTCGAAATCTTTGACGTCAAAGTCAAAATTCACTACTGAATTCCGGATTTATCTCCTACATTTTTCCAAATTGCGCAGCTCCTACGCATTTTTGTAACACGCGCAAAGATCCGCGATCCACTCGCGCAAGTACCTACGAGCCGAGGCATTGAATGATCGAGATATTCCCAGGAAAACGGACGCGAGTAAGAATCGACGAGGAAACTTTAGCCGAGCCGATTCAGCCTTAATTCCTCGATTGCTCTCGAGGTGCACGGGGGATTGGCGGGAAAGGGCGAGAGCAGAGAAAACGGTTCACGGTAATTTCCGCGACAATCGGCGAAAAGTCGATCCGAGAGCGGGACTCGGGCGGGGCTGTGAATACTCTTTTCTCCCGTGCATTAAATAAACTCGCGACGAGATCGAGCTGGCACACTCGAGGCCCTCTTTCTCTCTCGGTTTCGAGGTTTCTCCGCTCGAGCGGATCTCCCAGCCTCGGCGAGGAGAGACAAGCGACGCACACAGCTGGCAGGTACACGCGTACACACTCGCGGTGAAATCACCGAGTAACAAGTGTCACCGTCGCTTCTAATTAATTAACGGAGAGCCCAGCCGAGCCGAGCGCGTCTGCTCTCTCGTCCGAGGGAAGCGATATCCTGTGCGCGCTCGTCTTCGTCGAGTCTCTCTCTCTCTCTCTCTCTCTCTCTCTCTCTCTCTCTCTCTCTCTCGCGTGTGCTCGTCGCGCAATCGGCCCACGAGCCACGGCCGTTTAGTCGACGGAGCTCTTCCCCGTCAACCCGTTTCCCTTCCCCCAGCGGTTGTTGCGCCAGGCGCACAGCTCGAGAAATCTCGTGCTGGCATTCAGACGTGAAGTGCCGCGAGGGAGAAGTTACTGGAACGAATTAACGTTGCTTAACGCTTGAACGACGAGCGAGAATTAATTCGACGCGCCGGTAAATCGCGAGTGATCGCGCGAGCGTCACTCCACTCGATGCCCGATCCCACGAACCGAGAGAGAGAGAGAGAGAGAGAAAGAAACGAAAACGTTCGTTCGCACCCTTCTTGCCTCGCAAGCAAATCGTTCGAGTTTGCGCCTTTTTCGTCGAGTGTCGTTGATCAATTTGTTTCGCGTCCTTACCTTTCACGCTCGTTCGTCGACTCGATTTGGCGAGTCGATCAGACGCTGATCAGTGCCATCGCGCGCGAGCAACGTTCGAGATAGAAAGATTTGAAGGAAAATCAACGCCGAGCGTCCTCACGGGCGTACCTTCGAGTACCTTCGAGTTTCGACTCGCTCTACACGCGAGGGAACATTCCTGTTTCGGGAGAAATCGAAGTCCTCCCACTTGTCAGGCCAGAGTGATAGTGACAATAATGGGATGCGACGAGTCACGTAATATTCCTGCAACTCGATATATCGGCACGGTCTCGCTGGCACTAATGGCTCGTCCGTTACTTAACGTCTAAGATTTCCAGTGTCCTGTAGGACAGACGAACTTTTGGATTAGATACTCTCTCGTGCAGCAATACTCTCGAGCACCGTCTTGATCTATTTCCTGTTAGATCGTCGTTGGATTCAATTTCAAACGACACGTATCGACGTTCTTTTTTCTTTCTCTTCTCTTTCATTTTCCATTCGCACGAGAATAAAGACGATCGGTGATGATGGCGTCAACATGTTGACGGTTTAATAGGTACGCGTTAGGATGCGTAAATCGCAGCGAGAATCCGACGTTCGTCGCGAACGTCGTGGAAGATAAGACGAGCGCGTAAAGCGGCCAGCCTGTTAAGAAAGCGAGGTACCGACATCAGAGACGTTGCGGGCAGTTTCGAGTTTCACCGGACAAGGTTCTCGCTTCTGCTCCTCGATTACGTGCTCGCACTGCCGGCGAGAGAGACTCTAGTCTTCTGACCCTCTTCTCCAAACGATGTCTCTCAAAAACACAGCGATAAATCGTACGCGATAATCGTATACGTTCAACTACTCATTGGATAAAATGAGCAATCTCCTCGATGATGAAACTATCATAATACGAAGATTTATCGTGACACGCGAATATTTATAAAATATATGAAATAGTAAGAGAATGACAAGGTTTTATCATTTAGAGATGAGCTGGATAAGAAAGAAAGGTAGAACTAGTTTCTTGAGACTGGCTCTCCTCGATTCAGGGTCGAGGGCGTCAAACTTGGAGAATATTTCGAGCGGCAGTTCGGCTTCGTAGAGAGATCGATTCCACGGTTCATCGATGACTCAGGACGCTGCTCGTCGTTCGAGGTGTTAACTGCCCAGTCACGATGCACATGTTCGCCCAACAAAACCTTCTTGCCGTGTTCTTCGGCGCGCGCGTGAACACGCGCGGAGAGACGCGGAGTGTCGAGTGTCGTGCGCGAGGTTATTGACATTATTGACCAAATATTGGCCCCGTCTGAAAGATCCAGCGCCACTTCAGTAAATTCTCCACTAATTGTCGGACTTTTTCCATCCTTCTTCCTTCCTTCGACTCTCTGCAATTTCGAAAATTTTCAAAACTATTTTCACCCTCTGAAAAGGCGTCCCACGTGTCTTGTTGTTTCATCGTTTTTCGTTATCGCTACGTCATTATAAAAATACCGACTGATTTTACGTTGAAGTAAATAAGTGGTAGTGTAATTGACTAGTAATCTTTTTCTTCTGCGAGC
Organism: Melipona bicolor; assembly: GCA_030673865.1. Classification (NCBI taxonomy): domain Eukaryota; kingdom Metazoa; phylum Arthropoda; class Insecta; order Hymenoptera; family Apidae; genus Melipona; species Melipona bicolor. The sequence goes on along the minus strand of JAHYIQ010000023.1, from coordinate 2,670,114 downwards.
GAATGAAATTCTGATTATGCATACGACAGATATATACTGTAGTACACTCGTAGTTTATCAAATCTTTTGCGACTTGTAACGATTTAAATCTATCTGTCACAACTTTGTTTTATTTATCATTGTAATCGATTGTAATGAAATATCAGAAAGACGAGAAATTGTCGAAAATTGCGTACAAGTCTACAAAATATTTCTCCTTATTATTATTATTCTTGTTCTATATCTTTATTATTATTAACATGAAATTCTCATCGGATGTTTGACATAATTTCGCGGTCGGTAATAGCAAACACAGAGCAAACTTTGCTCACGGAATGTTCCACCTCGCGATGCAAATGAGTTAATTTCACGTCCCTCGCGCGGAATTTTTTCATCCTTCTGCCGGCAGAAAGTGCAAAGCCGTAAATTTCGTGAGAACGGTGGTCCGAGAGTAAAATTACGAGCAATTCGCAAGCGGTGGGATATCGATTGCTCGTAGTTGGCCGCCGTGCATCCGCGATTTTACGGAAACCGGAGCGAAAGGAAGTAAGGAGGTATCAATGACGAGACGACGTCGATCCTAGAAGAGTCGGCACACCCACGCGTGGATTTGCACGCGCGTGTGTCAGAGCGGAGACACGGTGGGTGCCTCGCGCAGTGTCGCGCGAGCAGCGTGACCGAATCTGAATCTGTGAAACACCGACACCACCGGCGTCATGCGTTGCTGACGCGGCCCTCCGCCCCTTTATCTCGGTGACAAGTCGACGAAATAATAGAAATTGATCGCTTTTTTTTTTTTTAATTTTCAGTTAGCAATTAAAGTTGTTGACAACTGTAAATCTTATCATCCTCTTCTTCTCCAAATATTAACTGATTTTTAATTTTAATTTTAATATAGGAGACCAAAATATTGTAATCTATTGTAAAATATGCCGTACCCAGCAGTTTTTTTATTTTTCACAATGTGCCTCCATTTTTCTTCCTAGTCTTTAATCGCGTTACGATTTAAATTCAATATTCTTACATTCTCGTCTTGTTGAAGAAATATTGAAATGGTATGTACATAAATATCCAACGACTCGCACTTTTTACAGAACAATTTTCAAAGCTTGTCGGCATATCTTTAACCTAAGATTCTATCTTACTCCTTACTTCGTTTCGAGGCCAAAAAGATGTCTTCCCATCTCTTTGGTCGTGTAGTTCTCGAGCTCCGTGTTAGCTTTGGAAGCTCACATCCTCGAGCTTGACTGCGATTACGTATCAGATTCCTCGCGACCCGATTCGTCCAGATTCATCTCGAATTCGAGAATTCCCGGCCGTGAACGAAGCGCAAGCTGGAAAGGCGTAAAGTTACGACGTAAATGCAGTCACGAACGAAGGTATAGGAAGTTCGAGCGGGAAAGCAAGGGGCGGTTCACCTGTTCGCACCTGCACAAGCGCCACCGCGCGTCGCGTTTTCCACGCGGGTGAGACGGACGTAAGTGACGCGAGAACGGCGTGATCGTGCTCGTGTGTAGACTCGCAGTGCGCAGTCCATTGTGTAACTGGAACTCGTCGTGTTTTCGCAGGAAACGGAACAGGTGTACGCAGGTATATACGACACTGGATATGCAGTTACATCGGTTTCCGTGCTGCGCCTAGGCATCGTGCAACGCTTTCGAACGATGCAATTACGAGCTGCGACGCGGGGAAGGGACGCGCTCGTCGCGGTTTAGGGTTTCGTGGTCACGTGTATCGTGTTTAATCGTTGCACTTTTCGATGCAACGATCTTCCGCGGCCTCTCCTATCGATCACTCGATAGGTTTGGCTTAGTTTAGAGCAATTTCTAAAACGAGCGTTACAAAGGCTATATTTTCTAAGTTTATTGGGGATGAACACGATAAACCAAATTTTCTGGCGATCTCGTATCGCTATAGAGTTTCTTATTTGATTTTGGAGCTAACAACGCGACAAGCTACATTTTTTGGCTTGCACAGAGGAACAATTCCGTGTTAGAACTCAACCCAATTGATTCTGACGTTAATGACGTACACAACTGTCAAATGTCAAGATGGCAGTTAAAAAGAAAACGCAACGTATCGTTTTCCTGCATGATCTTTAAATGTAGGAGGAAAATACTCAAATTCGTTTCAAGATATCATACAAAACTGAGTATTGGTACAATGGAGAAGTCTTGAAATCTTTGTCACACTAACGTAAGAAAGAATCATTCACCAATAACATTCAACTAAATTCCTCCAACTAAATACAACGTAATACTAAAAATTACGTACACGTGTATCAAGTACACCATTGTTACGCTGATTGCGAGGATTAAATACGATCTAAATACCCAGACAAAATCTGTCACTACGATATCCCTATCGCTGGGGTGAACAAAATACTGGCAAGTCGGTTAGGCAAGTCGGAGGCAAAGAATGCGCGAAACTTCCATTAACGACTCCGACGATCCGCGAAAGTTATCGGCGCGGTTCGTCCGCGGGATTCTCGCAATTGCAGCGCGCTGGTCTCGTTAATGGCTCGCGACTATTTCCCGGCCGGCAAGAAGTCGGCAGAGAAGTTTCGCCACGAAGGGAGAGGCGGGGGGGGCAGGAGGGGGGGCAGAGAACGCTGCTCGAAGAAGGAGGAAAGGGATGGGGTGGGGGTGGCGCGTTGGTCCCGGGATTTCAATGGGAGGAAAATCTTGGAGGTGAGACGGAATAAACTGGAGCGCGCGTAACTCGCGCTCGCCTTTGCCGCTTTCCGCCGCTATAAATTCATAAACTACAAGTTCGTCCCTCCGGCCGGGCATCGCCTCCTCCGACCCGCCGGATCCCGCAGCCCTCGCCTCGTCGTCGTTGCCACGGGAGAAACTGTTGGAAAGTTTCCTACGGGTTACCTTGCCGCGCGCTCCGCACGCTTCGCGGGGGAGGAGTGGCCCGGGGATGGCGAGAGAGGCGGTAGGCGAGAAACTCGAGTCTCGGTGCCTCGATAAATTCACGAGTAGTTAGTTACGGCAAGAAACTCCGCCGGTTTTGACGCACAGCCCCCGGGGGGAGGAGAGGGTCGTGGGGACGGGGAGAGAGCGCGCCACCGTCTTTCCCCGTTGTGCGCGCCCACGACGACTCTCAACAGCCCGCAGTAAATTCGGCACCGCGGAAGTCGAATTCTCCTCTATCTCTCTCTTCCTCCTTCTGCTCCTCTGATAATTGATTCGTTTTTCGCTAACTCGGCCCCTTTTGTTATTGCTTTCCTGTTGCTTCGACGCTTGAGACTCGTCTGTTTGAGATATTTTTGAACTAGAGTGTCAATTTGAAGAGGTTTGAGTCGTCGATTGAATTTTTACTTTCTGATCAATCTTTCCTGTATTTATTTCTATCGAGCGTTTGGTCCAAACACTTTAGAGATAACGTCACTTATATTTCTTTCACCTTCTTCAGACTTTTGACAATTCATCGACTACTCCAAGTCGAGTACTCCAAGTTCATTGATGAATGACCTGGTTAAAGGCGGACGAACGATTACCAACAACTCGTGGTGTTTGAAAGAATCCGACAGTGCCGACGATCGCGGCAACTTTGTCGGCAGAGTGTCACCGCGGTATCGTCGATACGCGAGCTTTTCAATCAGCGGCGCGGCCGATCTCGCTGGAATCGCGCGGCGTTATTATATTCAGCGTGCATAGCAAAGGTGCCCGGTGTTCTCTCTTCCCCGGGGAGACAGTGGTCGAATGAGCAAGTACGCGTGGTCGGCATTTTCCCCTCTCATTTCGAATTATCGGGAGGAAGGTATTGATGCGCGTGAGACGAAAGCCAAAGCGTGCCACGTGGCGCGGTGCATTAATTAAACGATCGTAAGCGATCGTCGGCCATCGGGCACGTAGGCGAAGGCGGCTGCCAGCCAAGGGAAATTACACGAAAACGGCCACGTGCCATCGTACAGGAAACGGGAGTCGATGATTACAGGGAAATCGGTTCCCTTCGGTAGACTCGTCACGTAACTTTCACGTGGGAGCCGCTCCGTGTAACCGCGGCGACGTTCTTACGACTGTGAACTTGTTGTTGGCGTTTCTATTCGACGAGATTCTTCTGCTGTGAAGAGGGAGATTCTGGTCTCGGAACACGTGAATTGGCGAAATTTCTCAACGAACACGATTTGTGGGACGTTTATTCGTCTCCGTCTCAAATCGGCGAAATTCTTCGAAGCTTGATATTCTCGTTCCGAAGAACAGGATTCGTGAGACATTCATTTATTTCATTCTGCGAGAAGGGGTTTCGGTTTTTCGAGCCACAAAAGTATCTCCTCCCTCGGGCTCGTAACCCTTTTACCGTTTTCCGCTTTGTCCTTGCCATTTTCGCGTGCATAATCGGCGTGTCTGGCGCGAGGCACATACTCTCCACTCGTAAATCATTGCTCCGTCTCCTTCTTCCAACGTCGACAAACCTTTGGTTTATTTGCGTCTTGATATACAGCGACTGCGAGCAGAACTTTTTCGGACCGATTACAATCGAGTATATTTAATTTCGTTCCATTTAATTGAAATATTAAGAATCCCTGTTGGTTATCTTGGTTCTTACCTTGGAATATCTAGAATCTTGCAAGAGTAAAGTAAACGAGGTACGACCGCGGTTGGTTAATCTGGAAACAGGACGATTTCTCGAACAGTTTCGACGTAGCGCGAGGTGGCTGTGACAGTCTGGAAATTACAACTCCATCGCGAGACGCCCCTGCGCTTTATCTTGTGTACCACATCCCTTTACGCATGGCTACACCCCTTTGTGGTTCGCCTTCGTCACGATTTATCTTGTCCTGTCTTCTCTTCGATCGTTTCTTTTTTTTCTTTCTTTTCTTTTCTTTTTTCTTTTTTTTTTTTCATCGACTTACCCTCGTTAACCAAATTACCAAATTAATTACCTCAACGTTAAATCGCACAGAGACTTTGACCCACTGTGTGCTAAATACGAGTATAAATATAAAATTAAAATTTGATCGAGTCATTTAAATCAAGTTACCAAGCACTTTACACGTAGTATGAATAGAATGTTAAACATCTTCCTTTTGTTCTCTAACCTCGTAATTTATTATCTACGCAGTCGATTAACATTTAGTGACATTCGAGGAATTTGAAAAACGCAAATATCTAGTGTTCGAGACATTTGGGGAAAGAAAATGTCGAAGCTTGGCACGGAAATACGCGGACCGTCGCGCTGGCGGTCAAGCCGTTTTGCGCCCCGTCGAACACAACTTCGGGTTAAGTTTGAATCGTCGTGGTCGTGGCTGCCGGATTTCACCCCTGGCTACACACTCTCTTTCCACTCGCTCCACGATATTTCTTACAAGCGCCTCGTCCTGGCGGTTCTTAGACCGCCGTTCGATCTCGCCCGCGATAGTCCAGAGCAGAAGGCGCAATTCAGCCGGAATATCTTCGTCTCGGGACGTTTGGCTGTGTGTGAAACAGCAAAGGGTAGAAAGTTTCGAGAAAGGAAAAAAAAAAATTCACGAAACGAAAGCGAAGAGAGGAGAAACACCTGGTGAAAACGGGAGAGCATCGATCGTTGACTGATTTCTCTCTTCTTTTCTGTTTCTTCCACTAGACACTCGTAAAGACTTAAAAAGGCAGCGCGCGAGTGGCACGTCGACGTTTCCCTGGTCCATCGGTTTCGACAGCTTTCGCGCTAGTTCTCTGTTGTGCCTTGGCTTTCACCCGCAAATTGCACGGATAACACGGTTTTGTCTCTGAGGAGCAAGCTTCTCCGGTCAACGAGGGAAGGCTCCTTTTGACACGCTTCGAACCTTTCCTCTCTCATCCGCGGCTCAGCCGACGCTCCCGAATTCTAACGAACTTGCCGGGTTCCCGGACCGTGAAACGTTTCCCAACAAAGTAAAAACGGCTGGGACCAGCAGCTTGGTCACCGGCGGTTGCACGGAATAATCATCTTATCTTCTCAAGCTCTAACGTACAGCACAGAGAGAGAAAGACTCTCGGCGGAATTGCGTTGCTTCTGCGCCGCTTCTTCCGCAATGGAATTGTCTTGCGGACTGCTTTCCTTGAAAATCAACCGCCACTCCAATTGCAGATTGCAAGAAAAATAGAAAGACACCGGAAGGATGTTATTTAATGGAACACAATTAAAAAGATAAATAATAAATCCATAAAATATCGATTTCAAATATCTTTCGAAGTGGAAGAGGACCGCGATCCTTGTTGTCAGCATCAACTAGCGCGTCATCATGAACTATATATTTGTATAAAATTCCAAATTATTAATTATCATCAGAGTTATCGCTTCCTCGACTTCCAATGACTTCCAATTTGTAACTCGTATCCTCGAAGAGGTCCTGGCCTACGTAAAAAAAGCCTGCGACGTCTCCAAACGAGCGAAGCAACTCGCGTCGAGGGGGTGACTAGACGTCGTCGAAGTCCCCGTAGATCGTTCCTGGTGGATCTATAGCAGGAAATCCGTATCGCGGATGGCGCATGCGTCGGCCGCGTGATTCTGGGCGAGGCCAGGTCCGCGGACGAGGCTCGCGACGCTTAATTCAGTAGGCGGAGGACTGTCACGGAGGTTGGTCGGAAGCTTTCCGATCTCCTCTATATCGAAAAAAGACGAGAGAACGAAAGGAGGGGAGTCGAAAAGAGAGAGAGAGAGGGAGAGACGTACACAGAGGAGCCGAGGTGGGGGTAGATGGGTTCGCGCGCTTGCGTGCCTCCGCTTTTGATTATGCGGCTCCACGATAGTATCTGACACCGGGCCATTTGCATGGCTATCAAGATACCGGGGCCGTTCAAGGGACACTCACACCAGACGCGCAACCGTGTATGCGCAACATGCCTGTTTTTCATTCCGAGCCACGCTAGTTACACGACTGATCGGTCTTTTCCTTCGAAAGGCCACGTCGGAGGAAGTCTCGTTGGAGAACATCGCGCGATTACCCCTTTTCGCTCGCTCCTGCCTCTTCATTGGACATTTCGGCTGTAAATTGTAATTAATTACTGGAAATTCCTAGTATTTTTATCTATACGTTACATTCACGTCTCTCTCTCGTTTGTGCGAATTTATTGGGTGACAGGTAGAAGTTGATAAATTGGAGTTCAACCGATTCTTCATACTGTCACTAACTTTTCGATCGTCTGGATGAGGAGTTCGTGTTTGAACAAACGAGTTCGACGTGGGCAAGAGTTTAATTAGTTTAACTGACAGCCAATGACATCTAGAAAATGCAAATCGGAATGGAAATACACGTTTTTCAGTTTGCCCCAATTTCACGCCGATTATCATTTTTCTCAAGAACGCGTATCGGGTTATTTCCGAGGGAAAAAAGTATTAAATTGAAGTTGAGAAACATAGCCCCCTTCGTTTACTCCAATTTGACACAACCATCGAGGAATTCTGTCATTCCTTCCGATCGTTAAAAAACTTAACTTTCTCCTTCAACGTGTCTCGAGAAAAACACAATATTACCACGCATAATTAACCGTCTTCCACGAAAGAATCCCCTCGTCAGAATCGTTTGAGAAGCATAAGCATATTTCGGAATCGAGTTTCGAGAAGGCTGGAGCACAGTTGACAACAGCGACGAGAGTCATGGCTTGCCATTTGAATTTTAAAGCGGTGGTGGACTGGCGCGATATCGGCGAACGCGCGGGGTGAAAAAAGAGGCCGTCACGCACAAAGTGGAATTCCCTGGGTGCTCACGTACGTGCGATTAGCATGACAAGTGGAAAGTAATTGTTCGTCGTAGACGACCTGTAGACGAGTTCCAAGCTCGACCCGTCGGACCCCCGTGGCTTGTGAATCGAAACAAAGTTTCCTTTTCAGCGAGCGCGCGAACACAAACACACACACACATTCGGCCCCGATTCTGTTGGCCGCCACCTAGGACGGTTCATCGTTCGTTAATTAATTCGATTATTATACCGACGCGACCGTCCATTTGCTCCGCGGTCAATTAAATTTGCAAATCGGTCTGGAGATCCTCGATAGGCGAACGAAAGGCGGTGTCGTTAAAAAAAAAAAAAAAAAAGAAATCGAGAATAAAATCGAGGTGTTGCAAGATTTTTAGTTAACGTGCTAATCGAAGAATTTCTTTTCGATATTGCGCGATTCCTCGCAGTGATTGCAATCAAATTCAAACTTATTCAATTTCTGTATTTCTTGTCTTTCTTATCGGAAGATATGAATCTTTCAAACTACCCGATATTCTTCGTACCACGAGTAGAACAGTTTAACAGGATCATTAGTACTTTCGGCACACGGTACAGTTTCATCTGCTAAAGAGAAACACGATTTTATCCAAAATTGACAAACAGCGTGTCAAGGAGAACGATTTTAATAATCGAAAGCGTGTAGCAACAAGTATCTCGAACATTTTTTTTTTTTTCTCCTCGAGAGAGAGGTAGACCGGCTCGAAAATCGATTACACAAGGTTTATCGATCTGAAGGCTGGTTCCGGAAGAGACGAGGCCCGGCTAGACATGGGACGGGGAGAGACGGTTATATAGCCTAGATTTGATTCGAATCTCAGATCATTGTGCCAGACACGATGTGCCTCCTTCCTCTTCCTTGCCCGAAGAGCAAGAGAGACAACCTGGCATTCTGTGATTTCCATACAGGAAGCTCTGTAACGAGAAACCACCAAGACCTCCCTCCCCCCCTCTTTTCTCTTTCTCGTTGGCTGCCGCCCCTGTGTACCGTCTCTCGAACGTGCCACCCGCTCCGAGAACCAGGCTGTCGGTTCTCGGTTTGTCCTGGTGTATGATTACCAATTTCAGGTTACCAGGTACAGGCGCAGCGTGCCGACGAGGCGTTAACCTCGTCCTCGTCGCTCGACTAAATCCGACCTGAGAGCGAACGCTGTTTCGTGAAACTTCTTCACCGAGAATCCACTGAAAATCCCGAAGTGATTTCTCGGCCAGGAAAATGCCAGAAAAAACGAAAGTTTTCCGTTCTGTACAGACCTATATCGATCTCTATAGATCAAATATCGGAAATTCCAAATTTTGGAATTTTATTAATTCGCGAAAAAAATAACACGATCGCCAGAAAATGAAAGTTCCAATTCATTTTCAGACCCTACAGATCGACGTTCTTTACATACCGATCGAATTTCGGATTTTAGAATTTCGCCATTTTCATTATTTTACTATTTCGCAAAGTTTGAATTAAAATTTGGAGGTTATTATTAAGAGAACAGTCATTTAAATTAGATAATATCCAATAGGGAGCATTTCCGTTGCTTCGAAAATTAAATTGCTCGTGAAAATTAATTCGTAATAAAATTTGTGCGCGCAGTTTCACGGGATAATATTTCGAGATAGGCCTGTATCGAGAGCGGAAAATCAAAAGGAGGAAGAAATCGAGTCCGAGCATCCTGCCAGCCCTGACCAGGATCAGGCTGGGACCAGGTGCGCTCGTTGTCGAGGTTCGAGCCGGAGGGGAGGAAGAGATCAGGGTGTTCACAGATAGGCCAGGGACTCGCCCCTCGCGTCCCTTGGTCGTTCGAATTGCCAAGGACCACGGCAGGAGGGGACCAAGAACGAAGGTAGGAACACAGCTACCTGAGGTCTTCGCGCCAGGACCTTTCTGGTACAAGCTTTGGGCGCCTAACAGTCTGCCGATCCTTTTTCGCTACGCGTCGGTGGAGCTTTGATTTTTTCCAGCGTTCGAACGGGTACCTGACCGGCCTCTCGAGCCTCCAAACCGTCGACCGTTCGAATTTTGCCGGTGGTTCGACAATTTTCTAACGCAATGACGACTTTTGGCTGGATTTCGAGTGGAAACTGCCCTGCAACTGGTTGATTAATCCATCGACCGAATTACTGTTTAGCTTTTAACGCTCCGATCAAGAATTTGTATAACTGTCGAGGTAAACATTGATGTAAATGATCTTAAAGTAAAGTATATATAACATTGGTCCTTAACGGGTAAAGACAAAAGTAATTCGACGATCAGATCAATTTCTAAAAATTTCAACTTGTTCTGAACGCGAAAGATCCAATTTGAAATACCTACGAGGAATTGAGTGATCTTTGACGAAGATGTTAATAAGATGTTAGAACGCGTCTATGCACCGTGAGCCAAAAAAAAGAAAGAAAAAAGAAAAATTCCAAATATTCAAATGGAGACTCTTCAGGTTAAGAAGGAAATTACAATTAGAAAATCGCGAAAGTCGCGACATTCCCGAGATTGTCATCGCGTCGCCAAATATCGACGTAACCCGACATTGTAACAGATTCCAAGGTCCCCGGTCGGTCTGTAAACGCGTGGGTGCGAACTGTAAGTTACACGTACACCAGCGAGGTGTCGGCAAACACGGCCACGGATAACCTCGGGGTAAACGTGTAAACTCTCAGCTACCGGTATTACGAAACCCGGCAAGGCCTGAGAATCTCCTCTTCTGTTTCCTGTGTTAATATTTGAACAGTGCTGTTTCGTACTTGGTCGGTCGAACCAAGAGTCACGTTCGAGCGACTTCTCGGTGACAACCAGAAAAGGAGAGAGAGAGAGAGAGAGAGAGAGAGAAAGAAAGCTGACTCTTCCACGGGGTTTCCAACTTGGTAAACCCGTGAAAAACCCGTAAAACAACGTGCGTCTGCCTTCGACCGACATTCAAACGAGCTGTTACGTCGCTTTTCTTCGACGATTTTCCTCGAGCCTTCCCTTGCGCCTCCGCCGGTCTCCGAAACACAGGAAACTCTTTCGCAGTGGATTTTCGAGAGGCCGGGTAATTGTTCTCGGTCCAAAGTCCCGTGGGAAGATAATCCTGCCGGTGGCAGAAAGGAGGAAAAGGGGGAGGAAAAAAAAAGGAAAGTTGCTTCTCTGGCTGAAATTCTCGGAAGTAGGATTTCTTCTTTCTGTCGAAGGTTGTAGTTACGAAGAGGTGTAGCTGGCTCAGCGATTTCACCGGCTCGTGCTTTCCGGGATTTGCCGAGGCTCCTCCTTTCATTCACCGGCCGCCCGTTCTGGCCCGTCTTTCTGGCCGACCTAATTTTTTTTTTTTTTTTTTATTCAAATTCCTTCGTCTCCGGCCGGCCAAAGTAATTTTTCTTGCTCGATGAAACAATAACTAACTGTAACAAGAATTATCGATGGAGATTCAATTGAAAGTGGCAAAGTTGGGTTATTTTTTACTTGAGTCAAGCTACAAAACTGTGAACAATTTTCAAGCTGTTTGACTCGTTAATGAAGCTCTCTCTGATAAATATATCGACGAATTTCCGTACTCCTCGAACGACGCGAGTTTATTTATAAAAATTAAGTTAAAGTCGCAAATTTGTGACTAGAATTTTTCTCACTTGCTCGCCTGATTTGACATTCCTTCTCTTCGAACTTGAAGCGCGCGATATTTTCTCACTCTCTGGTTATTCTGTTAAAGACCGACGGCGTCCCGTTAATATACCAAAAAAATTAGATTATCATCCGTAAAATTTCAAATTGAGTTTCGAGCCGCCGAAAGCTCAGACGATTCGCCGCACGCTGTAATTTCTTCCACGTTGGAGAACGTGTTCTCGCGCAGACTTGCTCCCCTTAAAAAGCGAAGTATTTCCCCGGGAAAGACCCAATAAAAATTCAGTTCCGCGTCCATGAATATTTATCCCGTGTTGGCCGGAATTCGTCAGGAATTTCCACGTGACGCGAGATGACGTTGTATCTGGCAGAAACGTTCTCCTCCACGGGGGATTTTCTACGAGTCCTTCGTTACGTTCCCGTGGCCACCCGCAACCCACCTCTCCCCCACCCCCACACCCCCGTTTCAGGGGGATTATTTCCTATTAATATGCATTACGCCGCAACCGACAAAAGGAGCCAGAGACCGGCCGTGGCACTGTAATGTAAATAAACTTAGGCTTCCGGATCTTCTTCCTCGAGGCGGACACGCTTCTTCTTTTGTAATTGCTGCTCCTTTGTCTCTCGACTAATGCCGGAGACCCCCGGGGACGCGTCAACCGGCCAGCAAACATTTTTCATCCCCCCATGCTCGCCTTCGCGACATTACCCTCGCGCTGATAATTGGCCAAACGGGACCGTGAATATCTCTCCGCGGGACTATCATTATCGTTTTCAGTATTCTACGAACGTTACGCGAAGACGGACAAAAGTCAAGAAGACGACGTCACTCTCGGTACGTACGTCTTTTACAAATTTCATAGGTTTTTAATGTTAATTAACGAAATTTGGTCTCGAATTTTAATTATATTTTCTTTTCTTTTTGCAAATTAACGCAAAATTCGGTACCGAGGGAATTGACAACGTAGCCCAAGATCCTGTCCACGACTCTCGATAAAAATGTCGAATTTTTACGCGTACAGAATTCTCCATACAGTCAACCCGCCGCACTGTTCAATTCACGTCCTTCGTTGTTTCTCTTTTCATTCGTTCTTTTTTTTTTTGTTTTTTTTTTCAATCGTTTAGACGAGGAACGACGGTGGATGATTTTTGAACGACCCTCGTGCAGGAGGCAGGGAAATAATGCGAATGAACCTGTCGTGGTAGTTCTCTCCACGGGAAATCCTCTCGTTCGTGGACGGGTTTCATCGGCGGATATCCTCGAAAGACGACGCTCCGGCATTTATAAACAAATTCTCGAATCGTACATCACGGTCATTGTTCCGAGCCGCCCCTTCTGAGGCGGTCGCACAAAAGGATCGTAACGCGGATGACAAAGGAGGGAAAAAAAGAGAGGCAGAAGTGCTGGAACCGCCGTGTCGATGAGTGTCATCCTTCTGAATTGATCGGCATTTGAATAAATTCACCTGCACCGGTGCTTCGTCGTTGCCAGAGAGAACGAGGGAGAAAGGCGCGAGAGAGGATGTTTGAATCGATTAAGAGCGACTTGATTAGGCAGACTCGATCTGGATAATACGATTCAGCCTGACTCGGCCCTTACAGACCGCGTAAATATAGAAATATAAAATGGAGTTTGTTCTTTCAATTGCGAGACACTTGCTAATTTTAAATATCAATACTTGAGAAAAGATGTTCTGTCAGAGAACACAGTGTAGGATTTAGATATCGTAGTTAGATTTTTGTTATTAAAAGTTACGCTTGAAACGAACTGCTGAAGCGTGCAACAGAAGTACTTTGCTTGAATGCAAATATAATCTCGGAGGAGATACTTTTGCTGTTTTATTTTTATAAAATGTATTTTCTGAACGAGAAGAAAGCGAATGAGATCTTCCACTTTGAGATCGGCAATATTGTGCATATCAACCTTACCCGCATTTTAGTAAACAAGAAGAATATTGTAAAATTCAAACAAAGAATCGCCAAAAGAGAATATACAAACAAGAAACTCGAATAAGAATATATCGATACTTCCTTCGAACTTGAAACCCTTTGCAATGTTCAAAAGTTATTAATTAATAAATATAACCCAAAGATCGCAACGAGGTTCAGATGGATTAATAAACGACACAGTTATTAAAAAAAAAAATATTACCTATAGAGATTTGCTGGCTGGATGGAGTCTGGAAATCGTTGGCGAGCAAATGCGTAACTGAAATCTCAGCATCCAGACCAGTCTCTTCCCCTCTCCCCCACCTCGTACGGGCCAGTGGAACTCGTGATGCCCCGCAACGACCCTCCGTTGCGCTCGTTTTTCCCTCCCCTTTTCATCCCCTGTCGGTGACGGGGGGCTGTAGCTGCAGCTGCAGCTCTCCGGCCAGGTGTGCCTCTCTCGCCAATGTTGCCGCAAGGGTGAATTTCTCTCCTCTTCCATCTCGCTTTCTCACCCCTGTCTCTCTCGCTCTCTTCACCCCTCTGTCACCGTCTCCGCGGCTGTTTCTCCCGTTGAAGCACGGCGAGAGACGCGCACAAGCCCGATCGGCATGACGATTTTTTTGCGCTCGAGCGTTCGCTCCGCTCGCAGAGGAACGCTTTTCGGATCGAACTTCTCGGACGAGGTGGCAAAAAGTGGAAAGAAAATTGGGCTAACGACGTCGTTGCAAGTTGCAATCTGTAATTTCAAACTCACGGCGTGACTATCGTTATCACTCGATGAATGCAAACGCGAAGACTATAGACTATAGAGAAACAGTCCTAAAATTCAGCACGTTTTTGGTGGAAAAATTGTCAGAACATTAAAGTATCGTTCGTCGCGATATTAAAATAAAATATTCAAAGATTAATTTGTTAAAAGGTATTGATTTCAGATGAGATGGACGTTAAAATAGAAAAGAAATCAACAAAAGTATGTTTCGTACGCGACTTTCTGTCCGAGTTTGAAACGATAGTTCGATGTTGGTGTATGAATGAAAAAACCACGAGTTCGCAGACAGAGTTTTCCGGGAAAACGGTTCACAAATCGTGCAAAAAAGCGTGCGGTTTAGTTTCTTGCTTCTTAATTACAGAGAACGCGGAACTGCTTTCCTTCTAACAATGTTGCTCGCGGAACGACTTAATTCGCCTAACTGTACGGAGAAAATCCGACTTTAAGACGATTAATGCGATAAACGATCGTTAATTCAATTCAAACCGTAAAACTGCAACCGTGAAAATTACTCTGGTGAAAATTACTTTGTTCTCTCGCAGCAACAGCTCGCGATAGGACGAATTATCAACGTTGAACGACACCTAAAATATTCGACATGGGGGAGGGGGGTGCAGATCTCTGGTTGGAACTAGTCGAAGTATATTTTTATTGGCGACCATGCGAAGCCGGGTGCAGATAGGAAATTGCGGAAACGAGAAACCGGCGATATCTCGATAAGAGCCTGCTCACCGGGCAACGCTCTCATTGCCTCAATTTCCACTTCCACTTCCACTTCCACTTCCGGCCGCGATCGCTTTTTCCCATCGGCCGAGCCTAAAAAACACGCGTCCCATTGTCACGTGAAACCGTGAAGCAATAAAAATGACCGGATCGCACCGAGTTCCGTGGAACACGCTCGTTCGCAAGATCATTATTCAGAATTATTTCGAGTATTACGGCGTTTACGTTGGAGATAATGTTGACGCGATATCTTCATTTTATTATTACAGTTGATGGGTTTGTAACGAGGACCAAGCTTGTTCTTTTTTTCTTTTTTTGTCCAAATGTGAAAGTAAAAGAATGTTTTAGAATATTTCTAATCGTATTCAATATTTTTATATTGCAACACGCATTTCTATCTTGCTAATTTAATGTTATATCGTGAGTTATATAATGTTATATCTTTCTGTAGTTATATCGCAGAGGAATTACGTATATCTGATCAAATCACGAAATTGTGCCCCTCGCGATGGTTTTCATTTCGTTGAGTGAAAATACTCGTAAAATAAATTGTGAATTTAGCTTCATTAGCATTCTCGCTCATCTAATGATGAGCCATCGCCAGTTAGTTGACGAAACGAATAATTTTCATTGCAATTTGCGCAAGTTACCCAAGTCGGGCGGATCTGGCGGTGATTTTTCCATCGTTGAGAGAGCCTCAGGGGCGTACCTAATGGCGACCCTGGCCGAAGTCAACGAGCCGGTACGTTTCATCAGCGGGTAATCAGTGCGAGCCGGTACTGTCCGGCACGTCGTCGGTCGCCTAGGTTCCGCACCCTTCCGGTTCCGGTGTTCCGGTAGGCTTGCCTTCCCTCTCTCCGCTGGGGAACCCCGGTTTCCGGTTTTCAGGTGGGATACACGCTCAGCCGAGCGCCGTCACGTTTCGGATCCATGGATCCATGGATCCTCCTTCCTCTATTCGTCTCACTCTCCCGCTCTCCGTCTCTCTTGGTTCATCGATCAACCATCAGAGATCATTTCGTTTTCGTTTCGCGCTTCCGCTGGTAACACGTCCTTTCTGTCTTAATCACGGTATCTCGAAGGAGTTGCTGCGTTCTAGTATTTTGAGTTTAATGGTAACGAATCTTTGCGTTTTTCGGGTATGAAATCCATATTTTTCTCCCTTTCCTTCCGCCATTCATCCTGGATGATCTTAATCCTAGCGTAAGCTAGATCATCGTTGCCGCTCTCGTCAAATATATCTTTATTTTACAGTAACGGAGTACGAAAATTTCGATCTGACCCTCAAATCGTTGACAATTGGTCAAACGATCAAAAGTTCTCCAAGTTCCAAATTTCCTTCCGCGCTATTTCGAAACGACTCTTCATGAAACACTCTAGCGCTCAGATTTCAAGCATCCCATTTCCTTTCTCATCTGTACTCGATGAGTTGGGTCCAGCAGGGCTCCGAAAGCGATCCTCTGATCGAAGGGTGACCCCCGGTATCGATGTTCCCCGGCGCGAACGGTGACTAATGGCCAGGCTCGAGGCTTAAACAAAACGTCGAATCTTTCGGAGGCCCAACGGTGAAATTGGCCGGCAACCTACCGCACTGCGACGTAGCGCCTAAACAAGGGGGCCCCATTAGGCGAAATGAACGGAGGCAGCGAGCCACTCGTGATTAAAAGGTCGATTTGTTACACGAGCCCGACGTCGCGAGTCGAGCATCGAAGGAAGTCGTGCTCCCCCACCTTCGGGGCTCCACGATGCGGAACGACACGAGGTCGCTTCGTTTCCACTTTGCTTTGCAGCCGGGGATTGCCTCGATTCCGGTCTGCTTAATTGTTCCCTGTGCGTGATTAATATCGACGCGATAACAGCGCCGCGTTATACAATCCTCGCCCCGCGTTGAAAAATTTACACACCCTCTCGTTCGTAAATATCGAGACGGCCAGGGAGTCCAATAGTTTGGTATTTTAAATGAAGTGGAAGCTCTCTCTTGTGCAATTGTTTTAAACATTTTTATCTGAGGATCGTGTTCAATTATTTGTCTCTTAATGACAGATAAGTTTTTAGGTAGCGAAATAGTTTGTACAGATACTTCTCACTTTTGTACGTAATAATTTTCAGTTTTTTCCGATTTGCACGTAATTACGTTATTTTAAATTCTAACACTTGCGATATTAATTTTACCGAACTTTTCTGAGTCTGTTGCGAAACAGAACACTTTTTTGCAACTCATAAGAAAAGTATTTTCTATAAACTCTTATTTCACGATCGTCGCATTTTATGCGAAACCAGGTGTTTTGACTGCTTCTGAAGACACGTGTCGGTCAAAGTATACATCACAGTATAGGTAAAATGTTAACTACACGGGGATTTGTGGGGAAGCAATTGTCAGTAAAAGAGACTGTAATTAAAGCGTAGAGATAGTCCGCGGTTTTTATGGGAAATCCGCGAACGTACCACCTGCCAAAACGGTTGATCACATGGGACAGGAGACCGACGTGATTCGCCTGGTCGTTTAATGACAGCGAGGTTGTGGGAACCCGGTCACGGGTGGAGCGAGCACTCCCCTTAAGTACAGTGATTATGTGACTAGGGACACGGTACTTGCGTAGCACTCGACGATTATTAACGTGGATCGATTCGACTCTCATTCCTGTTGAAAAAAAAAAAAAAAAAGAAAGAAATTGTTTCTATGGAAAATCCGCGAAGGGAGTCATGGCTAACTCTGTCCTTCTCGTCAAATCGATCGAAACTTTATTCATATATAAAATCTCGATATAATCTTGCTCCTCGGATTTCGTAAGATCGATTGGGTATCACTCGAGACGGTTTCTTGATCGAACGTACCGTTTACGAAACTTTGCTCAATTCTCTCAAATTATTTTCGTGTATCTTTAACGTGTGTCTCACCACGACATCTCCCTCGTATTTTTTTTCCTTTTCTTTTTTTAATAACTTTCATACAAACGAGAGAGTCTAGACATTAAATTTTTGCGAGAATTCACCGAGATTTCACGTCCACGGGGTTTTCTTAATTTTTATTTTTATCTCTGCCCGGTGGGTTAATGGAAGTAGAGGCGTTTGCCGTTTAGCTGGATGAGGCAACCACTCTTCCTGAGTGTAACGATTACGTCGCGAGGGATACGATACTTGAAGTCGACGACTTTTAGCCGGATTGCCGGTAGATTGGTCCGAATCTTCCTCCGTTGCTACAATCTTTCTGAAATCGTCGCTCCTCTTCACGTTTCCTCTCTCTATCTGTCCCTCTCTCTCTCTCTCTCACACACACACACACACACCTCTTGCAATCGAATTAAATTTTCTTCTCTCTCTTTCTTTCTCCATCTCTCTAAATACATGTATGTAACTCGACGAAAAATTTCGGCGACAGGGCGAACGACGATATTTCGTCGCAATAACAGCGAGCATCCAATCTTCGAATAACTTTGATCGATGACATCGACGTAACTGGAGAACGAATTCGCGTTGCAAGCGGAGAGGGGGTTGATAGCGCAGAGGGATGAGATTGCCTTGTCACCGTGACAAATGGTTGGAGAACGAAAGGTACCAGGCAACGTAGAAACGCGCCACGTCCTTCCAGTGCCTGAAATTTTCGTTTCGTCCCCCTTCAGCCTCGTCGGTTTCGCCCTTTCTTCACCTGCTCGTCTCTCACGATGCCCTCCCCCCGCCCCTCCCAAAAGACAGCGGAACCGTCACCCCTGTCGACGATTAGTCATTAACCATCGACAGCCCTGACAAATAGTCGTCGTTCAATTTTATTAAATGCGACCAGGAATAGCCTCGAAACACGATCTCGTGAAATCTGGAAATTCTTCTCGTAGTAATCGAAATAACGCAATGTGAATTTTTAGGGAAACAGGATCTGATTGGGAAGTTAAAGATTAAATGAAAAACTGAGAAATTTTTTGTAAAAGGAAATATTTTGGTAGAAAATGAACCTCATTTTTAAATACCTTCTCATCAAATTTCACCCATCTCATTAATAATATTTGTTAATCGTCGATGACGTAAAGATATCTTTCAACGAAGATACTTTTCTATTGAACGATACGTAGTAAACGTGTAAGAAATATTTTAGACAAGTACATGTGTATGTTCTTGCCTATGATTCTGCTAGGAATTTCATCGAACAGTGGAATTAACTTTCCAAAGTAACCAGCACCTCTGACGCTTCACTTTTGGAAGATTTTGGTTCCAAACCCTCAGACGATTGAATGACAAACGACTATACGTACCAACTTACGTTACATCACTGAAATTCTGCGTATCGCATTCAATTTTACTTTCTACTATATTCCACGTTCTCAAAACAAACGGAATTAAATTAAAAAAAAATTCCGAAATTAAGTGATTCAATCCCTGAAATTTCTATTCAAACACGGCCATACCGGCCGCGAGTTAAAATCACGAAACACAGGATCAAACACAAAAATACAATGTTGATAACATCGAATTAATTGACAACCCGCTGAATTATAGAACTGCCAATCTCCATGGAAAAATCGAATGGGGAACGTTCGCGTTTTCTAGCGAGGCCAGGGATCAGTCTCTTTAATCATGCATCGTCTAATTACTTTGCCGCGGTATGAAAGCGGCTCGATTGATTTTTGATTAAACCGTGCGCGATTTCATCCAACGTGGCGTGGCGTACGTACCGCGTACGTATGTACAATCGCCTGGATTCCAGCCTGCTGCGCGCGAAATTTTATTCGCGTCTGGCCTGGCCGGCGGCCTTGCATAATTGAAAGCTCGCGGAACGTTTCGCGCGCGATTCGGTCACCAGCATTATTCGCAACCTGTCGACGAGTTGAAACGCGATCCGCTTCAGCCCGTGTAAACTCGATGTTCCTATCGGACCGCGGCGATCGTTCTCCGGTTACGTGAATTAAGAGCAGCTCGTCACGTTCCCTGTGTACATTCTGCGAACATCGTTCGCCGACACATCGGGTCAGCGATTCCTTTTTCGTTCCTGTTTCTCTTCAGGGGCTTGCCCAAATGAAATTCGACGATCCCGCGCACGCGAAAATATGCAACAGAAACACGACGTACGGCGATACGTGTGTTGAAAATTGGAGACTGGAATTTGATCGCGTCAGGAGTCTTTGGTCGATGTTTCCGGAAGAACCGACGAATTTCGAAGAATTTCTCTTGGTGGAATTTTATGACAAATATGTTGTTGGAAGTACCGAGGAAGATATTCGATCTTTGATTCCAATGATCTGATTTTTTAACTTTACGCGTGAGTTGATCGTTACTACATTTAATGAAATGTTTAGTTGGAAAACATGTAAAACGAGTTTCGAGTTACTAGGTGTAATTTTCTAAACAGAAACACCTGATATTTTGACTTGTCACGATCCTCCGAAGGATGATGGCACAATACCTACTTTCTTTACGGAGAGACATCGTTATTGAGATTCACGATTTTTCACAGTGAATAATTCCGTGGGGAGCAAGTATTTCGATGAGTGGAATTAATAAAAAAAAAGAAAAAAACCGCAAGGAATCGGGCGGGTTCAAACGTCACGCGCAAACCGCATAGCTGAAGGGGGCGTTTCACCCTCGTAGCCAAAAATCACATTCCTGCCGACCCCTCGAATTACTGCGTGGTACCGCGTCGAATTCGCATTCCCATACGCACGCCAACCCACGTACAGTCCCCGGCAATAATTGCATATCATTCTACTAAGGGGGCAAACGTTGCCTCGAAAAGAGAAAAAGAAGAGAAGAAACTTCCTCCGATGTGCATATTCATTGTCAACCTCTCGAAACGATCGACAACGTCTTCGTTTGATGAAATTTGGCAGAAATCGAAAGGGGAAAGGAAAAGTGGAATTTTCTTCGGGAGAGAGAAAAAATTCTAGTACTTTCAAATTCTTTGAACTCTTTCGATACCTTGATCGTACATTTGTGGAACCATGATCAAGATTTATGAGTTTCCGATCATTACCTGAAAAACTGAAACATTTAACAATTGTCATTTCTGTTATTATGAAACATTAGAAAAACATTGCAATGTATCAAAGAAGACCGTGTCCCGATCCTTTCACAAGCCACAAGTTACAGATTCCAAATGTAAACAAATATTTCACAAAGGAGTAAATTTGACAGCAAAAGAGTGTAAATTGCACAGAGCAAATTTAACAAATTACAAATTTATCGTCATCTTATTAAACGAAATATAAAGTTGCAAAAGAGAGGACTATAATCCTCGTAACTTAATTTATTGACATTACCGGTTGACATTGCATTACCAGTAAATGACACTGTCCGAGAACGTGGGACAGACTGTTGTATTATTGAAAAGGACTGTACGTAAAGACACGAGTTACCCAGAGCACACGAATAGTCACGCAAGCTGCGTGCATGAATGCGTAATGCCAGCGAACAGTGATTTCCACCCTCGATGACCGCGGTCCTCGCCGCCCCTTTCCACAACCAGATGGGGTTCTCACGAGTCACCCTTAATACCGCTCATAATCGGGCCCGATAATACTTGCTTGTCACAACACGCAAACAATAGCCCGCGGCCGATTGAAAAATCAAAGGATTAGATACTTGTGATCTTTTTGGCGATCGTGGGGGAGGGGGAGTTGGTTCCACACTCTGTTGGTTGACAGAGAAAGAAGGTTACGGAAGGTTGTATGTACATAGGAGGGTGTAACGAGCAAACAGGACTTCCTCCCGGCGATCCAATTTGATTTAATAAAATATTTATGTCCCTCGTCGACGAGGTAATTGGCTGGAAATAAGAGGAGGGGTGCGTTTTATGTATTATTCAATTGATCTGAAATAAACACCTTTACCGCTGCCGGCGTTTCGTGAATTATTCCGATAATATCGATTTTTCAAAAAAGACCGATACATCATCGCCGAGTGAAAATTGACACACGATAGAAATTTTCTGAATCGTCATTGCAGAAGATCAGAGAGTTATCTGATTCTCGAGATATCCAAACGAAACGTCGTTGTACGGGCGGAAAGTGTCGTCGAAGAAGGAAGCTCGGATCGTGTCAACGTTAGCAACAAGTGAAACGTCACAAGTAATTCGTAAAATTCAACGCGCGATATCATCAAAGAGCAACGACGGAAAGTTGACACTGGGCGCTGGGGGAGAGACGCGAACGCGACGCCGGCTTCAACGTTGGAAAAATTGCCCGTGGAATTTCGCGACGCGTCTCTCGACTCGCGGCAAGGACAGCCCGTCACATTTTTATCTGTCCCCGCGCGCCGTGTAACACGGAAACGTTCTGCCCCGTGGTTGAAAGAGAGTGTCGGCTGACACGCGGTTTAATCGACGATACACAGATGACAATAACTCGCTGAAACTCGCTGTGTGTGCTCGCTGCGTTTGTTAAATAAAACGGAGAAACGGAGAGCGGAGTGGGTAGGGAGGAGGACGCGAGGGGGACAGAGGGAAGAAAAAGAGCGCGCGACAGAGCCGGTAGAAGGTAGAAAAAGAATACGTGGAAGTGAATCGAAAGAGGGAGGAGGGTGTATCGAATAAATTTCCCGCGTCCCCGTGGATAATGTATCGTCCAGCGAATGAATGGCCGACGAAAGCGGTGGCTCGTTTTATTATAAAACCACGCCGATGCAAATAAATTTATCGACACACGTCCTGCGCGTCGACGAGCGTCCGCGTCGCACCTTGTCATCGTCTTTGTTCCGCCGTTCCACGTCCACTCTCGATTTTTGTCGGCCCGATAATGACCAGTTATTGCGCTGGTTACTTTCGCGAACGAGTCGAACCCGTGTTTTTTTTAATCGATTCCAGGGATTTCCTGGAACAGGGATTTACCGGAAACACCAACGACTGATAACCGAACAGATGCGTTCGACGATAATTAATGTGGGAAAGAGAGCGCCCACTGGAATCTTCGATTATAGGATCCAGCCCCGCAATTTCACGCGCCAAAGTACGACATCGGGGCGTGGTTTCCTTGATACCAGCGGAATTCGTACGAGCCTGCCATTCGTTTCCATCGAGATATTTTTCAACGCGATAGCCATCGTTGTTTGCGCCTTTCATATCGGAAACGTAAAATTAAACGAGTGCGCTGCGGTGACTGCTGGCACCAGCTGCGTTCGGATACATATTTCGCATATATTTTTAGCGACCGTGAGCCGAGGCGTTTCATTAATTTTATGCAGTTTTACGCTCAAGATATAAAACGGTGATTCGGTTTCACCAAAGTATCCTGTGTCTCCCATTTTTCACACGGCCGTTAATTTGTTTCTCCCGACAGCATGATTGAAGATCGCGCAGAGAAAATACGACGTGTTGACGTTTGTTAATTTTCTTTGCATCACTTGCGTGGTAGTTCGAACATGGTATTTTGGTAAAGTAGTTGAAAAAGGAAATAACGCAACCGACGAGCAATATTTTTAGTTTAGTTTTATCTTGATTAACATGTTTCAAGTTAGTTAACAAATTTAATAATTTAACAATGATCTAACGACTTGCAAAGCAAAATTGTGGATCTGGAGAGAAATTAACGATCTCGTCGCACGAAATTAACCGTACTTTTCTGTTTCTGTTTCGCAGGACGGAGAGCGACCGCAAAATGTTGAATCCCGAAACCGGCTGTTACTCGGAGTCCGTACGGGCATGGTGAGTAACACAATCAGATCAAAAGAAAAAAAGAAAAGAAAAGAAAAAAAAAGAAATCGGCATTGGGGGGACGCGTAATTTACGGGACGCGTAAGCGCAGCCAGGCGCTCGTCGCAAGAATGTGTCTACGTTCGAGTCGGCCATAGCTCGCCTCTAATCTCCCTCGAATATCTTGGCTCGCGTGCCGCGCGTGTTCTCATCAACGCGTAATCTTAATTAAGTACAAATCGTTTCGTGTACGACGACGCGCCGCGCGTCCAGCTACCAGCATACCTTCAGATAATCGACCGTTTAACTTCCTTTCCTTCTCGCCGCGTCTCTCGTTCGCCGCATTTTACTCGAATAATCCTCCCGTTATCTCGATATCACTGCCACTGTTGCTGTTACTATTACCGTTACTACGCATTATACATTACGCAATACTATACATTACGCGAAAAATCGTAACGCAGGTGTTACCGCGCAATTATCGAGAATCGGATACTCCCTTGGTTGATTTAACGTCACCGATATCGGAATCTCGTCCGATTTGTCAGATACCGCGGGCTTTCTCTGTAATTGTTGCGTTGTGCTTCTATTTCGAGTGCCGGAGTGAAAGGATCCCGATGCGCGTACGTGCAATTTCTGCAAGAGTAAAGGAACTCTTTGTGTGTCAGGTCAGGCCAGGTTGAACTTCGCGTTAACGAGACGCAAATCGATTCCTCGAGAGTCAACCTAACGTTCGCTGCCTCTCTCTTTTACCAACTCTGTTTTTAATAATAGACGCGCAAACCATTCTTGACCCAGCGGATTTCGAAAAATAAAAAGTACAAAGTACTCTACGGATCGGATCGATTTGAGATCGAGAAAAATGGATCTTTAGCTCTTCGAGCATTTTGCGCGCAAATGTTACGAAACTTGGGTGCGTAATCTCAAACACGACTGGTTACGGATGACACGTCGCGTGAGGATTTATTTGACTCGGCACTTCTTTCTTCTTCCGTTCTTCAATCTCGTCCTCGCCTTCGTTAACGACACGATGTCTTCATTGACAACGTCACGATCCGTCATCAGTCTTTCGTAATACCGTTGTCAACACTTGACCGGCCACGAGTTGTTTTTACACTCGAAGCCCGAAAAAGGAAAAAGAAAAAAGATGTCAAAGTCTTTTTCACCGACGATTAAACGGAGGATAAAAGGAGCAGTTGAAAAATTCGTTATTTAAATTGAATCATTAGCGAGGGCTCGCAGCCGCGGTCAACTGGATTCGGCGGCGCTGGTTTCGGCTTAATTGAACGATAATTCGCGGAGCGGCGCGTTCCGTTTTTTCGGCGAGAAAGAGACAGAAAGGGAACGAGAGGCGTAGTTTTCGCGTGGCGAACAGCAACCGGCCGGATCAGCCGTAAATATGCTGGGCAAGGAAACAAACAGGGCCGCGATTCAGTCCAAATTGCGCGCATGAATTTTAACGAACGGTGGTCGGCCGATTTTGCACACGGCACACTCGAAATATCGAGCCGATTTTTCATAATTCAACCCGTGGCCAGGCGCAAAATTCAATCGGTCCGCGCAGTCAGCCCCTTCCCTCTACCCCCAGTCCCCCCCTGCCCCCTCGCGGCGCCTGTTATTTCCATGCTGGTTTTCGTGTTTTTGCCATTATGCCGGCAAAGGTAATTTCCCAGGCCCGACCGCTACTGATGTATTTATAACGAAACGAATTAAACTCGCCGGCCAGCGAATAGGTAACAAAACGCCCCCGTCGGCCCCCGCCGAACTCCTCTCTCCGTCCCGAAAATAAAATACCCAAATATTTGCCGGTTTAATTTGAATCACGCACGGCCGGCCGAGCCACCACGTTGCCAAGCTTAATAATAAAATGTCGTATTGTGACGCCAAAGGGTTGTCGAGCAAATTCTCTGTCCCCCTCGACCGCGATACCACCGAATCACTGTTTTGAAAAATTTTCTATGCTTCGAAAGGAGTCGTCGACTTAGTCGCAGTAGCACTTTCGATTCGCGAAAGTTTCTTTTAGCTTTGTTATTGTTCTTTCTTTTTTTTCCGACGTAATGGATTTCCACGAACAGGTGAGAAAATGAAATTTGCTTCCGAGTTAAACTTGCTAAAATAATCAAATACAGTGAAAAAAAAAGAAGAAGACATTCGACATTCTCACGACTCTTCTAATTTTCGAACCTCGTTCGAATTTTCAACAACGAGTGAATTTTCCAGACTTTTTAAAATTGAACTTTCAGATTTTCAGTGGAATTTTTTTCGACTAAAACGACGTGTTAAAAACTCGTTGCAAATTATGCAACAACGTCGTCGCTTGTTGCAACTACGCTTTTTATATCACGAGCAGACATTCAGAGTTGGTTAAGGAGAATGTTCGCGCGAGAGAGGAGAGGCACTCGTGGAAAGTCTCTTAATGGACCACGCGTCGTTTGTGTACACTCGTTTGTATTAGCGAGACAACGAGCGGAATGGAAGGCAAAGAAATATATTAGGCGAGTTTGTCGGGAGGGCGATTTATCCGCAATCGCGGCGTTGCTTTTCTCGGGACATTAGGGACACGATCACCGGTCGGAGAAGGATCGTTGGCCGGGGTGCCAGAAGGAGGGTTGGGCCTTAATGCGATTAAGGTCGTTATCAGATGTCGCCGGCGTTTCTTGCGCGATGACGTCGACGTGCTCGTTTGTCATCGCGCGACGTCGTCACGGGGGTTGCATGATTTACTTCCGTTTCCCTCCTTTCGCGCCTTTCGTTTCCTGTCGGCGATTTTCTTCCCACTGCCTCGCGCCTTACGTGCGATTCAATTTTACACGCGATCCTTTAACCCGCGAGCGTTTCTCTCGTCCTCGAAATTTTTACAACGTAACCGCAAACGAAAGTGTAATCTAGAAATTACGTTCGAAATCGATCGTTCGAATCTCCTTCGAAGATCGGGTACGCGTCTCTGTCGTACTAATCGGTACAAATCTTGGCTCTTAAACTTGTTCAATAGCAGAAAGGAAAACAGTTTGAAATTCTCTCACAGAATCGTTAAAGGAAAGCAGGAAAAGAAAGGAAATGGGATTGGAAACGCGCGACGCAGAGAATCGATTTAAAAAGGGCCGCGTGCGACACGCGGCCGGACATACGTGTCAGGAGGCATTTCGAGATTCGTTAAGCCTCGTCGTCGACACCCACCCTCGCGCAACGTCGGCTGAACGTCGCATTTGCTTCGAAGAATGGGCACTAAAGTCGTCGAAGGGAGGGAAAAGAAAGAGAGAACCGAGACTGCGGGGGGAACGAGATTTATCCCAGAACGAGGAAAAGAGAGATAGGAGAAGAATGAAGAAAAAGACGTTTCTTGGTGGTCAGGTTGCGAGACGAGGGTGTGGCCAGGAGATAGGGATGATTAGAAGCTACACTCCCCCCCCCCCCCCCCCCCATACCCTCCTTCGGGTGGCACGAGCCGAGGGCGGAAAATTCATGGAGTTACTTAGCAGTCTTCCATGGCTTACTCGTTTATCTTGCCACCAGGGAGGAGAAGGAAGTCGTTACGTCGTCGAGAGGCCGCCCCGGGGTCGAGGCTGTAATCCTAATTAATAATTAATTACCACGGGTAGGGGAATAAATGGCCGATTGAATTCTTCCTGCGCCAAGGGAGGGGCTTGATTTATCGGGACGATTTTACTCTACGCTCGAGAACTCGGGGATAACGAAGCCTCCGATCCATTGGAGACATTGTTCTTCCCGTTTTCCACAAATCAGATCCAGTCGAATCGTTTAATTATGGCGGTGTGTTGAACGATGCGTAGAGCACAGGGTAGAAAATCGCTCGCGTCGGGCAGAGTAATTCGCCTCGTAATTCGCTAAATTTCATTGCGATCCAACTTGAAAATAGACTATTGAATCTGTTGTTAGCGAAGTAGAATTTTGCGAGGATACAATTACTATTTGTTGACCATGGAAGGAAATTTGTTCAAACAATTATAATTATTACAATTCTGTAACATACACGTATCTGTTACCTTAATTTCAAAAATGATTTGTCGGAATAATTCTCTTTTAAAACCATTTCTTGGAACTTGGGATAAACTTGTAGAAATGAGACTTCTTTAGTAAAACGACAAATACAAGATATCTAAAAACCAACCGCAAAATCTTCCTATTTAGAAAAATGAAAAATCAGCGAGACCCAGTGATACAGAAAGAGTAACAAACCCGCGGAAGATATTTCGCAAGGATTTCTCTCGCAAAAATCTATCATCGACGATAAATTCTACGAGAACGTCGCAATAAATAACTATGCTTTCCCATTTGCCGTGCTTTTCGAGGCTTTTCCTTGGGAAAAATTTGGTCAAGTTTTACGAGGGTCACGTTAGCTAGAAGGAGGATGAACGCAGACAGAGAGAAAGAGAGAGAAGAGATGGCTCGTTTTGGTCTTCGGAGATCCTTCGGTAACGTAAAAGTCGTCCGCGTGTGTTCGAACGCGGTTGGGCTCCTCCCAGGAGCAGTCCAGTTTGTCAAGATGACCCTCCGGTGTCGCTTACAAGACAGCGAATTTGTCTGAGATAAGCAAAACAAACAGAATGGACAAGTCCTTTGCTTTCGCCCTTCCATTTTTTTTTCTTTTCTTTTTCTTTTTTACGTCGTCTGTGTCTCTGACGGATTCCTTTGAACAGGAGGATGCCACCGGAAGGGTTTAATTGGTGGTTCGCGTTTGATCAGAGAATTTCGCGTTTCCACGGATCCGTTTGGACGCGTCTGTCGGCTGGCCTCCTCCCTTTCAACTGCGCGTGTTTTTTAAAAATTCTTTGCAACGTATCGATCTCGATTAATTGACACTCTCGGCTCGATTTTGTCTATTATTCGTTGTTCTAAGGATTTACTACGGTAAATTAATTCGTTAGTTCCGATTTTTCTTACTTCGATTTTATTATCTTTTATAATTCTAACATATTGGATTAACGATGTTTATGCAATTTTATGTTATCGTGAAGATAATTGAAAATATGGCAACTAATGGGTAAAGAATTATTATACGTACATTCTGCGCCCCTCCCCGACGTCATTATAGTTTTATTTATTGCAACGTATGCAATCTATTAATAGGCTGCCCGTAAGTAAAGTGTTATGACGCTAATCTGCGAATAGAAAAATCGCTGGAATTTCAAGCTAGGAATATTTAGGTGTGAAGCAAAGGTGAGCATGGATGACACTCGGAGGATTGTGAATTATGGATCGATTCCGCGAAACCTCTGTTTCAACAGCCATCACGAGCGCAGCCCGCTGCGAGGATTTGCATACATTAGATTTTATCCTTCCGAGAACGTTCGTCTTCGAGATGCACGTATTTATGGGATCCCCGTGGTATAATGGCCCCGAATTTAGGATGGAATCTCGGTGGCAACTTCATCATGACTCCCGATTTAAGAGGCTACGTTTCCAACTGACTATTCTCAATCTTGGAAAACATTCACCTTCGATCTTCTATTCTTCTACATCTATTCTTGTAGTTGCTATTTGAACTCTCTCGTTGAATGCTCAATCGTTTCGATTGTCGTAACGTGCGCGCGAGGATTTCAAAAGAAAAAATGAAAGATAAATACTTCGCCTGTGATTTTGCGCAAACCGTGAATTTTTGTGCATATTTATATTTTCGGGAATAAAATAAAAAAAGATAGGACTACGATTGAAAATTGCTTTACTGATTAAATGTTAGAGAAAGTATCGTACATTTTTTTTATCGTGTCCATTCCGTACAATTTTTTTAAAAACTTCCTATACTAAAAATACAATTAATCCTATTTAGATAATAAATTGAATTGTAAAGATAGGAAAATGCATAGAATGCACGTAACATAAGCAACACCTGTTAACAAATCTATGCTTATATTCTAATTTTTTTTTAATTATAAAGAAAATATGAATTTCCGTGAAAATCTACAGTGCAATTACAGCATTCTCATTTCCGTGAAGATTGCACGAAAAAAAATTTCTTTAGCATATAGTCAACTGTTGATCCTCGACTAGATTCCTTCCCTCCCCTGTTTCTATTTTCTACCAGCAGCCAGACGGACTTACCCTTCCGTTTCTAACGACAGTTTAATACACCCCCGACAAAGTGCAGAGCGAATTCGATGGAGAAAAGGATTACGGCACGAGGACAGGGAAAACGATAAAGATCGAGAGGTCTGCGAGGCTCGATTAGCTCCGGCTGAAGGGGATGCTATTGCGCGAACCGCACGACTCGAGGCACAGCTGCGCAAAAATGGGGGACCTGGTTAAGTTCCATAGCTGCGTGCAGGGTCATCGATGTCATCGACGATCCGGCGCGTGTCGAACGACCACCACGACGAAGATTCAGAGCTTTCGATTCGATTCGGACACGACCTTCGATCGGCTCGGGTCTCCGGATCGAATCGACCCGATCGCCGGAACAGGTGAAAGGAACAGACGATGAGAAGAAATCCAAAGCGAGCGATATCGATTCCGCGTTCAGTTCTTGTAAATTTCAATTTACGCGAGACGCGAATGTACGCGCGAGCGTAATACTTTTCTTACGAGTCACGATCGAGAAACAGAAAGCGACCGCGAGTGGTCGCTGCTGGACGATCGAGCGATCAACGCACGCGAGGGGTAATTCAATGGGTTCGTTTCACGGCCAATGCAATCACGCGAGTCGAACGAGGAAGGAGAGAGAGAGAGAGAGAAGCGGTCCTAATCGCGATCACTGAATAGGATATTCTTCAACGCCTGCATCAGTGAGATTATTAATTCGCCCTTCGCGTCCAGCGAGCACGCGCCCGGTGTGCTTTGACACTTGAGGCCTCGGCGAGAAAAAAAATTGCCCGTAACCGAAAGGATCAAAATCATCGAGAAAGAGAGAGTTGAAATGTAAAAGAAAGAAAACCGAATGGAGCAGTCGAGATGACGACGGAGAAGAAGAGAGGGGCGAGTGGAATGACAGTAAGAGAAACGAGGAAAGAGAGAGATATAGAGGCGTTAATAGGACCACCACGCTAGGGGATACGATCGAAGAGCATTCTCCGCGTTCCGCCTGGTGCAATATAATGCACGTGTAGACATATAGATAGGTGTACGCGAGGACGCAGAAACGGCTCTCTAGGGGGTTGCTGAGGGGTAAACATCGTGTAACCATCGGGGAGAGAGCACCGAGGGTTTGAGGTCGACTGTACGGCTCGGGGTTCGCCTACGATTCCATAAATATTTTATTGGCTCGTCATTCGATTTAATTACGTCGGTCAATCGAATGACACGCTGGATTACGCCACGGATATTTCCTCGCGTATGCTCGATCTCGCCGGATCTTCGAGGCTTTTCAACCCTCGGGTTTGAAAGCTTCGGGGTTTCTGCGTGACTCTGACAATTCATGCCAAATTAACAATATTTTCGACGATGATTAAATCTTATTGCAGTAATCAAATTTCGCGCCGATACTTTTTTTCGACAAGCCGTTCGACGACAGTCACGACGAAATCGATTAATCGTAACAGGTTCGACGACGTTTCCGAAACGCGCGCGGGACGTTTCGTTCACGCGGAAAACACGGCTACGCGGGGGCAATTTTTCAAAAATGTTCGCGAATCGTCAGCGAGACAAAGGGAAACAAAGCGACCGGTAATTTTCTTTGACGCGAGTTCCATCTCGAGAGAGCGATCCTTTGGCGGCGAACGAAAAAAAGGGAAGATATACGAATGTAGGAAATGCAGAGCGGAAGATAGAAAGCGGCAGAGGGCTCGAACGTGGGGGAGGGGGGAGGGGAGGGTTAACAGGGGGGCAAGTGGAAATTTCAAAGAAAAGCCGACCGCTGTCTAGGCGATTTTCCGCGAGATCGCACCACGCCGCACAGTCCCACTCCTCTCTCCTCTCTCTCTCTCTCTCTCTCTCTCTCTCTCTCTCTCTCTCTCTTTCTCTCCCTCTCTCTCGCCGAGGAAAACATATTTTTCAGGATGCAACGAGCCGTCCGTCGAAACGTCCTGCAATTTCCTTGCTCCGTCTCTTCTCCTCTCTAGCGTCTGCTCCGTGCGCGCTTAATTAAGCCGAGCCACTTAGTACCGTTGAATGCTTCTTGATTGGCAGACGAGGTAGCCGACGACCAACGAAGCCCAGGTACGTAGCTATCCGCGCCTCTGGCAGCCGAGAGTCGGCCACTCAGTCAACATCAGACGAATGCTGAGTTATGTCGAGGGTCCGAGCTCTTTTAAACTCGCCAATAAATCGGCTGCTTCTTCTCTACCAAGTTCCTTCTTCTTCGTCTTCTTCTTCTTCTTCTGGCGGCGTTTTCTACTCTCTCTTCTCGGTACTTCGCATCCTTCTTCCAAATGATCGTGTCCACTATTTTTTTTCTACGAGCGTCGTGTCGTTGCACCTCAGGCGGCCACATTTTCACTGATTTCTCGTCGACTAGACGGCACACTTCGCGCGGTTCTTTATCTTCATTTAGCAGTCTAGCGGCGTTATTACGAGTTTATTCCGCTGCTTTAATCAATATTTCTATTTGCCTTTGTTCTCGCAGTTCTCGCTGCGTCGGGTTCGCAGTGTTTGTTCTCAGATATTGATTTCCTTGATTGTTTCTTCGGCTACAACCTGTGTTTATCCTGTTGTGCCGTTTAGCGAAGGTTTCTCTTCCCTTTGCTGGTTTTCACCGAGAATTTTCGTGAGTCGCCCAGGTAGCGTGAAATTCGCTGCAAATGCCTACCTGAATCTGTTGGCGGGCCGAGGTGCGAAAATATCAGCTCATTTGCCCGATGACTGGGCAACGTCGTTCCTTTTCCTTTTCTTGTTTTCTTTTATTTCGTCCTCGGGCTTCTCTCGCGCCCCGGCCACCTCGCGGAATCGGTTATATCGTTATATTTCTGTTAGAGATTAGAAACCTGCTGTTAAAGCCTGTATCAAACTTGAACTATTTATTTTTCTCTCCGAGTGTTTAGAAGAAATTTCGTTTGCCGCTCCTCGAGGAAAGGCGTAAAGATAGAACTGCAGCGTGATCGTGATAAAATTGCTGCATCGTCACTGGAGAAAATTTTTTATCATCATCTTCTTGTTTCATATCATTTTACAATTGAAAATGTAGGTAATTTAGATTTAAAGTTAGACTGAATCTTTGAAAATTTTTATTACGACTGCACGATAATATTTGTCCCCAAAACGAAATGAAAAGATAATTTCGATCACCTAAAGTTCGTTCAATTTTAAAACTTTTGCTTTCTATAGTTTTTTCTTTTTTTTTTTTTTTTTTGTTTACTTATTATTATTATATTTTACAAGCTGAAACTTTTTCCAACAAAATTGAAACTTGCACCATTTGCCGAAGCAGAAACGAGATTGAAACGCAAAAGTTCAAGAACCGCGGCGGAGTTAATCTGTACAATGGTTCCAATCTGTAATCTTCTCGATGAAAGAAGCGCAAATCACCAAACTGTGACGTGGTGAAAGAATCGCGATGATTGATTGCACAATAGTAATTCAAGTATCGAGATGTAGCGTGCATCGAGATCGGGAATCTTGGCGCGGCGTCGTCACCGATTAATAATTACGACATTGTCGCCGCCGCTAAACGCTTTAATCAATGTCATCGGGCCAATTTCCGATCGCCGTTGGCTTCCACAGCCTGTCCCTCTCTTCCCCCATCATAGCTGGCTACTCCGCAGGAAATTACGCGGCACGATCGAAACGCAGGCGGAAGTCGCAATTTATCAGTTTCCAGGCTGGACGCCGCGGCCTGCCGGAGATCGCGATTCCGATTTCACAGGTGTGGACGTGCCTTAACACCGCTCGAAAATCGATCGATCGCCACTCCACCACTCTGCCATAGTCTGCGCTTTGCCTGTCATTATCATCCGCAATAACGCTCGTTTGTTAGCGCCAGACCTAGCCAGAACTAGAGTGAACTATAGATATTCATAGAAGAATATATTAAAACGAACGTACACGCAGTGGCTCGTAAAATTTATTTGAACTTTTTGCGGTAAACAATTTTCACTCGACCGATCGTCCAAGTATCTTCTTTTAAAACAAACAAGCTCGAGACTTTGGTTCATATTTTGGAATTGATTTAATTTTAATTTTAACTAATTTAATTTTAACTAATAAATTAATCGAGATCCGTAAAGTCTTGGCTTTTGAATATTTGGGATATACAGTGACTCACGAAAGTATTCGAACTCTGCCAATCTACATCGTTAATAAATAAAACGCGCACGTTAAGTTTAAATATTCAAAATAAGATTGTACGTAAAGTCACATAGTAGTCTCGAGAATGCATAGGTAAAATTATAAAAAAATCTGACAACACATACAGGATTTACAGGGCATTGAGTGTAAACATACCGATTTCGAATACAGCTGGAATTGTAAAGAAATGGATCTTGTCTGGATATGTTGTCAGATTTTTTTATAATTTTACCTATACATTCTCGAGACTCCTATGTAACTTTACGTACAATCTTATTTTGAAAATTTAAACTTAACGTGCGCGTTTTATTTATTAACGATGTAGATTGGCAGAGTTCGAATACTTTCGTGAGCCACTGTATTTTACGTAGATTGTCGTGATTCTGTATCGGTAAAATTCGAAACCATGAAGGTACTACGTGATATATCGTGACAGTGAGACACATGTTACAAAAAATGTTTAGCAAAAAAATTTAACACGCAATAAATCAGGGAATGAGCGTCGAATATATTCAGATACCCCGATAATATGTAATTCAAAAAGGAAAAAGTGAAATTTCATCGTCAGATATTTTAAAAATAAATGATCCTGCATGAGAAATTACGAGTCGATGGTTTTAGCGCTTTGCTAATTCCAGCAAAGTTAAATCAACCTCCGTGCTGTTGCTTCCAGATAACAATTTCAGCCGAGATAATCGCTTAAAAACAGCGGAATAACTTTATTCGATTAAGCGAAGAGAGCAATGGGATAATTTTTCAATTTTCTGCAATGCCGGTCAAGAGACTATCACCATATTTTTTTCCTTTTCTCTCCTCTTCCCGAGGTTAACGGGAAGTAACAGACCAACGCCTGCTGATTACTCGAGAGATCTCGAGAGTTTTCAGCTCAGCTCTCTCTCGCATCTGGATAACGAGGTTTACTCCGTAACGATTGCGTAGGTGGTTGATAATTATCGTGCACGCGCGTTCGTGTCCCAAGCACGTCGGCTATCCAGCCTGTATTCCATTTATCTTTCCAAGCCCGGCGAGAAAACCATTCGATTACGATCTGACCGTCACAGTTGCATAAATTCAGGAAGCATTCCCCAATAACGATTATCTCTCCATCAAGAATTTAACGAGAATTCCATCTTAATCCTCAATTCGAAATCGTTCCACTCGAAAATTTTCCTTCGTTAATTAAACACACGTTGCACGTTGCGCGCTGGGATTTAAGCGGTTTTTTTTAATCGGTGCAAAACCGGCGCGTTGTGGCCTCGATCGATCGATCAACGGAGAGAACGCTTTCGCGATTCATGGCACGGAAGAATCAGCGCGATCGGCCGGCGATATTTTCGCGGGGCAGGTCGATGGAATATAAAGAAAAAAAGAGAAAGAGAGAGAGAGAGAGAGAGAGAGAGAGAAGAAAAGCGTGCACTCGACCTTCCATGCATGCGCATACGTTGGAATATCGCCAGTTCCGCTGGTTTCGAGTGGCCGACGGGTTATTCGAGTGCCTGGTTGCTTGTGCTCGTGAATATTGCCGGCCCTCTTATGCGAAACTCTCGCGAGTGTCTACGATTCAGTGCATCCTACGTGCACGTTTTGCACGGCGGTTGCGTTTCCTGAACGGCAAATGGCCGGCAGCGATGTGTCGTTCGAGTCTCTTGATAAAATCTTTTAAACGATTTTCTTCTCTGTGGAACCTCTATGCAGCAAAAAAAGGGGGAGGGGAGGGGGGAGGAAAAAGAACGCTGCACGAAATGCCGAATAAATCGTTTTTGATCGTATACTCGTCGAATTGGCGAAAAGGTTCGTTGAAAGAGGAGAGATATCGACGATAATT
Organism: Melipona bicolor; assembly: GCA_030673865.1. NCBI lineage: Eukaryota > Metazoa > Arthropoda > Insecta > Hymenoptera > Apidae > Melipona > Melipona bicolor. The sequence goes on along the minus strand of JAHYIQ010000023.1, from coordinate 2,634,834 downwards.
TTGGAAAAATTTCAACCCGCCGTGAGCAAAGGTTTTTCCCTGGTTTTTCATCGGGCGTGAACCGTCGAGAGTTTCCCAACGAAATCACGGCGACTGCGTTTCTTTCAGCTAGGTGATAAAGACGTATCATCGTCGCGAATTATCATCGCGAGAGGCGGGGATTCAAGGGGACCACAAAGGGTCGCAACCGTAAAATCGTCCATTTTTATCCGTGACTCGTCGAACCAGCCGCCGCTCGTTGCTCCGACGGCCGAGAAAAACGGTCTACGCTCGCGTCTGTTCGCCAGGAACGCCCCGCTTGTGTAGCGCCAAACGAGTCCGTGTAAGCACTCGGTGCAACGAGCCTCCCTCCAGATGCTGCAACGTCACTCTACCGAAGGTGTAAAGATTTTTCACGGGATTGCACGCCACCTTAAAAGCTCGTTACAATCGGCGATTCCTCAAAGTTCCCTCAGGGGAATCGTAAAACGACGCGATTTTCGTAGGGGCTTTGGCAGGACAATGGAACGAAGCTTGACCATTTTGTGGAAGATGCTAGACCTGAGAGACGCGAGAAACGAATTGACGATTTTAATTTGAGGAATACGCAACTTGTGTTATAATTTGTTTAAAAAAAAATAGACACGTTGCAGCTTAGAGATGTAGTTGATAATGTGATTTCGTTAAAAAAAATTACGAACAGCGATATTACGACAGGATGTACATTTTTAAATTGCCACGTATTTCGTTACTCGAGTATTCGGAAGAGAGTCAGCTTCAAACTCTGCGTTACCTTAGGAAAAATTTTAAGTAAATGATTTAATTAATTAATTCTTGTACTAATAATAAAATAAGTAGTAATTTCAAGCGGTCTTCGAATTTTTAGCAAAATTAACAAAATATTATACATATGTTTGTTCCAAAAGAAAATTATTATTTATAAGCAGTAGTACCCAATTAATTTACGTATTGTAACGGTACTCGTATATTCTTAATATCAATCAGCCGTACTAAATTCACACATTTAGCAGCGTACGATACTAAATATCAAGTATAGAGAATCAAGAAATATAGCGTTGATTGTAGAATGAGAGGGTTCGTGTTGCAAATACTCGTGGACTGCCTGTCGCAGGTGCCAAAATCGCATACGCGGTTTTCGTTTGAAGAAGGAATGTTACCCTCTTCAAGAACGAAAGTACCTTATTCCTTTTCAGGATCATAGGTGACAACTAAGCCGATTAGATGCAGCGTCAGAGAATAATTTGCTGTTGACGAAACTTAACCCTCGTGTTCCACTGGCTTCCGCCCTTTTCCCAATGTCTTGATGCCGAATAAGCTAACGACAGCTCTAAATTAACAATCATTGTCACGTCAATCACTCTTTGGGAAAATAAATTATAATGCCCCGTAGAATCTTATAGAATCCTATTTTCAAACATTGAAATCGCAACGGAAGTTAGTTATTATTTGACTCCTTAAATATTATTATGTACACCTTCGTGTCTTTAAATTTCTCGTCTCCGTGTCATACTGCGAAAGAGTAGATATCATCCTGCCATTTTACTCGTCACACTAACAAAACACGCGCAAATGGTTCAACGATTAAACAGTTTACGAGCAACCGCAGGATTTCACGTTCGTAAGAGCCGGTCAACAGGTTGTTCCTCGATCGGCCGACTTCCGGCGAGTCTTCAGCCGAAAAAGAGGACTGTGAAAGAGGAGAAACGACGCCTCTCAATTGCGAACGATTTAAAGCCACCATTGGCCCCGACCTCCGTCCCACTGCAAATGAAAACTTTCCCCATCTTCTTCTTCTTCTTCTTCTTCTTCTTCTTCTTCTGCTTCTTCTTCTTCTGCTTCTTCTTCAAACGAAGAGTACTCACGGCTCGGAACTTCTTCGTTTACCCTTTAACTTCTCTTTGGTTTCCTTATTTCCGCGTGCGAGCTGCGGTTCGACGAGCAATTACGTTCTAGAAGCGTCCGGGGCTCGAATCTCTCACGGGCGAAATCGCGACGATGCGGTGGCAAAATGGCTCGGGAGAATTACGTGGCAAGCTTACGTGGAATTTCTTCTTTCGACGCCGCGTTTAATGCGCCAGGTCGTAAATCCTGGCCGATGGTCCTTGCAAATATCTTGCTTGATACGTTAAACTCACCGAGAGGGACAGCCAAAAGCAACGACTAACTTTACTGTCTTTCCTTCGACTTCCAGTCAGATTCGCTCGTCACGTTACAAATTTCCATGTTCGTTTCTTTCTAAATGTAACCAAATGTAATTCCCTCAATAATCAAGCGTTATATTTTGTGCGTGTCCTAACAATTACAAACAGGGGTGTATTTCAAAGAGTTTCTCGATATTCAGTTCCGAGAATTGAGACACCGGCGAGAGCCGATCGTATTTTGAAGAGGAACGTGTCAGGACGTTTCAGCGCGGTTGCGACACCCGTGAAACCCATACGTGTCCGAGGATCTCGAGAAGGAGCCGTCGAAGATCGATGCATCTATCTATAATCACGCTGACGAAGGTTGCGGGTGGAAGATCAAGAGCGAGAAAGAGAGAGAAAAAGAGTGAGAAAGCGAGAGAAAGATGAACGGTAGAGGCGTCTAATCTGTCGGCAGTGATCAGGACCCCGGTATCGATGATGAAGTCTCCGGCTTCTTTGAAGTCCGCCGTGCTTCGCAACGGGGGGGAGGGGGGAGCAAGCCGCTCGAATCCCTCGATTCCTCCCGATCCTGATCCTGCGTCGGCAGGATCCACTCGGTCTGTCCGGGCCCATCAGTTCCGTCTGTCTTAATGCCCTGTCAGAAATTAAGGCCAGGCAACGGATCGATCGGAATGCTAATGACATCGATACTTGTCAATATCCCCGATGCAGAAAAATGAGACCACCTCGTGAAATTTCGAGGTGCAAGATTTCTCGATCGACTCACATTCCTTCATTTGGTTATAAACGGCGAACTTTATTCGTTCGCAGGGAATTTTCAAGTGCAGCAAAAATAATAACAGGATATACGAAATATTTGAAACGACAGTGTTTTCGTTTACATGTACACGCAATGAACGTTGCTTTAATTTTCTTACGAAGATTCTACTCTTTTTTTAATTGTATTTCCGAAAATACGAGGTCTGCAGTACAATCGCGAACAATTTTTTCTCTTACACTTGAAAGCAAAGTGATGATACTACAAATTCATTGTTACTGATACTCGTTCTTCTTATGAAATTAAGCCATCTTTTTCTTGAAAATGAAATAATCCTACAATACAGCGAATTTTCATGCATTTTCCAAGTTTCTTATCTAACTTTTGTTAAACTTTTCGAATGAAATTTAAAGAGAAAGAACGTTGTACAATTACTAAATCACTGTTAATCATCTGCTCGGTAATCTGGAAAAGTCGATACTTCGAGATGCGAGATGCAATAAAATCACTAAAGTTGAAATTCCAACGACTCGGTCCAGCACGGGGTTTCTAAAAACCTTCTTGAAACGCGTTCTTCGCATTCCACCGGCAGGTCCTTCCTCCAACACGTTCCTCGAGCACGAATCTCGCGACACTCCGAGAAAAGTGAACTTACAAATCGACCGGTGGTATGTTTTACGAGAGGCAGTGGGACACGGGAGAGCCGCGCCGTCTCGCTCACATTCACGGAAGGTACAGAAAAAAAGTCAGTGGGTGATCGATTGGGGCAATCGAGTCGGTTGGTGGAAACGTTACAAGTTTTTTCGTTCCATCCACCCTCCTCCTGGTGCCCAGCAGTATCCCTCGGCAACGTCCTGGTAGCCCTGCGGTGCGCGTTGCCCTGTACCCTCCGCCTCCCCTCCTTCCGGCTCGTCTCCTGCCTTGCGAAAGCAGGATACTGCGACCATAACGTGGCCAGGCCGTAGCTAGACAAAACTGCCGACCATAAAAGTGTCCACCCTGATGTCCGATGCCTGGTTTATGGCCACCGTTGCAGCAATACCCCGGGATGAACCGAGCAGGTAATCGGCAAAGTTCCCTGGGCTCCTCAGCTTCTCTACCTCGCACTCTACTCCACTACATCTTCCTTCGACTTTCTAAGCTGCTCTGTGGCTCTTTGTCCTTGTTCGAGTTTCGTCTGTGTACCGTATACTGTCTTTCGTGAGCCGGGTCCTGCTCGTAGCTTCGTAGCTTCGAGCGTGACGACAGAACACGCCACGCCTACCAACCCTCTACGGCCCTGACTAATTGCCGTTAATCCGACACGATAGATTGTCCTTTCCCGTCGTCACTTTTCTGCAGAATCGTGCAGCAGACGACGCCAATCTCCCCCAAAGTTGATTCCCAGGTGATCGCGTGAACTTACCGACGTGCCTTAATTTGCCTCCTAATTTACCCGTACCTTCATTTTTACGACTTTCAATTGCCGTGCTTGGGACATTCGTTTGTAATATTTCATGCCTTTGTGACAGGAAGGTAGTAGTTTCGAGAAATTGGGTAACTTTTCAAACAACGATTTATGCACCTTAAAATATGCACGGGTATGTCCAACGTCCTCCAAAACGAACATTAAACTCTTGATATTTGACGGAAAATTCCAGCAAGGAGAAGAAGGGAAGCGCAACTACCGTAGAGAGTACTATGTAAATAAGGGAACGATTATAGAGCCTTACGCAACGGGGGGCCAGTGGAAACGTAGCTGCCAATTAGCTGGATCGTTAGAAATCGGTGTAAACTTTCCAAGGCTGGGCAACTGTCTCAACGGGGATGATGAGATTTGCCTAAGCGAATATTAGCGACGAGATAAGTCAGTTTTGCGACGACTGAAGTGTCGATTGGTCAATGGGGGTATGCTGTCTGCGAAACCGGAGCGATGGCCGAACGTGGAAGCTTCCCGAAAGACAATGGAATTAACTTATTAAGAGGATGAGATTGTTTTGAGCAAAGTGGTACAAACGGAGAACCCTTGAACTCACGGCGAGTGCGCTCGATCCCACGACTATACTATGCAGAGACTCCTTCCCGGACATAAATTTTCGAACTTTCCTTCGCATTTCTCCACCACCAGGCGCTCCGTTCGTACGAGAACGAGGGGACCACTCGGGGTTCCGAGCGCCGAAATTTACGATGGTGCATTTGCATTTCCGGCCGTTCGCGAATCTCACGTTCGACGCGCGCTTTCCAGGTCTAAATGGTCGGAGAATTCCCTAGACGGTCGTTCGTTGTCCTCTGTTGCTGACCTGTGGAATTATCCTTATACAAATATCCCCGAATTCGACGACCTGGCCTCTTTCGTTGGTCAATTTCTTCTACATAGTTTGAGAAATGCGTTTTCCATTCTTCCTCGTTCTTGCGTGTATGTACGTAGTTAGATCTAGTTGCACAAGTTTGTATCTTTCAAATGTTTTATCGCATGTTTTACGTTCGTAGAGCGTAAGCGATCTATCATAATTTGTTTCTGATTGCAACAGGATAGTTCCGATCTTCTTAAAGAGACACTAACTGGCTTTCTCCTTTCTCATTTATATCGCGCAGTCTGATAGCGCTTGACAGAGGTTCTACGTAAATTTTGCTCGTTCCATTTGTCGGTGGACGAAAATTTGTTAAGACAGCTCTGATTCCGACCACTGGGAATCGTTTTGTCCAAAGTCAGTTGTTTTGACGACGATTCACGAGCGACGTCGATATCGTATTCAAGCGGAAAACAGAACTCGGAGTGAAAAACGCAAACGGCGCCGATAACGAGTCCACCGCGATTCCGATCGCGCGTATAAACCAGTCGGCGACCGGTCCTCGTATCTCGTCCTGAAACTGACGTAAACTTTTCCTATTCCCTGCGAGAGCTCGCATCGTATCGCATCTCCCGGCTGATACGCCACAATTTCCAGGATGTTTCGTATTTGTACAGTCGATTTTCCTAGCTATCGAAATTTTCTCGCGTTCTGTCTGCGATCTCTGACAACTCTCGTGTACGTGCAATCCTCTATCAGATTATTCTTTGTGTCATTCGCCAGGAAAAACGAATACGATGAGTCACGTTTCCTATTTCTCTCCCCTCCCCCCTGGAAACCAATTCAAGATATCATCTTTGCACACTCTCCTCTAAATTTTTAAAGAGGAAAAGAAGATTGAAAAGTTATTCCCGGTTATATCGTACTATCGAAATTGCTTTACTCAAACGAGAATTAAAAAATTTGACGTGCCACATTTTGAAAATATACCGTCGCTCTTTCCTTCTTCGGGAATTTACAAATTCAAGCCCAGAGTCATCCAGAACGTAGACGATTCTAAACTCCACCGACTGAAATTTTCTCCAAAGAGTGTCGCGCTTCCTCGTGTCATCTCCAAGTATTAAATCATTCTTCGCTAATCCAGAAATCACGAAAACTATGAAATTACGAAGCTCAACGAGCTCTCCGTACACGCCGAAGTCGCCGAAAAGTTTCCACTGACGAAAATCGAAGTCGGCCGAATATATTGGGTCCAGCGACTGTCCAGAGGCTAGCCGGTGGCCAACTTCCGACGATCGATATTCGGTATGGCGATGCACACGGAGGGACGGAGGGAAGCACGAATCGCGACGAAGACAGAGGAAGCGAGAGGGAAGGAGGGCGAACAAGCTCGTGATGGACGAGCCGAAGGGAAAGAGGCGGTCTACGTAATTTTACGCGGTCCATTGTATCGGTACGAATCAGATAGAAGGCACCGCCGGACGACGAACAATTCACCGAGCACGGAAAGTGTCCTCATCTAGCTTCTCTCGGTTGCTCGGTGAAAGCTCGCCGTGCACATCGTATCCCGTGGGCCGGTTCCGTCCGGTATCGTTCTCTCAGACGGACGCGGACGCGTTATCTGCCCGGCGAAATCGGCCAGATCGGACTCGGATGGACATCGGAAAGTTTACGCTGCTCGGTATCTGGTCAGTACGCTGGTTTACTACAGGCTCGGCGAAACTACCAGTTGTCGAGGCTCGATGCCTCGTTATCGAGCGCGTTTTCACACTTGCGCGAATTCTTCGATTCTTCCACGCTCGTAACTTTCGTTGTCGTAAAAAAATTCACGCGAGCCGCTGGAATCGCGACAAAAAAAAAAAGGAAAGAAAGGACAATTTCGTCCCTTCCGTTTGCTCTTTCAGCGGCGAGCTTTGTCCGACAGAGCAACTCTGATTATATCATTCTTTCGATATTTTTCATTCCCTTTCTGTGGGAATGGATCTTTTCTCTATTTCACAGCGTCGAATGTATCTACACCCTCTGAAAAATCTTGGGACAAGGACTTTGTTCGAATACTGGGAAGATAAAATAACTTTGTTTTATGCAAAAACGAATCTGCGAAACGTTAATTTATTCGGTTCAAGATTGTTGAAGATTAAACGAGTCCCGAGAACTTTTGAGCGACAGTACAATTTCTTATTTTTAATCGAAACGTTGCGCGATATAGGAGAGAAGGAACGAAATATTTCTCTATCATACGCGCGCGAGAGAGAAAGAGAGAGAGAGAGAGAGAGATCTTTGTTCGCGCAAACATTTCGCGTTGGTCAAGCAAGCAAGCTCCGGAAACGCGAGAATAATTCCGCGCGTTCAGGAGCAGCTGTTTGCTGATCGAAATCGCTGCAAAACCGGGCTATCGGAACCCATTTGCGACATCAATCACGCGAAATGAGTTCTGGTAACAAGTGTTTCAACTAGATTTCTCTTTCACCGTGTGCCGAACTATTCTTCTTGACACGCGGTATGAATGCGCGCTCAAACTCCGTCGCGTAGAACTTCGTTTGTTACAACATCCCAAAAAAAGCTAAAAAAAAAAAGAGAGAAAAGAATCACAAAACCCGTACCAAAACTATCATTTCATCGTCACACTTCCCGGCTGGAATTTTTTTAAAAAGTCGACGAGTTTGACGTGGCAGCGGCGAGTTTGAACATTCGGGTTTGGAAAGACGGGGAGAGCCTCGCGGAATGCAAAGTGTCGCGCATTTCAGCGTCTAGCAACGACCTGCAATTCGACGATGCGAAACACAACGACGACGTTGCCGCGCGCGTGCACTCGCACGTACGTAGGATCGAGAAATCGTGCACGTGCAACGGCCGCGCGACGCGAACCGAACAAAACGGCGACGTTTCGCGAAACTACAGCTTCCTGGAAGCTGTTTGTAAGGGGATATTCGCAAGCCGCCAAGAAAGAAATTTGCTCTATGCGCCTCTGACTCTTGGCTCGTTCCGTGTAAAACTTTGCTTTCGTTAAACGATATTGGTTGTCAAGTAAGAACGTCGGGAGGATTCCGTCGAGAATCACTAGTATGAAATTGTAGAAATTTGATTTTGATAGACAGAGATTTTTTCTTTTTGTATTTTTTAAAGTCACATCGACGTCGAGGTCATTAGCGATTAGGAACTTGTATAATATTCATATTTTGTGGTACAGATTTGTATCCATTAAGAATTGGAGTATTTTCTTCAGATAATTTTGGGAAGTCAGAGCGGTGGTGGAGTCAATTGAACTCGAAATTTTCGACAGATTTTTATTTTTGTGAAATTAAGAAGCACGAGCAAATTCCAGTACGTAGCGGCAAGAAATTTAACGATCTGGACAACCAAGGATAATCTATCATGCACGTGATGTTTTTCTACTCAAAGTGAAGTGAAATTTCTGCGTGCAATCCTAATTCGATGACCGACGACCGAGGAACGTTGACACACTTACACGAAACAGATGAAAGAGACGCAAGAGGAACGTAACTGTTCGAGTAATTCTAAAGTCTTTAGGCCTGCTCTCGCGTGAATGAAATTTCCAACAATTCACCGTGGAAAGCGCGTTCGGACATCTTCCGTAATCTCGTTTGTGGAAAAGAACGCAAATTGCGTTTTACTAATTTACCAACAGAGGGTTGACGCACGTGCGGGGTTTTTTGGCGCCTGTAATAGGAAACGTTGTTGCTGTAAAAGAGCCGGGGTACGCGTCAGAGTGTCGCACAGTCCAACGAAACTTCGGCAGATGCGACCGGTATGCGAAACAGATGCCTCCGGTTTTCTGCGACCGGAACTTCGATTTTCATGCTGTGCGTCAAGCCGCCTTTTCGAAAGAACGAAAGAACATCACTTCGAAATCGTTTCGTTTGTGATCCGTGGAAACGTTTTAAAAAATTTAAATTTGAATTACTTGGATTAAATCGGCGATCAAAGGGAAGAAAGGAAAGTGGACGATCGGGCGAACGTCCGTAGGAATTGGATCGGTTTCCATCGAATTTCGTCGCTTTCTCCGGAGCGTGCGAACACGCGACGTTCGAGACTCGCGAGGCACGCACGGGACTCGCACACGTTCCCCCGAGCTCCGAGAAATCGTAACTTGGCGTGTTTATCACCGGCAGGCCGTGCACGGTCGACGGCGTTAGCACGAGGAACGACTTCTTGCGTGGGGCGTTAAAATCATATGGGAGTTTTTTTTAAAAGCCCGCGGCCACAGAGAGACCTCCCGTCCCGTTTGTCCTCTCTCCTCGTTCGCTATTCTTCCCGACCCACCGCACCACCCACGTCATCGCGAGCTTCGCAGAAAATCGTGTCGCTACTCTTCGCTCGTCTAGAATTTCTTTTACTGATTATTACAACTCGTCCTCCTTGTCAGAAGACGAGTAACCACTGTCTCCAGTGGGCTATGACTTTTACGTAATAAAGTATAAAATAAAATTTTCGGAGTTCGTACTTTGTAAATTGTTTGAAATTTTAAAATATTGACGGACGTGGCAACGTCGAGAACTCGTAAATCAAGAATGTAAATTGAGAACGTGATTAATTGGAAAATAGAAAGAAATTTGTCATTGCTCGTAACATTCTTCTAACGAACAAACTCATGGATGTGTCGATTTTTAAATGGAGTAATCAAACTCAATGAACAAGACGAATATTAACTACTAGTGAAGAAATAAGAAACTTGAGTTGTTCTTCTTTTTAATTGTTAATTCTTTGCTAGTAACAGAGAGCTTGTGTCAAAGTCATTCGATAGATCAGCAATAAGGAATGGACGAAGGAATCGGGGTGAAAAGAAATGGCGATTAAAATCGTAGGGAAAGTTCCAGGAAATTCAAAGGAAAGGCCAAGGACGAGCGGTGGAAGTAAGGACTCCTCGGTCTCGTCCTTCTCCACTTTCGTATCCTCGAGGAGGGCCAAGAGTTCGCGGTGGGGCCGTTCATCAGCGGCAACTTGTCACGCCGCTGGGCATCGGACATAAATTCCACTCCGTAATGTGACAGGTCCTCGCTCCTACCCCCGAGAAAACCATCCTACGGCACTGTGCTACTATCCACCGGGTGTCCTGGAATTTTTTCCTCCGCCAATATCCACGCGATCCATCGGAACTTTCTCATCGAATGAAACGGCCCCGGGACATTCGACGAATTCCTCGCATTATTCCCTGTCGATTTTTCCTTCGTACGACGATGGAAAGACAATTCTCCGACATAAAAAAAACAAAGAAAATTTTGTCCAAGTATAATAGTTTTTCCTCGACAGAATTTTCAAAGGTATTCGACGCACGATGGAGAACGCAGCGTGGACTTTGAATCGATAACGATAGCTTGCGGACGGATAATGTCGTCGCTGGAGTTTCCAGCAGGAAAGATAGATCAGAGAGAACGAACGAGTGGCTCGTCGCGACGCTTCCTCCTTTCCGCCGGAAACTCGATAGCAATCGGATAGCCACTGTAGCGTCCGGCATAGCCACGAACACGCGCGCCTTCCATTTCGATATAAATCAGTCGCGAACAGAAAAGCACGCAGCGCTGATGAAACGTCGCGTGGAATCCTTTTCTCGCCTGCTGTCGACACTTCCCTCCATGATTAATATTGTAACAATGATCACATTCCTCGGGAAAATTCGCTTTTCTCGTTAAAACCTCCCCCCTCCCCGATCCCTACACACGAGTGAATCAGTTTTCAATGAACATCAAATAACTTTTCGAAAGTCGAGTAACATCCATAGTATACGAAACAATCTTGCCTTTCAATATTTTAAACGATCCTAAACATTGCTACAGATGTTATTCCCAATCTTTTTCCAAGATGTTAATAGAAACAAGAACAAACTCTTCGACGAAGCGTACTTTCAATTCCTTTCCGAATTAATCTTATTTAAAACGACATCGTTTCTGGAATACTATCAAATATTTGTGAAAAAAAAATTCATAGAAGCGCGAATGAGTTTCTCGAGATCGAGAACAGGCGTCGAAAAGACCGAAAGAATGACCGAGCGATTTACATAGTGGGACGAACGAAAATGTACCCAGGAATCGCGGACACGTGGACGGGAAGGAAGGAGGTTGGAGGGAGCGCGATGCATAGAACTCCGGTAGCTCTGGTACCAGGTCGCAAAAGCGACTTAATGTCCCCATTTGTCCTGCGGCTCTCCGGAGGCGATTCATCCTCACCCTTTGTGCGTCCGCAGGACACGACGTCCCATATAAGCGACACACCGTATCACCTCCGCCCATACCACTCGCCCTTTCATCCTGGAAACTGTAACTCGGAAGAAATTAACCGACTGGACGCGCCGTGCTTTTTCCCCGGTCGTTTGATTTATTCGCCGCGCCACTGCTGCGAGGAAAAGAATTCGACGAACGTTCGATCGTCTAGAGAGGAACAACAGAAACGCATGGCGAGGAATCAGTTTCCCAAAATTTTTGAATTTCACCAAATTTCGTCACGGAACGCCAATACAATTTTCGATTGAATATACGAATGGGGTAAGCTGTCAAGACGGGCTAAAAGATGCGAGACAATTTCAATGGCGTGGTAATTACGTTATTTGTTTACCGTTGAGCGGCACCTGTCGTCATAATGGCCGGCGGTGGACATGTCTATTACGCAGCTAGCTACGCGTGCGTTAGGTCGCACCGCGTGGCGAACACGCGAATCGCTCATCAGAAGGATTAGGTCACTAATCTGGCGTTAAGACCCGACGCTCATTAGCTCGAGAGACAAATCATTAAGTGTTGGCCGTGGATCACTGGGGTCCGTTAGGTGCTAGGCTAACCTGTCGACAGTTGGTAATCGCCTTTAAGCTAATTCCCTTAATAACTTTATCGTCCCTTTCGGTCCCTTGACACCGAGCTCACTCCCGGCATATATATGCAATCAAACGGTACTTGCTTTTTCTTTTTCAATGACCAATTGCAAAAACTAATAACAAAAGTTCTTCGTGAATCGGAGGTGATCCACGAAAAGCTCAGACCTCTGGATATCGATAGCTCTGTTCGAGAAGAATCCAAGACTATTGCTGGTCGAAACATTGAAATCTATCTCGAGTCTCCAAGTACCAACGTTCTTTGTTGATAACTGTCTAAATATCTTGAGGGAATAATTTTCAAAACGCACCCAGAGATTCGCGAAACGATCGAACGGATCAATCTAAAGGCAACGATCAAGGGAACCGGGACGTTGCTGAAAAAGAAACAACTGGAGAAATTTGGAAACGGTGGAAGCTGGCTGCAGCAAGGGTAGAACGAAAGTGAACGGTACATATTAATCTCCAATGAGAGATGCGTTACAATGTGGCGAGGTCCGGCGTTCTCGGCGTTGTCTCATTCTTCAGCTAGGCTCCTCATCGCTCTCTCGACCGAGCCGTGACCAATCCGGAATAAATATTGGCGATTATTAACGTGGCACGGCGCGCGGAGATGGACCAGGAGATGTTACGCGTCTTCGTGAGATGCTTGAGACGTTAAGTGGGCCCATTAGCTACGTTCCTAGGTGGACCATGGCCCGATGATGGCATTCCTTCGTTGCTCCACGATCCCTTCTGCCATCTCCGAATAGGTTTCTCTCACGTTGCCACGTGTACCTGCCTGCAGGAATCCGCGTAGGCAAAGCTCACTAATTTAACGCCGGTCTATCAATTTATTTGTCGAAGATCGCGTCGATTTTGAGCGACGTCAATATTTAGTAGTATTCTATGTACCTTGGATGGTTAAATGTATGTTCGCAACGAATATCTTGCAATTCCTCTGCGTGTACAATTTCAGAACATGTTTTGTATTCTGACAATATCAACGCATATTTCCCTGTCATTAAATTCCCAAAATATGCGGAAATTAACATGCAACAAAGTATGGAACTTAACGCGTGCCGTTAATCCAAAATCAATATAATCCGGTTTTGTAAAACTCTTCTTTCTTCGAATGTATTTTTTCACGTTTCATGTCCGTCAACAAACGACACGTTTACTCCAACCGTTGCTTCAGTTACGTGCGTTGAAGAAGAAAAAAATTGGCATTGCGAGGCAATTAAAAGCAAAGAATCGTTGGCGAACCCTATAGGATAGGTGCACGTCGCCGGAGGATTAATTGCCTCGATCGTAGCTGCTAATCACGGCGTATCGAACTGCACACACGGGGAATGCGTCCGCATAGACAAACACTATTCAAACGTACGATCGATCATTCATAAACCCCGTCAGCCAGAAGGGTGTCAAAGGGATAAAGTCGTCATCGTGGATCAACCGGAGAGAGGAATTCGCTGACTCGGCCCAGAGGTCACCACCGTGGCTCGCCAAGGTGACATCTTCATCTTCTCCCTTCTCCTCCTCCTCCTCCTCTTCCTCCTCCTCCGCGAGGCGAGTCGAGTCGAGTCGAAAAGGGCCAGAGTCCTTCTCTTTTCCCTCGTGTCCCTTTTGGACGCGGTACGATGACTCTGCCGACACGTTTCCTCCTCGGCCAGTTTCGATGCCAGTTACTCTCTCTTCGAACCGTAGGCCTTTGTCGGCCGATCACGAGACACCTGGACACTGGCTTCGGTTATCTTCTTCTTCTTCTGGTTCGGGGTCACCGAAAGGGTATCCTCGATCTCCGGTCTCGAGCCGGAGACGAGCACGGGGAGAAACCACGGGCCAGTTAACACCGCGGTGTCACTCTTTGCCCCATCTGTTTGGCCGATGCTTTAGGGCTAGTTAACATCCAAGCCGGCGCTTCTGATGTCATCCGTCGTCGTTTCATCTCAAACCAGTTCTTATCGATTCCTTGGGCGGGTTTACACGGTCACGCGATACATTGGAAAGTGGATCCGGAAAGCTGAAGACAACGTTGTGAATTTGTTCGGTCCGTTTCGTAAAAATTTATCCTCTGTATTGAGTTCGTATTTGACAAATTGCCTTTCTAAGGTCTCCAGTTGGCGTTCAACAAGTTTTTTAAATATGTTCATCTTTTAGAAAATTGACGATACGTCTCTAGCAATGGCTGTTCTTCAGTCGCTACGTTACCTTGAGCATTAAGCTCCGATAAAATTGGTCAATTTAAAATTGGTCCAATCCAAATGTCTGATTCGACTAATAAGAAGAAGAACAAAAACTAACTGACAATTCGCACGGTCTCAAGTTGCTTGAATTCGGATTAACTTGGCTAACTTCAAACGAGCCTGTTGCAGCGTCACATTCCTGACAATGTTTGCAATAAAGTATAAGCAAGTACAAAATGGAGGCGCGAGCAAAGAGAGAGATTATAAATCGTTTCGAAACACGTTCGCAGCCCCCTCGGAGCACGTGCAGGCGAGCGACCGTCTGCTTATTTACGAGGTTCTTCGGAAGATTAAATTTACACATAGTAGCGCCGTGAAACAATACCGGGACCCGTTTACACGCTCCTGCAAATATTTGAGTGTCGGTGTTTGCCTTCTATTCGCGGTAGCCAAGGGCCTCGATGTGTACACCCGATTCCCCTCGTGCACTCTTCATGATCGATGTTTGCCCCGGCCACTTCGCTTTAATTGCTCGCGAATCGCGTCGTAATGACTGTCGAACGAGCCGGTCTGCACGCGAGATGCGTCTGACGAGCTCGAGACTACCCTTCTTCTATCCTACATCTTATGGTTCTCTTGGAAATCTTAGCTAAACACTTTAGAAAAAGGAAGCAGTAGGTAAAAGAACTCCTGGTATAACTTCTTCAAGAGCGATTGAATTTTGTATTATCGACTGAAGGTAAGGTTGCTTCACTGGAAAAAATCGGTAACAGAAGGAAGCAAGATTTTCAATTGATCTCTCAATTTTGGAGTAAGAAATAAAATTAATTGAATTTCCCTATTAGTCGCCTTTTACGACACGCAGGGATTACGTTGGGCCTATTCTACCCCCCGAGCCCACAGGGGGAGGATCTAGATTCAATTGAATACGAAACATTATATGTACGCAACGTTTTGCAAAAATTATTTTTTAATCTGATAATGATAAAAAAAAATAACTTCGTGACCAAGATTAACGAAATCGTCGGAAATCACGTTGAATTACAGAGAGTACTCGACTCGACAAATTAGAGGGTAATAAAATGAATTTGAAGCGTAGGTAGGGAGAGAGGATGAAATGAGAACACGTAGAGGAGGAAGAGAAGGAGGAGGAGGAAACGCGAACGAACGAGTATAACGAGACGATCGACGCTGACTAGGCGGGTAAAAAGTATCGGGACGACGAGCAGTAGGATTAGCAGAAAATAGAGGAGAAATGATGGATCGATGGCGATAAAAACGCGGCGACGAGTAACGTGGTCAGTTATTAATGTAGCTCGACGATGTCACGGCCGATCGAGAATCGACGGAGGTCTGGCCGGGGAAAACGGAGTAAAAACGTGACTGGGTAGGTTGGGCGGTTTGGAGATGAGGTCGCTAGCCGGAAGTTCCGTCGCACCGGAATTCATAAAAACTAGCCGCGCGGACCATCGTTCCGCGGACGTTTCTCTCTCTCTCTCTTTTTCCACTGTGAACCTGTCTCGTTCACAAACCCTCTCTCGACCTATCCAGGGATGGGGGTTGGTTGAAAAGCGTCACCCAAGTGCTGCACGAGGAACAGCACGAAGGAAACTCCGCTCGTCCATGATTCTCCGTTCTCCAACAGCGAAATTAATTGCGGAGAAGGCAAATTTTTGCTGAACTTCGTGTCGGAGATGGTCCAGAACATTTGTAGGGAAATGTCACGATATTTTCCTAGACGTTCTACGGTATTTCGTAATTCTAGTGCAAAGTGATATGACGTTCGGTTGGAAAAAAATGTGTATAATACGTATAAAGCTGAAATTCGTGTTTCATAGAAGAGCAGTTTTTAAAAATGCAAAATATTTGACCAGCAAAATTTTTTCCGCGTCAAAACCATTTTTACATTTAGTTCTGTGATTAAATAGAATGTTTTCGCCACTTTGAATTCATAAAATCAACCCCCGTTTCGAATCAAAAACTTCTTTCTAGATAAAAGACTTTTCAGATTTAAAAAAAAGTCAGTAAAAATGAACATTGTCACATTTTACGCATATTAAATTGAAAAGAATATTCAGTGTTGAATATTTTCTGACGATCCGATCCACTATCTGATCTTTTGATATCGCGATTATCCTAATTTCGTTTCTGGGAAATTCAACGCTTTTAAAAAAACAATCAACGTTGTACGGAATTCTTACTCGATGATCTGAACTATAGTGCCCTCCATCTCGTTCACGAGGGGAAATGTAAATTTCGCGATCGATCGGCCGTCGTCTCGTCAGGGTCAGAGAAGCGAGCTCGAGCACCGACCAGCAGCAGGGTAGTAAATAAAAGTCCAGAGTTAATTTTTTTCGAACAATGGACCGGACTGTTGTGGTTGCCGGAGGAGGGTAGACACCCCCGCGTTTTTTACATCGGTCAGTCCCACCCAACTGGACGCAATCCCGTGTCGCCGTATAAATCGAAAGCTAATGGGATTCACGGCCCAGTCGGTTGCCCACCAAAAAGTCGCCATTTCTGAAAAGAGAAGTCGCTTTTCCGACTGACTACTATTTTAATAGACCTTACCTTCGTACGTGGTTATTACGTTCAGTTACTCTTCTTGACTTTAATTTTAGTTTTACAAAGTAACGAGAAATCTTCAGAAATTCAATTATCTGAGAAAATGCGTGCGAAACATTCCGGATTCATACGTAGATTTGGAAAACCACGCGGAACGCAGGAACGCGAATTCAGTTTCAGTGTTTTCGAAATTCTCGCACAAAAGATCTCGCGCGATCGTAGCTTCCAATCTTTGGACATTTCCTCGTATACATGATGGAAGAAAACTCCAAAACGAATTTGCAGAATTTTAAAAAATCCGAATCTTAGGCAGCAAACAAACATACGCGATTTTACAATTCTAGACGCGTGTCTACCATTGTAGCGAGGCGGATTCGAAAAACCGTGACGGAAGTCGGGAAGAACGCGAGGTTCGGTCGGCTCTAATTAACGCGGCCGTGAATCAAAGACGAGGAAAAAACGAATAAGATCGCGGGTTAAGCCGAAAACGGCGCGGCAGACGTCATCAAGATGCAGCGTTGCTAAGGATCCCGTAATTAGGGGAAGCTGATTTTTCATTTGTCGGGTATCATTGAGGTTCTGCTCATTAGCCGACGGCGTCGACAGCGTCGGCGTCTACGGTGCGCGCTCCTGCCTCGCGTACCAGCTGAGCATCCGTAGCTGAAGGATGCCTCTGGTTGGTTAGCCTGGCCCCAGTCTGGTTGGTCTTTGGGCTGGCTGATAAAGGCGCATCCTCCTCTCTTCTCTGCTCTCCTTTTCTTTCCCATCTTCTCAGACTGCTCACCCTTCTCGTCTCTCGCATTTATTTCCTCCCTTTTTCCCTTCTGCCTTGCTCGCTCTCTCTCTCTCTCTCTCTCTCCATCCCTCCCTCTCTCCTTCTCTCTCTGTATCTCTCGCCTCTCTGCTCTACTTCCTCTCGTCTCGCGACCTATTCTGCCGTTCGTCGATCGCGTTCGCGACTCGTTGATAGATTTTTGGCGTACAATAGAATCTACTTTACACGAATAAGTTAATTCGAACTTGATTTGAACTCGCACGAACTCGCAGCTGAACTTCTGTTCTGTTCTCCTGATTTGAGAATACCTCTTTCGTCTTTTAAAATTCGTTGTAATATTCGAAGTTTCCTATGTTTTCGGAGTTCCAGTTGTCTTGAACAAATTAAGAAAGAAAAGTTGAGAATTGATAAAATTAAAAGAAAAGAGCTGGAAAAAATCTTGGTGAAACTGTTTTATACAGCTCTCTCTCTCTCTCTCTCTCTCTTTGCTCCATAGGTGAAAATAAACGGGCAGACGTTGCACAATCTCTTAGCTCCATTTCTATTTCCTCTTTTAATTTTTATTTCCACTTGCCGATTCAATTTATATATTATAATAGCTTGATGGAGCTCGAGTGGCAAACGCTGCCCAGAAATATCGTTGAATATTAAGTATTCTCTTCGGCAGACGCCGAAGTTTTGATTGCCGATCCTTCTCGGTGTCCTCGAAATATATCAAGAAGAATGATGTACGAGAGGTGTTAACGAAGCAGGATCGTTATTCGCTGTCACACCAACGCAACGCGGGCGCAAGTATCGCTGCTGAAATTCGACAGGGAACGTAGGCCCAATCGGACGTTCATCAAGCATTCTTCTGATATTCGCGTAGAAGCGAGAGCTCGTCAAACAACGAGATACTTTTCAAATAATCATCGAATAAATTACCGAATCGTGCTGGAGTTTCTGCAGTAATTTCCATGTTCTTTACATCGTAGTCGAGAAAACGTCAAACTGAAGCCAGTCAAGATGAAGAATTTCTTTTTTTTCTTTTCTTTTGTTTTCTTTTTGAAACGCAAATGCAAATTTATTAATTTCAATCGGAGTCCTTTGAGATCCAAAGAAAGGCGAGTCGTAGCGATTCCACCGAGAGACAAGAGAGACAACGGACGATTTCGTGGGTAATAAAGCAGAGAGGACGTGACGACGTAACTGTCATTCTCGAATCAATCTAGCTCCCTCCAAGTCGTTCCTCGCGTGGGCGTGAAACGACTTGCGTGGCGTTAAGTAACGAAGCCGGCTCATTACTTCTTCTCTCGCGTGACGTTCGCGCGCGGGGAGTAAATGAAAGGAGGCGAGGAGAAAAGGAGTATTCTGCCTTGGTTCTCTCTCTCTCTCGTCTCGTTACGGCCATCCGTCATTTTCACACCTCGACGAAGATCTATAACAAGGGCCTCGAACGCGTGCTTCATCCGCGCGAGAACAAGAAATTCCGAACTTTCCTCTGACTCGATTGTCCTTCAACTCCACGCCATATCCTCCTGCTCGCTCTTTTATTTATCGCTCTCTTAAAAAAAGGAAAAAGAAAAAATGTGTATGCAATGGTAGAAAGAAAAACGACAACCGCTTGTACTTGACATCGCGAGTAATAAATCGTGAATCTTCGAACCATCTTTCGACAATTGATTTTAATTAGTTTCGACTTTAATCTGTCGCTTCCTGCGACGCGCAATTGTAGGAAGGAAATGAAATACTGTGTATCGAGTGCGGACGTGATGTAAGTCACTAATTGTCACCAGATAACAGTCTCTCGATCACGCTGATTATCCGCAAGGATTCGACTGATCGCTCAGACCTGTTCGTGGTGTGTGTTTCAGGGATTGGAACGCGACGAGCAACGTCCGCGTACAAGAATCCTGGCCAACGTGAGCGTCCTTCGGCACGGCAAACTCGAACCTCTTCAGCACCGAAGGATCAAGCTCCTTGATTGTTTCGCACCTGACGGTGAGTTCTTTCCCCGTTACACACCGGTTAGATAAGCAGCGAATTTATGCACTCTCTGTCACATCTCATTTCACCGATTCCCGAATCGACGATTTCCCCTCCCAATCCTTTTCGCTTCGTTGACAGAAACGATCAACGATGATCGATAGAGGTGTAGCACTTCGTTAAATTAACGATTGAAGTATTTTTTTGGATATTGTTATTATCATTTTTTTCAATTAGTACTTAACTTACGTAAGATAGAATTTTACGCAAGTTGTAAGATCGATGTTGGAATTGAAACATGAATTACAAAGACTAATATAATAAATAATTGCAATAATTGGAAAGTATGTAAATAATTGATCGCGGTTTCTTTTTGAAAGAAATGCCAATTTCGTCAATGTACGTATTACAAAGCTGCCGGTAATCAATGAGAATAGTAGAATAGTAGTAAAGAATAATTAAAGATCTGATATTGGCAAAGTCTTGACGCAACGTTGCGTAAGTAAATCGTTGAGACTAATGAAAATGACCAAACCCAATGGAAAGACAGTGCGTTACGCGTTTCTCAATGCTCCGACCTGAGAAACGACGGAGTCGTGGAGTCGCGATCTGACCGAGAAAGCAATTACACGGGAATTAATTGATTCAAGGTAGCAATTGGAACGCCTCGATCGAGAGATCACCGTGACATCTCCGCGTTACCTGAATATCTTCGTGTAATCGAACATCTCACCAGTGTGGGCTCTCTCACGCCGTGACCGATTCCCCAAGTCGGATTAAAGTCGCCGATCGAGTGTTTTGCCCCAGTTTCTACCAACAGTCCGGCGAGATCTGCACGGCGAGTTCGTTCCGCTCGGTTTAGCCAGATATCTGATCGATCTGCCGATCTAAAGTTGAACAATTCGTACCTCGTACGCGTGCAACGAATTTCACTGGCGACAAATTAACAAGTACGCTCGCATTGATAGCATTAAAATAAGTGGGAAGAAACGATTGGAAAAATTCCAATTTTTTAAATTCAATTGTATTAATAATTGAGTCGAAATTTAAAATTTAACAACAACACTCGAGTAGTTCACAATCGGCAGGATCGATCGGTCTTCGACGATCACACCCCCCCCCCCCCCCGGAGTTAATTAAAAATTAAAACGTCGAACGAGGGTAGAATAGCCCGGCTCGCTCGTAGGCGAAGGTGTCATCCAGGATTTTTTCGAAAGGGAAAGCTGGAAGGGCGAGACGGGGAATGCGCCTCGTCATTCCACGGATCTTCGCTCGATACCGCAGGAACCTTGAAACGGGCCTCAGAAGCTTCCAGTACAAACGACAGCTATGAAATCGCCGATGATTGCTTCTCTCGTTTCATCCCCTTAGCGATTCTCGTTTCCACCGTCCATTGAAACCGACACGTTCGAAAATTTTTGCCCCTTTCGGCGATAATTTATTGCTTACCTCGCAACTCCGCGTCCATTGGTTGGCACTGTCATTTCCAATCTCCGATACGCTTCAAAGTCCAACGCAATTTTTGCATTTCAATATACACGTATCGCGGTGAAGAATTTTAGAAAATTTTCGAAATCGAGAACAATTTTCGACGTCGCGTCGACGTCAATCGATTTGCCCGTGACGTTGATTTGACCCGAACGGCGGCGGAGATCGCGACGTCGATTTCCCTCGGTCGGTGATTCTTGAGTTTTTCGCTGATTCATGGAAACAACAAGGTCCGAGCGATGAAACGAGGGCTGTGCTGGTTCCTCGACAAAGATTGACTCGTCAGAGATGAAACATCTATCCCCCTGTCTCGCTCTTTGCCCGATAATTCCTCGTGTATACAGGGCTAATGGGTTATTTCAGGTAATTAGCCGCAGCGTCCTGTTTTCTTCTTCTTCTCCCTCGCCGGCAAAAAGCCTCGAGGATCCAGCCTCGCCGCGATTTCGCGCGTTCTCTCCGTACACCTCTCTATTTGCGTATACCGGCTCGATTTCTCCACGCCCCTTCGACGAATCATCTCCGACCGATTCCTTTCGCGTCGACGTGGTTAATTGCGATACAACCTCCTCTTTGCCCGGAGTATTAAACCGGCCTCGGAATTGTCCCGTGGTAAATCGTTCCTCAACCGTGGATTCGCCGCGAGACGGAGACGTTTTTTCTCCCCGTTCTCCTCCTCCCGCTCTCCTCGTACGACTCTTCGATCGTTTTTAGTGTAAAATAATTTCTCGTGCGGTGTCTCGCGTGGTTTATTTGCGTCGAACGTTCCAATTTTTATCCAAAGATAAAATCATTTCTACACGCTGTGAAAGTATCAAGGCACTTGCTCGATCCTTGTTAAAATTACAATGGTGAGTCAAAAAGATTTCAAAATCTGGCAAACAATCGTTCGTACAGATTGTGTTCGTTCCTACATTACACGACGTCTCGAGTAATTCAACCTTGTCAAATTCTCCAATTTTTTTTCAAAAAACGATGAAACCACCGCCGCTCTGTCGTCGAATCATGATTCGACGCATCGGATCGACGAGTACGAGCACAACACCCGGAGGGACAGCCAATTAATTATCGCGACGCGATGCGATCTCGCGAAATCTAGCGAACAATCGTTCGCGCGGACGGTATCGAGCACGATCGAGCGCCGTCGTGAACAACCGATCTGAGCCGTTTATCGAAAGAAACGATCGGCGAGATCCGTGCACGTTTTCGCCTAGGGCAGTGTGTAATCGGCCGATTAAGCGCGACCGCGGAGCCCTCGGACCCGTGAATTTGGCAATTACGGGCCAGTGCTAATGACGAGCGACCCGACGCGAGGTAAAAAGGTGTCGAAGTTGGCGGAGGAGAAGGCTTGGCACCTTGGAGATGCCGTCTCTGCCGAGTCACCGCGTGTAACGAACTTGAGCTGGACTCGCCTCCTGCTGCCCCGCGCGCCACGCTTCTCTCTCACCCTTTTATCGACCACGGTGCCAAATCCCGATCCGACCGTTTCCCTGTCACAAGATGAGGCGTCATTAACGCGCCGATACCTGGCCCTGTTGCCCCGAGAATGAGGTTACACTTTGATTTGTCGTTATTTTGTTTCATTTTTTGTTTGCCATCTCGGTGGAAGGGCTGGCTCTCTTGGTCCGTGAGGTTTCGGCTCGTGGTTCACGATTGGCTGGGTTTAACTCGATACGATTATTAAAATGAATATACTTTGCGCCTTTCGAATGCAACGCGAAGGTAAAGCCTTTTTTACCGTAGATTGAAAATAATTTATTGCATCTAAGATAAATTCTGATGTTGGGTTGACTCCTTAAATAACGTTTTGTAGGATTAATGCGTAGGATTAATCGAACTTTTTTTTCATCGGATATTAAAAGTAGATTCATCGTATCGTAAAAAAGTAGTTCAGATTTTTTTTTTTTAGAATTAATCTACTTTGCATCTTTCAAAGATCGAAGTATATTTTTTATTATTGGATAATTTCACGATATTTTTGGTAATTTTTAAAAAATGTTCTTAAACTCTCATTTCCGTTACAAATTAGATATTTCTCCAAGTTAGCAAGGTTCGATTTTTCGAGAAAATTTCAAATGATTTTGATTGAAGATGGGGTGGGTCGGAGGAGGACTCATCGAGGAACGATTAAAGACGAGTGGCGAAAACGATGGTAGCAAAATCGTAGAAGAAGGCTGGCAAGGGCGGAGAACCGAAGGTGGCTGGTTCGTTAATTACTGATTTTCCTCGGTCCGCGTCACTTTTTAATTGACGCCAGAAATTGAACCAGAGAGCGGGCAGATCGCGCTCGATGGCTGAGCGGTCGTTTCTCGTCGAGTCATCCTTTCGTGCCTCCTCTCCTCCACCTACTTCTGTCCGAATCATCCTGCTAGGATCGAAATAACGCATCTCCCAAACCGAATTCTAACGAGTTTCACGTTCCATATAGAGAATCGGCCACGGTGACGTCTTTGCAAAATCCTAAAATGAAGACTCGTGTAAGAGTGAAATTAACCATCTAAGCTCGGAGCCACGTTTACACTTGACAGATTAAATTCTGTCTCGGTGTATATCCAGATCATATTTGATTATATAAATTTAATATAATTCCGTTGAATTAAATTAAACAAACGAAAAAGCTCGAAGCGACTCTTATGTCCATTTACAAATTTTTATCCTCTGTGGATTGTATAACAAACCGTTTTAGTCTTTGCGTAGAAATAATAATAACAAAATTTCTGGGAATAAAGTCACGCACCACAGTTTCAACGTCCAAGTCGTTGGATCAAAGTTCGAAGTAGATTCGAGCTTCCTCCATCTCGCAATCATCGTTCCACCACTGGTATCCATCGGGAACACGTTACCGACGCGCACCAACAAGTTGTCAGACGCGCAAGGTTACCGAAGAAACGACCGCGAGACGAGTCCGCGAAAACAGTCCGGGCACGTTTTCCAGCCTCTGGGCAGGTGTTTCAGCCACGTGTCCAGGGCTGTCAGTTCCCGGCCAGCCGAGACACTGCCAATGACACGAATCTTTGTCTCGACGGTACTCCCGTCCGCCTTTTCCACCCCCGCCTTCGAAGGAGCGGAGCGTAAAAAGCATGGAAAGGGGTGGGACCCGGTTTCTCTACCTGTTCCACCGGTTCGTGTCTCTGTTTGATGGAACGGTTGGCTGGCTCTGGGCTTCATCCTCGTCGTGTCTCCGTCAGCTAGTTCTCCACCTCCGGGGCCGCGGAACCTGTCAGCGCCAGCCGGGCTTCTCACCCTCGTAAAAATAATTACAGAGGGTGGGCGAGGTTCGAGAAGGGAGGAGGGGGGAGGGGGGAGGGGGGAGGGGGAGGGAGGTCTGTTGCTCCTCGATATTGCCGGTCTCCTCGTTCGTTCGGCACTATTGTGCCAATCGGATCGACTGATAAGCTGCGGAGGAACGGAGCTTAATAAAAATTCATTTGTCACGGCCCTTTGGAGATGATGCGCGCGCGTCTCACTCGTCGTAATCTTCTTCTTCTTCTTCATCTTCTTCGGCTTCTCCTCCTTCTCCATTCTCAATTTTCTCGCTTCCTTTATTCACCGGTTCTCTCTGGCCCATCTCTGTGACCGATTGATTTCGCCTTGCCCGGTTTCATTGTACGTCGATTACGAAACCGACTGTTTTCTCTCTCTCTCTTTTTCTTTCTCTTTCTTGTCGAGTTTGCGAACACCATTGCGTTGCCATTTTAACGGAACGCAATGGTCAACGATTCCGATATTAATTCAGACATTAAATGGAAGAGTAACGTGCTGGGTATTGTGCTTGGTAAAGTCAGCGATAGTTCAATTATTCCTCTCTGAATGTAAAAGATACCTAGGAGGTTGTTCTTTGTTGCGCGATATTTTAAGCACAAAAGTTGAACCATCTTCGACCATCCATTTGGTCTTTCGCGTGTCAAAAGATCCGCAAACTAATCAATCTTACGTCTCAAAAAGTCCCTATAAATCGGGATACGCGTGCATTCATCGATTATAAAAAATTCACGGTGGATGCCTGTCAAGGGAAATGAAAGTACCAAATCGATATCCACTGCGAAATCACGGTGTATCTTCGGGGAACGGGATAGGGGTAATTACTCGCAATTATTAATTACGAGGTGCACGTGCTGCTGACGCGGAAATGGCACGTGATAGAGGAAAGAGCGCCCCACGGGACCAACGGGGTTAATAATGGCTCTGAGATCGTTCTAACCTAACGCGCCGGAACAATCGATGATCGTTGATCCAGAGAATCGTGAAGACTGGCTTTTTTTTTCTTTCCTTTTTTTCTTTTTTTTATTTCCTCGCGTGCGTCTCCCGACGGGTCGGCTGGTATTGCGTGAAATAAATTAATATTGCCACTTCGACGATGGCAGTGAAGGCTGATCACCGATCGAGCGATTGCCTCTCGTTTGTTCGTCTCACAAAAGTAGAACCCTTGTGTCCCTTTTCCCTCTCCAGCTTTTCTTTTCCTCCGTCCCTTTCGTCGTGACTCTACATTGTTCGCGAATCTCGTCGCGTAAAATCTTTTCAGTAATTCAAACCGATATATCTCTCTTACGTTTGGAGTTACTTTAAAATCCGCTTTTTTTTTTTAAATCAAGTTTTACATTTAATTTTTGCAAGTAGGACTCTGTTTATTTGAACCGAATGTTAGTTATTGCCTGGGTAGGCGAATCGCACTCGGTTCGATTCATTTATCTGAGCATGTAAACTCCTATTACGTGAACAAAAGATGATGGAGAGAATCAATGGTGAATCCAATTATTAAAAACTATTTGTTTCGCTGAGTTTCGCTGAATACGAAGGCACAACCAAATGACACAAAATTGAATTACTATGTATTACAAATACAACGTGCGCAAATATTTTTTTGTGACCTTTTGTTGTGCCTCGATATTTTATATCTGTATATAAAAATGTAGTTACATCGCAGAGCTGAATGAAATATTAATAACACGTCTGTTTCTCTTGTTCTAGAACGGGAACACCGTGCACCGAAGCGCCACGCGAAGCTGCCCCAGCCCAGAACCAGTTATGAACATATGATTAAGCTCGTTTTAATAAGTTTTTATGTAGATCTTACGCGTAAGGATGTATGATAAAAGTAAGTGTTGAATAAACGAGATACGTTGAGACAGGAGGCGGCCAATTATTTCCCATCGTTACAGACCCACTCCAATCCACCCTCAAAGTCTTTTTCCTTCGTTTAAATATAATTATCAACGAAACACACGATTATAGCTCGATCGGTCGACAAACAGCAAGACCCAGTTCGTCTTTCCTCCCTTCACCGTTCTCGAAACGTCCGAGTTCACCATTTTCGAGGCGTTTCCCAGCAAGACAAACACAAGAGGGAAAGCAGACACAAATATAGACAGAGCCATAGGCGTAGACACAGACGAGGAAACGCGCGCGGAGAAGAAGCCGTCTTCGCCATCGAGTCGTAACCCTGGCGACGAGACACCCTGGCCATCCTCGTTCTCTCGGTTGTTCCTCTCCTACAGGGATGAGCAAACTCTCTCTCTCTCTCTCTCTCTCTCTCTCTCTCTCTCTCTCTCTCTGTCTCTCTCTCTCTCTCTCTCTCTCCCCGCGGTGTAACCCACCCTCGACGGATAGCAAGTTGCAAGGACGAGGGTTGCCGGCGAGGTCTCGCCTGATTGGCGGCCGTGGACTATCGACCAACCCGCGACCGGCCCTTTGTTTTAGCCACCACCCTTCGTTATATCGAAGGTACCTAACCTGAAGCCGAGGAAGATGAGCACGCTCTCCAGAAGAGATTTCTTTCCTGGTTACGCTTAGAGAAAATCGAGATGGCTCGCCGGAAGTCTGGATTTCTTTCGCTTTCCTTTTTCCCTCTTCGCTCTTCGTTTAAGTCCAGAAACAATTATTTGGAATTCATATTAAAATAAGAGGAGAAAGGTATGCGATATAAATTTTAAAATTTAGGAGATGATAAATGATAATATTTTAAACTGATCTCTGAGGTTCGTGATGTGTACATGTATGTTCAACATACGTGGCTGACGACTTCTCAATTGCTCCGTTCGAAAATCGACTCGATCGAACTGTATACTTTCAATTTCTTTATCTCGTAATGATTCGAAGCAATAACAGTTCGTAACTTGCGACGATACAACAAACGAAAGATTTTAACGCACGTACGTATGCGTGCACGGTATAAAATTTGGAAATTAAAAAATCCTACTTTCCATGCACCTTGAAAACATCAGAAATTCTTGAACTGAAAAAAGGAGAAAGAAAGATCAAAGACAAAAAAAGAAAAAGCGAAAAGAAAACAAGACGCGTGTGTTGAAGTTTAACGAAGTAAGAAAGAAAGAAAGCTGCATAGCTTCTCGTAGAGGGAGAAGAGACAAGAGATCGCGAGCGACATTAAGGAATGATTAAAGAATCATTAGGAGCGTAGTTAGAGCAACGAAAATCTTCATTCTTCCCTCCCATCCCTCTCCAATTACCGAGGCGTCGATGCGCTCTCACCCCCTGTCGCTGACCAGCATTCCTCCGAGTCCCCATTTTTTTAATTAATAGAGCGTGCTACAACGGGCCGGGGATGCCTACCGGGTATACCGCACACGTATACACCAACAAACATACGCAGCAGGCACAGATAAGAGAGCGCAGCCGCGCGTCGGGCCGAGTCTCTCAGAGTCTCGTCGGTGTCTGTCTTTGTGTTACCAACACGGTGACACTGACTCGTCGTCGTCGTCATCGTCGACGTCGTCGACGGTCGTCGTCGTCGTCGTCGTCGTCGTCGTCGTCGTCTGTTGGTGCGCGAGGAGAGAGAGCTGCGATTCCAGCTGAGAAGAAAGAGAAGAGAAACCGAAGAGAGGAAGAGAAACGAGCTGCCGGCAGGAAGAAAGGGGTGGGCCGCGAAGGGTTTTAATGAGGATGAGCGAGATAAACCCACCTCCGGCTCCGTTTCGCTTCATCCAGCCACCGTTCTCTTTCTTTCTCTGGCCTTCACTTTGCACCCTTGTTTCTCATCCACCTGCAACTTCTCTCTCATTCTCTTGCGTTTCATCGGCTTCTCCTCCTTTCCACGCTTTTCACCCCCCGTCCCTCGATCCTCTTCATTCTTCTTCGCGCAGCGATTCCTCCAGATCCCCTCTTGTCCCTCTCGATTTACCCTTTATCTTCGTTCCACCTCGGCCAGCAACTTCGTTCCCTTCTTCACCGATATTTCTTTGCTTCTTGTTCTCGGTCTTTTCTGCCCGTGCGATTCTTCTTCCTCGTTGCTCATCGACTCGTTTCATTGTTTCCCTTCGTCGCTGAATTCTCCGTTCGTACTTGCCAAAATACAAAGGAGCAAGTAATTCTCTTTTGCATGGATTTTTTGCGCGACGTCCAAGAGAAATGTTCTCTTTCGAACTGTCCCTGTGAAACTCCGTCGTGGAATTTCTTAGACAGAATATTTCCTGTTTCTTTCTTTCTTTCTTTCTTTTTCTTTTCCTTTTTTTTTTTTTTTTTTTTGCTGCGCAACCCAATGCCGTTTCATTCGTTGTTTAAACAAACAGCATCGTTGGTAGACAACGAAATGAAAATTTCGCGGAGCATCGCACGGACGTATCAAATCGCGTATTTACGAAAATAGATACCCGTGGAAGAGGATGGAAACAATCTTTTTAGATTTTTATTGCTGAATAACAGCGAATGTGGTCACACGTTCACAGGAGAACCAAGGGAGTAGTTCAGGCCGCGATCATTCAAACGAATTGACGATGCAGGGCGTGTTCAACTTCAACCCCTCCCCTCCTACCCCTCCTACCCCTGAATTTCTGGTTAACGTAATTATCGATTAATAAACCAGCATGACCGATATATCGACTGACGGTTTAATTAATTTCGCTTCGATCTGGCGGATTTTGCCATCGGGTACGGCCGACGCCGCGATGATTTGTTCGAACGCGTATTTAAGCCGAGATATCACGTATCTCCCATTCACGCGATATTAATATTTCCATTGATACTTATATTTCAGCCATTGTTCCCGAACAAAAGGAGATCGTATTATTTGCCGGTTTCGTTACGATATTTTTGTCAAAGTTATTTTCTGGCTGTCGAAACGATGCCTAGAAACGTCCACCGTGCCACCACTGTATAAATCCCTGTCATCGTTGTCGACGTTCAGCGATATCTGTTTTCTATTTCTTTTTTCCACCTGCCTCGATGCAATCCCCGGACAGCGGACGCAATAAAAGAATCTACACCGGTGCTTGGCAAACAGTTGAATTTGGTCCGGTTGATTCGTCGAACGTTCAACTGTCCAACGTGTCACCGTTAATTAGGCTAATCGTTCGCCGCCGGGAAAGAATTTCTATTATGCGGCGCGCGGATAAATCGAAGCTCGGCAGTCTCGCGCAACATTAATTAGGGGTACAATCAATAATTTAGCGAGCATTCTTCGCGAAACGCGCAACTCAGCTCTCAGCAGAGTCGAGAAAAACAAGACGAGGCAATCGCGTCATCGTCGCGCGAACTTTAATTAACCGTGTGTGGCCGGAACAGCGCGTGGACCAAGCGCGTCGTCTTCGTCACGTTCTTCCCTCTCACCATCGCGGCGTCGAAACGATCGAGGAATTGTCAGATCGTAAAAAGGCCCAGAGTCGATCACGCGTCACGTTCTCGCTGCGTGTCTAATGAAACGAATCAACCGGGTAGCATTACACGCGCGATTTTCTGTCTCATCGAAATCACTTTCTATCTTTCGCCTGACAACGAGACAACCCGTCCCTTTCTCTCTCTCTCTCTCTCTCTCTCCCTCTCCCTCTCTTTCTTGCCTCGCGTCCCGAAGGAAGGGGCCGCAACTATTTTAATCGTCCGAGAAGAACAAGTTTTACCGCAATCGTGCTTGTCACGATAGATGGATACTTCAGTAATTAGCCTTTTCTTAATGCGCGAACACGACGAATATTTTCAACGATTTTTACATGCGGTTCCACTTCTGACGATTGTGTTACGTAAACTTGCGCAGGCTTGTAAACGCTCTCTTGAGAATTACGAGAAAAATTGCAAGTTTTGAACTTGGTGAGGGATTGAAAAGTAATCTATTGTTGAAACTAACGTTTGTTTGATTCCACTTGATATTTTCTAATTCTCTTCTATTTTTATTTATATTACGCACTCTGGAAAATCTGTTGAAAATTTATGGAAAATCTCTGCGAAATATTGGACTGAAAATTTCGTAACGTCTGGTATAATTGGCAGAATTTGTTAAGAACATAGACGAATTCATCGATCGAGCTTGATGAACGTTGGCGAAACTGGAAACTTATCTGGGATATCAAAATACGGCGTACATGTTCACGCGGTATCGTTACACGTTGCGGGCAAGTATTGTTATCGGTGGGCGAAAAAGGTGGAAAATGAATGGAGAAAGCGCAAGAGGAACGCCTCGGAGCGAAGCTGACTGTCAATCAACCCTCTCTCCCTTGCCAAATTACTGTCAAATGCAATTAGAATTGACATGGTGAGCCGAGGCTAAACCAGAATCGCGAGGCAAACCCTCGCTAACGATTTCAACCCCGAGGCCTATCCTCAGTTGCTATTTTCTCTTCCGCCACTAATTAATACACCTCTCTCACGCGTGCGTCGATTTCACCGTTTCGTTTTGCCTCGAACCCTCTTTCGCTGATCTTTGCTCTCTACCACCGACGAACGCTTGGAATATCAAATTTTCCTTTCCACCGAAAAACACCACGATTTTTTTCTTTTTTTTTCTTTTTCAAAAGACCGAAAATACTTGAATAGGTAAAGAGACACTTTTTTTTTTAATTCAATAAAAATCTGTGGTCTAACAGCGAATCACTCTTCAAATATTTTAGTAACTTGTACCGAGTGTAAACAATTTGTGATTGCCGTTACATCATCTCATTGTAATGCTAGTGAAACTTTCAAATCTTTTGCATTGCGCGTGTAATGTAGTAATTTGCAAAAAGTTTGCAATTGTTCAAATACTTTCGTAAAATGTTACATTCGATCGCAAGCACGCACGAATGGAAATAGAATTCCGATCGATTGATCGTTTCCCTGATGTTTCCTAGATTAATTGTCGCGTTTTCGTACGAAACTAATAGGTGGAAAACAGAAGTATACGCAAGATTAACGAGTTCTCCTAAAATATTCAGCTTTGCCGTGCAAAATCCCATTGAAATTCCAGTTTCGAGGCTCGCAGAGAAGTTTCCGGCCAGCAGAGGACAGAGAAATAGAGAAACCAGTCTGCGAGCTGGAAGAATACTGAATGTCGAGTGTTATTAATGCACGTGTCTAACGGCACTCCTGTCCGCGTGGTCGTTTTGCAATCGCTGTTGATACTCGACGGTCTGTCGCACCGACACCGAAAGCGAAAAATAAAAAACGAAAGAAATACAAAGAAAAAAAGCTGTACCCTTCTCTCCATCAAACGCGCACAGCGGCGAACCTGGTCAAAATATGATCGACATTCATTAATCTCGAACGTTCTCATTTACCCCCGTAACGAGTTCACCTTTCGCACAAAGAGTGGCAACCCTCGACATGGCGAATGCGCCAAGTTACACAGCCTCGCGATTAAAGCTTCGTCTTCGACGATTTCGACGACCAGAACGAGGCGACCCGACCCCATCTTTGTCCGCGTTATACCCGATTTTACCCGAATTTATTTACGCAATAAAAGTCCAAGGGCCAACGAAGGACTTCTCTCTCAACGAGGAAGAGAAAAAGAGAGAGAGAGAGAGAGAAAGAGAGAGAAGAAGAGAGAAAGAAATCTCGATCCATTCGTTTCGTTTTCGCGCGGTAC
The DNA here is from genome assembly GCA_030673865.1 of Melipona bicolor. NCBI lineage: Eukaryota > Metazoa > Arthropoda > Insecta > Hymenoptera > Apidae > Melipona > Melipona bicolor. The sequence continues at coordinate 2,603,105 of JAHYIQ010000023.1, read as the reverse complement.
CTCCGCTGTGTTCTTACCACTTTTTTATACGAACAGAACGAACCCACTACTCGCTGAGGCGATGATATATATTAAAGAGATGCTTTTTGGCAATAAACAATCGCCTGCTACGGCCGCAGGCAGTTAGCAGGAGCATTAGGGTGAATTATTCTGGCCACCCAGCGTAAAAACTCTCATGAATCACTGGAATCATGGGCTTTTTGCCCTCGCTGGCATAGGATCTTGTTTCTCGCCGTGTGCTAGCACGATACCACGTCTTCATTTTGTAGACACAGAGATCTCCGACGTATTTCACGCAGCGAAACAATTTCACCGATAATCGAAACGTAATTGAATGCCATCGAAGACAATGGAACATCGCTTATTCTCCAATGTTTTCTCGCGGTATTTGTAAATTAAAATAAAATATGCAAAGAGTTTGCAATTACAAGCATCAGTGTTAACGTTTCGTATCGATCTTCGAAATACCAATTCAATCACGTCGTAATGTTCCATTCCACACGTATTACGAAGGATAAAATTTATTATAGTTATCGATTTATACCCAATTTCTAAAAGAACGAGAATCCTGATATTTCCAAGTGAAAGCGTATTATTGCGCAACAAACGATCGTCTGAATAGCGAGGAACGACGACGATTACAAGGATTACGCGAATCGCCAGTTTCTAGCCCTTAAAGTCGCTAAATATCCTCAAAGGCGACAGCTGCAATTGCAGCAAGCGCAAGGGGGCAACGTGCCGTTACCCTTACCCTCGGATTCAAACACATTCACGGTAAAAAACAGAGCGCATCCACGAAGACAGAGAGGAGAAGGCATACGTATGCGGACACGCGGTGACGGGGGGGACCATCGTTCATTCGAATTACCCAGAGACGGTTCTTTTTCATTACGGTAAGAGCCGATTGCATTTTTTTACGTCCCTCTGCGACACAGGCGCAGGGGGGGGGGGGGTGTCCAATCTGGAGAATCACGTGGAAGGAGGGCCATCTAATCACGTGTTCCTGGCAATCGTGTCCTGCGTCCGCCCTCCATGGCTTCGCGACCCCTTCATCTTGGACACAATCCTGCTGCCGGAGAAAGAGGAGAAAAACCGACGAGGAGGGTTGTCCCTTCTATTCGAGAACCGTAGGGACACGGGCTTCCACCTTCTCTTTCTCCTTTCTTTTTACACTTTCTCTTTCCTCTATCACTCTATCTCTTCCTCTCTCTTGCCTCGATCGAGATCGCGCCCTCCTCCTTTCACCCTCCATTCCGAGAACGTTTTCTCCTCAATCGCGCTTAACCAGCTGACGTAATTAAGCCGCGATTGAGAATTAATCATCGCGGATCGATTTCGTAGATCGTGGTCCGCGAGAAATGATACGAGAGCGGAGTTCGATCGAACCGCGCCCCTTTTGAACCGCGCGAATCACCCCGAAGAACGCGCAGGCTGTCCTCTCTCCTTGATTCTCATCGTCTCTTGTTGTGCGTGGTAAGCTCCTTACGCTAATTATCTCCTGGCCAAGGGATCATTATTTTCCGTTTCCCATCGAATCGTGTTTCTTTGCCCGCGATTTTCTTGATTCGTGGTACAGCCATTCGACCGCGCCTGTCTCTTCGCATTCCAACGTAAGAGGATCTTTTCGAAGGTTCACTACCAACTGCCGAGCAACGAATCGTCTCTGGCATTGCTCGTATTAGTCGTCCATAAGGACATTTCGATAAATCTGTTTCCCGGAGACGGAGTCCTTTGAACGAAGTGAGTAAAATCAGGGACAGAGAGAAAGAGAGAGAGGAAGAACGTTTTATTTTCGATATATAATATAATCCGAATCAACTCTGAATTCTCTATTTTCACGAAGGCGATTTCACCAGTCGTTCATTTGCCGCTCGTGTATTTAAACGTTCCGACGAAGCACGTGGAAAGGACACCTCGGGACGACTCCTTGCAAATTCACCGTTTCCAAGAAGTCGTCGCAATTACCGATCACAGGCCTGGGTGGACCACCCAAAGAACAAGACGGAATTAAAAATCCTGCAATCGGCGCTTCCGTGTCTCCCCCGTGCCCCCTCCCTCTCCCTCCTCGAGGAAGGAGGCGCAGACAGGAGGGATGAAGAAGAAGACTTAAAAATCGCAGGATCCCGGTGCCACTTACCCGCGGAGAGTACCGGAGCACCGGGCAGCGCCAGCGTAAATTGTCAGCCCGGGACAATTCGACGAAATCACCGATCAGCGAAGCTCCTTATTTCGACTGGAAGTAGGAATGGCCGTCGAACGGTTCACGAGCAAAAGAATTAAAGGCTCGCGCTCTGGTCAACCAGTTCTTTCTTCCTTCTTCTTTTTTTTTTCTCTCCTAACCGATTCTCTTGGCGCAGACGGTCGAGGCAAGCAGCCAGCCAACTTCCTCCTCGTCTCCTCTGTTCCTCTCTCCTCACTTTCTCTCTCTCTCTCTCTCTCTCTCTCTCTCACACACACACATACCGGGAGGAAATCCCAATAATCCACGATGAGACACAGATTGAGTCTCCCAGAGACGGTGAAGAGAAGAGAGGAAAAAAAAAGAAGAGAGAAGCGAGCAGAAGAAGCGGTCGACGAGGCAGAGCCCAGCCTCTGGATAAGAGGGCTGGCGTAACGGGAGAAGAAAATTGGAATCCTTCCGGGACGGAGGATGATAAAATTGCGGATGGCCAGGTGTTACCGTAATCCGGATTGAGACGAGCAACGGACCGTCCGAAAGAGAGAGAGAGAGAGAGAGAGTGCTATGTGCACATACACCTGCAACCACTTTGCTACGAGAACCCTATACGTTTTCTTGTTCCCGCGTGGTTCGCGTTCCTTTCTAGCCACGTGGATTAGAATCGTCTCGGTTTCCCGGGGAAAAGAGACGCTGTTGAAACTCCGGCAGAGTTTCGGAGGGCTGCGCTTTGCCAAACTACGCCCGAGCTTCTAGCGGTCGCTGGCTTAAACCAGTTTACACGGTGCTCGGGTTAAGTTGCTCCGCTCGTGGAAATGGTGGCTGTACGAACGCTAGACTAGTTTTCGCAAGATGAAAACTTTCCTAAGACGAAGGGGGGAGAAACGAGAGTTTCGATTGATCCTTCGAGGATACAATCGTGCCAAATTATAGGGAAATTGGCCGGAAAATGTCTTGGATGATTCGTTTGTTTCTCCAATAACGACGAAAGAGGATCCGTCGATCGTTATCAAAGCAAATTGGTACGAGGCGTGAAACTTTAATTCCGAGGGAACTTGCATATTACACAGCCGGTACATAAATCCCGTACACCAGATTCCACCGTGCACCGGCGAGGCGCGAGAAGAGGGAGGACAGCGATACGCGGGTCGATTTATAATAAAAAGACGCGGTCTCATTCGGACCGTTAACGGGCGGCGATTATTCTGATCCAGCTGCGAAGGACGAGCAAACGGCAGGACAGCGCGAGCCGCGATCGTAATTTGTTTCGAGATCGTATCTTCGAAGTAGCCCTACGTCGATAGGGCAGGAAATATCCTTGCGGAGCACAAGCGACCGAACGTTCTCGACGCGATTCTATAAAGAAGCTCAAAATTCAACATTATTCTTCTCCCTCTTTTGCTTTTTATTTATAGAATCAAAGTGGTCTAAATGGTCTAGATGGTAATTTTGTAATTTTTCATAAAAATTTTACAGAAATTTTAATGGCAGAAAAGTTTCTCCCAACCCTTGTACTTTCAATTTTCTGATACAACTCTCCCATTTTAATTTTCGGTAATTCTAACAACTGTATTGGAAAAATCTCCACGATAAGGTGAGAAAATGTCTAGAAATGTTCGAGGAAACCTATCCAGAGAAGAATCCGAAATAAATTCGCGATAAAACTGTCCACGAGCTGGTGGACCAGGGAGGTTCGAGCATGTATGGCCTTTTCGCGAACGAGCCACCAGCGGGATCAAGTCCACGATCCTGTATCGTATATCGCATATATCGCATCGAAGGATCGGTGTAAGCCGGTAGCAGTCAGTTCTCTCCCCAAGTCCGAAGTGGAAGCAGCAGCAGCAGCAGCAGCAGCAGCAGCAGCAGCAGCAGCAGCAACAGCAGCAGCAGCACCGCCACACTCGATGCGCACAATTAATATCGGGCCGTATCTCTGATCTCTCATTATTACCTGGTGGTTGCCAGTGTGTGAGGGTGTAGTTGTTCCCGCAGGAACGAGCCTCTCGAATGTTCAAGCAGCAGTGTGTTGGTATCGGCTACCGTACACCCCGGGACACCAGAGTCGACCATGCATCACCCTAACGAGCCGGGCATCGCGTGCCGATCTGTATTAAGGATTTATAATCCTCCAGACGCAGGAGAACTCCTAATGTCCTGGCTGAGCGGGAGATATTTGCCTATAGGCTCGCACGATCGCGCTGGACGTTTCCTTCGGCGGAAGGGGAATCACCGTGGCTGCCCATCTTCGAACAAATAGGCACACCCACGAAGACTTTTTTCTTCCCTTTCGTACGATTTTTCGTGTTTCTTCCCTACCGCCTCTTCCCTTTCCCCTTTTCTTCTCTCGCGACGCGGCATCCGTGACAATGTTCAATAAAGACGTCTTCCCACTCCGTGAGACTCGAAACAAGATGCTTTCGTCGGTCGAGCCATTCGGAGGCCGATCTGTACAAGGCGCCCGTCGAAGTTAATCGTTTGATCTCGTACTGATCGTGTTCGTCGTTTGTCGATTTATTGATCGAATAAATTGAACGAATACTGATCTAGAATATACTTTCCCCGAATTCAAAGTGAGACTCGTCCATACGTCGCACACTGATTCGATCGTATCAACTCGTAAGAGTGTAAAGTATCATCCGTCGATCGTCTCTGGGATCTGGGAGAATACTTTCGTTGACCAGTATCGTCGGACAGGAACATTGTCTCTGGAACACATATTAATTAGCCCCGAGGCTAGCAGGAAGACATAACTCGTTGAGAGATGAGTGGAAGGACGACGTGGTCGCGGTGCAGCTTCCGAGTGTCGTGTTACGTCTACGGCTAAGGTGTGTGCCCTTTCCTCGGCTACCCCACTCGGATCCCGTGGGCCTGTGGGCCTCTGAGCCCGCGATCGAGGGGCCTGGTGGAGCAGGGAGGAGCCGCGGGTGGCCCCAACCCGGCCACAGGATCGTAGGCACCGTACGTGGGCTCGGAAGAAACCGAGCACGACGCTACCGGCGCATTAATAACACTGGTAGCCGGTCATATGTTAAACGTCCACCCTGTTATGCACGCCGCTACTGCCACCGTCGGTGGGTCAGATCCACAGGAGGGGCAGGAAAAAGGAAGAGGGACGGGGGCAGGATGCCGTAGGTACGTTTTACCTACAGCGACGTGCTCCTCCGTACAACGTGGACGCGGTGCAGATCACCTCCTATCTACCTGGACCCCTCTTCCGCTTCGATTCCATCCATTTTTTCTTTTCTTTTCTTTTTTTTCCCTTTTTCTTCCTTTCATTTTCTTCTGAAACGTCGCGAAAGAGGCACGAAATGATCCATAATTTTGCAAAACGAAGATATATTTAAAAAGAGCAACGAATAGGTATAACACACCTAGCAGAGTTACTAATAAAATTGGTAAAAACGTAGTATAAGATAATACTGAAAAGAAAACAACATCGAATGATGTACGTACAAGGGTGGTCCATAAGGGGTTCGTTAATTTCAACTATTTCAATTCACCACAATTTCTTAAATTTCAACGAGTAATCACGTTGTAACGATAACGAGAGTACGTTACGATTGTCTGTTTCAGGTATCGATATATGTGGAGGAGGTACGGAGATCGGCATCCAAACATCTCTTCCTGGGACTCTTATTATTCAGAAAAATAAAGTCAAGAACACATCCAGTGTGTCGTTCCTCGTTGCTGCAATTGATAAAGACGTCTAAGGACGTCTTGGGAATGAATCAAACGGTTTTTGACCACCATACGTCACCGTATGGTGCGATTAGTGTCCCTATTATTGTGATCCGTCCAACGAACGAGATCGACGAACAGTTATCATTACCGGGGGATCCACGATTATCATTATCAACGGCGCGGCAAACGAGAGCTACCGGTTGAATAATTCATGCGCCACTCACGACTCGCCCGTTCTCCTCTTTCTCCTCCACTCATTTTTTTTTCTCTCCCTCTTCTTTTCGGTGGGTTGCGCGTAGCGCAAATGAGAGAAAGTACGTACAAATGAGAAGCCCCGAGACGTCGTGCCGTAGCACGACTATACGCATCGTTATAAATCAACCGTGTGCGAGGATAAATCGCGATGTTACCACGCTGTTTTGTCGTTCGTCCGCGTTTTCCCCTCGCATTGTCCTCCCTGTTTTCCCTCATATCCGCGATCTCACCGACTTTTTCGCCAGAAAATAACGACTCCCGATACGTGACGCGAGACCAATTCGACGCAACGATATTTTAACAGAGAAACAGAGTCACGATCTTTGGAAGCTTTCCCGCGTTTTGAGTCGAATTATTTTAGCACACAATCGTGTCGTTTTCTTGACAAATTTCTTAACACTGAGCAGAATGTTCCGATCTCTTGTCCCATTCGTTAAACTTCGAAAAATCGGGAATTTTACTAGCTGAATTAAATTAAAGTCTTTCTGTTTTTTTAAAACAAAAGCACGAGGTTAAAGCATAAAAATTCGAGATCTACGGCAGAATTAAGGAAAAGACCTGCTTGGTAGCTACTACTGGAGAGGACGGCGTTCGAATGAATTGAAAATCGCAGAGGAAAGACGGATAAAGTCGGAGAGAAGATACCTGACGGTTTATTTCTGTTCTACCTGCCGGCTTCTTCCCCTTTCTGGCGTTTTCTCGTTAATTATTCCAGGCGTGCGCGTATGCCACTGGAATATACGCGATCGTAGATATATACGCCCGTGTCTCTGGCGCAGCGTGACGCTGGTTCGTGAAACAGAGACGATTGCACGGTCTTGCGGTGGAAAAATTGCGATTTTGCGTAGATTGAGACGGTTGGGTGAATAAAGTATCGGTGAAACACGCTTGGTCTTGATTTATTCCCCCCTCAAGATCCTTTGGCCTCGACCATTTACTGCAATTCCCAAAGATTTTGAACTTCAGCCTCAAAGTGCCGGACGAGGGGCTTTTGAACGAGAGAAAGATAAAAAAATACTCTTGCCGCGGCAAGTTGGTTGGTAATTCGAAGATGCCTAGCTTCGCGTCTTAGGAACTGTCTTAGGCGCGAGAGCAGGTCAGAAATAATTAATAGTCACGGTCGAATCGCATTTTGGAGGAACGGTGGACATTCCTGGACCCCCCGAGCTCCGTGGATCCAGCAACATAAATAACGCAAGACGGAACCCGCGGTGGGTCCTCACGCACCAGGAGGAGTCCTTAAAATCCGACGTGCTCCTCCCTCGATTAATTGCACAAGATTCCTCCCCGCCACGATTAACCCCTCTCGCCATATCTCCTGACATTCCTGATACGCCGCGTTCTGTTCCGATTGTGCCTCGTTCGTTTTATCTCTTTCCACTCTCTCTTTTATTTTTTTTGCTTTTTCTCTTGCTTTCATTTCCTTCCTTGGCGCAGCTCCTTGACGCAACGTGCATCGCGCGCGTATGCAATTACGCAACAACGTTGCGCGATAAACGGAAAATACGCGCGAGAACGCACCGCTTGAAATTGGACGTAAAAATAGCCTGACAGTGGCACAAGCGCGGAGGAGCACTCGCGGCAAATGTTATTTTTCACCTGACATTGATAGCATTATCGTACACGTCGAAACGCCGCGAAGGGAGGAGGAGAGAGTTTGCAAGAATTGCCGGAAGTATCGTCGAATATACCGATGTCTCGGCGTTCTTTGCAGCTGAATGGAGAGCGGAAGTCGGTAAATTTATGTCTGGAATTCGTTTACATGCACGCGCATCCGTTTGGTCGTTTTCGAGCAGATAAGCAGCAGACTCGAGAGGAAACTGTGCTCCCGGCAATAGGAAATTCCTTGATATTTCTCGAAATATTTTTATATCGTTTTTTATATCGTTTGCAACGAGACAAAACGTCTTTCTTTTTTTTTTTTTAAGTCGAGCCAAAAGAAGAATCTTCTTTACCTCTTGACGGTAAATTTCGGGGGAAAAAATTCCGACGCGACTGTGCCCCGCCGCTTGTTCGATGGGAATTTTTCAATTTTGTTGCAACAGTCGAGCGAGGAACGAAGCGGATGGGTGCGTGGAAAGTCCGTGTACCAACAGGCGGAAATAAATCGTCGGTGGTTAATAAGCTGACGCGTTGTCTTTCTGATTTATGTAGCCCGACGCCTCCTCTTCGGGCCAGTAAATTGCTACACGCATATATGCGTGTACGGCCGGCGTAAACGCGTCCTGTAAGGACAACACGGCGGGGGACATGCGGAACGTGATCAGGACACCGGTATCCTGGAAGCTGTTACGTTGACAAGATCCGGTTGGCCTCGTAAATAACGGTAGATCGATATCTGATATATACGCGTATCGTACCGGTGACAGTTTTTGATTTAAGGAAACCCTGTCGCACCAATTAACCGTACGCCGATCGTTTATTTGTCGAGCTTCTTCGTTCCACCGCTTTCTGCGGTTTATTAATAGTTGTTTCATTCACCGTATCTGACGGTAGAATCTATACGCGTGTTCCGACGAAACTTCTCTCTCGATTTTTTTTCCTATACGCGTTCCACCTCGATTGTAAATACTTTTGAACATGAATTTCGATCGTTGAAATGGACTTTTGTAGAAAACACTGAAACGCAAAAATAGGGACTGAAAGAAATTGTACGTTTCTGATGGAAAGATCTCATCGTTATTTCGTACTGGTATTTCTAAAATAATGTAAAGTAAATAACGCTTTATGTTTTTCATAATAAATCTCAAAAATTGTAAAACTAGTGCTTAATATTATATGAAATATGTTCAAACAGTCCATTCTATCGTGTTTCATTTTTGCATTTGCGTAATCTACGTCTTGTCTAATTCGCGTATTTCTTTTTTTTTTTTTTCAAATTAATACACGCGTTAACCCAAATCCTAGAGGAAACAAAAAGAGAAATCGGCCTACTCTCCGAGCGCGTAGCGTAATCTATTTTAACCCGACGCAGACAATCGTTAACCGTGAAATTAATAACCCTTCATATTTCATGGTTTTATCTACACATCCCCCATTTATTAGCTGTGCAAGAAGTCACGGGGTGCATCGGAGGTTAATCAACTTAACGAGTTTGTTGATGGACTACCCCGGTGGACTTCGATAAGTTCGCTAATGGCTCGCACGATGCTCCTTCGCCACGGTCAATTAAGTCCATAGAAACGTTTCCGTATCTTTGAGACTGCGGCGGAGTATCTCCGAAGACTTTCCAAGTCCATTTTCCAGAGGTCTGCGAGGCCCTACGTTAATTGCTTAATTGGCAGTGGCCGAGGATAAGAATTATCGAGAAACTATACTCGAAAATAGACGTTACGTCGAAAATTCGTGCGTACGACAGGCCGAAAATCTACGAAACTTTACGTCAATTGTCTAACTGAACAAATAGCCACAGACGGGAGTTACCAGAGCGACAAAGTTTTATCAAAAATTCTTGAACAAACGCAAAAGTTCGATCGATATTCGAGGCCATGTGCCAAAAATCTATGAAACCTCCAATTGACCATAGTCAAAGACGAGAAATAGCTTATTATAAAGCTATTTAACGAAGATAGAAAAATTTCATCGTGTACGAAACAGAGCGGAGATCTGAACGCGGTGTTGTATCGACCGAACGATCGATATTCCGAGGCCATGAGCCAGCAAACGCGGTGATCTTGGGGTCCTTACCGGCACCGAGTCGAAGGTGTCGATAATTGCTTAATTGACGGCGGCCCCCGATAACCATCGGCTGCGAATGGTAACTATAATAAGGTGAGACTAAGGTGGAATAAAGCGAGAAAGACGCAGCCATGAGAACGAAAAGAAGGGATCCACGTCGTCGTATCGATGGCCCCGAAGAGACGAGGTGCGTACACGGCTGACGTGTCTTTTCTCCTGGTGAACAAGGCCTTGTTGTGGAAAGGTGTCTCGAGCAAAGAACCTCGAGATCTCTCTCTCTCCTTTTCTTCCCTCTTATTCTGAGTTCTGAGTTTCTTGTAGCCTTCGACGTCCTCCCCCTCCCCCTCCCCCTCCTCCTCCTCCTCCTCCTCCTCCTGTTTCTTCTCTTTTTCCTTCTTCTTCTTCTTCTGTTTCTTCTTCATCTGTTCTTACTCATTCTCTATCTGCATCCTCTCGTAGAGATGTTTCTCGTCCTCCTCGTAGTCGCCATCGTTCTCCTCCGTTCTTCGCCGCGCCTCCTCACTCCATCTGGAGGGACGACCAGAGAAGAGATATTAGAGATGCCAGATAGCTTTATTAAAGGTGAGACGATGCCAACGAGTCGGTCGCTTTGATCACACGAATTATCCTGACTCCTCGACTCCGTTCTTTGCCTCGCGACGCATCCGCGTCGTGGCCCGATTCGTTTTCTGGTTCGTTTCGTCCAGAAACGCGCGGAGTAGGTCTGATTATTTCACGTTGTCCTTTATAAAGCTCCGAGTATATATTCGCATCGACTCCTTGCTTTGCCATCCATGTTCCGATAACTAATCTCGTTGTACATTTTCAAAGCTTACGGCCGCCGTATCTTGGGCTTATTTTTGAATCGTGCATAGTCACAATTTCATCATTGCTAACTCTACGATGAAAAATCAAACTGTAACCGGCAACCATCTATACGGCTATACAGTGTAAGCTGTCATTTATTTTCTAAAATTTCAAATTTCTTCAAGTTGAGTCCATCTTTCTCCGAAACGATCTTCCCTTCTTTGGACATTTTCATTCGTCCGGCAACTTGCAGTTCCACTCAAGAGTGGCTCGATTTCGAACATTTTGACAGAAACAGTTAAACAGCCAGCGATCAGAGCAAAGTGTTCGATCCAGCGTCGAGTGGAGCACTCGTTTTAAAAATGATCCGACGATGATTCCGATAGTCCCGCGGCGCATCGTCAGTAACACTGGAGCGTCCTTAAACCCGAGAACGATCCACTCGAGCGTCTAAACACTTAAATCGTTTTTTGCCACTCGGAGCGTTCCTAATTTAATCGGAGGCGTGTCCGGAGATCTGATCGCGGTATTTATGTCCACGCACCATTGTCCGCGCGTCATCGCCATTATGGACATCGCCTATAACGTTCGCCTCGCGTTCATGTCCGTCTGGGTGTCAGGATCCTCGACGAAATTAGATCCTCACCGTTCCACGAGTTTTCGTCCTTCTTCCCAGGCACGGTTAATTAATTATGCCACGTTATCGCGTAAACCTGTAACCGTGGTTTTTCGTCTAATTTTATCAGTTACGATTTTTCCTGTTCGTGAAGCTCGAAGTCGTGTAGAAGGAATCGACAAGCACTCTGTATTAAATGCTCTTCGATCTAATGACATTCACAGACGTACATCTGCACGAATAGTTTGTTTTTCAATTGTCATTCATCGAAATATGTATGCTAGGTTTTAACGTAAAATAGCCAGGAATCAAAGGAGCTTATCTTAAGGCAAGAAATACTTTTTAAAATTACAAAAAGGATAGAAAAATGCATTTCTTCTTTTGCCTCCGCTTCGATGATTTTTGTCTTTTTTCTCCGACAAGTTCTTCATCTTTTTTTTCCTCTCGATCCTCTTTCCATCTCCGTTACAACCACATTTTCATCCCTCGTCTTCTCGACGATGCCGCGCACCGATCGTTTCGTGGCTCGAATTGTGCTGCCTCGGCTCGCGGTCTGACAGCCGGCACGTCATTACACGATGACTCGACGATCGTGAGATACGTCGAGAAACAGAGACCAAGCGCGAAGAAAGAAGAAGACCAACCGAAAAAGAGGGGGAGAGAGAGAGAGAGAGAGAGAGAGAGAGAAGGAGGCGAACGGATGATAGGTATGGCATGCACGAAGTTTGGTTTCTTCGAGACTGCAGAGGAAAAGGAACTCGAAAAACGTACCTCGTAAGCGTGATACCTGAGGAGCGTTCAGGAAGAATCCAACGCCCCTTACAGCGTTCGTGTGTCAATAAGATTATCGCGCAATTAATGCATGATCACCATACGAAGGGAGACAATTAATGTCTCTCTTTTTCTTCTACTTTCGTCTGTGTCTTTTGATAGTATCAATGTTTTGACATCTTATTAACCAACTCTTTTAAAATGTCCCCTATCATTCCGCGCACGCATTTCGTTACAGTAAACAAAAAAAATAAAAATGGAATGAGTAATATTTGAGTTGAAGCTATGATTAACAATACAAATACAGACATTTCGATACTCGATATAACTCGCGAATTTTAAGTTCAAATAAAATTGTCATACAAAATATCTTTAATCGGTAGCTTAATTTAAGTTTTTCCAGTTATAATGTAATAGCTTGTATACCTGTGTCTTAGGTATAATACCTAAGATTTTTCAACAAAGTGCTTGTTGCTTTCTAAGCCCTCTCTCTCTCTCTCTCTTCCCATTTTTTCTTTCTTTTTGAGTTTGTTTTCTTTCAATAAAAGTCGAAATAATCGATCAGCTATAACCGCAAAATACACATCGACGCAATTTCCTCGTACAAAGATAGAAAAGAACGGTCAGAGAGTGGCAATTCGAAGCGTCCGAGGAATTTTATTTCTCAGTTTACGAGAGGCGCTGTACAGCCGATCCTGCGGAGTCATCGGCTACCTGGTTCGGCTGGAACTTCGCACGGGGCGAGCCACGAGGTGCGAAACCCAGCAGGTAAGCCAATCAAAACATCTTATTAGGAAAACGAAATGGGAAGGCAGGAAGAACAAGAAACGTCCACCGCGTAACCCTGCTGTTATTCCAAAGGATTTCCTAAGAATTTCCTAAGAATAAAGCTTCTCGAATTCAGTGTGAGAGTTTCAATTTCAAAAGTGCCCGCTCGACTGACTGGTTGACAGAACTGGCAGAAACTGTGTAACTCGAGGGGGAGGTGGGGGGACATTTCCCCGCGGAAATCTCCCGATGATAATTACAAGTTGGAGTAATCAACGATCAACGCTTCTCAAAGCTCTTTTTCCACCGTCGAGAAGCAGACGTGGCTGACATCGGGAACTTGGTAAACGATAGCGAAAACTGCTGAGACCTGTTAATCGACGAAACTTCGGGAGGAACTGCAGAAATTGCCGCGAGGAACATCAAAAGATAAGACAGCCGGACATTTTCGTGAATTAATTACACCGCTGATGAGAAACCCGATGCCCTTAGATATTAATCATTGACGCTTCGTCTTATCGCCCTGTCCCCTCTGACGCGTCCGTTTTTCATCAAAATCAGAAAAGAAAAATGCACGTGAACGTTGTTTCGAAAGTTGCTGCTTCGACGCGTTATCGTTTGGTTTAACATCCGGGAAGCATTGCCCGTGACTCGCGAGTTAGAGACACTAGGAAAAATTCCGCGAAGAATGCAGAACGGATCTTTGAAAGTTTCGGCAGAATTGGCCAACGATCGAGGCGAGGCGAGGCGACAGGAGGAATCGCATGAGAAAATCAGCAACGTGGAATCTTGGGGGGAAAAAAAAATAACGAAAACGTAGGAGGAACAGAGTTGAAAGACTCTGCGGAAACGATCCGCGAAGAGAAAATCGGAGAAAGAAGGTCGAAGGGAAAAGAGGGCGGAGAGGGACGAGCGGCGCGTTACGTCGATGAAACTGCAGGCAGTTTGCTACATCCAGCAGGTTCGTATTTTCTCTCTTCTTGCGAACGTTACTAATTAATTACTGTGATTAATCAGAAAAGTTCGTAATTAGAAAGTTTCTTGAGCGAAATTAAAATGGCGGGGAGTGACGGAGCGAATAGTCTCGAGTTGCTTGCTCGGTCTGCCCTCCGGGCTGCCGTGGTCCAAGACCAACACTGCCAGAGTTTCCAATAAACTCATTAATTAAGGTGGATCGCCTCGCAGCGTTTGCAAGGAAGAGGGCGAGGATGTGGAACATGATAAAAAGGACCGGGGAATCGGTTCGGAATGGATGTCTCGTTCGCGCTCGCCAACGACTCTGTTTATTTTTAACAACTTCGACTTTAGAGAGACTCGAGCGCATCCCGAGTGCAAACTTTCCTCCGCTTTCTTATCTCCACTCTCGTCGAGACGTTTTATTCCGTAGCGCGCAATTACAATCATCTGTTTTATCCTATCCTCAATGGTAACAGTAATTACACAGAGTAACAGCTTTTGATCAAGTTAAATAGATACTAATATTATACTTAGTTTTCGAAGAGAGATGCAGCAAGCCAAGCAAGGAAATCTGGTTGACGGATTTGACAGAAGAAAACGATCGATCTAATTTCTAACTCCTCTGCCAGGCTTCAAAATTTCATAAAAATCGACGCCAGAGGGCCGAACCCTCGAAGACACATCGAAGACGCAACGACTGCACGTTTTTTGTTCGTTTATTTATTTACTCACGTGTGAAAGGATGTCGTGGTTAAACAGAAGCGTTTTCGTGACACGCGAGCGTCTCCACCTCGGTCATTGCTTTTGCACCGGCAGGGAATTCGGTGGTTAAACGTAGTCACGCGACTTTCAGCCCTTGGCGACGTTCGAATCATTTAGATGAACCGGATGTTAATACAAAAATATCTTCTATAAACTAGAAAACACGAGAAAAATGACGAGTCGACAATAGCCGCAAACGTGAAACTGAAAATATCGAGGAACAGACTAGTTTATCCGTCCTGATTAATCATTCCGTGGAAACTGACCTTTTATTCTCATTTGCTAAAATCTGTCGCGTTCTGTCGACCCCATCGACTCTATATCAAAAATGTTTGAATAGACGAATTTGAAAGTTGGCATAGGGGAATGCGAAGAGTGGAAATGCAAATGCAGCTTGTCACCGTGCAACAGGCCAGTTGGTTCCCTCTGATAGCTCGTATCGTTCTGACCAGCCAAGTCGGGTCCATTCTTTTCCTTCTGTCGCTCCATTTTCCCCGGATTTTCAGCCGTGACGCGTTACAACACGTTCGTTAAATAATATCAAAAACGCCATGAAAACAGATCCTTTCTGACTGATTAAAAAAGAAATTCACGCCACTGGGAATTCTAACAAGCATTGCCGATTGAAAATCACAGGAGAGAAACGTAACGTTCCGTGTTTCACGGAGGAACAATTTTAAAATTCGATGTATTATCAATCACTTTTGTACGATCAATTTGTCTCTTTTATGATTTTAATAACGTAAGAACACTTTTAACATTGACTAAAAGACAAACACAATTTCTGTCAATCTTCGATTGGTAAAATCAGAAAGAAAAAAATAGACGGGAGAGGAAATAAAAAAATATAATTTATGCGAAACGTAGATTATCCGACGTTATCTTCATCACGAGTCGAAGAAGATCAAGTCGACTGTGCAAGATTGATCTTTCGATTAGCTTCTGCATTGACAGATCGGTTCGGTGAAGGCTGTTGGATCATTTTTTAAGTTGATCTCGGCAACCATGCGGGAGGGTGCAATGAAATCACGTCGCACCCCTAGAGGGACATACGAAGGGAGTTGTCTCTCGATCCACCCTTCATCGCTGCCACCCTTCTGACCGCAGATTGAAATTCTTAGGCTCTCCAGCGACCGCGGAAAGGGTCCAAACGAACTCGTTTACCCTTCGCGATTTCGTTATTTAGCATCGTGAATCCACCAGCCGTGGCTGGACACTAATGCCCTTTGACTCGGTCTCCATTCAACCCTGTTCACCAGGGTAATTAAATTTTTCGGATGCAATCACGGACAAATAAAGTATACGCAGAGTCCTCCTCCGCTTCGATTCTACGATTAGATGGCGGACACTTTTACGAGTGTGATTCAAAAAAGAAAACTTGAGCATTTGTTTCACCAGCTAAATATTGAGAGCGATGCCGTACTTTGAATATTTTAAACAGATTATGGACATTTTGCATATTCTTGTATATCTAAATTTACCACAAATGCATAAGAATCTAACGATAATAACTTTGCATGTGATAAATAAATTTATAAAGACAAGATTTCCTTTTTGAAACACCGAATACCAACTTTATATCCATAATATGAAATTGATAATTTTATAAAAAATGGCTGGTGAATTTGTCTGTATCTTAAAAGATATTATGAAATACAGTTATTCGAAAGCAAACATCACGATCGATCAATCAAACTAGAATTCTTTGAGACATCTCTGTCCATTTTCTAGCACAGCAAGAATTTTTTTCTCATTACAATTCGACTAACTGGAACTGCAACGAAGTTATCGCAGACAACTAACAGCTTGACGTGATAAATTCTACAACGCAGCTTGTTTAGAAACCGGATTTCCAGATACACTGCGTTCTCCACACACGGTGAATCTTCACGGTGTTGCGCCAGTTTATTTTAAACAGATGCAAGAGATAAATTGACAAACTCGCAGGCTACCGACAGAGAATACGCTTCTCTGTTGGCGTCTCTAAACGAAGCGAGGAAAATTGAAAAACGTAAGAAGGAGCGTTAGAATTTCGAGGGGAACAATGTCGCGCGGGCGACACAGGAGATTCGGCCACTTTCTTTCCATTTTGCTTCTCCCGATTGCATCGTTACTTTTGTCCGGTATACACGTTGTTGCGCGAATGATTTGCGGGGCAGGCAGCGCGTTTTAATTTTGGGATATTGGTGGCATTAAGCCCGTGAATACGGCTGATAGTCGTTCTCTGGTACGCGCTCTTCTCATCCACAGGGTGTGTGCGAAATATGTTTTCGACGGAAGCCGGCCAAGTTCGCGGAAAACCCGACTGAAACGTCAGATTAAAACCATCGCGGAGAGCGTTCGCTTTTCCACCACCATGCTTATTGCTAAGAGCATTTGTAGCCGCTTTGTGCTCGCGGATTTGTGAAACACGAATTCGCGTTGCAATTGTGCTCTCTGCTAAAGTAATCTGGCTGAAGAACCGAATGGAAACGATCGCTACATGTGGACAAGTGGGAAGATGTAACAAGACGTTTGATGTTTCCATTTTACTCTAGATGAGAAACAGAAACTTTACGAGCGTTCCTCCGGACGAGCGTTTCTCAGATTTTCTACGACCACCCCGTGTATAGATTATAGCAGGTCGTAGTTTGGGAACGTATCTACCCCTCGTACGACGAGATTTCATTCGGGGCTTGGGCTGAGATCTTTTAATTTGAGGCCAAATTCCTCTCGAGGATGAAATGCGGGGAGCCGCCGAAGTGGTCGTATTGCAAGAAGGGTGGCACGTCTGATGGTTGTTTGCTACCCGCCCCCGTCCACCCTTCGAATTCTAAAACACCCCTGTTTATGGGAGCTTTCTTCCTCGATACCGGCTGGTTTTGATCTCGTTCGAGCTTTTCCTCTTCCAATCGAATCTGTTGTCCCTACGCGCACCGACTTTCAGCCGACCGTTTCCTCCTCATTTTCAACCATCACCGACAATGAACGATAAAAAAAAAGGAAACATCACGAAGGTGAAGAATCGCAGGGGCGTTGATGCGATTTTAAAGTTTTATAGGCTGAGAATACAATTTTTTTTCCTTTTTGTAAAATAGAGTTTTACTGCCAAAAGGAATGTACTCGCACGTATTTTCATCTTTTTCGGCTACATTTCATTTCCACGATATCAAATTTTTACAATTACATAAAATTGTTATTAAGTGATGCAGAACTTAATTATTATTAATTATTTGGACCCAGTACATAAACACAGCCACGCCAACATTTATTATTATAAATTATCATCGCCAATTAAAAGCAACATTTTAACAGCCGCGAGTTTAACATTGCAAGCGCGTGTTAAGAAACAAAAATTGCAAATATCGAGAGGCAGAAGCCACCGAGCGTCCGGAGCGAACGTTGGTGTCCTTAAAATAAGTATCGATAAACGTCGCGGTAAAATAGAAAGTAAAATCCTTTCGACCGCATTCCTGGAGGCCTGGTGCGAGCAGAAGAAAGAAAAATATGAGAAGAGGCCCTCATAGGTGGCCCCGTGGCCTCACACTTTGCCAGGATCGCCTACGACTTTGCTTGCACTCCTGCAGGTGCGTTAAGACCAGTAATATATTGCGCCAAGCCTGCCGCTTTTTGGCATAATGAAATAACGAACACTCCGCATTTTTTCCCATTTCGTTTCTCCGTCCCGGTCTCAACGACGCAAAGTTAATAAGACTTTGAACAACTTTCGACTTTGTGTAACTGATACACAATGATGAGATTCGCGTATTTTAACAGAAAGCACGATTTAAAGACGTAACTTGTCGGTGATCGAGGAAGAAATTACTGTCAACATAGATAGAAGGCCCAAAACGTGACGCGAAGACGGTAAAAATAATACATCTTGATATTTGACTAGCGATATCTGCTTATTTTGCAGATTCAAAGAATCGATCGTTTCCTCGATTTTTAACATTTTCTTTCGTATCAAAGTTCTTCTTCTACGTACAAAGTACACGATACTAAAATGTACACACAATGTTTCACAATGTTTCACAAAGTTCAAGGTTGAATTTTAAGACTCTAATTCAAATAACTCTATCGTGTACTAAAAAGAGAGACAGGCAAAGTATGGCAGATGTAATCGTTGACCAAAGTTTCGGTACCGACTGCTGATTTCAAACAAAGATTCCTCGCTCTGAATTTGCAAACAGAACCGACTCGTTGAAACAATTAGCTGCCTGTTCTCCAACCGGTGAACGCACATTATATTTGCACGTCATACTTTTTGCGCAGTTCTCTTTCCCATCTATCTGCAGGCTTCTTCTTTTCCTTCTTTTTCCATTTCCACTGCTGCGAAGCGAGTTCGCCGAGTAAACTTTCCTTCCGCCGCCAGAACAGAATACGCATTCGTGTAATCAACGAGGTGAAATTTATCGAACAACATCACAAGATAATTCACGCCCCACATTCCAGCTCCGCGGGATAAAAAAGAAGAGGATAGGTGGTCCTCTTAATTATGTTCCTGGTTAAACGACCGGCTGGTCACGCCCCGTTCGGGATACTCGAAACGGACGAACGTACGCAAACTCGCATGCCGATTTACCAGAAAACTCTGGTTGCGACCTGAAACTGGTTTCTGAAATCGTACGCGGAATCAACTAACAATAAATATATTAAGAAAATTAGAATAGTACGACTTCGATGATATTAATAGAGTATATATGAATTTTGTACGTTGCTATTTGTGATCTTTTCTCTTTTAATTCGATTAGTATAAAACGCGTCGAATTGGGACATAACTAAAATTTCGTCGAAATAGATGGAGTTCATGTTGAAAGATGATATTTCTTTTAATAATTATTCAGGTTTATCTAATTGATCCTAAATATCCTAATCCTTATGAAGCAACAGATGTCGAATCGAAGTGGAAAAAGTTTGAAGAATTTCACGAACCATTTCGTGTTCGAACGTTGCTCCCCAGATCGGAGGAGGCGATCTCCGTGTTTTCAGATCTAGTATAACGCTCATGCATTAATTTTCTCGTCGCGTTAAAACGAGAATGCATAAGTAAGAAGCTTATAGGATTCGCCCACGCGCCGCCCACCGAAACCTATGTAAAAGTCAAGCACTCTACACTCGTTATGGGTCTTAAGCGGTTTGTCACTTGATACCGAATAGCAAAGAGTAGTACTCGTGTTCTTTTTTTTTTTTTTTTTTTCTGAAAATATTGCCAGACAAATTCTTCGAGCTATTTAGCATTGTGATAACATTACACTTGCAACGGCGTCCGTATATTTCAATAATTCTTCTTCCTCTTTTTGAAACGTACGATCCTATCGAAACATGCATAGAGAGAGGAACGACGAATCGAATCAGAAGCACGGTATCAACACGCAGCACGCTTTATCTCCCTGTCGTTGAAGAATCTATTTGGTGGGCAGCCGATGCAATAACGTAAATCCTAATGGAAATGCAAAGATTAATTAAGAATCCCATTCTGCTGTGTCCCCATGTGGGCGTCCCTAGGGAAGATCATCGGTT
This sequence comes from Melipona bicolor, assembly GCA_030673865.1. Lineage (NCBI taxonomy): Eukaryota > Metazoa > Arthropoda > Insecta > Hymenoptera > Apidae > Melipona > Melipona bicolor. Next base: position 2,583,132 of record JAHYIQ010000023.1, on the reverse strand, counting down.
CGTCATTTTCTCTGTCTCCCTCTGTTTCCTCCTTTCCCCTGACAAGCGTTTAGGGTAGAATTCACCTACTCTTTTCGTCCACGCCGAGCCGCGAATGACTATGAGCCAGCGATAATGAAAACCATTATACATACTCTCCCTGTAACCGGTCGTTCGAATACGATCTGCACTCCTCGTTGAATTTTTCTCGTTGAAGAAAAGAAAAAGCGAAGGAACAAGCGAGTTTTTTCTCTGACAAAAAGCAGGTGGAGACAAGATTCTCTCGGTCGAGTATTTACGAGATAAAGAAGAAAAGCCTCTGCTCTTTGCTCTCTCTTTCTCTCTCTCTCTCTCTGTATGTTACTATCATCGTGATCGCGTTAATTATGCTGTTAATTAAGCGGGGAAAACAATGTGCGTGGCACGAGTGGCGTATCGTCGTAAATTACGACGTAACCGGTTGCATCGTAATAATAAACGCAAGCAACGAGCGTCAAAGTGCAAGGATCCTTGCAGCCCCGAAAATCTCGACGGAGAAAGGGTGTCGTAGCGTCGAGATATCGCGATTCACCACGTAATGAACGAGGGGGAGACGAGAACGCGCGCGTGTATACGTACACAGGAGAACATCCTGGGCGACACGCGCTTCGCGTCAAAGGAAGCCGGGGAGCAGCCGGTCACCGACACAATGCGTGTCTCCTGGGACACGCTTATCTGAAATTACAACGTTACATACCTGCCCCTGGGTCCTAGACCCACTGGAGCTTCTACTAGAACCCGCAAGCTCCTACAACGATTACTCGGCATGCGTGAATCCGTTCAACGAAAAAGCCTTTGTAACGGGGACACGCGCCTGTCCTGCCGTTTAATCTTCTTTCGAATACAAAACAACTGAAACGAATAAAACATACGTTAGTACGGAAGAAATATTCGAAGAGCTTCGAAGGAGATACATTTTCTAATTTCGACGTTGAAAACGATTCAAAGATTTCTAATAAAATTTCCAACGTGCAAAGAATGACGATGAAATGGCGATGAAATTTCGTCGAAAACTTAGGTGTGACGAGACTACGGTTAGGATTTTTTTAAACATAGTTCGCCATCATCTCTGGCGATTAAATGAAACGATTAAACGCACCGCACAGTGGCTCGGTTCGCTTAGATCGTGTTCCGTTTCGCTCGCGTGTTTCACACCGTGAAACTCATTAAACGATCTCTGGCTGCCGCCATGTTTGCATATTCAAGCGGTTCCCGCTGAATAGTGTCGTCGCGCGTTCTTTTTATACGATTTTCCACATAATTTGTCAGCGGATGCGCGCAACGGCTGTGTTCCAGCAGCGGCAGCAACTACGAATATCGTCCATGGAAAAATGTTACGAAAATCAAAAGACCCGCGCTTTTCAAACTTTCATCGTCGCTCGGCGATGTAACCTTCGCCTCTCCGGCTATTTTTCAAAAGCTTCCTCGAACGTTCCCCGTCTTTTCCGACCAGTTCCCTTGAATACCATCTTTAAGACACTTGCCTTCCTCATTAAATGCTCCGACACTCGTCGACCGCGAGCAGAACGACGTTTTTGCAGCGACGATGGGACCGTTTTGCAACGACGACGACGGGAGGATATCCGCTAACCGGAGTCTCTAGGTCCTTGAAAGATTTCTTCGCGTTAACGACTCGTTCGTGGAGGAGATGCGGTTGCAAACAGCTTCAGGCGTGGCTGAAAAAGAGAAAAAAGGGGAAAAAGGAGAACTTGAACTCATCCTCGAGGCGAACGCGTTAACGTCGAGCCTTGTTAACGCGATAATTAACCCATGACCAGTGACGCGGCACCAAGTGTCACCGAGTAATTAAATCGCTGCAATTTACACGATGTAGCGTGGAATTGCCGTTCCGCCTGTCTTTTTTTTTTTCCCTCGTTCTTGGTGCCTCTTTCCTCGTCGAGCGAGGCGCGATGTAACGAAAAGTGGCTGCAGGAGGAAGAAGACGAAAAGCACCGGTAATAAGCGGCAGATCGATAAGAAGCGGCGCAACACTCTTCCAGCACGACCACTAGAAGGCACAAGCCACTGTTCTTCTTCGCGCATTCTAATTGGGAATTAATCAACATCCGGCTGCAAAATATATTCACGACAGGGTTCATTGAATCGGCTGTCAACCACACCCGCTGCGTTATTAACCGTCATTTGACCGTCGACCAACGAGGATCAAAGTTAGTCAGCTAAGAGAGAGAAAAACGAAGAAGCAAACTCTCCGAGGTAACAACTCTCTAGATACCGGACTGACCTTTCTTCGCAAAGAACCTCCGAAAGAACCGAATTCTTGGCCTGTCTATCGCGCGCGCGCGCGCGCACGCTCACCAACGAGAGGCCATTATGCAAATGAAGGAGCACCTTTTCGAGAAAAGAATCCGCGCGAAGGATGGAACGAGAGAAGAAGAACCGAGAGGGTTCGTCGAGGTTTATTTATATATTCAGGCTGATTTCCAATTATCGAAGATACGAAGGAACGAGAGCACTGCCGGCAGCGTACAAACGAGTGGAACAGGGAGGAGAAGAAGAAGAAGGTGCGTGATCAGGATTCATCTTTGTGCTTGCATGTCCTGTCGCAGTTTGCTCCTCTTGCCTTCTGTTCCCTCTTTCGCGCCTGGACCGGTAGCTTCGGCTCGTCTTCTGGCTTTCCTCGTTGTCGCTTTGCCTTCCACTCTTCTCGCGCTAACGTCCGCCGGCTCCCCCACGAATATTTCGTAAAAAGGACGCGGCCAAACACGAGAAAAAACGGAAACGATCGACGATGAACTCTCTTTCTCCGTCACGCGCGGATGAAAATTATCCTGCCTTCCAGTGACCGTTGATTCTTACTCGGCCATTACTCAGTTCGTTCGATAAGTCGATCCTTTTTCTCTCTTTTCTTTCTTCTCTTTTTTTTTTCAAGTATTCGAAATCTCCTTTTTCCTTTTATACCGTCCAAGATTTTACGTCGTATCCTCAATCCAAACGCGTTTTAACGCGTCAAAGGATAGGAGCGAATCTCGCGGCTCCCCGAGAGGAAAATAATACCGGTCAACTCTGTCTTGTTGAAGTCTCGGTACTCTGAATAAGAAGGCGGCAGCGCACCGCGACAATTCTCTCCGAAAGAAACCGAAACACCGCAGGTATCTCTTAACTTCGTTTTAACCAATTGTTACCGGCGAGTAGCAAGATTTATCCCGCGTCATCCCTCGGTGGATAAACGAGGCGCGTATCCCCGTAAAGGTAACGCCAACCCCTAGCACGCGCACGCACACATGTACACGAAGATACCTACGACCAACCTACTGGTCGTTCGAGTGAAAAGACCGCGTCGAGAGCCGCGGCGTTATTATCATACCTTCCCTTTTAATAGGAAACTTCGCGGACGGTTGGAAGGCTCGCTGAAGGGTGAAAGGGGTAAGCGATGCTCCGGGGAGGGGGGGCAGGGGTGGAGAGAGTACGGCACAACCGCGGAGGAGAGAGATAAAAAATGCAAGACAACCGAACAAGCCCGATTTGAAGAAGCGAGATAGATTTCGAAGTAACGGATAGAGGGAAAGAAAGGGAAAGGAAGACGAAGGAAGATGAAGAGCAACGAGGACTCTCTCGCGATTAATGAGCGGTGTTTGTTGTTAATTGCTGCCGCCATTAGGTTGGCGTCTCCTCGCGAGTTTTCACCACCCCCGTAGCCTTCCTCTTTCCCTCTACGTCCCTCAGTTTCCTTCTCTGTCCCTTTGGCCTCTTTCTTTTTTCTTTCATTCTTTTTTTCTATCTTCCCACCTTCTTCTCCTCGCGCTGTCACCCGGAGCTAGTACATAGGATACTGTTATATAATAAATATATACGTATACGTGCACGATCGAAGCTAGCTACGTTGGATTCTTTTTCTGTCTGTGCGTGTTCACGAATACCTCCGTATCGTCGTGTACATATAATGGATCGGTACATAATGCCATCTAGCTATATACATTTTTTTCCTTCTGCTTATATAGAGTATAGAGAGAAATATATATATATATATATATATATATATATACATAGGAGCGCGCACATCTAAAACTCGCGAAGCTAAACCTACCACCGAGTCACCCTCCAGCGGCTTCTCGAAAGCAGAGCGCGCATGTTAATGATCGCCCGCCGCGGCCTTTATCTTTTCCACCTCATTTGCGCGCCACGAGTGGGACCGGGGAGTTTGCAACTCGCTAGAAGAGAGGAGAGAGAGAAAGAGAAATAGAGAGAGAGAGCGCAGGGCGGCGGGGGAGGAGGGGGAGGAAACGACGACTTCATCCCCCGACCACGCGGCTAAAATATTTGCTCGCACGAAGATCCGCGTGGCTGTGCTCGAGAAAAGGTGTACATGTATCGCGCGCGAGAAGTTCAGCTGGAGATGAGACTCGTCCCCTCTGCCACCAGCCGCCAACCTCCCATTTTTTCCTTTCTTCCTCTTTTCTTTTTTGACTTCATCCCCTTTTTCCGCCCGACCACCAACCACCGGCGTTAGACTGAAGAGGGACTTGAACGAGGATCTTCTTACAGGTACGATTCGCGCTTGTATGGGTGAGTGCGAGAGGGTTGCGCGGTACACGGCCAGATTTCTCTCGTTCCGTTCGTCTCTCTCCTTCTCTTTTCCACGCGTTTCTTTCTCCCAACTATTCTTCCTCGTCTTCTGGATTCCCTTTGGTCCGTACATTTACATCGGGGATACCGCGCAGTTTCCCGCTACTTGCTTGGACAGTGACGCGATTTACAGTGAAATTAAGACGCGAGACCGACTAACCGTCGCGTGTTGGGGTCGTTTCCACAATTTTTACCTCTTTCCCTATGTGTAGGCTGGGCCTCGGAAAGTTCAATTATCCTCCTACGCTAAAACTTTAACACAATAATTCACAAAGAAACGTATCATCCTCTGCAATTTCAAACGATACGATTTTCTTATTACACGCGTGGTATTTAATTTAAAAGAGGTATCGGCGAGGTATATTCTTGAGGAGAAAATTGAACAGACGAGCAAAGGAGCGATATAACAACGTTATTAAGAAGGAGAAGGCGGCAACAGCTCGCAGCAACTTTCTCCTCCAACAACTAATGTGATAATTACTCAAGCGGAAGTAATAAAATTAATCTCGGCACCACCTCACTGCGTTTCTACCCCCTTCCCATCCTCTCGGGCAACCCCGCGACTCCTTTTAACTCACCGTTGAATTTTGGTGGCGCGGGATGGCTCTGCCCTCTTATAAATCAAAGCCAGTTTAGCTTTTAATAATTCGACGGAGGGGATGGCCAACCGGATAATATACGCCCCAACTTCTTCCTTTATTCTCGGTCCAAGAAGAGTGTCCCGTTAATATCTGCAGTGACAGTAATTCGTTACGCGGTTTTCGCGGGAAAACCGTGGAAGAACATGGCAAAGTACGAGGGTCACTCGAGTCGTCTAAATTTCAACTTTGCACAAAATAATCAAGCGTCGCGTTCACAAATCGCGATCATTCTAGTTTCGTGCCAATCGTCTTTCCCGAGAATCAAGAGTCGTTCAAAAGTTCGACACCGATCGACTCTGTAAATTGAAAAGCAGAGAAAAGCGATGATGCTTTTACACGGATATTCTTAAAAATTTACTCTGTATTCCACGATTATTTATTGCTCGTGCTGTATAAGTTTACGAAACTAATCTTAAGTTGCGATAAATTACACATTGAACATTCGTGTCGTAAGAAATAAGATCGAGAGATCTACGGAAGGCTTCTGAAGGGCCAAATTAACGATTCAGCCGATCGACTGTTGATTATAAAAAATTGCGATCCGAATCCGAGAGTTCAGGGAAAGGAGCGGATTCGCAAAATTCTTGGAAGAGACGGCGAGCGAAGGTTTAACCCCCGGGAACGGAGGAAAGTCTGAGGGAACACTGGGTAGGTTGCTCTGGTGGGTTCCGGCCATCGAGTAAGTATCAGTAAATAATCGCGGCGGACGTTACATTACTCGGCGGAATTTATGATTCGGGCCCGTCCGGTCACGTTTGCCTGAGGGTTCCTCCTCGAAGACGCTCCGGAAGAGCAACAAGAACCTCCGCCGAGAAGGAAGAAGAAAGCCAGAAAAGAGAGAGATATCCCGAAACGGGACAAGGAGGAGAAAAGGTCGAAGTGATGATAAAATTCTGAAAGGAGCGTGCAACGAGTAAGAGACAGCTTCTGAAACACGGGCCAATTTGCCAGACTGTGTTCACAAGACTTTAAATATTACGCAAATTTACACAGATCGTGTACAACTGGAACACGTAATCGCCCAGTCACGTTGAGTGTGAATCGTTGTTGTTGGATTATTTCTATTGATTTATGTTCAGTGAATAAAAGTCTCCTGCAACTCGTTCCTACGATATTGTTTTTCATTTAAATTGAAAATTGAATCTAAATAACCTCGTCATTAACTCACTGTCAGTTAAGTCTATTGAAGTAGGAGAATGAGTCTGATAAAATTTAATAATGCAAATAAAACGTTAGATTAACTTTGATCCTCGATGATTTAAATAGCTTAGTGCATATCCATTTAAAAAATGTAAAAGAAAGTAAGAGAAACTACGACAACTAAAAGAATAACGAAGAACGAAAGGAGAAAAAAGTTGAAAGACTAGTGTCTCGTGCACGACCACCCTTTTAAACTTCTGCCGAGCCAATTTGCTACATCGTGTCTACGAGGTGATAAACACTAGGCGGATTCGAGTGTAAACCCTAGCTTGTACCACAATTCTCCGATACGAACGAGTCTTTAACGAGTATCAGCCGGTTGAATGAAATTGGAAAAGAACGAGATCGCAGAACCGGTTGCTCTAAGATTTCGAAGCATCTGGAAGAAAGGAACGAACTCGGAGAGAAACAGTGACACGCGATGCGGGGAGAAGAACGATGCAATTCGTAACAATGTATTCTTCCGCTTCTTCGAAAAAATTAGCCAAGACAATCGTACCAATACTACCGCAAACTTTTACCTTCGTTTTCTAACACCCCAAATTTAGGCGCGATTTAAATACGAAGAAGGTATTTAAATGAAACTTCAATCGCATTATGTCTAATGATTAAACAGTTTCATTAGTCCAGATGTCTAACTATTCAAAAATTCTTACGAGCAGTACGAAACTATCAGTACTCCTTTATTTAGAACAAAGCTATTTTTTAAATATGATAATCAAAAAATCTCCTAAGTAGAACAGATGCCATTAATCTTTCATGAATGCTAAATTTATATTTAACCAATTTTTATTGCACTGACCTGATCAATGTGTGATCGTGATGAAAAAAGTTTTCAAAAACAGGAATCATTACGTGAAAAAAAATTCCGGACAATCGAAAGATGAAATTAGACACTAATGTGTCTAAATGTGTAATAAATGTGAATAAAAGTACACTGACGCAATCGCGAACTAACCACCTCGAGGAGGATTAATTTAATACCTGAGTAAAATTAATCAGCGAGAATTGATGTTGGTTCGGGAGGAGTGAGTGTCGAACGACTTGCAGTCGGTTGACCAAACTGTACGAACCGTAGGGGAAGAAGGCAGTATTTGCTTTGCAACGTAGCGGGGCCCGTAATCAGTGTAAATCAGGGAACACGTAAATCACACCCTCTGCGGTAAGAGCCTCTCTAACGGGTGGTGTAACGTATGGTAGGAAATAAATGATCGTACGCGAGTTCGAATGGCAATTTGGAGTTGCTTCCGTAATACTTGCTCGTGTAATCGTACTTGGACACGAGTCATATTCTTTTTCTTTGGACAATTTTCGTATTCAATTGGATTGTCGATTGATATCGATGATTTTTACACGTAAAAAAATAAAGTTGTTTCTATACTATAATGAAATCAGTTGATGATTTGAAAACTGTACGGTGAAAATTAAGAAAAGTACAATGAATATACACGCTGTATACTCGTGTTTTTGGGGGGGAGGGGGAGGTATGTATATACCGTGATTCGCATCCGCGACTTGTGTGGTCGTCGGTACCGCCTCCGTTTGTTTGCCAACCCCCATATAAGAGGAAGAGCAGCGAAACAAGAGGTTCGTATCACCTGTTAATCATGACTAATTAAATTATTAATATTCGGATAATTATACCACACGATGGTTATTAATTAATTATTTTCACTATCAACGTACACGTTATGCGAATATCTAACTTTGAGTCGGAGAAAATTTTTCAAATGAAATTTTAAAGTCGTTCAATCTAAAAGTTCTCGATTCAGACCGGTTAGAATAGTACTGGATGCACTCGCTCGTATTTTCCTTCGCATCGACGCATACGTGCGCATAAAGCACGTGTGCCTTCGTGACTGATTCACTACACGCTTGAGCACGCTCGAGGATCGCTCGGTCGAGAAAGAGATCCGTCGATTGCAAATCCGTAAATCATCGGCAGGAAGAGGCGTTTACGCGCAAACGAATTAATTGAAAAGGCACCTCGTCGTCCTCTTTCTTCCTTTCTTCCCTTTCCCTCCTCATTCGGCTCTTTTACCTTCTTCTGCTTTCACCCTCCACTCCACTCGATCTTCTACATTTCCACTGTATTCTTCCCTCCCCTCTTTCTCTGTCTCTGCCTCTCTCTCTTTCTCCTTTCCTCTCTCTGTTTATTTTCCCTTCGTGTATTTACAGACGCGATATGCAGAGATCGGGGATCGGCAGTGTTACCTGCTTTTCCCCGAAACAGCGTACAATCGTCGATTCATTATGATTTAAGTCCAACGACCGTACTTTTCGATCGAATTACCACCGTCATTTTGATTGTTTCGTCCGGGTGCGTTTAGAACAGCGAGGGAATAAAAGAGAAAGAAGCGAGAGATGCGCCGTAATTGCTCACACGGGATCCCTGGTTGATCCCCGCACGATGAAATTCGAATCGGGCAACGATCGTTCCTCCAGCGTTGATCCCTCTTCGCTTGATCTTCTTTACGATACCTGCTTCATCCTTCTCCGTTCCTCGCGAAACCTACAGTATCGGGCTATCTATCTTCTTCAGGTTCCACAGCCCGGTCAGATACACAATATCCCGATACCTTATCGCCCACATGATTTCTGGTTCGTCTACGTCCAAGAAACACACGCGCGGCCGTCCTCCTCTCTTCTCTGCCTTGATGTATTCGCTTCCTCTCCTTCGCTCTTCTCCGATGGACCAGGCACAAGTACGGTCTCTCGTCGTCTCTCTCGCTTCTCGCTTACCATCTCAATAACGCGAATGACTGAATGGCCCCGGAGCCTCGAAATCCCACCGAGATAACCTTTATTGTAATTACAATAAGGCATTATGCGCGCTCCGAGATCTACGGGGCTCGGAGGTCACACTCCGGCTGAGGTCTTCACTTGCTTCTCTTCTCGAACCTCCCTTTCCATCTCTGCATCTGTCACACGTTCTTCTTCTTCTTCTTCTCCTCCTCCTCCTTCTTCTTCTTCTTCTTCTTCTCCTCCTCCTCCTTCTTCTTCTTCTTCTTCTTCTTCTAACGTCATTTTAGACTTATCAGATTCGATCATGCAGAAAATTCTTTTGCACGAAATAAATTCATGACAATTTTTCTAATTCAAAGATCAACAACGCGTTCGAGAATTTGCACTTTTTAAAGGCACCGCGGGAGATTAAAAGAAACGCGAATGTCGAGCCGACCGGATGTGAAACCGACACGAAATCATGCAGGATCGGACGTGCGAATTACCAATTTCCTTGTCGGCAACCGAACCGCGACCAAAAGGAAACGAAAAAAAAACGTGAGAGAGAGAAATTTACATCCCAAGATTTGGTTTCACGTGTGATATGAAACTAAAAGGACCCGCACGCCACTGGAATTATTACGAACAATCATCATTATGTCCAAAGAGAGCGGAGTAATCTTCTGCTCCATCTGTTATAAGCCACGTGTGGTGACGAAAAAGGGTGAAACGAAGCAAATTCTCAGACAAATCTTTCGCGTGCTCCGGAGAAACAAATCTTCATTTTTTTCAATTCCAATTTCTTTATCCGTACTTCAATTCAATTCTGATCAGTTTCCTCGATCCATTAACGGCCAACGTTGCGTTAATGGGACGTTTCACTTGCAACTTCTTTTCAATCACTTTACATCATCGATTTCTGTTTTTCTTTAACGTCACGAAAGAAAATTCTAAAAATGTGCTTAATACTTCCTCGTTGGTTCTTCTTTCGCTTAAATTTTATAAGTATATATTAACTCGATGAATTTCGAATAAACTGAAATTTTAAACTTTTCTCCGCATCGTGGAAATTTGGTCGTACTCTCCATTTGATCAATGAACTGTTGCGTTTGCGCAACAAATCGTGAGAATTAAAATAAAAAACTGAATTGGTAACTAGGTAAATAGTAAGAAATTTGGATGTTAGAACGATTCACCGAGATGTTCTTCGCGCTTCACGATTCAATCTTCCGGATTCTTTTTACTTACTTTTCCTAATAAATTGCGAGAATAAAATGGAACGTATGCGCGAAGAATCGACGACTTAATGTCGAGAAATTTCGGCGTTTCAAAAGAGCAAATGGCAGAAGAGTGAATCGTGGTGATATTATCGAGAAGGAGTGGCTGCTCGTACGCGCGTATCGCGTTTCATGGCACGGTCATCTTTATATATGCAGACGGGCCACGCGTGGAAGGTCTGCGGTAGGCGACATGTTCACTGGACATGACTTATTGCCTACAAGCGCCACTGTAAATCTCGGCGTTACAACGTCTGCTTCTGCCACCGAGGCGCAAGGGCGGCAACCGCACACCGAGGCACACGGAGATCTTTTCAAAGATTCTTGGGGTGGCGTATGGCTCTTTTTTCTTCTCCGCCGGTTCAACGTGAAATTAAGTCGACTGCGCTCGTTTCAATTAGACACACCGGCTTCTTTAAATCCACATCTCTTCGTCCGATTGTTTGTGTCGTTTAATACCGATGAAACGATTCGAGGTAGCAACAGGCCTCTTTTTTTTCTTTCTTCCGCCGGATAAGAAGCTACCATTTAAAGAACGGAACGGCGTTTGTGAGAAAAAGAATCGTGTCTTTTCGACTGACTAACGTCATGGATTTGACGAAATTACGTGGAAAATTACAGGTCCAACTTCCGGTGCTAGCGGAAACGATCGAAGGACACAACCCCGTTCTCAGTGCGACTGAACTGCAATCAACGATGATTGACAAGCGAATTCAATAATTTAGATTCAAATGTACGATCATTCAGGGAAATGCAAAACTTTTACTGTCAACCTTATTAAAAATTGAAATTCTGCGTCGGAAAATTTTGAGTTTTACGATTCAAGGAGTCAATTTGAAGCGCTTGACACGTCGAGTGCTTCGAGATCTGATGACAAGGTTGCTCTAATCGTTGACTGAGGTTGACTATACGTCTCTTCACGAGCAGAGTCCTAATTAAATTAGAAGATTCGGGATTTTCGAGGCGGGACCAGAAGCAGGTTAACCCGCAATTTACCAGCAACCCTCCATTTCGGACAGCGAGAGCACCAGAGAGAAGACTCGGAAGCACCCTTAGCGACTCTGTTTGCTTGGCAAACGACAAAATAATGAATTTCTCTGCTCTGCAGTTTCGATGTCTGTTTCATGAAATCAAAATCTCTCTTGGTTTGAAAATGCAATTTCATAAATAAAATAGGTAAGAACAATTGTCCAAATTCCTTGGAAAAATTATTATCAAAACAAAAGAAAAATATAAGAAAGATACCTTTATTGTCATATGCCGATTTTTTCCTTTGCTAACAAAGATTCGTGATTGACATGATTTTTGTTTGTGATTTTATTTATCTAATCGGGGTTAATCTTGCATCGTTAGGCGCCAGAGAAACTGCAGCGATATGAAATTATTATTTTTCGTCGACAAAGAGCTTCTTTAAAGTTGTATCATCTTACGAAAGAAACGTGATTTATTTTTTGTTATCTATTAATTTGGTCGATTTATAATCAAAGTAAAAATTTCATTTAAAAAACAAGCTACACGTGGAAAAATATCAAAACGAACAACGCCAAGATTAACATCGATACAAAGAAATTCTTGAATCGTTAATTCCGACGTACCTCGGGCGTACATAAAATTGACATTCACCTTCGCAGGAACCGTCAATTTCACGACGATTTGCACCCGCGGGAATTCGTGCAACGAGTGACCGTTCACGAAAAAGCTCGAATAAAAAGAAGGTTCTCTCGATTTCAGGAGAAAGAGTAGAAGAGGAAGAAGAAGAAGAAGAAGAAGAAGAAGAAGAAGAAGTAGAAGAAAAAGAAGAAGAAGGAGAAGAAGACAGGCCTCGATGGCCGCAGCACGTCGCGTGACGGAAGAAGCCATGATCACAGGCACACGCACGCGCGTATTTGCATCTTATCCGTCTATTATGTTCACGATGAAAATCGAAAATTCTTACAAAACCTCTTATCAATATCTTTCGTAACGCGATAAATGCTCGTAGAAATGAGAAATCGTAATAATCTGCTTCGACAGGGACTATATCTTCGAGACTAATCTAGCTCTGGATAAACTCTAAGAATTTCATAGTGTAAATTGATAAATGGCAAAAGATACATGTCTGCACACTCGCACATCCATAGAGAGAGTCTGAGTTGCGTTTATCAATTGCGAATCGATATTTGTCCCGTGTAAATGATCGGTTGTGACGATTTTCGTGAATCGAGTCGACAGTGCATACTACAGAGGTATGGTAACAGCATCTGAGGATGTAGCAATTACGTCTGCACTCTTTGCCACAGATGGACGGGACCGCAACCACGGAACGCCCCTTGCGTTACACACATGTTACAAGTTTCCTTCTGTCCCTCTTCCCTTTCCTCCTTGCTTCTCTCCCCTCCTCTTGCTGTTCATTCCTTCCTGACCGAATTAATGTTCGTACGGTCAGCACGAAAGACGCTCCTGTGGGAACAGAGACACAAGGCTTTGTCGACGTCCATCTCGGTCGACGGACACCTTCGTCAACGATTACGGGAGAACCAGAGACGAAGGACCGTCATATACGAGGATGAGGATCAACTTGGAGAACGCACTAGGGTTAATGAAAACCAGCTGAATGACGAGCGAGATAAACTAGCGAGTATCTGCTTGGTACTTGCTTCTATGGAAAATTTAACGCTGCTACGATCCTCTGTTAAATTGCAACATTTGTTGTTCCAATCTTTCGACGTTCTAACAAAAATTTTAACATGAAACTGAAATCAGAAATCACGCGTATCAGTTTGATGAAGAATCGTCCAAACAATGTAGAAAGAACGTGTTATGTAAAAATATGCGTAAGTAGATGTCTGATTTCTTGTTTCTTTAAAAAGAAATCAGTGAATTTATGCTAACCGGAATCACGAAATTGCTTCCAAGTAGAGATTTATAAATAATTCGGCCGATTGTAAATTTTCGAAACGAACGCAAATTGAACACGATTGAGTCTTTTGTAAGCTGATGCTATACATTCGTTAGATTAAAATTGAAGAATTCGTTCCAGTTTCACGACCAATCGTGTATAGTACGATCACTGGATAACGGTGACCCTGAAGGCAGCAAGTAACCCCATAGCCGTGAACTTTCTTTTCTCGTATACCGCTGACAATGGGGAGCCACGACCGTCTCGCGATGTTCTGCACGCGATGACCTGAGTATTTCCTGAGGACACTTGAAGAGGAAATGTCCTAACGGGAGCATAGCCCCACTTTCTGTTCCGAGACTTCACCCTTTGTTCCATCAAACCTACGTCGTCCACTCTAGCCAGGCTTAAATCGGAGTAAAGACACGCGAGAAGGAAAATCAGCGTAAGAAGTAGACAACAAAGTCGCAGAAACGATCGCTCAAATCACTGGTTATCAACGGCAGTTTGCCAACTAATCCACACGGTATTAAGCGTAAGTTGGTTACCTCTCGTTCAGGATTCAGGACACTCGAGCTCTAATACACCCTAGGGGTCGTGAAAGGGATGAGGCGGCGAGTCACGTGTATTCTGCCCGGCATGGTCGCGAGATTACAGGCCGGCTCGAGGCTAACTGCGATGTAAATCAATCTGCCACAGAACTTCCCCGAGGGTCTGGTCTAAACTGTTCGCTCTACGGTGAAAAGTGAATGGCAATCGTATGAGGTGTCGGATGTTCGAAGCTATACTTTCTTATTGCTCTCGTGCGTCAGCCGAGAGTACGACGGTTTCGAACGCAGGGAAGAAACAGCAAGAAGAAAACACATGGAAGACGAGTGGCGAAACCGTTGGTTGTGCATCAACTAGAAAAGGACCAGCGACAAAATCGTGCCGGCTGTATTTATTGAAAATTACTCCTCGCGTGCGAGCTCCGCGAAAATGAGGAGAACGAGGGTAAAGAGATACAGTCGACCAAACGTCTCAAAATCGCGATTATACTAACCGAATGGCGCTTGCTTTAATAAGTTCGAACACTAAAGTGCAATATCATCACATCCTGACTGTTCGATTTAGAACCTTAGCCCTAGGCGATAAACGATACCAGCTAGATCGCTAGAAACTGCATGAAACTACATTTTCACGCTGAAGTTTCGAATTACAAATCATTCTTACAGAAAATAATGGCAATGCCCGGCAGAAATTGCAATTCAGAGAAGCAAATGATGAAAGAAGACGAATGAAAACATGAAACACGGTCGTTTACGTCGTGACCCATTCAATTTTCTGGACTTCAATTCGAACGATGGTCAGTGCGTTTCGTCATATGCCCTCAAGTCCCATGCTCTCTATAGTAGAAAGAGAAATACAATCACAAACCATCGAGGGTGGTTTTCGTTTCTACGTTTCCCTAATTAACAACATTTATACAGTGGCCGCGTTTGTTACGTTAGTCGTTTCAAAGGGACGATTTCTCTGGGATGAGCGAACAAAACTGTACGCGAAACTTCGTTATATTCCTAATTACTAAACCCAGCGTTTACTCCAAGGTGAAATATTAAACAACTGATGACGATTGTGAACAATAATAAGAGAAAGAAATTAACATTTACGCCACAGAAGGGAACATGATAAACGTAAGAAATTATATAGAAACTATCGTTTCAACTTGTGAATATTTGGAAATATTACGATTCACGAATATATGAATATTTGCAACTTACAAATTCGCGAAACGAAATTATCGCTTTAGGCGAACGCGTCTCCCAGGAAGGCCATCGGCATATGCGGCTCGCGTGCATCGATGCAACCGTAGGTTCGCAGTAACAGGTGCAGATGCAGAGGAAGCAATCGTTAGCTCGACAGCCCGCAGTGCATGTGCGCCTATTATGATTTCTTTCATAATTAGTTTCCCTTCTCTCGTTCCTCACGTTCCTCATATATAACAAGTATTCAGATGTATCTATTTATTTATATATTATTATGTACATATGCATTGTTTAGAAAACGCATCCTTTGTCGTTCACATTCTCTGCACATTTGGAATACCGATGACAGTAATGACCACCTTGCTCTTGTATTAAAAATATTCTACTACTTCTAATTCCTTATGCATTCTGACACAATGTCACATCGATATCTATTAAAGATATAAACTACTTTCTGTATTGTAATTTTGAATACAACATGTACGAAAGTTCCTTTCTATTCGAAAGGCTAAAAATTGCATTTTTCAATCATTATTGTCGTTTCAATTGGGCGAGAATTTAGTACAAGGAAGGACGATGTATTATTGAAAACAATTAACATAATCTACAACATACTACAGTAATTATATACGAAATCCTAAATTTATCAGTATTCTATAACAACTCGGAAAATTTATTTAAATATATTTTGCAATGAAAATAACCGGATGTTTAACATATTGTGTTTATCTATTGAAAAATACCTGGTCAATGTTCATCGAAAGAGGTTAACGTTCAAGTTATAGGATAACTCGGAGACTTCAAGGTACATATCCAAGAAAGCGTCTTGCCGAGGGATTTCGCCGAGGGTTGGCTGTTTGCGCCTCTCGACAAATAAGGGGAAGTCGTTATCCTCTGGATGGGAGGAGTAATTAACTGCTTCTACCTCCTTTCTGTTCACCTCATCTCTCAGCCAGTATCCTTCCTTTCCGGCTTCGGCTTCTACTCGAAGGAGCAGACTTAAGGAGACTCGCTTAGGCTTTCACGCGGACGTGTCTTCATTATTCACGCTAATCTGCCTTTGCCTCGTACTTCTACTGCCTCGATCTTGCCCTCTAGCTCTTCAAGACAGAATTCTGTCAGTTAGCTGACAATTTAATGAAAATTATAAATATTAACCAAATTTACTGCAATGCAAAGAACATTTTCATGCTCATTACACTTCGATACTTCCTTTGTATTTTAACAAATTAAATCAAATTAATAGAAAAATATAAAATTGAAAATTATGCATGAATATTTTGCTATTTAATTCTATGAAGTAGAAATTGAAAATTATTAAGGTATATTTCCAATTTTCTTCAGCATCGGTGATAGAAATCCCAAGTGCCAAATTGTGATGAATTTTCTCTGTCAATGCCGACAAATGCTGGACCAAAGGACCCCTGACTGTGATAATCTTTCATCAATCTACAATCGTTGATTGATCGTCATAATTCATTGGTGATTCGAATAAATAAATAGCTATGATGAAATCTGATGTCTTTTTCATAATATTTTGATATTTTTTATAATAAAAAACTTAGAATTTCAATACTTAAAATTCGTAAAAACAAAGATTAAATTTGCGTACAAGTGGAAATCAAATGCGAATAAAATTTCTGAAAATATGTACTCTGAAAAATAAAATTTAAATTGATACATAAGTCTTTTACAGGATATTTACTAATTTACAACTATTCACAAATATACTATATATATATATATAAGTAACAGATACGTTCAGTTCTCCCAAATCTTTATAGCACAAAATTTACTAAAAATTATACGATTCCTGTAAAAATACGATTTCATTTGACGATGTCAAATATATCTCTATCATTATTTGTTAACTTTTATAAATGCTCACATTTAAATAGAAAGCCAATTATTTATAAGTCAATAAACCTGAAAAAAATAACCTCATAAATGTTAAAAAATTTCAATTCAAAGATATTAGATATAGTATTTTTAAATTTAACATTAGGATATTGAAAACACACGCTTTCCTTTCTGCAAAACAAACTGACCTATAGTTAGAAATAACAGATGCTTTCAGTTTGTCAAGTAATCATCATGTAACTCAAAAGAAAATAGATGTATAGAAGCTTTATAAACTAAAATTCTCAAAAAATTGTTTCCATTTATCTGTGTAGGGACATGCATTCCCGCTATGCATATTAGAAACTCTCTATACCATTGATGCATTAAACTCATACACTCCAATACAAATGCACAACTTATATATGTAATTTTTATTCGAGTTTATGTTTTCACTGCGGTAAGTTTAATAAGACATTTTGACCTGGTGGCAAATAAGCCACTTGACGAGATCTAGACAGATTATGGGCTATATCTTCTGCAGCTTCAATTCTTCTTAGTTCAACTAAACCGTCGCCTGCCTCGCCAAGAGATTTTGCAATCAAACTAGCAGCTTGAGCATCACCTTCTGCACTAATGATAGCAGCCTTCTTATGTTGTTCCGCCTTTTCTACTAAGAAACGAGCTTTTTCTGCTTCTTGCTGTGCTACTTGCTTCATTTCTACAGCCTGAGTAAATTCTTTTCCAAATGTTAAATGTGTCTGAAATAAAACAGATTACAAATTGAAACAGAACATACATACATTGAAAACGAAAGAAATAATCATAATATACTTACAATAGAAATATCATCTAAAATCAATCCAAACTGTGCAGCTCTTTCTGTTAGGTCTTCTCTAACTTTTTGAGAGACAATCTCCCTTTGGGTGATTAATTCTCCTGCATCAAATTGGGCAACTACTGCTTTTAATACTTCATTCGCAATAGATGGTAATACTCTCTCAGCATAATCTATACCAAGAACAGTATAGATTTTTGGCAAAGAGTCTGGTATAGGTCTGAAGAGAATACGAAGAGTGATGTTTACATTTTGCAAATCTTTACTTCCAGTGATTACAGGAATATTTCTTGGCATTGATCGAATATCGAATATGATAGGTTTCTGAACCCAAGGAATTATGAAATGTGTTCCTTCCCCTACAACCTGATTTTTTATTCCAGTAAATCTATCAAAAATAACAGCTCTATGACCACCATCAACTGAAACAGACAAAGAATTGTAAACTCAACTGAATTTGTATTCCTTCATCAAACATCGCTGCATAATAAAAGAAAAAATTAACCATTGTATAAAGCATTATTAACAAGAAGACCAGTCGCAGTCAAACCAAGGCCAAATTGCCCTAATCGATTCCAGAACATAGCTGCCATATTTAATGACATATCTGAAACAAAAATAAAAAATCAATTCTAGAAAATAGGTAGATTGAATTCTGATGCAATACTACCTAATATATATATATGGTTAAACAACTTTAACCTAAAATTTTGCAAGATCAAAATATGAATTCGCTCTAACAACATTAGCAAATATCTTAAGTTACATAAGATTGTAAAATTTAATCATACCAAAGGAACACAAATACGTAACATTAATAAAATATTTAAAAATGCCGTAAAAGATCGACTACACGCGGTCTTGCTTGACCCAACGTATAACTAACCATATGTACAATTAATAATGACAACATTGTCGCATCAACAAATAAGTAATATTTCTAATATTAACATAGTTAATTTTTACGTAATAAATATTGTCTTTTAAGTAAAAACTTACGTTTTCTCTCGTGTTGCGTGTAAGTGTCGCCGAAAGGAAGATGGAGTCCAACCACAATTTCAAGCAAGTCGATAGTAGCGCCACTATACTAATAAGTTTTCAGAGGTAAATTTAAAATAACACTGTTCGTATATTTTAATTCATCCTCCGTGAATTAAAATTCTAAAGTTATTAATAAAATATTAAAAAACGTATTAGCTCAAGTAAATCTTATGATGAGATTAAAGAGAAGAAGAAAGTACAACTCTCTCGTTTACAAATATAATCATACATAATTGTAGGAAAAATAATTAATCGTAGACTTTCTAAAATATTTTTGTACGAAAAATATATAAATTCGGATGAGATATTTTCCATACGAATTAATTATCCATGTGTCAAAACTACATATTATCTATTTCTCATTAATCTAATGGATATGTACACTGAGACAAATATCTAACCGAAATCACAGCCAATCAGCTCGTGTTAATTGCTATATAATTAGTAATTGTATCAATTATATAATTAATTGTTTAGCTATATAATAATACAATTAATAATTATATATCAAGTAATACCGATTGCCCAGGTCTCACCACGTGGAGGTGCTGCGAGTGGAGACCCACCCTATCCGCGGCCCATCCACCCTCCTTTCGCGAACAAAAATTTACTAATTTAAAACATGAATCTATAAACAAATAGTTCTTCTACTGTACATTTGCAGAACGTGCAATATCTTGATCGTTGTGCAAACCGGACAATAAAAGAAGCTGTAAAGAAAACCGACACGGAAGCTAAATTTCTATGAAAATAGAAATTATATTAAAGTCTAAACTAACTACATAACTAACTACATAACTACATCTATATGAGACTGCGTAACAGTAATTAAAAAGTTTAAGCAAATATGAGTCTCAAATAGAATTTTACTTATCCCACTTAAATTAATATTAACTAGCCTTCACCATGCATGCACTTAGATACTAACACATCTTACATTATTAGAATTACCATGTTTAAGCTTAAATCTAATAACCAAGAAAACTAACTTAAAACTTACAACACAACACAACACAACACAATAAAATACCCAATTTAAAACTATCTATCTAATTAAATTTAATTTAGTCCAAATTGGTCTAGCATTTCTTCAAAAAAATTTACCGATTTTTATTCATTCTACTTATATAAATACATAAATATAATTAAAAAGAAATGAAGTGAATATCTTCTACCGATGATTTTTCAATCTGTTGTATTATATTAAATCTTCTCATGTTGATTCTATAATCTGTACCTAAACTAAATCTAAGAAACTGAGAAAAAATAGTAAAATATAAACTATCACTTGCAACTGGATGAAACATTATTTTATTGTAATAATTTTTTTCCTCTTAAATCACTTTTTTTAATTTATATTCCATTTTACTCAATTTTCAGTGTACATACTTTCTGCAAATTAATAAATCTGAAACAAACTTATATATTGGATTAATATTATAATTTAAATAAAAAGATCTGCAATAAAGACATATTACACATACAAAAAAAAAAAAAAAAAATCAAGTTGTCAAGATATTATTTCATAATTATACTTTATTAATTGAATTAAATTATTTTGTTGACTCAAAATTATGAAATGAATTTTCTTGAAAACAAAAATCTCTAGTAATTGGATTTGAATTTAAACTGAATAAGTCAAAAATTTAAAATATTTTTGATAGAAACATGAAAGAACAGTCGATTAGAATCACATTTACTCGTCATATAAAACAAAGAATAGAAAGAATTGTGCAAAATACGTTCATTGCAAGATTTTTATTAAACTTTGATTTATGCATACTACATTTAAATATTTTAAAAATTCTACTTTATAATTGAAATATTTAGAATGGGGAAAAAAAAGAGATCGAGAAAATTATAACAAAATAACGAGCAATCATTATTATTAATAACAATAAATTGGATACTAATTCATATTTCAAAGCTAATACTCTATGATTTAATTATTTTGTAAGAAGAATTTCAAATTCTCCTTGTAATATTTCAATATTTTGTTGCGAGAATTTTCTCACCTCATTTTATATATATGACAAGTGAAATCACTAACACTTTCATATTAAATTTATAATATAGCGAATAAAAAAATATATATTTTTTAGCAGTATTTTTAGTAACAAATATAGTGAGGGATGCTGAAAAAGAAAACCTAACACAGTAACCCCAGAAAGGCAACTGACAAAGAGAAACTAAAACAGTAGCCAGAAAGGTTACTGTAAAAGAAATCACGATACAACAGCCAAAAGGGCCACTGGGAAAAAACCGCGATTCAGTAAAACCTAATACAGTAGCCAGAAGGACTACTAAAAAACAAGCATACCCTATTCAATAACCAGAAGGGCTACTGTACAATTATCTACATTACGAACCCGAGCAACAAACTGTATCTTGTTCGCAACACTAATTCACTAACACTAACTATGAAATAGAAAATTTTCAAAATCAAACGCGAAGAGTGCTTCGTCATATTCAAAACTCCCGAAAATATGTACGAAACGCTATTAAACTATGCACTCGTGTTTAGAAATACGCAACACTAATTGCGACGCGTCCAGTGCAACCATGCTAGGTTGCTGATGGATGACCACCTCTGTACAGCTCTTGTAGCTGCATAAGGTGATCCAAGAACAGGAACAATCTCCCACAAATCCAGTGGAAGAATTTGGGCATTTTGTAAACGCAACGCTACTTCAAGAAACGCGATCATTCATTATCGCAACACTAAGAGAAAAATTAATTGGAATAGTATTATTATCGCAAAACTAAGAGTAAAAGTAACTGAAAATCGCGATGAAACAATATCGCAACACTAACTCCAAAATTAAATTCAATGAAATTACAATAAACAATATATATATATATAAACCTGAACCAACAGAAAGCTAATTCAAATATTCCAACACTCTAAAATTAATTAAAAGCAATGACTCTATAATTTAATTTAAAACAATAGAAAGCAAGATAAATTTTACACTAAACAATTATAAAAATTCAAATCAAAATTGCAAAAGACAATTGCGGTATCATAATACACAAAACCTCTAAATCAAACACGATTATCATTTCTTCGCAACTCTAATTCAACCCGTAATCAATCCTTCGCAACACTAACAAGAAAAACCGCGAGTTGCCCAAAACGATGATGAACGACGGTGGACGATGACGAAGAAAAAAAAATACAACTACAAATACTAAAAGAGCATAGTGACAAAGTAGTAACGAGAATGACTTCCCATACTCTGGACCCATTTAAAGGATCCAGAAGATGAGAAGTCATTTGTTGTGACCCTCTTCGTGGCAGTTTGCCGGGCCTCTTCGGCTTTTAGCCTCTTCTTTTTTCGAGCGCAATGCCCGCTGAAACTTACATCTAGCTCGAGTCTTTCTAATCGCAAACCAAAAAATAACTTAGACAAAGATGAAATAGAAAGATAAACCGCGGAAACTGACCCTAATATACATGGACGACCATCGATCATAGTGATCGTTGTCCGTTCGCACGTGCGTGCTCGAGCAATGCCTACGTGAACGTTCGTTTCGGGACCTACTCGCGACCTATCCGCGACCGCGACCGCGATACTAAATTCGAAAAATCGAAGAGTAAAACCAGAAACAAGCGGCATGCTCCATTTGTACCAATTTCACTGTCGATTCTTCAAATTAGATTTCCTGAAACAGGTTGGACACGCGAAAAGGGGACACGCGACCAGAGACTGTGCCAACCTGCCCGGCCCTACCTACTTATAATTAAATACAGGCATACCAGAAAGTAAGCTACCTATCCTAACAATCACCCTATATTTAAAAATGGCAAAAGACAGGCACACCAACACACTCACTCCACGATTCTCACACATACCACTCGGGCGCAGACCTAAACTAGAGAGGACGTCCCGGGACGCCTCCGACACCCGAGTTTAACACACGACTTTCACACTCTAATTTACGTACCATTTTCCTGAAATCGACTGACAATGACTAGCGAACACTGCGTAAAATGTGATTAAAACACATTTAGGATTCTATGTGAGAGTAATAGCTCAGAAAAAATATATATAATTTCTATAGAAATGTGCAAGTTGAGTTGGAATCATTATTATAATTAACTGTATAACTAATAATATAATTATGGTATTTTATATTTAATAGATATTAATATAATAAATTCATACTTCGAATTAGTGTATAAATATTTTAAATGGTTCAACTTATAATGAATGGAACGACGCAATTCCACATCCTAACCACACACACACATGCGGAAAATACGTCGTGCACGATACGCTGACACACTGTCAGTCGCTGTGAATTTTTTATAAAATTACAAACTATAGTCATCGTGCCCAATGTCTTTCACCCACCCAGGTAGCACCTGGGCACGTGAGTGAGATCCTGACAATGAACACGGAAGGGGTTAAACCTGAAAATCCTGAACTAAAAAAATAATTAGTTCATGTAATTTGTATCTAACGGACTATTGCATTATTCTATTTCAAACTGTAATAACTCTACTCTTTCAGAAATTATTGAAATTGCAATAAAGACAAAGAAATGAATTTATTAAAAGAAGATATAAAATCAAACAATTGACTCTAAATATTAATATAAACAATCTCAGGCGACTTCTTCATCAAAGCACATTTTCGAAAATGCGAAAGCAATGTTCAATTTTGTTGCTTTGATTTAAAAATCTCCATATCGCGAAATATCTTCTTGCACACAATATCACACATTTTTCTGCACTTTCTTTAAAAATTCTAATCTATTATATTTCAAATTATACTGAAGTTTATAATTATGAAACTGAATTAATTGACAATATTTTGTAATTATATTTAAACTCGAAAGACGAAATTAAAAATTATTAATTATTATAACAAAATATATCACCAGTATCAATAAATAATAATTGCATCTTTCATAGCAACGAAGTCGGAGGATATCCATCTTCTCTACTATGAAATGCTCAAACGAAATCGGTTTAATAACAATTATTCTTAAACATTTATAATTTATCTATTGATTGAATATCCATACGGATATTTTACTTTTGCAAACATTTATACTGAACATATTTTAATTTTATAAGTAATTACTGTAAATGTACATATTATACTTATTATATATATTAAAATATTATATTATATATATTAAAATCGCGATGTGCAAGAAGTCCTATCCTAATCTAATACATAAAAAAATTTCAAAAAAATGTTACTACTCACGGGTACAAAAACGCGCTACCCGCGGTCACTATGCTCATCAAAAATTCTACGTATACAACCAGTCATCCGTGCCGATTCGGACCTTTCGTCCTACGACATGATTGAGTGACCGGAGGAACATAAATGCATGCGACTCACGGGATAGATGCGAAGAACGTTATCACCGATGCTGCACTGGAGCAGGAAAAGTAATCATGAAGACCTTCATCAAGTAGATACCACTGAGAATTCCAAGGTGGAAATGAACGCCGTGAAAAATTTCTTAAAAAACATAAAATATTTTGTTTCTAAAGACACAATATTATTTGTGAAAACTTAAATTTTAATAATAAGAAGACTTGGGACTAATAATTTAACGTGTTTTTATTTTATAATTACATTCAACTTCAGTAGAAGGAGAATTAAAGAGAAAATTTAAATACAACATGCCAAAGTACTTACATTTTTTAGCTTCTGAAGCATCATAATGGATTCTTGGACGATTAGGGGGAAGTGAAGACTGTAGAAAATCTGTAACCAAACATTATACTTTGGAATTTATGTTTAAAAGCAAAATCATAAGTTGGAGATAATGAAAGATTCTTACATTCTTGGCTTTAGAGCCACCGTTGGATTTTCCCCCAAAAATCCAAAAAAAAAAAAATGCAAATTGTGAAATGTCTGCAACAAATATCAAACATTATTCTTCGTTGTTAAATTTGAAAAATTGAATAACTTGAGGTACGATATACAAAACAACTTACAATCTTGATCTCCTGGATTTCTCCTGGGCCTTATCCTTTTGAGCACTGACTCTAATACCGAAAACGAACATTGAACAAGAAAAACACAAAAAGAAAAATAAAAAACTATCAACACGTACGTAAGTAATCGGTGGACTCACTGATTCTAACTTCGCGAATTGTAATTTAAATGAATTAATAATCTAATTTAACGAGAGCCACTTTGCTCAGAAAAATGTTAAAATACTGCGCAACAAACACTGGCTCTACCGACCGCATTGCGCGCGGTCACAAAAATTTTCTGAAAATAAAGCTGATTAATAGGAGAAGGGTAAAGAGTACGTTCATTTAGAAAATACTGCTGTTTTTCTAGAAAATGATTATAAACTTGAGTATGAATTAAAAATATTAGCTGAAGAAATTATAAAGTATTTCCCAATATTTGTAGAAATATTTGTAGAAATTGTATTCTGAATGTTCATTATTAAAGTATGACGTATATATATTAGTAATATATCACGTCATGTGTTATAAATATTTAAAAATATTTGCACAAATCAAAATTTCATAGCTAATGTATTTACAAAATCATACACTTGTGAAATCTTGCATTAAATCGTTCAATTGCGTGTCAACGTTCAGAAAAAGTAAGTAAAGTAACAAAGTATAGTAAAGTACGAAAGCTTTGAATTTAATAATCAAATACAAGAATATATATCCATTTGAAAGTATATACCTTTTTTTAAGCTACTACGATCTCTATATTGGAAATGAAATATTAATTGATTTAATTCTATTTTTATCCTTATATCCCAATTATTACGAATTATGTATTGTGAATTGTATCTCAAATATATACAAATTATATAATAAATTATAAATTTTATTATATAATTATATAATAAAAATACCTAAGATAAATAAAATATTACCAACTTTCCATGAAAGTTCATCAGAATGTTCATTAATGATAATAATCGTGGCGTCTATGCACTCTATGCTATCTTTGCAATCAGGGAATAACCTGCACAAAAAGAAACCAAAAGTTAGAACAAATGTATCAAATGAAGGCAAATATATAAAAATGAAACCATAATCAACTTTAAATTCTATTAAAAACGCGTATGAGACGAGCAACTGGTAACGACACGAGACAAGCTACCGGTAACCATACAAGTGAAATCGACGATTGAAAAAAAATGAGCACAAAAATGCACATTTTATTTAAAAAATTCAGAATACAAACACAAATCCAACAATTATTGATTTATATTTTTACCTGAGAACTTTTGGATAATACTTCTTTCTGGATAATACAATCTTCTTTACAGATGAGACGTGCTCCTATCCGCCATGTTTCCCGTTCAAAAATCGATCGTGAGAAATATCGATATGTTCGAGAATCGTAGGAAGTATACATTCCGTATTTCACCGTTGGCGCTGCAGTTATATTACAAATATATAACATTCAATTGATACATATTTAAGATATTATTAATTATCAAATATATTTTATTGTTATTAAATATATATAGTTATTTCGCAACACAATAACATTATAAAAATTGTAACTTTGAGAGCTTGTTATTAAAATTTCAAATATATTTCGTATTAATAAAATATGGCGTCTATTTCAATTAAACGAACCTGCGCAGTATTCAAACGATGGGATGCGCAGAATGCAACGCCATGTTTAAATTCGTATAAACTTTATCTAAATTGTACAAATTTGTAATAAATTAAATATTACCATACCTTGATCAAAAATTCTTGGATTTATATTATCGTGGTAATCTTTCGAATTTCGGTGAAGTCTCTTTGGAATTTTTCTCCTAATCAACTCGTAGTCAACCAACAAGCTACAAAAAAATTTTCAGTTAAATATATAAACATAATATGTAAAACATATGAATATAACAAAAAATTAACAACAATCAAGGTCAAATTTCGTTTATAATACCAATCATCAGCAAATGTAATGAATCAAAAAGGACCATCAATGTGGTTATAATTTAAAAATTAATACCATAAAAATGTAAATTTAGTTTTAGCCGATAGAAAATTAATAAATTATTACATTTACATTTACATTTAAATTATTACATTGTAACATATTCATGAAAGTGTAATTTTGAGATAGATATGTAAAAATTACTGAAGTATTGATTAGTATAATAGAAAAACTGTTTTTCGAAACACTAAAAAAAATTATCAGCTGTTCTGAATCACTGACGACCGAAATATATATTGACCTAGAGCGGTACGGAGACTCATTACCAATTAAACTTCCGTCATGTACACATCGACAAAAATTTAGGAGCGAATTTTTAAATAATATTCTATTGTTCAAAAATTATCTAATATTTCTAATAATTTATTTATAATAATTAAACAATAAATTCTCTTCTATAACATTTCTAAGTACTATTTAAAATTCTTAATTAATCATTTGTAGTAATCGAGCCACTAATATATTTCTAAGAAATTTTAATTAACTGTTTAAGTAATTTAGTCTTTTACTATTAATTTGTTAAACAAGAATATTTATTCAGTATCTTAAATTAGCCATTAAATTGATTAAACAATTATGCCTTATTTTACGAATATTTTTTCTCTTTGAAACAAATTACTTAAATTCAATACAAGTCGTGACTCATGTGATAAATATATAAAACAGTACTGATTTACAATACATTATAATGAGACCCGTGCGTAGTCACCTCCACGTGGTGGGTCTTGGTAATTGATATCGATTTACAAACATTATAGTTTGTAAAACGATATCAAGCTAAGAACTACGCAACCTACAGTTCAGTTTAGATCGTGAAAACTTCTTTCCATTCTCTATTTCACGATCTAAACTGAACTGTAGGGACAAATTAGTTGATAAGTAAACTATTAGCCCTCCTGGGCACCGTGGGACGACGAGGGATCTCGCAGGGACGTCGTGGGATGCGTGCGTCTTAGCTTTAAGTTGCGTGCGTTTAGTTTTAATTAATTATAAGATAGTTGATATTTGTAAATTCACTGTGAGCGCATTCTGTACAAAGACACGTTTATTTAACTTGAGACGAAATTGGGGATACCTTCTCTCCTCTCTTTTGTGAAGTACTTTAAACTGTTTTTACTCAATGGTATAATAAATCGAGATAACAAACTTGTTTATACTTGCCACACCAAGCAAGACAATTTTGTTTGATGGTAATTGATATCGTTTTTCAGAGAAATTATGGAAACCGGCCTCGAATTTATTATTTTATTATTACATATTATTTCAGCGTATCCTTTGAACGTTAAATCCCTACCATGTATTTTAGGAGAGAAACAAAAGTTTCAAGAATAAATGAAAGTAAATTTACCCCGAATCAATTAAACCGTCAAGTATTTAAGTCAAATATTTTAATTGTCAATCAGAAATCGCTAGACTACTAATTGACTTCATCAATCAAATGTAACTATAAAGATTTGCTAGAGTGCGAATGTTTTCTACAAATTTATATTTTTCTAAAACAGAATTAGAGAAATAGAGTTTAAGCAGAAATTTACTTCATCTTACACATGGGCATTATGTTGTAAAACGAGCATTCTGTTTTGGACATTTCATAGGATTTTCTATATTTAGTGCATTCTACGTACAATTTTCTTTTGTTGATGTCAAGAGGATTTGTAAAATAAATTAAATAAAATGTATTTAATTACCATTAGGCAGGATCCAGGCATCACTCCCTTTAAATTCCACAATCCATGTTATTCCATCTTTTATCTACCCACATGGATCCATTGATAAATCTGTAACACACTTATTTGTTGGCTTAGTAGTTTAAAAAACTTAACACAGAAATCTCACAACACTAAAACAATCCGGACATTTAAAAAAAAAGCAAATGAATAGCCAGAAGGGCTACATTAAAAAGGAAACCGCGATACAATAACCGTAAGGGCTATTAAAAAATAAGCATTTCCTACTCAACAATGTAATAACCAGAAGGGCTACTGTACAATTATCTATGTTACGAATCCGACGAACAAACCGTATCTTGTTTCGAGACATTAATTCACCAGCATTATTTGTGAAATAGGAAATTTTCAAAATCAAACGAGAAGAGTGCTTCGTCATGTTTAAAACTCCCGAAAATATGTACGAAACGCTATTAAACTATGCACTCGTGTTTAGAAATACGCAACACTAATTGCGACGCGTCCAGTGCAACCATGCTAGGTTGCTGATGGATGACCACCTCTGTACAGCTCTTGTAGCTGCATAAGGTGATCCAAGAACAGGAACAATCTCCCACAAATCCAGTGGAAGAATTTGGGCATTTTGTAAACGCAACGCTACTTCAAGAAACGCGATCATTCATTATCGCAACACTAAGAGAAAAATTAATTGGAATAGTATTATCATCGCAAAACTAAGAGTAAAAGTAACTGAAAATCGCGATGAAACAATATCGCAACACTAACTCCAAAATTAAATTCAATGAAATTACAATAAACAATATATATATATATATATATATATATATATATATAAACCTGAACCAACAGAAAGCTAATTCAAATATTCCAACACTCTAAAATTAATTAAAAGCAATGACTCTATAATTTAATTTAAAACAATAGAAAGCAAGATAAATTTTACACTAAACAATTATAAAAATTCAAATCAAAATTGCAAAAGACAATTGCGGTATCATAATTCACAAAACCTCTAAATCAAACACGATTATCATTTCTTCGCAACTCTAATTCAACCCGTAATCAATCCTTCGCAACACTAACAAGAAAAACCGCGAGTTGCCCAAAACGATGATGAACGACGGTGGACGATGACGAAGAAAAAAAAATACAACTACAAATACTAAAAGAGCATAGTGACAAAGTAGTAACGAGAATGACTTCCCATACTCTGGACCCATTTAAAGGATCCAGAAGATGAGAAGTCATTTGTTGTGACCCTCTTCGTGGCAGTTTGCCGGGCCTCTTCGGCTTTTAGCCTCTTCTTTTTTCGAGCGCAATGCCCGCTGAAACTTACATCTAGCTCGAGTCTTTCTAATCGCAAACCAAAAAATAACTTAGACAAAGATGAAATAGAAAGATAAACCGCGGAAACTGACCCTAATATACATGGACGACCATCGATCATAGTGATCGTTGTCCGTTCGCACGTGCGTGCTCGAGCAATGCCTACGTGAACGTTCGTTTCGGGACCTACTCGCGACCTATCCGCGACCGCGACCGCGATACTAAATTCGAAAAATCGAAGAGTAAAACCAGAAACAAGCGGCATGCTCCATTTGTACCAATTTCACTGTCGATTCTTCAAATTAGATTTCCTGAAACAGGTTGGACACGCGAAAAGGGGACACGCGACCAGAGACTGTGCCAACCTGCCCGGCCCTACCTACTTATAATTAAATACAGGCATACCAGAAAGTAAGCTACCTATCCTAACAATCACCCTATATTTAAAAATGGCAAAAGACAGGCACACCAACACACTCACTCCACGATTCTCACACATACCACTCGGGCGCAGACCTAAACTAGAGAGGACGTCCCGGGACGCCTCCGACACCCGAGTTTAACACACGACTTTCACACTCTAATTTACGTACCATTTTCCTGAAATCGACTGACAATGACTAGCGAACACTGCGTAAAATGTGATTAAAACACATTTAGGATTCTATGTGAGAGTAATAGCTCAGAAAAAATATATATAATTTCTATAGAAATGTGCAAGTTGAGTTGGAATCATTATTATAATTAACTGTATAACTAATAATATAATTATGGTATTTTATATTTAATAGATATTAATATAATAAATTCATACTTCGAATTAGTGTATAAATATTTTAAATGGTTCAACTTATAATGAATGGAACGACGCAATTCCACATCCTAACCACACACACACATGCGGAAAATACGTCGTGCACGATACGCTGACACACTGTCAGTCGCTGTGAATTTTTTATAAAATTACAAACTATAGTCATCGTGCCCAATGTCTTTCACCCACCCAGGTAGCACCTGGGCACGTGAGTGAGATCCTGACAATGAACACGGAAGGGGTTAAACCTGAAAATCCTGAACTAAAAAAATAATTAGTTCATGTAATTTGTATCTAACGGACTATTGCATTATTCTATTTCAAACTGTAATAACTCTACTCTTTCAGAAATTATTGAAATTGCAATAAAGACAAAGAAATGAATTTATTAAAAGAAGATATAAAATCAAACAATTGACTCTAAATATTAATATAAACAATCTCAGGCGACTTCTTCATCAAAGCACATTTTCGAAAATGCGAAAGCAATGTTCAATTTTGTTGCTTTGATTTAAAAATCTCCATATCGCGAAATATCTTCTTGCACACAATATCACACATTTTTCTGCACTTTCTTTAAAAATTCTAATCTATTATATTTCAAATTATACTGAAGTTTATAATTATGAAACTGAATTAATTGACAATATTTTGTAATTATATTTAAACTCGAAAGACGAAATTAAAAATTATTAATTATTATAACAAAATATATCACCAGTATCAATAAATAATAATTGCATCTTTCATAGCAACGAAGTCGGAGGATATCCATCTTCTCTACTATGAAATGCTCAAACGAAATCGGTTTAATAACAATTATTCTTAAACATTTATAATTTATCTATTGATTGAATATCCATACGGATATTTTACTTTTGCAAACATTTATACTGAACATATTTTAATTTTATAAGTAATTACTGTAAATGTACATATTATACTTATTATATATATTAAAATATTATATTATATATATTAAAATCGCGATGTGCAAGAAGTCCTATCCTAATCTAATACATAAAAAAATTTCAAAAAAATGTTACTACTCACGGGTACAAAAACGCGCTACCCGCGGTCACTATGCTCATCAAAAATTCTACGTATACAACCAGTCATCCGTGCCGATTCGGACCTTTCGTCCTACGACATGATTGAGTGACCGGAGGAACATAAATGCATGCGACTCACGGGATAGATGCGAAGAACGTTATCACCGATGCTGCACTGGAGCAGGAAAAGTAATCATGAAGACCTTCATCAAGTAGATACCACTGAGAATTCCAAGGTGGAAATGAACGCCGTGAAAAATTTCTTAAAAAACATAAAATATTTTGTTTCTAAAGACACAATATTATTTGTGAAAACTTAAATTTTAATAATAAGAAGACTTGGGACTAATAATTTAACGTGTTTTTATTTTATAATTACATTCAACTTCAGTAGAAGGAGAATTAAAGAGAAAATTTAAATACAACATGCCAAAGTACTTACATTTTTAGCTTCTGAAGCATCATAATGGATTCTTGGACGATTAGGGGGAAGTGAAGACTGTAGAAAATCTGTAACCAAACATTATACTTTGGAATTTATGTTTAAAAGCAAAATCATAAGTTGGAGATAATGAAAGATTCTTACATTCTTGGCTTTAGAGCCACCGTTGGATTTTCCCCCAAAAATCCAAAAAAAAAAAAATGCAAATTGTGAAATGTCTGCAACAAATATCAAACATTATTCTTCGTTGTTAAATTTGAAAAATTGAATAACTTGAGGTACGATATACAAAACAACTTACAATCTTGATCTCCTGGATTTCTCCTGGGCCTTATCCTTTTGAGCACTGACTCTAATACCGAAAACGAACATTGAACAAGAAAAACACAAAAAGAAAAATAAAAAACTATCAACACGTACGTAAGTAATCGGTGGACTCACTGATTCTAACTTCGCGAATTGTAATTTAAATGAATTAATAATCTAATTTAACGAGAGCCACTTTGCTCAGAAAAATGTTAAAATACTGCGCAACAAACACTGGCTCTACCGACCGCATTGCGCGCGGTCACAAAAATTTTCTGAAAATAAAGCTCGATTAATAGGAGAAGGGTAAAGAGTACGTTCATTTAGAAAATACTGCTGTTTTTCTAGAAAATGATTATAAACTTGAGTATGAATTAAAAATATTAGCTGAAGAAATTATAAAGTATTTCCCAATATTTGTAGAAATATTTGTAGAAATTGTATTCTGAATGTTCATTATTAAAGTATGACGTATATATATTAGTAATATATCACGTCATGTGTTATAAATATTTAAAAATATTTGCACAAATCAAAATTTCATAGCTAATGTATTTACAAAATCATACACTTGTGAAATCTTGCATTAAATCGTTCAATTGCGTGTCAACGTTCAGAAAAAGTAAGTAAAGTAACAAAGTATAGTAAAGTACGAAAGCTTTGAATTTAATAATCAAATACAAGAATATATATCCATTTGAAAGTATATACCTTTTTTTAAGCTACTACGATCTCTATATTGGAAATGAAATATTAATTGATTTAATTCTATTTTTATCCTTATATCCCAATTATTACGAATTATGTATTGTGAATTGTATCTCAAATATATACAAATTATATAATAAATTATAAATTTTATTATATAATTATATAATAAAAATACCTAAGATAAATAAAATATTACCAACTTTCCATGAAAGTTCATCAGAATGTTCATTAATGATAATAATCGTGGCGTCTATGCACTCTATGCTATCTTTGCAATCAGGGAATAACCTGCACAAAAAGAAACCAAAAGTTAGAACAAATGTATCAAATGAAGGCAAATATATAAAAATGAAACCATAATCAACTTTAAATTCTATTAAAAACGCGTATGAGACGAGCAACTGGTAACGACACGAGACAAGCTACCGGTAACCATACAAGTGAAATCGACGATTGAAAAAAAATGAGCACAAAAATGCACATTTTATTTAAAAAATTCAGAATACAAACACAAATCCAACAATTATTGATTTATATTTTACCTGAGAACTTTTGGATAATACTTCTTTCTGGATAATACAATCTTCTTTACAGATGAGACGTGCTCCTATCCGCCATGTTTCCCGTTCAAAAATCGATCGTGAGAAATATCGATATGTTCGAGAATCGTAGGAAGTATACATTCCGTATTTCACCGTTGGCGCTGCAGTTATATTACAAATATATAACATTCAATTGATACATATTTAAGATATTATTAATTATCAAATATATTTTATTGTTATTAAATATATATAGTTATTTCGCAACACAATAACATTATAAAAATTGTAACTTTGAGAGCTTGTTATTAAAATTTCAAATATATTTCGTATTAATAAAATATGGCGTCTATTTCAATTAAACGAACCTGCGCAGTATTCAAACGATGGGATGCGCAGAATGCAACGCCATGTTTAAATTCGTATAAACTTTATCTAAATTGTACAAATTTGTAATAAATTAAATATTACCATACCTTGATCAAAAATTCTTGGATTTATATTATCGTGGTAATCTTTCGAATTTCGGTGAAGTCTCTTTGGAATTTTTCTCCTAATCAACTCGTAGTCAACCAACAAGCTACAAAAAAATTTTCAGTTAAATATATAAACATAATATGTAAAACATATGAATATAACAAAAAATTAACAACAATCAAGGTCAAATTTCGTTTATAATACCAATCATCAGCAAATGTAATGAATCAAAAAGGACCATCAATGTGGTTATAATTTAAAAATTAATACCATAAAAATGTAAATTTAGTTTTAGCCGATAGAAAATTAATAAATTATTACATTTACATTTACATTTAAATTATTACATTGTAACATATTCATGAAAGTGTAATTTTGAGATAGGAATGTAAAAATTACTGAAGTATTGATTAGTATAATAGAAAAACTGTTTTTCGAAACACTAAAAAAAATTATCAGCTGTTCTGAATCACTGACGACCGAAATATATATTGACCTAGAGCGGTACGGAGACTCATTACCAATTAAACTTCCGTCATGTACACATCGACAAAAATTTAGGAGCGAATTTTTAAATAATATTCTATTGTTCAAAAATTATCTAATATTTCTAATAATTTATTTATAATAATTAAACAATAAATTCTCTTCTATAACATTTCTAAGTACTATTTAAAATTCTTAATTAATCATTTGTAGTAATCGAGCCACTAATATATTTCTAAGAAATTTTAATTAACTGTTTAAGTAATTTAGTCTTTTACTATTAATTTGTTAAACAAGAATATTTATTCAGTATCTTAAATTAGCCATTAGATTGATTAAACAATTATGCCTTATTTTACGAATATTTTTTCTCTTTGAAACAAATTACTTAAATTCAATACAAGTCGTGACTCATGTGATAAATATATAAAACAGTACTGATTTACAATACATTATAATGAGACCCGTGCGTAGTCACCTCCACGTGGTGGGTCTTGGTAATTGATATCGATTTACAAACATTATAGTTTGTAAAACGATATCAAGCTAAGAACTACGCAACCTACAGTTCAGTTTAGATCGTGAAAACTTCTTTCCATTCTCTATTTCACGATCTAAACTGAACTGTAGGGACAAATTAGTTGATAAGTAAACTATTAGCCCTCCTGGGCACCGTGGGACGACGAGGGATCTCGCAGGGACGTCGTGGGATGCGTGCGTCTTAGCTTTAAGTTGCGTGCGTTTAGTTTTAATTAATTATAAGATAGTTGATATTTGTAAATTCACTGTGAGCGCATTCTGTACAAAGACACGTTTATTTAACTTGAGACGAAATTGGGGATACCTTCTCTCCTCTCTTTTGTGAAGTACTTTAAACTGTTTTTACTCAATGGTATAATAAATCGAGATAACAAACTTGTTTATACTTGCCACACCAAGCAAGACAATTTTGTTTGATGGTAATTGATATCGTTTTTCAGAGAAATTATGGAAACCGGCCTCGAATTTATTATTTTATTATTACATATTATTTCAGCGTATCCTTTGAACGTTAAATCCCTACCATGTATTTTAGGAGAGAAACAAAAGTTTCAAGAATAAATGAAAGTAAATTTACCCCGAATCAATTAAACCGTCAAGTATTTAAGTCAAATATTTTAATTGTCAATCAGAAATCGCTAGACTACTAATTGACTTCATCAATCAAATGTAACTATAAAGATTTGCTAGAGTGCGAATGTTTTCTACAAATTTATATTTTTCTAAAACAGAATTAGAGAAATAGAGTTTAAGCAGAAATTTACTTCATCTTACACATGGGCATTATGTTGTAAAACGAGCATTCTGTTTTGGACATTTCATAGGATTTTCTATATTTAGTGCATTCTACGTACAATTTTCTTTTGTTGATGTCAAGAGGATTTGTAAAATAAATTAAATAAAATGTATTTAATTACCATTAGGCAGGATCCAGGCATCACTCCCTTTAAATTCCACAATCCATGTTATTCCATCTTTTATCTACCCACATGGATCCATTGATAAATCTGTAACACAACTTATTTGTTGGCTTAGTAGTTTAAAAAACTTAACACAGAAATCTCACAACACTAAAACAATCCGGACATTTAAAAAAAAAGCAAATGAATAGCCAGAAGGGCTACATTAAAAAGGAAACCGCGATACAATAACCGTAAGGGCTATTAAAAAATAAGCATTTCCTACTCAACAATGTAATAACCAGAAGGGCTACTGTACAATTATCTATGTTACGAATCCGACGAACAAACCGTATCTTGTTTCGAGACATTAATTCACCAGCATTATTTGTGAAATAGGAAATTTTCAAAATCAAACGAGAAGAGTGCTTCGTCATGTTTAAAACTCCCGAAAATATGTACGAAACGCTATTAAACTATGCACTCGTGTTTAGAAATACGCAACACTAATTGCGACGCGTCCAGTGCAACCATGCTAGGTTGCTGATGGATGACCACCTCTGTACAGCTCTTGTAGCTGCATAAGGTGATCCAAGAACAGGAACAATCTCCCACAAATCCAGTGGAAGAATTTGGGCATTTTGTAAACGCAACGCTACTTCAAGAAACGCGATCATTCATTATCGCAACACTAAGAGAAAAATTAATTGGAATAGTATTATTATCGCAAAACTAAGAGTAAAAGTAACTGAAAATCGCGATGAAACAATATCGCAACACTAACTCTAAAATTAAATTCAATGAAATTACAATAAACAATATATATATATATATATATATATATATATATATATATATATATATAAACCTGAACCAACAGAAAGCTAATTCAAATATTCCAACACTCTAAAATTAATTAAAAGCAATGACTCTATAATTTAATTTAAAACAATAGAAAGCAAGATAAATTTTACACTAAACAATTATAAAAATTCAAATCAAAATTGCAAAAGACAATTGCGGTATCATAATTCACAAAACCTCTAAATCAAACACGATTATCATTTCTTCGCAACTCTAATTCAACCCGTAATCAATCCTTCGCAACACTAACAAGAAAAACCGCGAGTTGCCCAAAACGATGATGAACGACGGTGGACGATGACGAAGAAAAAAAAATACAACTACAAATACTAAAAGAGCATAGTGACAAAGTAGTAACGAGAATGACTTCCCATGCTCTGGACCCATTTAAAGGATCCAGAAGATGAGAAGTCATTTGTTGTGACCCTCTTCGTGGCAGTTTGCCGGGCCTCTTCGGCTTTTAGCCTCTTCTTTTTTCGAGCGCAATGCCCGCTGAAACTTACATCTAGCTCGAGTCTTTCTAATCGCAAACCAAAAAATAACTTAGACAAAGATGAAATAGAAAGATAAACCGCGGAAACTGACCCTAATATACATGGACGACCATCGATCATAGTGATCGTTGTCCGTTCGCACGTGCGTGCTCGAGCAATGCCTACGTGAACGTTCGTTTCGGGACCTACTCGCGACCTATCCGCGACCGCGACCGCGATACTAAATTCGAAAAATCGAAGAGTAAAACCAGAAACAAGCGGCATGCTCCATTTGTACCAATTTCACTGTCGATTCTTCAAATTAGATTTCCTGAAACAGGTTGGACACGCGAAAAGGGGACACGCGACCAGAGACTGTGCCAACCTGCCCGGCCCTACCTACTTATAATTAAATACAGGCATACCAGAAAGTAAGCTACCTATCCTAACAATCACCCTATATTTAAAAATGGCAAAAGACAGGCACACCAACACACTCACTCCACGATTCTCACACATACCACTCGGGCGCAGACCTAAACTAGAGAGGACGTCCCGGGACGCCTCCGACACCCGAGTTTAACACACGACTTTCACACTCTAATTTACGTACCATTTTCCTGAAATCGACTGACAATGACTAGCGAACACTGCGTAAAATGTGATTAAAACACATTTAGGATTCTATGTGAGAGTAATAGCTCAGAAAAAATATATATAATTTCTATAGAAATGTGCAAGTTGAGTTGGAATCATTATTATAATTAACTGTATAACTAATAATATAATTATGGTATTTTATATTTAATAGATATTAATATAATAAATTCATACTTCGAATTAGTGTATAAATATTTTAAATGGTTCAACTTATAATGAATGGAACGACGCAATTCCACATCCTAACCACACACACACATGCGGAAAATACGTCGTGCACGATACGCTGACACACTGTCAGTCGCTGTGAATTTTTTATAAAATTACAAACTATAGTCATCGTGCCCAATGTCTTTCACCCACCCAGGTAGCACCTGGGCACGTGAGTGAGATCCTGACAATGAACACGGAAGGGGTTAAACCTGAAAATCCTGAACTAAAAAAATAATTAGTTCATGTAATTTGTATCTAACGGACTATTGCATTATTCTATTTCAAACTGTAATAACTCTACTCTTTCAGAAATTATTGAAATTGCAATAAAGACAAAGAAATGAATTTATTAAAAGAAGATATAAAATCAAACAATTGACTCTAAATATTAATATAAACAATCTCAGGCGACTTCTTCATCAAAGCACATTTTCGAAAATGCGAAAGCAATGTTCAATTTTGTTGCTTTGATTTAAAAATCTCCATATCGCGAAATATCTTCTTGCACACAATATCACACATTTTTCTGCACTTTCTTTAAAAATTCTAATCTATTATATTTCAAATTATACTGAAGTTTATAATTATGAAACTGAATTAATTGACAATATTTTGTAATTATATTTAAACTCGAAAGACGAAATTAAAAATTATTAATTATTATAACAAAATATATCACCAGTATCAATAAATAATAATTGCATCTTTCATAGCAACGAAGTCGGAGGATATCCATCTTCTCTACTATGAAATGCTCAAACGAAATCGGTTTAATAACAATTATTCTTAAACATTTATAATTTATCTATTGATTGAATATCCATACGGATATTTTACTTTTGCAAACATTTATACTGAACATATTTTAATTTTATAAGTAATTACTGTAAATGTACATATTATACTTATTATATATATTAAAATATTATATTATATATATTAAAATCGCGATGTGCAAGAAGTCCTATCCTAATCTAATACATAAAAAAATTTCAAAAAAATGTTACTACTCACGGGTACAAAAACGCGCTACCCGCGGTCACTATGCTCATCAAAAATTCTACGTATACAACCAGTCATCCGTGCCGATTCGGACCTTTCGTCCTACGACATGATTGAGTGACCGGAGGAACATAAATGCATGCGACTCACGGGATAGATGCGAAGAACGTTATCACCGATGCTGCACTGGAGCAGGAAAAGTAATCATGAAGACCTTCATCAAGTAGATACCACTGAGAATTCCAAGGTGGAAATGAACGCCGTGAAAAATTTCTTAAAAAACATAAAATATTTTGTTTCTAAAGACACAATATTATTTGTGAAAACTTAAATTTTAATAATAAGAAGACTTGGGACTAATAATTTAACGTGTTTTTATTTTATAATTACATTCAACTTCAGTAGAAGGAGAATTAAAGAGAAAATTTAAATACAACATGCCAAAGTACTTACATTTTTAGCTTCTGAAGCATCATAATGGATTCTTGGACGATTAGGGGGAAGTGAAGACTGTAGAAAATCTGTAACCAAACATTATACTTTGGAATTTATGTTTAAAAGCAAAATCATAAGTTGGAGATAATGAAAGATTCTTACATTCTTGGCTTTAGAGCCACCGTTGGATTTTCCCCCAAAAATCCAAAAAAAAAAAAATGCAAATTGTGAAATGTCTGCAACAAATATCAAACATTATTCTTCGTTGTTAAATTTGAAAAATTGAATAACTTGAGGTACGATATACAAAACAACTTACAATCTTGATCTCCTGGATTTCTCCTGGGCCTTATCCTTTTGAGCACTGACTCTAATACCGAAAACGAACATTGAACAAGAAAAACACAAAAAGAAAAATAAAAAACTATCAACACGTACGTAAGTAATCGGTGGACTCACTGATTCTAACTTCGCGAATTGTAATTTAAATGAATTAATAATCTAATTTAACGAGAGCCACTTTGCTCAGAAAAATGTTAAAATACTGCGCAACAAACACTGGCTCTACCGACCGCATTGCGCGCGGTCACAAAAATTTTCTGAAAATAAAGCTGATTAATAGGAGAAGGGTAAAGAGTACGTTCATTTAGAAAATACTGCTGTTTTTCTAGAAAATGATTATAAACTTGAGTATGAATTAAAAATATTAGCTGAAGAAATTATAAAGTATTTCCCAATATTTGTAGAAATATTTGTAGAAATTGTATTCTGAATGTTCATTATTAAAGTATGACGTATATATATTAGTAATATATCACGTCATGTGTTATAAATATTTAAAAATATTTGCACAAATCAAAATTTCATAGCTAATGTATTTACAAAATCATACACTTGTGAAATCTTGCATTAAATCGTTCAATTGCGTGTCAACGTTCAGAAAAAGTAAGTAAAGTAACAAAGTATAGTAAAGTACGAAAGCTTTGAATTTAATAATCAAATACAAGAATATATATCCATTTGAAAGTATATACCTTTAAGCTACTACGATCTCTATATTGGAAATGAAATATTAATTGATTTAATTCTATTTTTATCCTTATATCCCAATTATTACGAATTATGTATTGTGAATTGTATCTCAAATATATACAAATTATATAATAAATTATAAATTTTATTATATAATTATATAATAAAAATACCTAAGATAAATAAAATATTACCAACTTTCCATGAAAGTTCATCAGAATGTTCATTAATGATAATAATCGTGGCGTCTATGCACTCTATGCTATCTTTGCAATCAGGGAATAACCTGCACAAAAAGAAACCAAAAGTTAGAACAAATGTATCAAATGAAGGCAAATATATAAAAATGAAACCATAATCAACTTTAAATTCTATTAAAAACGCGTATGAGACGAGCAACTGGTAACGACACGAGACAAGCTACCGGTAACCATACAAGTGAAATCGACGATTGAAAAAAAATGAGCACAAAAATGCACATTTTATTTAAAAAATTCAGAATACAAACACAAATCCAACAATTATTGATTTATATTTTTACCTGAGAACTTTTGGATAATACTTCTTTCTGGATAATACAATCTTCTTTACAGATGAGACGTGCTCCTATCCGCCATGTTTCCCGTTCAAAAATCGATCGTGAGAAATATCGATATGTTCGAGAATCGTAGGAAGTATACATTCCGTATTTCACCGTTGGCGCTGCAGTTATATTACAAATATATAACATTCAATTGATACATATTTAAGATATTATTAATTATCAAATATATTTTATTGTTATTAAATATATATAGTTATTTCGCAACACAATAACATTATAAAAATTGTAACTTTGAGAGCTTGTTATTAAAATTTCAAATATATTTCGTATTAATAAAATATGGCGTCTATTTCAATTAAACGAACCTGCGCAGTATTCAAACGATGGGATGCGCAGAATGCAACGCCATGTTTAAATTCGTATAAACTTTATCTAAATTGTACAAATTTGTAATAAATTAAATATTACCATACCTTGATCAAAAATTCTTGGATTTATATTATCGTGGTAATCTTTCGAATTTCGGTGAAGTCTCTTTGGAATTTTTCTCCTAATCAACTCGTAGTCAACCAACAAGCTACAAAAAAATTTTCAGTTAAATATATAAACATAATATGTAAAACATATGAATATAACAAAAAATTAACAACAATCAAGGTCAAATTTCGTTTATAATACCAATCATCAGCAAATGTAATGAATCAAAAAGGACCATCAATGTGGTTATAATTTAAAAATTAATACCATAAAAATGTAAATTTAGTTTTAGCCGATAGAAAATTAATAAATTATTACATTTACATTTACATTTAAATTATTA
The DNA here is from genome assembly GCA_030673865.1 of Melipona bicolor. Lineage (NCBI taxonomy): Eukaryota > Metazoa > Arthropoda > Insecta > Hymenoptera > Apidae > Melipona > Melipona bicolor. The sequence goes on along the minus strand of JAHYIQ010000023.1, from coordinate 2,541,066 downwards.
CATTGTAACATATTCATGAAAGTGTAATTTTGAGATAGGAATGTAAAAATTACTGAAGTATTGATTAGTATAATAGAAAAACTGTTTTTCGAAACACTAAAAAAAATTATCAGCTGTTCTGAATCACTGACGACCGAAATATATATTGACCTAGAGCGGTACGGAGACTCATTACCAATTAAACTTCCGTCATGTACACATCGACAAAAATTTAGGAGCGAATTTTTAAATAATATTCTATTGTTCAAAAATTATCTAATATTTCTAATAATTTATTTATAATAATTAAACAATAAATTCTCTTCTATAACATTTCTAAGTACTATTTAAAATTCTTAATTAATCATTTGTAGTAATCGAGCCACTAATATATTTCTAAGAAATTTTAATTAACTGTTTAAGTAATTTAGTCTTTTACTATTAATTTGTTAAACAAGAATATTTATTCAGTATCTTAAATTAGCCATTAGATTGATTAAACAATTATGCCTTATTTTACGAATATTTTTTCTCTTTGAAACAAATTACTTAAATTCAATACAAGTCGTGACTCATGTGATAAATATATAAAACAGTACTGATTTACAATACATTATAATGAGACCCGTGCGTAGTCACCTCCACGTGGTGGGTCTTGGTAATTGATATCGATTTACAAACATTATAGTTTGTAAAACGATATCAAGCTAAGAACTACGCAACCTACAGTTCAGTTTAGATCGTGAAAACTTCTTTCCATTCTCTATTTCACGATCTAAACTGAACTGTAGGGACAAATTAGTTGATAAGTAAACTATTAGCCCTCCTGGGCACCGTGGGACGACGAGGGATCTCGCAGGGACGTCGTGGGATGCGTGCGTCTTAGCTTTAAGTTGCGTGCGTTTAGTTTTAATTAATTATAAGATAGTTGATATTTGTAAATTCACTGTGAGCGCATTCTGTACAAAGACACGTTTATTTAACTTGAGACGAAATTGGGGATACCTTCTCTCCTCTCTTTTGTGAAGTACTTTAAACTGTTTTTACTCAATGGTATAATAAATCGAGATAACAAACTTGTTTATACTTGCCACACCAAGCAAGACAATTTTGTTTGATGGTAATTGATATCGTTTTTCAGAGAAATTATGGAAACCGGCCTCGAATTTATTATTTTATTATTACATATTATTTCAGCGTATCCTTTGAACGTTAAATCCCTACCATGTATTTTAGGAGAGAAACAAAAGTTTCAAGAATAAATGAAAGTAAATTTACCCCGAATCAATTAAACCGTCAAGTATTTAAGTCAAATATTTTAATTGTCAATCAGAAATCGCTAGACTACTAATTGACTTCATCAATCAAATGTAACTATAAAGATTTGCTAGAGTGCGAATGTTTTCTACAAATTTATATTTTTCTAAAACAGAATTAGAGAAATAGAGTTTAAGCAGAAATTTACTTCATCTTACACATGGGCATTATGTTGTAAAACGAGCATTCTGTTTTGGACATTTCATAGGATTTTCTATATTTAGTGCATTCTACGTACAATTTTCTTTTGTTGATGTCAAGAGGATTTGTAAAATAAATTAAATAAAATGTATTTAATTACCATTAGGCAGGATCCAGGCATCACTCCCTTTAAATTCCACAATCCATGTTATTCCATCTTTTATCTACCCACATGGATCCATTGATAAATCTGTAACACACTTATTTGTTGGCTTAGTAGTTTAAAAAACTTAACACAGAAATCTCACAACACTAAAACAATCCGGACATTTAAAAAAAAAGCAAATGAATAGCCAGAAGGGCTACATTAAAAAGGAAACCGCGATACAATAACCGTAAGGGCTATTAAAAAATAAGCATTTCCTACTCAACAATGTAATAACCAGAAGGGCTACTGTACAATTATCTATGTTACGAATCCGACGAACAAACCGTATCTTGTTTCGAGACATTAATTCACCAGCATTATTTGTGAAATAGGAAATTTTCAAAATCAAACGAGAAGAGTGCTTCGTCATGTTTTAAAACTCCCGAAAATATGTACGAAACGCTATTAAACTATGCACTCGTGTTTAGAAATACGCAACACTAATTGCGACGCGTCCAGTGCAACCATGCTAGGTTGCTGATGGATGACCACCTCTGTACAGCTCTTGTAGCTGCATAAGGTGATCCAAGAACAGGAACAATCTCCCACAAATCCAGTGGAAGAATTTGGGCATTTTGTAAACGCAACGCTACTTCAAGAAACGCGATCATTCATTATCGCAACACTAAGAGAAAAATTAATTGGAATAGTATTATCATCGCAAAACTAAGAGTAAAAGTAACTGAAAATCGCGATGAAACAATATCGCAACACTAACTCTAAAATTAAATTCAATGAAATTACAATAAACAATATATATATATATATATATATATATATATATATATATAAACCTGAACCAACAGAAAGCTAATTCAAATATTCCAACACTCTAAAATTAATTAAAAGCAATGACTCTATAATTTAATTTAAAACAATAGAAAGCAAGATAAATTTTACACTAAACAATTATAAAAATTCAAATCAAAATTGCAAAAGACAATTGCGGTATCATAATTCACAAAACCTCTAAATCAAACACGATTATCATTTCTTCGCAACTCTAATTCAACCCGTAATCAATCCTTCGCAACACTAACAAGAAAAACCGCGAGTTGCCCAAAACGATGATGAACGACGGTGGACGATGACGAAGAAAAAAAAATACAACTACAAATACTAAAAGAGCATAGTGACAAAGTAGTAACGAGAATGACTTCCCATGCTCTGGACCCATTTAAAGGATCCAGAAGATGAGAAGTCATTTGTTGTGACCCTCTTCGTGGCAGTTTGCCGGGCCTCTTCGGCTTTTAGCCTCTTCTTTTTTCGAGCGCAATGCCCGCTGAAACTTACATCTAGCTCGAGTCTTTCTAATCGCAAACCAAAAAATAACTTAGACAAAGATGAAATAGAAAGATAAACCGCGGAAACTGACCCTAATATACATGGACGACCATCGATCATAGTGATCGTTGTCCGTTCGCACGTGCGTGCTCGAGCAATGCCTACGTGAACGTTCGTTTCGGGACCTACTCGCGACCTATCCGCGACCGCGACCGCGATACTAAATTCGAAAAATCGAAGAGTAAAACCAGAAACAAGCGGCATGCTCCATTTGTACCAATTTCACTGTCGATTCTTCAAATTAGATTTCCTGAAACAGGTTGGACACGCGAAAAGGGGACACGCGACCAGAGACTGTGCCAACCTGCCCGGCCCTACCTACTTATAATTAAATACAGGCATACCAGAAAGTAAGCTACCTATCCTAACAATCACCCTATATTTAAAAATGGCAAAAGACAGGCACACCAACACACTCACTCCACGATTCTCACACATACCACTCGGGCGCAGACCTAAACTAGAGAGGACGTCCCGGGACGCCTCCGACACCCGAGTTTAACACACGACTTTCACACTCTAATTTACGTACCATTTTCCTGAAATCGACTGACAATGACTAGCGAACACTGCGTAAAATGTGATTAAAACACATTTAGGATTCTATGTGAGAGTAATAGCTCAGAAAAAATATATATAATTTCTATAGAAATGTGCAAGTTGAGTTGGAATCATTATTATAATTAACTGTATAACTAATAATATAATTATGGTATTTTATATTTAATAGATATTAATATAATAAATTCATACTTCGAATTAGTGTATAAATATTTTAAATGGTTCAACTTATAATGAATGGAACGACGCAATTCCACATCCTAACCACACACACACATGCGGAAAATACGTCGTGCACGATACGCTGACACACTGTCAGTCGCTGTGAATTTTTTATAAAATTACAAACTATAGTCATCGTGCCCAATGTCTTTCACCCACCCAGGTAGCACCTGGGCACGTGAGTGAGATCCTGACAATGAACACGGAAGGGGTTAAACCTGAAAATCCTGAACTAAAAAAATAATTAGTTCATGTAATTTGTATCTAACGGACTATTGCATTATTCTATTTCAAACTGTAATAACTCTACTCTTTCAGAAATTATTGAAATTGCAATAAAGACAAAGAAATGAATTTATTAAAAGAAGATATAAAATCAAACAATTGACTCTAAATATTAATATAAACAATCTCAGGCGACTTCTTCATCAAAGCACATTTTCGAAAATGCGAAAGCAATGTTCAATTTTGTTGCTTTGATTTAAAAATCTCCATATCGCGAAATATCTTCTTGCACACAATATCACACATTTTTCTGCACTTTCTTTAAAAATTCTAATCTATTATATTTCAAATTATACTGAAGTTTATAATTATGAAACTGAATTAATTGACAATATTTTGTAATTATATTTAAACTCGAAAGACGAAATTAAAAATTATTAATTATTATAACAAAATATATCACCAGTATCAATAAATAATAATTGCATCTTTCATAGCAACGAAGTCGGAGGATATCCATCTTCTCTACTATGAAATGCTCAAACGAAATCGGTTTAATAACAATTATTCTTAAACATTTATAATTTATCTATTGATTGAATATCCATACGGATATTTTACTTTTGCAAACATTTATACTGAACATATTTTAATTTTATAAGTAATTACTGTAAATGTACATATTATACTTATTATATATATTAAAATATTATATTATATATATTAAAATCGCGATGTGCAAGAAGTCCTATCCTAATCTAATACATAAAAAAATTTCAAAAAAATGTTACTACTCACGGGTACAAAAACGCGCTACCCGCGGTCACTATGCTCATCAAAAATTCTACGTATACAACCAGTCATCCGTGCCGATTCGGACCTTTCGTCCTACGACATGATTGAGTGACCGGAGGAACATAAATGCATGCGACTCACGGGATAGATGCGAAGAACGTTATCACCGATGCTGCACTGGAGCAGGAAAAGTAATCATGAAGACCTTCATCAAGTAGATACCACTGAGAATTCCAAGGTGGAAATGAACGCCGTGAAAAATTTCTTAAAAAACATAAAATATTTTGTTTCTAAAGACACAATATTATTTGTGAAAACTTAAATTTTAATAATAAGAAGACTTGGGACTAATAATTTAACGTGTTTTTATTTTATAATTACATTCAACTTCAGTAGAAGGAGAATTAAAGAGAAAATTTAAATACAACATGCCAAAGTACTTACATTTTTAGCTTCTGAAGCATCATAATGGATTCTTGGACGATTAGGGGGAAGTGAAGACTGTAGAAAATCTGTAACCAAACATTATACTTTGGAATTTATGTTTAAAAGCAAAATCATAAGTTGGAGATAATGAAAGATTCTTACATTCTTGGCTTTAGAGCCACCGTTGGATTTTCCCCCAAAAATCCAAAAAAAAAAAAATGCAAATTGTGAAATGTCTGCAACAAATATCAAACATTATTCTTCGTTGTTAAATTTGAAAAATTGAATAACTTGAGGTACGATATACAAAACAACTTACAATCTTGATCTCCTGGATTTCTCCTGGGCCTTATCCTTTTGAGCACTGACTCTAATACCGAAAACGAACATTGAACAAGAAAAACACAAAAAGAAAAATAAAAAACTATCAACACGTACGTAAGTAATCGGTGGACTCACTGATTCTAACTTCGCGAATTGTAATTTAAATGAATTAATAATCTAATTTAACGAGAGCCACTTTGCTCAGAAAAATGTTAAAATACTGCGCAACAAACACTGGCTCTACCGACCGCATTGCGCGCGGTCACAAAAATTTTCTGAAAATAAAGCTGATTAATAGGAGAAGGGTAAAGAGTACGTTCATTTAGAAAATACTGCTGTTTTTCTAGAAAATGATTATAAACTTGAGTATGAATTAAAAATATTAGCTGAAGAAATTATAAAGTATTTCCCAATATTTGTAGAAATATTTGTAGAAATTGTATTCTGAATGTTCATTATTAAAGTATGACGTATATATATTAGTAATATATCACGTCATGTGTTATAAATATTTAAAAATATTTGCACAAATCAAAATTTCATAGCTAATGTATTTACAAAATCATACACTTGTGAAATCTTGCATTAAATCGTTCAATTGCGTGTCAACGTTCAGAAAAAGTAAGTAAAGTAACAAAGTATAGTAAAGTACGAAAGCTTTGAATTTAATAATCAAATACAAGAATATATATCCATTTGAAAGTATATACCTTTTTTTAAGCTACTACGATCTCTATATTGGAAATGAAATATTAATTGATTTAATTCTATTTTTATCCTTATATCCCAATTATTACGAATTATGTATTGTGAATTGTATCTCAAATATATACAAATTATATAATAAATTATAAATTTTATTATATAATTATATAATAAAAATACCTAAGATAAATAAAATATTACCAACTTTCCATGAAAGTTCATCAGAATGTTCATTAATGATAATAATCGTGGCGTCTATGCACTCTATGCTATCTTTGCAATCAGGGAATAACCTGCACAAAAAGAAACCAAAAGTTAGAACAAATGTATCAAATGAAGGCAAATATATAAAAATGAAACCATAATCAACTTTAAATTCTATTAAAAACGCGTATGAGACGAGCAACTGGTAACGACACGAGACAAGCTACCGGTAACCATACAAGTGAAATCGACGATTGAAGAAAAATGAGCACAAAAATGCACATTTTATTTAAAAAATTCAGAATACAAACACAAATCCAACAATTATTGATTTATATTTTTACCTGAGAACTTTTGGATAATACTTCTTTCTGGATAATACAATCTTCTTTACAGATGAGACGTGCTCCTATCCGCCATGTTTCCCGTTCAAAAATCGATCGTGAGAAATATCGATATGTTCGAGAATCGTAGGAAGTATACATTCCGTATTTCACCGTTGGCGCTGCAGTTATATTACAAATATATAACATTCAATTGATACATATTTAAGATATTATTAATTATCAAATATATTTTATTGTTATTAAATATATATAGTTATTTCGCAACACAATAACATTATAAAAATTGTAACTTTGAGAGCTTGTTATTAAAATTTCAAATATATTTCGTATTAATAAAATATGGCGTCTATTTCAATTAAACGAACCTGCGCAGTATTCAAACGATGGGATGCGCAGAATGCAACGCCATGTTTAAATTCGTATAAACTTTATCTAAATTGTACAAATTTGTAATAAATTAAATATTACCATACCTTGATCAAAAATTCTTGGATTTATATTATCGTGGTAATCTTTCGAATTTCGGTGAAGTCTCTTTGGAATTTTTCTCCTAATCAACTCGTAGTCAACCAACAAGCTACAAAAAAATTTTCAGTTAAATATATAAACATAATATGTAAAACATATGAATATAACAAAAAATTAACAACAATCAAGGTCAAATTTCGTTTATAATACCAATCATCAGCAAATGTAATGAATCAAAAAGGACCATCAATGTGGTTATAATTTAAAAATTAATACCATAAAAATGTAAATTTAGTTTTAGCCGATAGAAAATTAATAAATTATTACATTTACATTTACATTTAAATTATTACATTGTAACATATTCATGAAAGTGTAATTTTGAGATAGGAATGTAAAAATTACTGAAGTATTGATTAGTATAATAGAAAAACTGTTTTTCGAAACACTAAAAAAAATTATCAGCTGTTCTGAATCACTGACGACCGAAATATATATTGACCTAGAGCGGTACGGAGACTCATTACCAATTAAACTTCCGTCATGTACACATCGACAAAAATTTAGGAGCGAATTTTTAAATAATATTCTATTGTTCAAAAATTATCTAATATTTCTAATAATTTATTTATAATAATTAAACAATAAATTCTCTTCTATAACATTTCTAAGTACTATTTAAAATTCTTAATTAATCATTTGTAGTAATCGAGCCACTAATATATTTCTAAGAAATTTTAATTAACTGTTTAAGTAATTTAGTCTTTTACTATTAATTTGTTAAACAAGAATATTTATTCAGTATCTTAAATTAGCCATTAGATTGATTAAACAATTATGCCTTATTTTACGAATATTTTTTCTCTTTGAAACAAATTACTTAAATTCAATACAAGTCGTGACTCATGTGATAAATATATAAAACAGTACTGATTTACAATACATTATAATGAGACCCGTGCGTAGTCACCTCCACGTGGTGGGTCTTGGTAATTGATATCGATTTACAAACATTATAGTTTGTAAAACGATATCAAGCTAAGAACTACGCAACCTACAGTTCAGTTTAGATCGTGAAAACTTCTTTCCATTCTCTATTTCACGATCTAAACTGAACTGTAGGGACAAATTAGTTGATAAGTAAACTATTAGCCCTCCTGGGCACCGTGGGACGACGAGGGATCTCGCAGGGACGTCGTGGGATGCGTGCGTCTTAGCTTTAAGTTGCGTGCGTTTAGTTTTAATTAATTATAAGATAGTTGATATTTGTAAATTCACTGTGAGCGCATTCTGTACAAAGACACGTTTATTTAACTTGAGACGAAATTGGGGATACCTTCTCTCCTCTCTTTTGTGAAGTACTTTAAACTGTTTTTACTCAATGGTATAATAAATCGAGATAACAAACTTGTTTATACTTGCCACACCAAGCAAGACAATTTTGTTTGATGGTAATTGATATCGTTTTTCAGAGAAATTATGGAAACCGGCCTCGAATTTATTATTTTATTATTACATATTATTTCAGCGTATCCTTTGAACGTTAAATCCCTACCATGTATTTTAGGAGAGAAACAAAAGTTTCAAGAATAAATGAAAGTAAATTTACCCCGAATCAATTAAACCGTCAAGTATTTAAGTCAAATATTTTAATTGTCAATCAGAAATCGCTAGACTACTAATTGACTTCATCAATCAAATGTAACTATAAAGATTTGCTAGAGTGCGAATGTTTTCTACAAATTTATATTTTTCTAAAACAGAATTAGAGAAATAGAGTTTAAGCAGAAATTTACTTCATCTTACACATGGGCATTATGTTGTAAAACGAGCATTCTGTTTTGGACATTTCATAGGATTTTCTATATTTAGTGCATTCTACGTACAATTTTCTTTTGTTGATGTCAAGAGGATTTGTAAAATAAATTAAATAAAATGTATTTAATTACCATTAGGCAGGATCCAGGCATCACTCCCTTTAAATTCCACAATCCATGTTATTCCATCTTTTATCTACCCACATGGATCCATTGATAAATCTGTAACACACTTATTTGTTGGCTTAGTAGTTTAAAAAACTTAACACAGAAATCTCACAACACTAAAACAATCCGGACATTTAAAAAAAAAGCAAATGAATAGCCAGAAGGGCTACATTAAAAAGGAAACCGCGATACAATAACCGTAAGGGCTATTAAAAAATAAGCATTTCCTACTCAACAATGTAATAACCAGAAGGGCTACTGTACAATTATCTATGTTACGAATCCGACGAACAAACCGTATCTTGTTTCGAGACATTAATTCACCAGCATTATTTGTGAAATAGGAAATTTTCAAAATCAAACGAGAAGAGTGCTTCGTCATGTTTAAAACTCCCGAAAATATGTACGAAACGCTATTAAACTATGCACTCGTGTTTAGAAATACGCAACACTAATTGCGACGCGTCCAGTGCAACCATGCTAGGTTGCTGATGGATGACCACCTCTGTACAGCTCTTGTAGCTGCATAAGGTGATCCAAGAACAGGAACAATCTCCCACAAATCCAGTGGAAGAATTTGGGCATTTTGTAAACGCAACGCTACTTCAAGAAACGCGATCATTCATTATCGCAACACTAAGAGAAAAATTAATTGGAATAGTATTATCATCGCAAAACTAAGAGTAAAAGTAACTGAAAATCGCGATGAAACAATATCGCAACACTAACTCTAAAATTAAATTCAATGAAATTACAATAAACAATATATATATATATATATATATATATATATATATATATAAACCTGAACCAACAGAAAGCTAATTCAAATATTCCAACACTCTAAAATTAATTAAAAGCAATGACTCTATAATTTAATTTAAAACAATAGAAAGCAAGATAAATTTTACACTAAACAATTATAAAAATTCAAATCAAAATTGCAAAAGACAATTGCGGTATCATAATTCACAAAACCTCTAAATCAAACACGATTATCATTTCTTCGCAACTCTAATTCAACCCGTAATCAATCCTTCGCAACACTAACAAGAAAAACCGCGAGTTGCCCAAAACGATGATGAACGACGGTGGACGATGACGAAGAAAAAAAAATACAACTACAAATACTAAAAGAGCATAGTGACAAAGTAGTAACGAGAATGACTTCCCATGCTCTGGACCCATTTAAAGGATCCAGAAGATGAGAAGTCATTTGTTGTGACCCTCTTCGTGGCAGTTTGCCGGGCCTCTTCGGCTTTTAGCCTCTTCTTTTTTCGAGCGCAATGCCCGCTGAAACTTACATCTAGCTCGAGTCTTTCTAATCGCAAACCAAAAAATAACTTAGACAAAGATGAAATAGAAAGATAAACCGCGGAAACTGACCCTAATATACATGGACGACCATCGATCATAGTGATCGTTGTCCGTTCGCACGTGCGTGCTCGAGCAATGCCTACGTGAACGTTCGTTTCGGGACCTACTCGCGACCTATCCGCGACCGCGACCGCGATACTAAATTCGAAAAATCGAAGAGTAAAACCAGAAACAAGCGGCATGCTCCATTTGTACCAATTTCACTGTCGATTCTTCAAATTAGATTTCCTGAAACAGGTTGGACACGCGAAAAGGGGACACGCGACCAGAGACTGTGCCAACCTGCCCGGCCCTACCTACTTATAATTAAATACAGGCATACCAGAAAGTAAGCTACCTATCCTAACAATCACCCTATATTTAAAAATGGCAAAAGACAGGCACACCAACACACTCACTCCACGATTCTCACACATACCACTCGGGCGCAGACCTAAACTAGAGAGGACGTCCCGGGACGCCTCCGACACCCGAGTTTAACACACGACTTTCACACTCTAATTTACGTACCATTTTCCTGAAATCGACTGACAATGACTAGCGAACACTGCGTAAAATGTGATTAAAACACATTTAGGATTCTATGTGAGAGTAATAGCTCAGAAAAAATATATATAATTTCTATAGAAATGTGCAAGTTGAGTTGGAATCATTATTATAATTAACTGTATAACTAATAATATAATTATGGTATTTTATATTTAATAGATATTAATATAATAAATTCATACTTCGAATTAGTGTATAAATATTTTAAATGGTTCAACTTATAATGAATGGAACGACGCAATTCCACATCCTAACCACACACACACATGCGGAAAATACGTCGTGCACGATACGCTGACACACTGTCAGTCGCTGTGAATTTTTTATAAAATTACAAACTATAGTCATCGTGCCCAATGTCTTTCACCCACCCAGGTAGCACCTGGGCACGTGAGTGAGATCCTGACAATGAACACGGAAGGGGTTAAACCTGAAAATCCTGAACTAAAAAAATAATTAGTTCATGTAATTTGTATCTAACGGACTATTGCATTATTCTATTTCAAACTGTAATAACTCTACTCTTTCAGAAATTATTGAAATTGCAATAAAGACAAAGAAATGAATTTATTAAAAGAAGATATAAAATCAAACAATTGACTCTAAATATTAATATAAACAATCTCAGGCGACTTCTTCATCAAAGCACATTTTCGAAAATGCGAAAGCAATGTTCAATTTTGTTGCTTTGATTTAAAAATCTCCATATCGCGAAATATCTTCTTGCACACAATATCACACATTTTTCTGCACTTTCTTTAAAAATTCTAATCTATTATATTTCAAATTATACTGAAGTTTATAATTATGAAACTGAATATATACAAATTATATAATAAATGATATATTTTTTAATTATATAATAAATTATAAATTTTATTATATAATTATATAATAAAAATACCTAAGATAAATAAAATGTTACCAACTTTCCATGAAAGTTCATCAGAATGTTCATTAATGATAATAATCGTGGCGTCTATGCACTCTATGCTATCTTTGCAATCAGGGAATAACCTGCACAAAAAGAAACCAAAAGTTAGAACAAATGTATCAAATGAAGGCAAATAATGAAACGATAATCAATTTCAAATTTTATTTAAAAAACGTACAAGACAAGGTACTGATAACCGTAAGAGTGAAATCGATGATCAAAGAAAAATTAGCACGAAAAGCTGCAAAATCTTACTCGATTTCGTTATCTTGATGCTCAATGCATCGCCAAACACACGCGTATTAATTGAATTATAATAGAAGTGAGTGTGTAAAGGCATATAATAAAATACATGTAATAAATACATATGTGTGTGTAATAATGAGTTAATCAATTACGAGGTTACAATATTTGTACCGATTAAAATTGAAATTAAATTTTGGTATAAAATTATAAATAACTTTTATAGTACATTTTGTTTAAACATAGTACATTCTGTTTAAACGTTTATATACTATTATTTCTTTAATTGTTGAAAATTATATGTAATAATTATTTGGTTAAATCTTATCTTGAGTTGGAGTCAAAAATGCTCGTTTTATCTTAAAAATTCAAAATACAAACATAAACCTAACAATTATTGATTTAAATTTTTACCTGAGAACTTCTAGATGATATTTTTTGTTGATGATCTTCCTAGATGACACTTCTTTTTTTACGGATGAGGTGTGCTTCTTTCCGCCATTAGAGGTCTGCTCTCCCGCTCAAAAATCGATCATGAGAAATATCGATTATTTCAAAAATCGTAGAAAATATTTGCGTATTTCACCGTTGGGGCGCTGTAATCGTGCATTTCGCACGAAATGTTAACTGGGAATAAAAAGTAAAAAATTCTGGCCTAAATCAAATACACAAAATTCATGAAAAGTTCTTAAAAAAGAACGAAAATATTCACATATTTGATGAAAAATTGTTAATACTTTAAACTGGGAAATTTTATTATATATAAAATGTACTGTACATAGTAAAATTATTATTTTAACTATTAAATATATACATTCTTAATAAATTGTTATTATTGAATTTGATATTAGAATTGTTAAGAATTACGTAGTATGAAGTTAAAGAATGAACAAATAAATAGAAAATGTTATAATAAAAGTGTCTGTGTAAAAGCATATAATAAAATACAATGTATATATATATATATATATATATATATATATATAAACAATAAGTTATATATATATAAAACAATAAGTTAGTCAAATACAAAGTTATAATATTTGTATTGATTAGAATTGAAATTAAATTTTGGTATAAAATTATACATAACTATTAACATAGTATGTTGTGTTTAAATATTTATACGCTATTATTTCTTTAATTGTTGAACATTATATGTAATAATTATTTGATTAAATCATATCTTGAGTTCAATCCAAAAATTCACAATACAAGCACAAATCTAATAACTGATTTAAATTTTTACCTGAGAACTTCTGGATGATACTTCTTTATGGATGATTTTCCGAATAACTTCTTTTACAGTTGAGGTGTGCCTCCTTCCGCCATTAAAGGTCTCCTCTCTCGCTTAAAAATCGATCATGAGAAATATCGATTATTTCGAAAATCGTAAGAAGTATATTGCATACTTTACCGTTGGCACTATAATCTTTAACTAATTTAAATCCAATACGCGCGCATTTCGCACGAAATGTTAACTGAGAATAAAAAATAAAAAATTCTGACCTAGATCAAACACACAAAATTCATGTTAGATCTATTCATATATCTCATCTATGATACTATAATATTATCATATCACAAAAAGCTAGTGAATTTATCGTCAATCAACATGGCGTCCTTCCTAATTTCATTGCTTCCAATAATAATACGAACAACAGAAAACAAAACTTTTCAAATAAATATATAAAAGGAACAGATTATACACAAATGAGACATAATGACTAAGATTAAATAGTCATTCTGAAAGCTCATAATACTAGTTAGCACTAAATATAACAAATTATAATAAATATTCGATAAATTATTGAATAAAAACATACCTGAGTTAAACAAAGTTAAGAATAATATAGATATAGCTACTGAAAATATGGCGATGAAAGTATTATGTAATTAATAAATATCACACGTAAAATGTTACGTTTTGACACTGTAATGTCCGACACTTCACTAATTCCCGCGCAACAGGTCACGCCGCGAGTTAATTTGGTGGGGTTGACGAGCATTGACGAATAAGATCCATAGAAAAACAAAGTATCCAATAGGAATAATTGATTCATAGGAAAACAAAGTATCCAATAGGAATAATTGATTCATAGGAAAACAAAGTATCCAATAGGAATAATTGATTCATAGGAAAACAAAGTATCCAATAGGAATTTTTCAATCATACAAACTTATGCATAAATATCTAAGCGTGCTATTTAATTTAGTTAAAGAAAGTAATTAATTAAATGTAAATATTAAAATATTTTTGTATATACAGAAATGTATATGTATTCATTTCTAACCAATAAGAATCTAAATTAAATATATGTAGTAACTCTTTTAAATGATACTCTTACTATTGTAATTCACAGACTTAATAATGCAAACACAAATTTAGAACCTATTAATTATAATCTTTACTTTACAATTTACGAATTATGTTTTTTCTGTGGTTCCCGCCAAAGTAGACCTCCTATCAGTGATTCCTACACGTTTTTCTAGAAATACATGCTTGATATAAAAATAAGCAAAAAAGATTGAATAATGCAAAAATACAATAAGTGCTTATATTAGCATTTTAAAAGGATAAAATTAATAATATAACTAATTATTAATTATATCAATCATATAATCAACTAGCAATCAATATAAGCAATTAACTATCAAGATATGAATCATAAAAGATTGAAAACCACTGTTATAAATCGATTGAGAAAAATATTGATTTTTTCGAGAATCGCAATACCATATGTACGCCATATTTTATCATTTCATTTGTGACTGAAATCGCGTCTTAAGAAGATACATGATTTACTTGAAACAGAAAATAAAAA
This sequence comes from Melipona bicolor, assembly GCA_030673865.1. NCBI lineage: Eukaryota > Metazoa > Arthropoda > Insecta > Hymenoptera > Apidae > Melipona > Melipona bicolor. The sequence continues at coordinate 2,525,887 of JAHYIQ010000023.1, read as the reverse complement.
ATTTCTTTCATTCTCCAATAAATAGTAGTGTCCACTTTTCTGCTTTTCACAATTGGCAAGAGGTGTGATTATATCTTTGAATTTTTCTAATACCAATATTTTAATTTTATGGTTCATAACCTCTTAATTAAATCGAAGATATTATTTCTATAAATGTGCGTGTCGTTCTTGATAGCAAGTGTGTATGTATGTGGAAAAATAATATAAATTGTGTTATTCTTACTTTTATAAAACAATATAAATCAGAAAAAAGATAAATCGCCTCCGGGTGGGCTCGAACCACCAACCTTTCGGTTAACAGCCGAACGCGCTAGCCGATTGCGCCACGGAGGCCACGTGACAAACAAATTTTTTTTCAGTAATTTATTAGTACTAAATATTTATATTTACTAAATATTCAACTTTTTAAATGATACAAACAATACAAACAAAATTAATAAAAAGTTATAGAAAAATTAATTTTTTTAATATAAATAAAATGATAACAAGTAGTTTATTTAATAATTAACGTAATATATTTGATTATAATGATATTACAACAATAAAATGCAATAATTTGTTAAAAAAGATTATCATTGTAATGATATAGAATGAATGATCGAAATGATAACTTTATTCTTTTGTATCTACATACATCATCATTCTACGTTAACTCCTCTACACGTTTCATAAAATGGGAAATGTGATTTTATTTGATTTGTTTAAAGATGCGAGACACTATATATTTTTGGAATTTCGACTTTATAAGTGCCATCCATATGAGCACACAAGCCAGTCAGTTGTCCTTGAAGTTCAGTGCCCACAAGAATTGTCAGAATGTCTGTTAAGTAATAAACTTGGATTGGTACCATTCTAGATTCAATCACTATACGTTTGTTAGCTTCGACCAACCTGTGTAAAAAGATATAAGTATTGTAATTATACTCTCTAATATCTGTCTTCAGAAATCAGTCTATAAAATTAAAGTTATGTAAATGAAACTATTTTGAAAATTAATGATAAGCAAATTTACCTAATAGCAAAGGATTCCGGATTATCAGGTACCATGACACCCTTATCGTACTTGTCTACAACTTTATTATTTACGGTAACCGTCACACTTCTATCAGTAGGCATAATTTCTAATTCATGTCCACCTATATAAACTCTTAAAGCCAATTCGTTTTGTACTAATTTTACGAAGATACTGTACGTTTGTTCTACATGATCACCGGATAGCAAAGTCCATTTATCTGATACGATAAATGGAGTGACACCATTATCGAGATTAATAAGAACTCGAGGATTAACTGTACAAAACTCTGTGAACAACGTAGAATCATTGCTGATTATTATTACTATTAATGATTACTTATTGTAAGTAACAAAAAAAAAACTTACTGATTGCTTTGTTAACGTAATCATATATTGTTGAAAAAGGCATTAGCGTGTTATCCATCCACGTGTTCCAAAGTGCATTACCAAATGGCAAATTAACTAATTCGTAACTATGTGTCGAAGTAACGACAGCTGTATTAAGGAGAGATGATGAATCTGGAAATTCTAGGACAATCTTTGCGTGTTCAGGTTCCACATGTTTCCAAGTATATTTCATATGCGGAAAATAAACAACACGTAAAATATCGTGCACTACATTTACAACTGATAGCAATTGCGGAGGTACCTGTCAAGCGATTAAAAATTAAGTATATAATTAAACCAGTAGTTGAATATAATATTATTAATTACCGTCTTTATCGTCATATTTATAGTGTATTTCCTTAGAGATGAATCGTGTATAGCTTCTTCGATACATTCTGGAGTGCTAGGAAGTAGCATCAAAAACCTCGATCCCTTGAGATAAAATAAGGGATTCTGACTTTGTTTATGGCACACACTGTCGTGGATGATATGATTTTGTTGATTTTCTAACACTTCACCTTTCACTGTCAATGTAACGTCCATTTCATCATGTACACATTTATCTTCTTTCGTATGTCCCATAGTGATCGTCACTACCGAATTAACTACTTTTTTTCCACTAACTTTTAACAAATCTGAATTGACTACAGGATAATCTTTCTGTGCTTCAATACATATCTAAAACAGTGCATAGAATTTTGTCTAATAAAAACATTCACTTACAGATCCTAAATATTACAAACCTTCAGATCTTCCTCTTGTGGTGTAATACGTGTGATCGTAACTTTGACATTGTTGTTAACATGTCCCTGAGATAACATAACGTTAACATTCAGATTCCACCGTCTTACAGATTCATCAGTGGAGGCTGCTTTAACAATCATGCTTCCACGAATATCGATTCTCTTGTTGCTAAGCAAGTCCATCTTTTCGTGGGTGTAGTCCAAGTCTTGAACGCTAAGTTTTCCATTTAACTCAATCTAATCGCACAGAAAAAGAATTAGAATTAAGCAGGAGAATATATGTACAAATATTATATAAGTAAAGAGTCTTTCTTAATGTACCATCGAAGTAGGATGTAAGATACTTGGTTCAATTTTATACACAACCGCGCAACTTTTCTCTTGTTTTACAATTATATCGTTCATTATTTTATGATGAACAGTCATGATAGGCTTTATCCATAGATAGCTCCTACAAAATAAAAATAAATTTTAACGATATTTCTTTTCCTTGTTCACCATCGTTCCTTAACTTATACTTACATGGTATTCATTTGTTTGTCTAGATATACTTCAAGCCACTGAGTAATAGGAGAGACAGGAACAACATTATTTTCACAATTGTGTGTTATCGAAAATCGAGTTCCAGTGTCTTTCGATTCGAAAATATCGTATGTTTTTAAGCTATCGTCAGTGATAATAACTTCGTGAATGGGACGACAAGTGGAACAGAACTTCTTCAGCAAATCATGCTCATCACCTGTGAGAGTGACATAGTTCTTCCCATAAATGGACATTCCAACAGTCGAAAACTCCGAAACAGGTAATCTTGGCAATGTAACTTTAAAGCTCTTTGCATTCTGATTGTAAGCGATGCTCAGATCATATGGCAAAACAACGTCCACGGACGATGTCTTCCGAACAGAGTGCCAAGTATCAACGACAGGATTATAAACCGACATTACGTATTCACCATGCATCCATTGTTCATATTTAAGTTTTGATTTCAAGATTAAAAGATTTTTCTCCTCAGAATATTCAAACTCTCCTCTGAGAGAAGTCAAAGAGGGTACTTTCGTAACCAAAACGGCTGGTACACCAAGATCAGTGGGCATATGCATTTCGTAATGATTATGATATAATACAGTCTGCCAGTTAATAATATTCAAATACTCAGTAATGAATTTGTTCCATTCTTTCAATTTATCAAGAATTTTTAATGAATTATCCTTGTCGGAATGAAATATCGAAACAACATTATTATTCATTGTTAAAATCACGTTAACGTTGATATCTTTAAGCATTGGCATATCTGTAACTGCTCGATGCAATATACTCTTCACATTATCATTTTTAATTGCTTCTACGACTTCGTTGAACACATTACGATTTATATGCTTTAAGATTTTGCCCATACCATCTATGTTCCAGTAAACCTAAGACATAGAAACAGAGTAAAATGTTAAAATAGATTTAAATAATATTTCTTAAATTTATAATATAGAATAAAAACACTCACTCCCCATTTATGAACGGGTTTACGAGTGACAGTTTCAACATGTTCAACTGAACCAACATATGGGAAGCCAGTACTATCGAGAACTAATGAAGTCTTTACGCTTTCAGCGTATCCGTACTTTTTATCTTCATAATCTACGTGGATTTTTCTTGAAAGTGGGCCATCCACATTCCTTTTAGAAATGAACTTCAATACTTTCTTACAAATTTCCCGAGTTTTCATCAGGCATGGGTCTACCGAGTTAGCAAGTCCTTTAATGGTATCTACATAATAATTGTAGAGATGTTCGTCCTTCTCGTCAACCATTAACCAGTATATATTCATGAAACGGCCTAGATGAGTTACTTGATGCACCAGCACATCGAAAGCAGCAACTCTGACTACTGTTGGAAGGCTAACGTCACTAAGAACTGGCCAGAGTAAATCGTGAGTATAATGGAGGCCGACGTTTATGTGTTTAACGATCCAAATAGCTTGCACACGAATATTGTATGGCTTTTTGGAAACAACCTCTTTGCCACTAATAATAGGCTCCAGATGTTTCAAAACATGGCTCATTCGAACGTTCTTCATGGCCATCATGTACACCATCTTCATGTGGAACGTTGGTTCGACTGTAACATTTATCATTGGTCATATTCAAAAATTTCAAAGTTTAAGAATTAAATAATTAAAATATGATATTTTAGAAATTCCGTACTTCTAACATGCTCCATGAAATGTTTCAAATATCTATCCAAAAGAGGATCAACGATTTCGATTTGTTCTTTCTCATAGGTCTTATGAATCAGTGTAGCAAAGGAAAATATGCTAGCTTCCCTAACACTCAGCGAAACGGAATCGCCTAAGTTAAGAAGTTCTTCCATCTGTAAAAGCAGTTCCTTCGAAGGAACTTTTACGTGCATCGGAAGATTGGCAAGCATCGTGATGGCAACCCAATTTGGTACGCTGTTTGTACGAACTACATTTCGTGTGAAAAGGCAGGCAGCCGGAGTTCCTACGTGCGGCACTATTCCGAGAAAAATATTTCTGAAAAAATTGATATTATCAAAATATATTATTATTCAATTACCGATAAATATCAGTTCACCCACTTCATTGCTTTTTCTGTGGCATCTTTGGGATCTTGAATTTCATTATACACTTTCTCCAAAGATGCGACGTTCATGAATCCCATAATGTGAAAAATTCTATTGATTGTTTGGTCATGCTTCCAGTCTGGTTGTTTCTTGTCAATATGACTTTCTTTCAGGTAACCAGCAGCCTCGTTCAACATTTTCTTTACTTTAACCACAAGTTCATCCAGCTTAACGACATGTCGATGATGAGTTACGTCTATGTCAGCCTCAGGAACATATGGAGTTTTAGGTTCATCGTAAATAATCTTCTCGATAGGTGTGACAATTAGACGTTTCAAGGGCGATAAATGAACGTCAGTTACAGGAACGATATCTCCGAGAACCAAAGTTTGGCTAAAAAAATAAATGTCGTTCTTGAGTAAAACTTCAACAAAAGTTTATATTCAGAGCTGCAATAAAATGTGTTTCGAATTACTTAGTCAAAAGATAATGGGCCTCTGATGCAGCCAACCATGGAAGGTAATTAATCACTGAATGACCAATTAATTTTTTTATAAGGACTTCATTATCGTAGTTGTCAATTACGAAAACACGTTTGGTAGCGGTGCTCATGTCATCCTACAAAGATATAAAGATGAAATTTATCAAATTACTACATTTTAATATGGAAAGAATAATTGACATTTTCAATACCCCTTCATGTATTTGACATTCGTCACATTCGACATGGTTATACTCGTAATATTTAAAATGAGAACAATTCTTCGATTCGTAGAGTTTTGTAACTACAAATTCTTTGTTGGATCCTGAATGGTCTACTGGTAGCACGTTGTAAGCAACTTCACAAGTACCATGAATGGTAACCTAGTGGTAACAACCAAAGAGAACATTAGTCAAAACCTAAGGGTGTTCCCGTCAGTCGTTACCTACTTCTTGAGATATGAAGCCATGTATGTTTATAGGGGTCTGAACATGAATCTGAACCAAGTCCAACTGAAGCACAGAGGCGATACCCTTTTTCAAATTCTTTGACCATCCTGGTTCATTTTCTACGAATTGTACACCTTCAAGCTGAAATAATCCAAATAAATTCCATTCTCTTTGCTTATAGATGTTAATAATCAGCATATCACTCTTTTATTTATTTTTTCTTACGTGTCCATGTTCATTGTAGACGACGAGGAAAGGGTTCAAGACCGCTTTAACAGCGTCGTCAATCGGTAACATAACAGATTCAGACTCATGATGGAGCGTGCGTCCATTATACAATCCATATTTCACATTAGTTAAAATAATATAGAAGATATTCTTCGAAGTTGGATTGGTAATATCGTGATGCACTTGAAGAAGACATTCGATCTCAAAATCAGACGCGAATGGAGTCGACTCAATGGTTTCAGCCTTCACAACAGCATGATATTTGTAAGTCAAACTTTTTCCATGCGGAAAAGGTGCTGTAATAATATTTGAGAAAATTCATGTCTTCTTTATATAAAAAGTTCGATGTATTTTATTTTCGGTTGACATACCTGGAACGGCAAACGCCGTAGCTAGAATTGCCAATAGCACTGGAAAATAAGAAACAATTTGTGTAATATTACGACTTATTAATAACATACGAAAATATTCTCCTCATTTCTTATCACTTACCGACTAGGGCATTCATTATAGTATGACCCTGGCAACAAGACTGGTAAGGCTGCTACATTGCTTTCTCCTTTTATAAGGCGAAAAATCTGCAATCCCGGTAAAATAAGAAAATGGAAAGACAATGATAACCCCTCCCGAAAGGGTGTTATGAACTGGCTGTGCCGGTGTAATCAATGCACAAGATAACCCGTTCGAGCATGGTCACCAATTACTTTTGTTATGTGTAATAATTTTTGAAAACATCACCTAGCTTTAATCTAATCCATTGTATTTGTATTGACAAAATGTATTTTAAAATTTCCTATTTTTAACTTCACTATGTGTTTTAATCTTACCATGTGTTACTTGAGTGAATTATTCTACTACATTTTTATTTTATTTCTAAATAAAAAGGATGGATTTGTCCGAACCTACTGTGAATATAAAACAACGCTTTCTTTTTAATTAAATGAAACTAATTAATAGTATGGCAAATAAAATTTAATGGAAAAATTCTTTCTATAAACTCAAAGTTTCTCTTGAAGCTAGTATTTTTGATTTTATCTTCATAAAAAATTTTGATAATGATTATAAATAACTTGGACATTTATAGCTTCTCAATATAATCAGTAATAAATAAGATTTAATACTAATTTTAATACGATGATCGATTGAAAATTTTTCTTGAAATTGCTGTTATTCTTTTAAATTACATTATTGTAAACATTGTCAATTAATGAATATAATTAGCTTTATCAATAAGCAATAAATAAAATCCGATTGCATGTTTACCACTGTGTAACAATCAATAATAATATAAATGTATGTAATGACTTCGTACTCTATATATAGCAATAAAGAAAAATATTGACAAAAGATCAAAAATTCCAAAATTTAAATTTTCGTTGAGAAAGGAGAGATTAGAAAATATTGCATCATTTTATAATATATTGATAAATGTATCATCAGTGTTTACGGTTCATGAAATATTAATTATTCGAACCAATTTCCAAATTGTTTTCTTGTTGTTTATTGTTACAAGAAATTCTTTAGTAATTCAATTTATGACGAAGTTCAGCGGCTATCGGCACTTCGGTCGAAATGTATTTTAAACGTTAAATCTCTTTTGATAAAGCAAGAGTAGTACGCAAATTAACATTGGGTCAAAATGCCGAGCGTACATTTTGATGATACATAATCACTGATATAGGAAGTAATAAACGATATATCATTAAAAAACAATTAAAATATATTTTTCAATTCTACATATAATACTTATAATAATTACAAAATTTAATGAACATTGTACTTTTAAAAAGAGTTATTCTTATTAATCTAATGCTGAGCATCTTTCATAAAATATTCCTTCAGTTTTTCTACTGCCTTGCTGCGATGTGAAATTTGATTCTTCACTTCTTTCGGTAATTCTGCATAAGTTTTATCTCCATCTAAAGGCTGGAAACATGGATCCCAACCAAAATCTCGCGGACCGCGAGGACTCACGATACTTCCTTGAGTTCTACCTTGAAATAGTAACACTGGATCATTCGGTTCTCCGGCGCAATAAGCAAAAGTGCAAATCGCTTCCGCACTTTTGTCTTCCCAACCATGAAGCATTTGGTATAAGCCTTCAGGTCCTAATTTATCTAAGAACCATTTAATATAAGGTCCAGGTAAACCTTTCATTGCATTAAAACATAAACATGTATCTTCAATAATAACAGGACCTTTTATTAAATCTACCGCTGCTCGACATTTATTTCTGCAAATATCATCTATCTCTCCCTGATATTCCGGAAGATCAATCTTCTTACTTGTAATTTCTCGTGGAAAATTCTTTCCCAGGATAGCTACAAATTCCTCCAGTTTCTTTGCATTTCCGGTTACGAAGACTATTGATTTCGACATTCTGTAAAAAAATATTTCGTATAAAAATAAAATAATTTCGCGCCATTTTTGGTTTCTTCTGTTGGTAGACATGTCCACAGAAATATGCATGTATAGAGAAAATAAAATACATTGATCTTTCCGTCAAATAAATTGAATTAAATTGTTATTAAAGAATAAATACATGGATACATATTATTTTAATCAATATCGTGTTTATCACACTTCTTTAAACAATTATTACTTACCTTCATAAGAACTACCTTGCAGTACTTGAGACCCGAATAAAGCACATGCGGATCAATGTTTTCTCAACAGTGCTGCTAACTATAATTTCTCATCTTATTTCTAATAAATATAAAAATATTTTTATAATTTTCTGAAGAATATAAATTTGATAAAAAATTTATTTGTCTAGTATTACCTCGTTTTAAAAATACAAATTGAAAATATAGAAAAATTGCATATATTTTTTAATTAACCTTAAATTAATTTTAGATTACGACACAATTAGTTTCTTTTTAGTACTTTTTATTATTGTATTTTGGTTTTCAAAAGCAATTATAACTTAATTTCGTATAAAGGCATAATCAATATATTTTCCTGAAAGTGGCACTTCTACTGTTTACTCTTGGTGTAAAAGGGTCTTTTGTGAATGTACAGTGAATGACTCGTATGTTATTTCTACTGTGACTACGTTCACTAGGCAAAGTCGAAGGAATTACTCAAAAATGCCGAGTCAAGAGGTTGTAACTACGAAAGTAGTGGTGCACCCTTTAGTTTTACTAAGTGTGGTGGACCATTTTAATCGTATGGGAAAAATTGGCAATCAGAAAAGAGTTGTTGGTGTTCTTTTAGGATGTTGGAGGGCTAAAGGCGTTCTTGATGTATCAAACAGTTTTGCAGGTTAGGTTATAATACTACTTACATTATATCTTATTCTTGGAAGTTTTAGAAATAAGATTTGAAATTCTGTATTTATTTATTCTATTAATATCTTTTTAAATAAAGTAAACATATTTTTGTTATAACAATTCTAATTTGAATACTCTAAATAAACATGCATGTACTTTAAAATTTTATTTGATTGAATCAAGAATACCAAATTTTATCATTTTTATTTACAGTACCTTTTGATGAAGATGATAAGGACAAAAGTGTATGGTTCCTCGATCATGATTATCTTGAAAACATGTATGGAATGTTTAAAAAAGTTAATGGTATGTATTTACTTTTACACACATGAGTTTGTGCAAAGTGAAAAGTTTATATTTCAAATAATTAATTTTTATAATTTATTTTATATTTAATTTCATATGATTTAATTTTAGCCCGTGAAAAGGTAGTAGGATGGTATCATACTGGTCCCAAATTACATCAAAATGATGTTGCAATTAATGAATTGATTAGGAGATATTGTCCTAATTCAGTTTTGGTCATTATTGATGCTAAACCCAAAGATCTTGGCCTTCCAACAGAAGCATATCAAGCTGTTGAAGAAGTTCACGATGTAAGTTTTCATACTTGTGTTATTTTAATTTATGTTATAATTTTGAATTATTTGCAGGATGGTTCTCCAACATCTAAAACATTTGAACACATCCCTAGTGAAATTGGCGCAGAAGAAGCAGAAGAAGTAGGTGTAGAACACCTACTGAGAGATATAAAAGATACCACAGTTGGTACTCTTAGTCAAAGAATTACAAATCAATTACTAGGTTTAAAAGGTCTTCATGAACAAATTAGAGAAATTAGAGATTATTTGCTACAAGTTGGTAGTGGTAAATTACCTATCAATCATCAGATTGTTTATCAACTCCAAGATATTTTTAATTTACTACCCGATATGACACAGAGTAGCTTCGTTGATTCACTGTATGTGAAAACGAATGATCAAATGTTAGTTGTGTATCTTGCTGCTCTTGTTAGATCCATAGTGGCTTTACACAACTTGATCAATAATAAATTAACCAATCGCGACGCTGAAAAAAAAGAAACCGATAAAAAGGAGACAAAAAAGGATGAGAAGAAAGAAGAAGAGAAAAAGGACGAGAAAGATAAAATAAAGAATAAAAGTCAGTGAATAAAGTGAAATTGAGACTAATTTGTGTGATTAAGACTGTTGCAAAGTTCACAAAATTTGCAAAATTTGTTCACACATGTACAGATCAATTTTGTGTTTACAAACGATTTCAAAATAACACCAAAATAATTCGGATGCATCCTTGTTCTTAAAGTGTTCTACCATAATATGATATATACATTAGATAAAAGATATGATAGTAAAAATGCAGTTACACATTTCCATCATTTATAGTAAAACACGAATTATAATAAACACATTGCACAATTAATATGAATTTTAATATTAAACAACAACATTTACAAGGCATAATACAATTGTGTTCACTATGTAATTAAACTGAAAAAAAAATTGTAAATCATTGATCGTTTTTTTGTTTCATATTAGGAATGAGCAACTGCTTTAAACTACTTATAACTTTTATATAATGTCGATATCGATAAGAAAAATTCATAATTTCTTCATAAACTAATATCATTCAGATGTCGTTCGAGGTACGTTGAAATATGTCGATGTTTTCTATATTATCTGAAAGTAGCAGATAAGATTAAGATTATAAGATGCAATTCTTAGGTATTACAAACATATTTTTTAGAGAACTTGAGCTTTCTTATTAATACTGCGTTATTAATAAAAAATTGATCATTCGAATTTATAACTTCATTTATTTTTCGTTAATAGAAACCGTCAGAATCATCACGAGATGCATAATAAATCAATTATGCATTCCTGTCTATTATAAAATCTCATATTTGACAATAGGCGTGAAGCACAATATTACGAACCTTAAAACAAGCTTTTGTGGACACATACTACCTGTTTTTCATAATTAAGAAAGACACTCTTTGACATTGATCCAATAGCACTTGGATTCTCTTCGTCGATTGATATTTTGCACGTAATTAATAATACTTCAAATATTAATTATTTAATAAATCAATTGTGCTGAAGATATTTTATCTATATTTAATCTTTCATGTTTTTATATGAAAATGTACAAAATAAGAGAGAGATATATTTGACCCAATAAAGTCCATCGAGCCGCATTTGTCTTTTCATCTCCACTGTACGCTACACCAACGAATGGTTCTAAATTAGTGTCGTTATAATGTTGGAAATACCAATTGAAGGAATTGTCTACAAAAATCTCGCTATTTTCATTGGAAGATCCATCTATGCCAAATAATTTCTCCTGTTCGTTTTCCAAGTTTCGTTGAACTGCTTCTGCCACGGATTTCTGTTTTTCTGATTCTCCAGAAAGACCAATACGTGGTGATGGAACTTTCGTTATCGTTGGCCTACCTAGTGGACGCAAATTTGGAACTAATGAAGGCACTTGACCTCCTGGAACCAAAAACGCTGAAAGAGCCGATGCTTCTGTTTCTCGAGAAACTTGGGACGTGGAAGAAATATTTTTTCGATTTTCCAAGAACGTTGAATGAGAAATTGGTTGTTCTATCATCACAGCCGAGTCATCTACGATCAATGTTACAGATTTACTTGTTTGATATTGTCAGAGAAATTATAATACAAATTATAACTTTACCAATTGACTCGTTTTGGGCATTTATTGCAGGATTGGACGTTTCTTGAAATTCGTTCGCTTCAGTATCCCAATATGAATTTTTTTCTCCTCTCGGTGTCTCTGTCGATGTTTCCTTAGTCATTTCCAAGATAGTTCTTGGAGTAGTCCAGACAATTCTACTTGCAACTTCTATTTGTAGCTTTCCTCCGTTCTTGTTTGCTTTTCTAATCATCTCTAGACTTTCTCCACTATAAACTTCAGTAACTGTCGAAGTTTCATTTGTCTCTTGGAATGATTCGTCTGCCGCGGTACTCGAATCCGATGTTTTATTCGCAACAGGACTAGAAAGATAAAACGATAAAACATGTCTAGCATTGTTTAAATTTAACTTAACTTATTCAATTGTTTACCTGATTTTTTTCGCACCAGTTACTTGCCAACGAGAATTTTGTTCATTAACTGACATTGTGGATAATTCTTCTCTTTCTTTAGATCCCGCTTTAGTTTTGTTTGTTCTTGGATAGGTCCTTTCAACTTTCACAACCGTACCATTTCCACTTTTCCATCGTTTCCTCTCCTCTTGAGTGACGTTTGAATTTTGAATTTTCGAAGTGTCATTTTTAATCTGTTTCTCGAAAGTCAGTCTAGGATCAACGATAGGTACAAACCCACCTTGTCCACGTGGTAACGGTATGAAACCACCTCTGTGAATTTCCGGTTCTGTAGGTGGGAATGTTCTGTATCGACCTCTGCCAGGTCTTTCCGAAGAATTCTTTCTCTCGAATTTTTTCCTCGAATTACCCCAAAGATTGAAATTGAGGCTAGGTAAAGGAACCCCGAAAAATGTAAAACCAGAGCTACTAGGAGAGGGAGGCATCGAAGTCACTTTTTTTATGGGAATAGTATCATTCGTCGAAGGTTGAACCTTGTCTATTGTCTGAGTGGCTTTCACGATATCCGTTGCTACTGTAGTCACAAACTGAGCCGATGTGAAAGTTACGTTTGACGTGTTATTCTTACTATCTGGATAATCTGAATAATCGTAGAAGTAATCGGTATCCTGAGCATTGGGAGGATTTCGTGTTGACGACTCCTTTAAATTCATACGAAGTGGCACCATCTCCGTTGCTCCGAATACTGATAAAATATTTTCTAAGCATCTTGTGTGTGATAACTAAGTGAAAGTGATAATTTTTGAATGTTACTTACTAGAAGAGGAGACTGGATATGGAGCAACGTCGATCATTTCCGCCTCGCAGCCCGGGTGGATCGGATCGATTTGTCTTTCACGTTGACAATCCTGACGTGACAATCTAATTTCTTTGAATAAAGATCCATCTGCGCATCTTGGACCTTCGGAGGAGGCTTGCTGCAACCATCCTCTTAACCATAACATCCCGCAAGAACACGAAAGTGGATTGCCTTTATTACGACGAAATAAATTCTTATGAGATACTAGGACAAAATATCTAGTTAGCAGAAGAAGAAAAAAATTTCATTACCATCGATATCTAAGACAGCGATGTTTGATCGCAATCTTTTGAACGCAGCTTCCGAAACGGAAGCCATTCGATTACTTCTCAAACTGAGCACTCGAAGTCTCGGCATTTCATCAAAAGGCGAACCGTGGATGGTACAAATACGATTGTTGTCCATCTGCAATTAAAGTGGACGACGCATGTAAAACAAGCCACTATCTTCTTAATTAACGATGCAGCTATACGAATAATTGCTCTGCTAGCATAACGAGTGGCCTCGCACGGTTCATGGCGAAGTTTCACTCTCGTCGAGAAAGTATTCCCCGTTATTACTAAAGACTATCCCCACTACAGTCATTATCTTCATTCCTCGTTTGCGTTTAACGCTATCGTTACGAAAATCGATTTTTATCACAACTATTCGATTCATTTTCACTCTCGAATGCTTGATTTCACAGAAAATTTGCTCGCAAACTATTACTTTCCTTTAATTAGCGAATTTATTAAGAAATAGTCTGTAAAGCAATTTTCACTTATTATTTTACTTACTTTCAGCTCGACCAACCACTCCATAGACGCCAAACTGTTGCTCGACACTCTGGACAATCGATTATTGCTCAAATCCAAAACCTCCAGGGAACGCAAGCTCTCTAAGCCGACGTAATCCAACGATGGCAAATGATTGTGGCTTAGATTAAGAAAGAGAAGGTGGGGCACGTTAATGAATGCGTTACTGGCAATTTCCTGAATCCGATTTTCCTGAAGTTCTGCACTCTGCAGCAATGGCAATTCGGTGAAAGCTCCGCTTGGAATTATCTACATATTTTCAAACAGTTGTAGCGAAAGTAAGCGAATAATTTACGAATTCTCGATTGAAGTATTATAAAAGGAAGGAAAATATTCTCTGCTACCTGCAATCGATTTTTTCCAAGTCGTATCGCCTGCAGCTCAGGCAGAGCTCTGACGGCGTTTCTTTCGATAATTCTGAGATCATTGTTTTCCAGATCGATTAACGTCAATCGTGGCAAACCATCGAAGGCGCTCTCACGCAATTCACGGATGCGATTCCTGACAAGTTTGAGCTCGAGCAAGGCCGATAGGCTGCTCAATGTTTCCGGCGACAGGATGTTCAGCTTGTTGAAGCTCAAGTCGAGTACCTGAAGAGCTGTTAAGCCGTGTAACGATCCGGGTAACTCGGTCAAAGTATTGTGCGACGCGTATAGTTCACGAAGGTCCCTGCAATTAACGTTGTTTCCTCCCTTTGATACGGCATCATTAACAGAAACAGTCGTTTCCGACTTTGACAAATCAGTCTGCCTAAACGCGTCTTGGCAGGCTTAAGATCAATTTGAAACTCTAATTACGAAAAGATACGTGGAATTAACTGACACTGGCATATTGAAGCGATCGAGGATTAAATTAATTAAGCTTAATGTTAACGATTAATGTTCAATTTTCCAAAAAAAAGATATAAATAATTATAAATTCTCAAACTTCAAGAGAGTAAAATTGAAGACGAAAAATAATAATTTTAGATTAAAAAAAAAGATTATTCAATTTCTAAAAAAATATTCTTCAATCGAGCTTTTTTTCTGCATTTCAGTAATTAGAGTTCGAACATTAAAATTATACAAACTGGTAGAAAATAAACGACACGCCAGGATGGTGCCACCTCGCAAGTAGAAGGGGACATTCAACATGGGCACGAAGAACTTTCTAGGTACCAATTTGCTAGTGACGCAACCATATAACCACGAGTGAAACTGCTTTTCTACTCGCGTGTTGACGTGCAAAAAATGGCGTAGCTTATACGTAGTCTTGTACGTATTATGGTACCAGTGTATCATTTCGTTATACACAAGAAATTGGAATTCCTTTATTACCTGGTACTAGAAAAAGTTGCATGAGGTATTTGTGCAAGGTTGTTCCTGCTGAGATCCAATCGTTGCAATCGAATATTTTCCTGAAAGATATCCGGCCTTAGAACTTCCAAACGATTACCCCGCAAGTTTAAATCCATCAACGATCTCAGTGGTCGAAAACTTCGTCCATGTAGAGTGACTAGTCGATTATATTTCAAATCTAATTGCTCTAATCTCGATAACCCTTCAAAGGCGCCGTCTTCTAAAAGTCGAAGAGAATTGTAACCGAAGTTTAACTTTCTCAGATTCGGCAAATCGGTCAGAGTTCCTGGTGGTATTCTTTCGATCCCGTTCGCGCTGAGGTCTAAGGATCTCAGAACCGGGAGATCCAGATCT
Organism: Melipona bicolor; assembly: GCA_030673865.1. Classification (NCBI taxonomy): domain Eukaryota; kingdom Metazoa; phylum Arthropoda; class Insecta; order Hymenoptera; family Apidae; genus Melipona; species Melipona bicolor. The sequence continues at coordinate 2,510,306 of JAHYIQ010000023.1, read as the reverse complement.
TGAGAAGATACAGCTGGTAGAACGATAATTCGATTCATAGACATGTAAAGGTGTTCTATGTTTCTCGGTAAGCCCGGAACTATCTCGAGCATTCGATTCCAACCGACGTCCAACTCGTAAAGATTAGTCAGATGATGAAACGTCAGTGGATGAAGAACAGAGAGCGCGTTTCCAGAGATGTTGATGTGCTCTAAAGCAGGTGTACCTAAAAATGAGTCAGGCTCTATGAGGCCGATCGCGTTTCCACTGATATCCAACCGTCTCAAACTTGGCAAATTCGCTAATAAACGAGGCTCTAGATGGCGAAAGTAGTTTTCGGAAAGATCTAGACCCTGAAATTGTAACAGACGATTAAGAGCCAGGACTTAGAAAATGTTTTACCTGTCGACCACTTACTTTCAACGCTGGCAAGTTCCAGAACGGCGCTTCCAATACGTTTGACAGAGAATTATTTTTCAATCTGAGTTCCCTAAGAGCGGGCATCGCGGTGAAGGTTTCTCTCTGTAGAAAGGCCACTCTATTGTGATCAAGGTGAAGTCTTTCCAGTGTGAGGTGTCCCCTTAGAGCCCCAAAAGGTATCTCCTCGATTTGATTGTGACTGACGTCGAGAAACTTCAGTCTGGGCAATGCCTCCATTATCGATCTCAGCTCGGTCACGTGGCTCAGATCGTTGTTGATTAGCCACATCTCCTCCAAGATGTTTCCAGGCCTACGCGGGAAGAACTCTGGGTGTATGCGGTGTATTAGATTGTGATTGAGATCCACCGTTTTCAAAGCTGGCATTCTTTGAAATGCCCCAGCGAACACCTCGGTAATATAATTCCTCGACAAGTACAAGCGAGAGAGAACGGCCAAGTCGGTGAAGGCTCCTTCGCCAAGACGATTTATACGATTTCTGTCCAGCCGTATCACCGAAAGTGAAGGTAAATCCATGCAGGCACGGCCGATCATGCCGGCATCTACGATCGAGTTTCCAACTAACGAGACCTCTTTCAATTCTGGCAGATCTATCAGCGTTCGAGGGTGAACCCAGTGAACTCCGCAGTCCGTGATGTTCATCAACTCGAGCCGTGGTAGGCCCCGAAATAGACCAGCTTCTAAGCGTATCAGACGTGGACTACCGAAAACGTGGAACTGTTCCAGATTGGGCAAGTCATGGAAATTTCTCGGAGCCAATTCCAACAGGGCCGGAGAGTTAATCTGCAGATATCTAAGCTTCGGCAGTCCAGAGAATTTCGGCAATTTCTTCATTACTCTACTCTGCAACGTCACCGCTTCGAGGCCTTGTAGATTTTCTAAACTGTCTATCGGTAAGGAACGTAAATCCGGTTCCACGACAAATAACTCTAACAGAGAATCGTGAAGACCTTCTAGCCATCCTGACGACACTCTTTCAAGACGATTGTTTCGAAGCATTAAACGAAGAACACGTAGAGTAGCGAAAACTTTGCCCGGCAGACTAGGTAAATTATTGTTCTCCAGGATCAACTCGTCTACTGGTCGATCTAAATAATGGCTCACTGCCTTCAATCCCTCGAGAACTTTTGGCAACTCGCTATGACTGCACCTATTGACAGATAAGGAATGAACGTCACCCGACTGGCTCTTTTTCTCGTATTCAAAGCGCGACACTTGCCATATTTGAATCTCCATGTCACGAGTAGAACATCTGCAAGGTAGAATCCTCTCTTGAGTAGGACATCCGTACTCTGAACCTAACTGACCACCGACACTGGTAAAGAACAGTGTCAGAAACCAGCCGGTTATAAAGAGGCCTCCACCCCACGGTAGTTCAATCATAGCGCATTTGGATCCTGATTTACGACCTTAAATACCAGTCCCGCATTTTCTGGAAAATATTGTTTCGTCTCGAACGTTCAACCTTCGTTTTAAATTATGAAAGTATAAGACGTTTTAGTTTCTTTATAAAACTGGTCATGACCGTCGAGTGTTAAACCGCCCTTGGATGTTGCGATATTTTCTATGCGTAAACCAAAGAACGCATGTACATGTGTATATGTACTGTCTACACGTCACGGTCGTAGACGACAAAATTAATGCTTCATACCGTAAGCAAAGTTAAAGACCGCTAGGACAATTTTTACCCGTAATAATTACTCTGAAGCAACCATACAGCCACCATTATATTCCCCTTGACCAAATTAATTAACTATTTGTACTAATTGCAACCGACTCTACGTACAGTTGCAGAGTATAAAGCATATTTCACAAACAATGTTGAAATATATTATATTTCGACATTCTTATCCGTATCGACATCAACGTCGAAGAATAGAGTATCGAAATAAAGGATTAACTTAAGGTAATCAATACGGAAGAGGAAAGTCTTTTTACTCTATCTGATAGAACGAAAACAAAGGTGTTCTTGGATAGTGTTACGGGTGACCACGTGTGTTTCATAACGCGCCTTCCGTAAGTAGGAACAATCGGACGACCTGGAAAAGCAGTCGAACATAAAGAATGTCTATATCACGGTGATCATTAATAAAGAAAGGATTAATTGAAGACCACCACGTGTCAGTTTAAAGGATCCGTGTTTAAAATTTAAGGAAGAAATCGGGGTTATTTAAGGTACAGAATCGAGGTATACAGGTCGTTACACTCACGTGATTACATTTGCATTCCTCTAAACTAGATTACGCGATTGTTAGGAAATTGCTTTTTATCGTTCAGTGAACTTTTAAATTAAACCATAGAGTTTGACTGGATAGCGAACGAGTCTTTTCTGTGAACATATGTGACAAACGGGTCTTTGCGTGACTCGAATTGATTCTGCAAACAGTAGTTATAATCCTTCATTGCGTGTCCTATACAATTGATACGGGTGCAGCACCTCTTCTATTGTTATCATTATCACCTGTAACTACGATCGAATCATAGCGATCGTGCACGATACCAATGAAAGTGATATATGCTTCTTTCGTTTTCTTTTTTCAGTTCTGATTCTCCTTAGACCTCAACTACACGGAATTACGCAACTCCGAAATAAATTCAAAGTGAGTAACGCAGAATAATAAAAACTATGTCTACACATTATTAATTACAAGTGTATGTTCTAAATTTTTTGACATTACAACTCGAAAAAACAAAATTATCCAATCTTCCTGTCTGTTGGATTATTCCTACCTTTCGAGTCTGTCCAACTCGCCAAAAGTCTCTCACTTATTTCCAAATAAGAACGTCCTCTTCTTCGTAGAGTTCCGATGATTTCTATGAAACTGTCTGTATTTCCTTTGATAAGCGATAAAACAGCACTATTCGTTCACAAATAAAAGAGTAACATGTTTTACAGCTGTTCCTGAAAGGCCAAAACCTCGGTACACGAACAGACACGGACTAACTACACGAAGAAGTTTTGTTGCAAAGCGTGCTGATGCACAAAGTCGAGGGAAGAAGATGACTGTGGCGTGGGTGATGGCGAGCGGGACGAAAAGAGAATTGCGAAGTGCTGTGTCCAACCACCGTGAAGGCACGCTTCCAGGAAATTCTTCCCTTTCCACCAAATCTTTGCTATCTACTAAATTAACGACAGTGACAAATTTCAAATTTAAGATCAGGCATTTTTGAATTTCGTTTGAAACTTCGAGTCTCTCAGAAGATTTTGAAGAAACTATGATTAACTTCAAATGGCTGATGTATCATAAATTATTGAGAAGATCAAGCAAAAGTGATGCTTGCGAAAATTTAATATTTTTCTTTTTATTTTTTTATCGTTATCTCAGTGAAAATAATTTCTATTTATTGTAATGTTCGACAATTCCTTGACTTGAATTGGCAAGAATCGTGATTTCCACGATTTTCTTAAGAACGTGCAGCTAAATGTGTTCCAGTCCAGATGACATGAGTACCGTCTTCTTTTATCCGTTTTTTGTAAAATGTAGGAAACATACGTTAGTTCGATTCGAAATAATACCGAAAAAATTTCCTTTCATTCAGAAAAAAGATTTGAACGTTTGAATAAAAAAAATAAATCGAGTAGATTTTCTGCAGGACCCAAATTCAAGTATCACGGCAGTGTAACAGATTAACAGTATATGTGCTTATAATTAATCTACTTGTCTTTATACTACAATTGAGATTGTTTAAAATCGATTTCTTTCCGGGCTTTTAATTTTTAGCATTAATACAATTGCAATAGGTAATCATTTGTCATTGAATAAATTTGGGCAACAAAGAAATCGGAGACATTTGTTGACAAATGTCAAAAATCGAGCTGACATTTGTGCTCGTCACCTCAAGAGTAGTACATATATGCTTAGATAAGGAGCATCGAGACAATTATTTACATTTGTTTACAATTTTTTGTTTACAATATTTGTTTACAATATTTTCCTAACCGCCTGGTTCATTCGATTTGATTTGTCAGTTTCACTCTACTTTTCAAAGTTGTTAAATCGTATAATATGTGATTTTTTAATTCTCAAAATGTTTGTTAGACAGTGTAAAATTTTTGTAAATTACTGCAAAATCCTACATAATTAAACGAAGAAAAGTATCGCTATAGTTGGATGACTTCCATGTAAATATAGCCGTTACTCAGATCTGGGCGTTCAACGTGTTAAACAATTAAACAATTCATTATAAAAAACCACAAATTTCTCTAATTTAACTACAAAAATTGTTTCTATTCGAGTAAATGAGACCATTTTCCATTTCGTGGAAGATAAGGTTCCTAAGTACTAAATTGTAGATCCTACGTTGATAAATGAACAGACACAAGGTAGAGGAAACTGTGTTAGAACTGGTTTCCAGAATTAAGCATGCTAGATCGTATAATTATGCAAACGTATAACAGTTGTCTCTGGTGATCGAGTCGAAGAAATTCCTCAGTTTTTCATGGTCCTTCGAGAAACCACATTTGCTTGTGCGGGTAACAGATCCTACTAAACGAGCTACTAAATAAAAAAGAATCAATTTTTATCGTTTATTACTTATCTCGGATTTCGAAATGTGGTGTAAAAATTTCTCAAGAAATATTTTGAGAATTTATCGCATTATAAACAATCGTCCGTTTCAGAAAACTACGATCAATAGATCGTACACTGTCGATAGATCACCAAAGATACTTATTACAGGTGCGTACGTTTCTAGATAATATAAACAATTTATCTAGTTGCTTGTCTGTGAATTTTTCAAATTTGTATTATACATATCACTGTATAGTTTAAAATCGATAATCATCCCGAATTAAAAAAACAAGAAACTTGTTTTCGCTATACATTCATTAGCAATGAAAATTTATTTGACTTCTTTTCATATATTTTTATAAGGTGGTCTTGGACAGCTGGGTACTGAGTGTGCAAAGCTACTTCGTAAAAATTATGGAAACGAAAACGTAATATTATCTGACATAATCAAACCGACAGAAGAAAGTTTATCCAACGGACCGTTCATTTTTGCTGATATTCTTGATTTCAAAGGGCTACAAAAAATCGTAGTGAATTACAGAATTGACTGGCTAATTCATTTTAGTGCTCTTCTTAGCGCTGTAGGCGAACAAAATGTTCCTTTAGCTGTAAGAGTCAATATAGAAGGTAACATAATTTTTAAATTTTTACAATAAAGTATAATAATTAAATAAATAAATATTTGAACGAAATGAATATCGTATCAAGTGAATCCGTCATTGTGATAATAATTATATTGTTAACGTAGTCATGAAAGAAAGCAAGTTAGAGAAAGTGGCTTTCTTAGCTATCTTTCAAGAAAATCTTTGCGCAATGAGACAAATATGTTTTAACATTAGGAATGCATAACGTTATCGAATTGGCAAAACAATACAAATTAAGGATATTTATTCCGTCGACGATTGGAGCATTTGGTCCAGATTCACCGCGCAATCCTACACCGAATGTAACTATTCAGCGACCACGAACGATTTATGGTGTTAGCAAAGTCCACGCTGAATTATTAGGCGAATATTATCATCACAAATTTGACCTTGATTTCCGATGTCTTCGATTTCCAGGAGTCATTAGCAGTGATCCGCCAGGTGGTGGTACCACAGGTGCATTTTTAATCATCTTTTAATATCTCTTTTATTTTTTATTTTATCTTTGTATTTATTTATTATCTCTGATTTTGAAGTATAAACTTTTATTATAAAAATATTTGCCTGCATTATGAACTGGAGCATCATCATTAGAATAATAAGGCAATTCATTGGTTCAAGGACAATAATATTAGTAAATTGTTGAGCGTCTCTTGATCATGAACCGTGAGATCGCTTCTTGCGTTTCCCTTATCTCCTGAAGCGTAAATCTTAAAACAGTAAACTTTTCACATGAAAAATAAAACCATGATTTGTAAAAAAATATTTTTTATATAACCAATAATTGTATAGGATTATATCTTTTTTTTTTAAGACTATGCGGTTGCAGTTTTTCACGAAGGATTAGTAACTAAAAGATACGAGTGTTACTTGGAACCTTATACGAGATTACCAATGATGTATATAAAGGACTGTTTGTCAGCGCTTTTTCAATTTTTAAACACTCCAAACGAAAAATTACAAAGGAGGGTGTACAATGTTACTGCCATGAGTTTTACACCCGAAGAATTATTTAGTGAACTTAAAAAGCACGTTCCAGATTTAAAGATTTCATATAAACCGGATGCAAGACAATATATTGGTTGGTTTATAGTATTTATTATATATCATATATTATGTATAAAAAGACAATGTATTATTTAAATTTTAGCTGAGAGTTGGCCACAAGTTTTTGATGACAGTGAGGCGCGTCGGGACTGGGGTTGGCAACACAAGTACAATTTAGAGAGATTGGTAGAATCAATGGTTCGCGATGTAAAGAAAAATATGTTAAACAAAAGATCATTAAAGGAGGTTAACAGTTATGTATAATATGATACCGTTCTGAAAACAATTAATATAAATTAGTCAAGACAAAAAATATTATTTATTTTTCAATAAAATAATTTAGCAAATATATATTTTTTTATGCTTCATATGTCTTCACTCATTAATTGAGCAATATCATCATCATTGAGATGAGTTTCTATTCTTTTTGGAGTTGCTCTAGCAGTTCTAACCGGAGTCATATTTGTTCTTCCCACTTTTGTTGATGACATAGAACCTGAATCTCTTTTAGGTGTCATGGTATTTTTTAAAGGTGTACCAGTATTTCTGGGAGTACCGATGCTGGGAGATGCAGGATTAGTGAACCTTCCACTTTGTGAAAGTCCAGGACTAGTGAACCTTCCACTTTGTGAAAGTCCAGGACTAGTGAATCTTCCACTTTGTGAAAGTCTATCTTTATTTTCCAGTTCTATGTAACCAAACAAAAATAATTTTATTTGTTAAAACAATTTAGATATGTAGCTTTTTAATATGAAACGTCACATTGTACCTGTTGCATTATTAGCTAATATAACACGACTTTCCGCGAAATATACATTTGGATGACTAATAAGTTTATCTGGCATACGTTTATGTATAAATTTAAAGTATGCTGTACAAGCACCAAGATGGTTCTGTTCTTTAGCGAGATCTGCTATTTCATTAATAGCTGAAATATACAGAATTATAAATATCGTTTTTAGAATTTGAAAATAAAGAAAGAATTTTCTTACTTGCTGCAGGTACACCATAATTAAATAATTTTTGTCTCAATGAATTCTGATCCATGTGTTTAAATGCACAACCGTGATATTCTCCAGCACTTACAGCGGAAGATATAATTTTTGGACATCCAAAAGGAGTGTAATTTGTCTGTTTACCTTCTTTACCATAAGTATGTCTTATAGAATAGGCATATTCTTTATCAAACTTTGCCTCATCAATTTTTTTTGTGAATTCAGTTTTCCAGAAAGACAAAGCATCTGTCATTGTTACTCCTATGCCTTTTATAAATAAACCATACTGCATACGTCCACTGTTTTTAAGATGGTGATAAGTTTTAAGTGCCTCATGTAATATTCTCATGCACAAGGGATATGATGTTTTTGATAACTGAAAATTATGCAACATTGTACAAATGTAAATTTATGAAAAATAAAGTGATTACCTCATCTAATTTATCCACAGGTGTAGTATCAGTGGTCCAAACAACAGATATTCTATCAGCAACATTATTTAGAGATTTGAGACATGAAGTTATTCTCTCATCGCCATACATGCGTCCAACAGACATTCTAGCTTCCTATGTATCGAAAAAAATATAAAATGAAGTATAATTTAATTGATGATAGTACTTGATTAATCAGCACAATAAAAAAATCTTACTGGCATGCCATTATATAAATTTTTTTTAAAATAAGAAGCAAATAAAGATACTAAGTCTGCTTGTGGTATAAATGCTATTCCTTGATTCAAATAAACTTTACGTGATCTAATTAAGTCAGTGACTTTATAAAAAGGCACTTTATAAAATTCTGTCACATCAATATTTTTAACTCTTGCAGATGATGTAGATAAATGAAGCTCTTCCCTAAATTTATCTTTTTCTTCTGGTGTAATCTTAGAATAATATAATAGAATAATATAAATCTTAGAATAATAACATTAAAAAAAAAAAGAAACAATCAATTTTAATCAGTAATTTATGTTTTGTTTTAATTCTATTTCTTACTTGCTGACAATCAATTTTATGCATATTAAGCAACTTTTCTATTCCTTCTTTATCTAATGAACTAAACCTTAGTTTAAAAAACTCTACTTCTTGATTTATGAACCATGACAGATTGTCTGATTCAAAGCAATATGACAGTCTCAATATAAAATGTGAAATATGATCTTTTCTTCTATATTCTAAATCTGTTTCTGTCGGTGAGTTGCAACTTTTTGCATATAGAAGATGTGCATAATATTTAAGCCCATCTTTAGTTAAAGCTGCGCTTAGATTCTGTTTCCGTTCCTCCAGTGTTTTAACATCGGTTCTTACTACATTATTTTCAACATGTTGTAAAACTATAAAAAATTATAATGACGTATAGTTAATGATAATTAAAATCAAATGACAAATTAGTCATGAAATTCCATAGTACTTACGTCTTAATCTTTCTTTAGCCAGTTGTTCAAATTCTGTAAGTAGTAGTTCCCCTCTTGGGGGAAAGTCATACATTTGCAAATCATGTTGATAAATATCCTCAAGACCATTACTTTTCGGCTTAACTGTTAATCTTCTTCTTTTAGTATATTCCATTTTTTCAAAAATAAATATTCTGAATCTTTCAGTTATACCAAACTCATTTGTAACTTTATTGCTTTATATAGATTATTCATACAATTCTTTAGAAAGAAATATTATGTAGTAGTTACAATTGGTAAAATTACAAATGAAAAAATACGTAACTATAAGAATACTTTATTTGCTTACTACTAATTTAATGTCTGTCAAAGCACCTAAATACTAAAGCAGCCATTACTACATTACTACTTTTCCCGCGCTTTTTTCCCGCTATTTTTCAACGAAATAATACGTTCCTTACGAAATATTTATATATATATTATTTATATATATGTTCATTGCAAAATAATTATAACAAACCAATATATTAATATATATTTATTAAAAATTAATATATAATTGTTAATAGCTTAGTACAACAAAATGTGATTCTTACAACTAGCACTTGATAAAAATATATATTAAAAGAGAACTGTACATTGTTAAATATATTTATTATAATTTAGAACTTTCATGTGTTACTACAATAGAAACATTTTTTAACTGAAGAGGAGCCAAATGGCCATCGGTACTATCAAAATTTTGAGCGTAAAATTCTTTCACTTGGAGATTGAAAAGTTCAATTCTATTTTTTATAGGGGATATATCTCGAAATTCAGAAATAGTGATATCAGTTCTATTAATAATTTGTTTCTCAAGCAAATTAACTTTATCTGGATACATTGAGTCTCCTGGTAAAACTAACACTTTTCCATCTTGCAATTCTATTTTTACCTAATAATATATATCATTAAAATCACTTTTTATATATTAAAGTAAGTTTTTAAAAATTCTTTTACATACCGGTAAATTTAAGAGTACACCCATTTTACTACGATCAATTGCGAAATCTAGTAAATTATGTATACTTTCGAACTTCGCTATTCTTGCAATTTCATACTGTTGTGGCAAAGGAAATGTTACGTCAGGAGATGAAAATAAATAATTTCCGGGCATATCCCACTAAATTAAAAAAATAAATAAATTTAAAAACTAATACATATTAATCACATTATATTGACACATTATTAAAACAATTTTACTTTCAAATCTTCCATTTCTTTAACTTCACAAATAGTTTGAGGCACAGTTGAAACACAAGCCAAGTAGAAAGCAGTATCATAACGTTCAGAAAAAAAAGTTGGTGTTAACCAGTTACTCCATTCGTAAAGAGACCATAGATCTGGATAACAGTTAAAGTTTTCGCATAATGTGTAAAATTCTCTAGCATCGTTGTGTACCCTTGTTTGCCAATTGTATAATTCACTTTCAGAAACTGGACAAGGAAGAGTAATTGTCATATATGTTAATAAAATAGATTTTATGATTGTCATATGTAAATCAAATTACTATTCATATATTGTGCCCAACCAAAATCTTCTCGCTTATCTTCTCGCGATTGCTTGCAAAGAAGTATACCACATTCTTCGAAAGTCTCACGAATTGCAGTGATTCGTAATGAAACTTCTTTTGGCAATTCGTTTGGCCTAAATTTGAAAATTTGAGGACGATTTGACGTATTTGGACTCAGAGATGTAAAACTGTTAGTATCAAAACCGAAAGCGGAATAAAGATTGTGCCATTTTAAATCAGCATCGGATGGACTTGTTACTCCTCCAGGAAAAACATATGCACTGGGCATGAACTTCGAATTCTGATGACGTTTCAGACACAATAGATTGTAATTATACTGAAACTAGATATTATTGCCAAATTTTGAATGTTGTATTTAATAGCTGCTTTTCTAATAAAAGTAATTTATGTAAAGAATTCAAGTAAAGAATGATTCAAATTTTCGCGCGTATTTGGTATAAAGTATGATTTAAAAGTATGATATTATATCTATAATCATAAGTTTGGTTATATATATTTTATTATTTTCTTTTTACAACAATAATACGTTTGATTATGTAATAATAATAAATGATAAAAATATTTCATTATAAATATTTTAATCGAACATATAGCTTAAATTACCTTTGTAGAAGACGAGCGAATATATCTCTTTGTATGACGTGCAGCTAATATTAAACTAGCAGATTCTCTCCAAGCTTTCATGTTTTCTTGTTAATTAACGTACTTGTAATTTTATATTATATTTATGTTTGTAATTTAAAAAATTTTTAAATAAAAATAATTTAAACGGGGTTATAATTCCATAAGACGTAGTTATAACCTAACTGTACACTTGCAACACAATCTCAATGATAAAATAAATGAATATTTATCGATATTTTTTTTTTTCATAATTGCTAATTTTGAATTATTTGATTGAAAATTTTCTGATATTTGTTGTCTTTAATTTTTAAGTTATATTTTTGTTAGTACTCTTTCAATATAATTAAACAATTGTTTTTTTGTTGGAATTTCTTTATTTTATATTTTTTATAATATTAAATATAGAATGTGTTAAATATATTAGAAGTTATGAAATATTATAACATATCTCATTTAGATCCAATTTTTATGGATTTTATATATATACATAAGAATTATAACAATGGCATTGCATTCAATAAATTATAATTGCATTAATGATATACTATGATATGTAATATCACATATCCTGAAAACTATAAAATATGAAGTACTTTAACATTTCAGAGAAAAAAATTACGTATCTTTTCCCTTGTCATTTTTGCCAGTTGCTGCAATCATTAGCTCGTACAACTGATACATTTGTTCATCCCTAAATTTGTTTAAATCTTTTTCTTCTAAATTTTGACCTAGAGCTTTAGCTGTATGTGGCCCTTTTAGTCCAAGTTGCTTAGTAAGCATTATAGCATACTCCTATAAAATGAATTAATTTCATTATTTATTTTAGTTAGGATTATTCTTAATTATTGAAAGCAAAATATCAATTTAATTCATTAATATACTTTTTATTAGTTTATACTTTTATTTTTACAGTAGAGATAACCTACAAAATTATGTTATAAAAATATTGAATTATTTAATATTACTCACTGCCCATTCTTTCAAAAATATGATTGCTGTAGCTTCATCACAATTTTTATGCCTTCTGAATTCATCTTGAACATAACTAGTTCCCAAAGCTTGAATTTCAGCTGGTAAACCACGATGTAACCTTAAAATTGCTTTGTACAACATTCTAACGCGCTGTACATGAGATAAATTAGACATAATTTATTTATTAAAAGAATGTTATCTACACATGCTAATTGATTGTTTGTATATATTTTCTTCAATATTACACTTTATTAAGGTAATACATTAAATAAAATCTCGCGCCAAATATCATATAATTCTGAATATATACATATGTTTGTAAGAAAATGAGAGAGAGAGAGAGAGAGAGAGAGAGAGAGAGAGAGAGAGAGAGAGAGAGAGAGAGAGAGAGAGAGAGAGAGAGAGAGAGAGAGAGAGAGAGAGAGAGAGAGAGAGAGAGAGAGAGAGAGAGACAGACAGACAGAGAGAATGAAGATTTATATAAAGGATGTATGATGTATGTAATTAATTAGATATTAACAATATCAAAATAATTAATATTCTCAAAATAAGCATCATGTTTTAAGACTTCAAATTTTAATGAAAATTACTTCTTAAAATGATAATCAATCATTCAATGGATATAATTACATATTTTTTCAATATTTGCTACAATCTTTTTTGTTTTTTTGTTAATATTTATTATCATTTTGTTTTTGTTAATATTTATTATTAAGCGGAAGTATTTTGAATTTACGTTTTGCTTTTATATTTTTAAATTTTGACCAATAACGTTCGTTGAACTTTGGACCAATCACCTGTCTTTTAATAATTTTTAAATTTATAAACGCTATATATTTTTATTACTTATTTAAAATTCATTGTGGAAGAGAATGAAATATCAGTGAATTACTAAAAGTAGTTTTAGTTAATTTTCAGTATGAGAACTATTAATGTAGGATTTTTATAAAATTAAAATTAAAATATGCAGTTTTACTGTATATTTCGTGGATTATTGTTTAAAGATGATACACCTTCCCGCCCTCACTCTATGTTTTTATTGACCAATCAGATGCATTTATTGTTTCCCCATAGCTATTGTCTTCACCTATTTGCAATTGGTGATTCGCCGTTGTACTTTCGTCCTGTTAAGACGTTTGGGTAATTAGTCGGATTTAATACATTAATTTTTCAATATTATCGTTTGTTACGTGATCTAAACGATCATAAAAAGAAGAGGACAGATATTAGAAGTTCATGTAAGCAATTTCATTTATAAAATTCATTTTTTTCTTAGTTTATCATAATAAGAAAAATTGACAGTGTTCTGCCAATTTTTTTTTATCATATAAAGATGTATTTTCATTATTTTTCATAATTTCTTGAAAATAATACTTACTTTAATTAATTTTCCTTCATTTTTGCATAAAATGAGTCTTTTATACAATTAAAAAGCACAATTTCATGTCCAAAATTAATTTTTTTTTTTAACCGTCACCGACGGGGTTCAACAATCTCTCCGCACGGAAAAGTCATTTTGGCCATTGTTAGTTTTAATATTAGAACATTTTATACTTTGACGTCCATCTTGAAAAAAAATCTCTCCTTTAATAAAAAATACGAATATTCTTACGAATTTCTCAAATATATCTTATGATAAGTACTACCTGTTTACTTAAATAGTGAAAGTAAAAGTGAAAGACTAGTATTTTAATTTATTTTTAATGAAAATTTATTATCAAATTATGAAATACTTGAGTTCAAATTTAATTTTTTGAAATGTTCTTTTATACTTGATGTCTACTACATTGTTAGAAATTTCCGTTAAAAATTTTCAATTTTTTGTAAATGGTTCTATTTAAAGAAATTATTAATGTGTTATGAATATCGTCTAAAGTATTAATTATTTTTATATTTTCTGTCGTAGAATTTTTAATTAAAATGGAATGTTTATCTATGGGATAAAACTGATGACGTATCTACTACTATTTCTTTGAAATTGCTACACGTAAGTAAGAGATTTAGCTATAATATTTTATTTATTTTAATTATAAAGAATTATAGTACAAATAATGAATATGACACTATTAAGGATTTTATCTACTATATATGAATAGTTTATATAATTTTTTGTTAATTTTAATGATGTCGTTTTTTTAATAAATTGGGAATCATGTTTTATTAAATAAATCAATACAATAAGAGTTATGGAAATTTGTGTTGATATATGATGATTTATATTTATTCATTTTGTTTCTGTCAAGAAAAATTTATTAAATATTAATTTATACTTTTTGTTGTAGGAAAGTTTTTCTTCAAGGATTATTTTTTAATTTCGCGTTCGGGTAGGATAGAAAAAAAAGTTCATTCACATCACGTCTGTAAAACAAACTTAGTAAGTATGTAAGTTATACAGATGTAGATTGAATGAAACTAATAAGATTGAATGAAAGATTTGCATAAAAGGAAGGGAGGATGGGCACCGTGGATCGGGGGTAGGTCTCCAGTCGCAGCAATCTCCACGTGGTGAGATCTGGGCAATCTATATTATTTAAAACATAGTTATTAATTATGTTTCAAATAATAAAGAGCTAATTGGCTGCGCTCGCGTTATTAAAATTGATCACACTTGTTTCTTTCATCTTTTTTTTTTTTAATGAACATATTAGCAAAAGACATTTTGATCATTTGGTATAATTACACGAATTGAATCGAAGTTAGAACATTTAATTATATTTAAATATACACTTTTAAATACTTAATAATTTTACTAATATTTAAAAGATATATTACTTCTTTATTTTATACAACCTAGAATAATTTTTCAAAAGATTGTCATTGATATCAATTTTATTCTTGATATATTAATTATCTTCAGGACACCTAGCATCTTGGATTTCCTGCAAATTTAAAGAATTTTGAGTTGCAACTTGATATTGGTAATAGTGACAAAAAAAGAAGCAAGATAGAAGAATGAAAAATGGATAGCAATCTTACCCGGTTTCGTTTCTCTCCATATTTCGACCAAAATGTAACTTTACACGAGGTTCTTTGTCCCGTTTGTTTATTGAAGACGGAACAAGAAGAGAACGGTGGTGAATACAAGTGTAAAGAAATAGCAGGGTTCGCGGTACTTGGATTTTCAACTCGATGAAGTCCTAAAGAATCTGTTGCAAGTTGTTCGTAAAGTTACAATAAAATCTCATCAATGTTACACGATAACAATGCATCTATAAATTATACCATTAATGTAACATATTTCGTTCAATCCAATGGTATTTCTTTCCAATTCTTGTAGTTCTTCCGGTTCCTTTGTCTCATCGTTGTGTTTTTTAGGCCACGCATACCGTGTCTATAGAACCATAAACTTTTTAAAAATATATTCGCTATCGATGTATGAAAAAAAGTAGAATATTTCACTCACCTCGCAAAGTTCACCTTGCAGAATTTTCATTACACAATGAGCATTCGCATGATCATGTATAGCTGAACCATGACCTTCTCCCCAACAGAGAACCATAAGATTGAACCTTCCATTTCCTTCATCGACTAAATTCCTTGTATATCTGAGCAGAATGATTCACTTAGGTTTTCCTCTAAGGATTTTTGTACAATTAAATTAAGTTTAAAACATTGGATCACACAAAACCAGAAAACAATAAATCTGTCTCAGTGAGAATATAATCGATGTAGGCATTGTTTCTAAGCGTCTGATGATACAAATATTTCATCCATTCGTTACTTTCGATCCGATAAGTGTCGCGTGTCAAAGAACCGATGTTCTGAATCAAGTATAATGTTCAAGAGAAGGGGGGAATACGTGGAAAGTGTGTGTAACGAGCCGTTCACCGTACAAACACTATCGATTTACGTGCAATACACATGGACACTGAAATGTTCCGCATACTTACGTTTCGGTTGCAACGATGTCGAATATTTTTGATCATGTTTTTGATAGATTGTATTGTTAAATAACATGATAGGTGATAAATGCTTCCATGTCAATTAACGAAACGCAAGTAGAACATGCTTGATGCGCTACGATGTCGGTATGAAGTTGATCGAACGAAATACTATAGAAATCAATTCGTTTCGATGAATGTTCTCTTAATCTTTGTGCAATTAATAATTGTTTTTCTTCCGTTTAATGTAGTATGTTTTACTCTGTAAAGAGTTTATACATGAACTACAGTTTCCACACTGTCGCGTGTCATGTAGAAATCAGTCATTTACGTGTAATAATTCCCCTTATATATATACGTTGTAACATGGTCATCATTATCTTTGCAATTCTTATAATTTTCATCCAAAATTTGTGCTGTATTTTATGACAGGCAGAAGAGAAAGTTGAAAACAAATTCATTTGTTTTCTCAAATCAATGAGACACGAATTTCTACTCTTGATTGAAAAAAAGAAAAAAAATTGATAAAAATTATTCTTTTAAATTGTTTTAATTATGATCTAGATACATCATATATTAATTAATATAAATTGATATGTCTTTCTACTGTAAGACTTTAATAGACGTTATTTATCATTTTTTGATTATGTAAATCAAATCATCGTCTCAGATCAAACTATTGCAATATGGTGTCATCATACAAGTAGTCATTCACATCTTTCTGGAACAATTCCAGTGTCTATATTTTCATTGCTTTAATATCGATAACTTGCTTAATGCATGCGTTATTCCATTTATTATTATAGCAATAGGCAAAGTACGACAATGTTGCAGTCTCGTAATATGTGTGTGTGTGTTTTTTTTTTGCCCAGATAAGAATAATGACGCTTTTAGTAAATGTTTTAATTTTCGTTCTTCCTATCAGAAATCCGACGAGGTTTCCTTCTTATTTTTCTTAAGGTCATTTACTTTATGTACAGATAATGCCTGGGGTACAAGGTTACTAAATTAATTATTTGAGATTGATTGTGTCTTCAATAAAGCAGAATATTCAATAGACGATCAGGGTTGAAGAAACAGTGACGGATGATAACCTATCGTAAATTTCGCCATGTTAATTTTATTTTACGATTTCGATGTGGTTGTGTCATGTTTGTGTGTCAATTGATGTATTTACTGAGAAATTCGATAATCTCCTCGCGAACGTAAAATTTAGAGGAAAATATAAGATCTTGTTTGCGTTTGTTATTAATCGAACAATTATGTATATGGTATCGTTATTATCGTATTTTATACTAAAAATTTTTACTTTTTTATTTTAAATTATCGTAATAACTTTTAATGGAATTTTCAAATTATTAGTTTACCTGTATCTGTCAAACTTTGCATATTTTTTCCATTCCAGAGGGTTGCTTTTATACGATGCCATGAGGTCTTGTACATCGTCTATGTTCACGTGGTCAGTTTTGAAAGCTTCGTGCAGAGCATCGACGAGTTCACGAAGAGTTAAAGAAACTTCTCTTTGACGTGCGTTCTTCTCGTTTAATAGTTTGTCTCGAGAAACACAAATTAATCCAGGATCTTCACTGTACACTTGCATTTTTCAATTTGTCACTTTTTTCAGTCGTGTTGGATAAGAATTAACAAAGAATCGTGATCGAAGTAAACGAGACAAAATGAAGAAAAAGCAAGAAGAAAAATTAATTTTCAAAAGAGAATTTTGAAAAATTATTTGGAAGTGAAAGCAAATGAGGAACACGTGCAGCGACGGAAGGAAACGTTGTCGGTCTACGGTTCGTACCAATCTAATAAAGCGGAGGAGACAGCGTCTTGTACGAGGCCTAAGATACTCCCTACTCCTGACAACTCTAGCAGTTTCAAATATTTTGTACACAGCTGTTAGGCAATTCTTTCGAAGTCTTAAATGCATTTTCTTTCTTCAATTTCGGACAAAGTGCAGCAACACTCAAGGTAAGCGTTTAGCATTTAATGTAACGTTTCTTAAAATTCAAAGAAAAAATTCTTAAAATCAATGGAAAAATTAAATTAATGAAATTCAATGAAAATTATTTTCGCGATTAAGATTGCATAGAATTCTTTTAAAGATTAATTTAAATCATATTTCACATGACGTGGAAAAACAAAAATATTACAATAGTATGTCATTTTAGCAAAAGTAAATGCTTGTTTCATTAATAACTCATTCTATATTATCAGAATGTTTTGCAATATGAATGCTCTATCGTAACTAAGGCGATCACAGAGTTCCTCTATTTTTTTACGATTACGTATGTAAAAGTGAATCTATCAATCTTTCTCATAAACTTTGATAGAACCTTTATAGAAACTGAAGTGGGAATTACGTTTGATAATTAGTTAAAAAATGCTGCTTCTGATTGTAAGAAATGGAAGATCGAGAATGCAACAGAATCGTACGGATCGTTATACAAAACATTCTTAACGATGTAATTCAAGCAAATTGCTATTTATTTCTAAATGTAAGAATTTTTCTGAAGGGATTCAATTTAGAGTTCACTCGAAAGAGTTGGTCTTTGTTCCCACCGGTGATTTGTTTCAGTTGACTGTATATTCTAAATTGTAAGTCAAGTAACCACAGGTGTCACATTAGTGCACGCAAATTGTCCTATCGTCATTATTCTTCGGTTTCGTAGATGTTTTACCGCATGGTGTGCTCTCCTTTTCTTTCGTGCGGCAAGGTGAATCAGTGCACCTGCATGGCCTCGACTTGTTGCGCTCTCTGGCTGCAATGCAGCTGTAGTAAAGAATGTAATAAAAAAAATCGACAACTGGAAGTACCAGATCTACGTCCGGGGTAATTAGCGAAAGAAGTTATTTCCATTAACGCGAAATTTCTCCCCCTTTTTCTTTTCTTTCTTTCGTAAAGTTATTGTAACTTACATGCACGGTGAATTTTTACAATAATAACATTTCGCTTTCAACTTTTTCTGGCTGGATTTGGATCTCTTGCATCTACAGGGTGTTGCTTTGCAGACGCAGCAAAGAGCTACTATTATCTTCTTCTGTTTATCGCTCTTTGCGTGATTAGACTCATACTTGCAATTATTGTTTGCTTTCTCCATACATACTGCGATGATTTTTCGTCGCGTTTTAGGGCTACAGCAAATAATGTCTTGATAGAATATATCTGGAATGTCCTTTCTACTTTGACCCTTTGACAGTTTAATCAACGAAGATTTCAAGCATTTTTTAATACTGAATGCGAAAAGTACACATTTCCTACTATTTACAGAAAATTAATATTAATAGTTGCGTTTTACTTTTTGTAAAACACTTGTGACTCATCGTTCGTTTAAATTAACTGTTAAAGGGTTAATTAAATTAACAAAGACATCCTACCTGATATAGTATTTTATCTTCCTATCCTCTTTTCTTTCATCCCTCTCTACGGTGATGTTGCAACAGCAAGGAATCTTTTTACATCGTGCACAACAAGTCGATTTGATTATTTTTTGTTGTAATTCATCCATGACGTCAGAAAAGACGCTTAATCGTTGATAAGGAAGGTCATCAGAGTTGTGTTGCTTAAGCTTCTCGCAGTGGCAGCATTCACGAATCGAATCGGTTTTAAGATCGGCCAAGTTTCTAGAGAAGTAACGTCGTACCTCTTCTCTAGGCTTCCATGCAGTAACGTACATGGTGCGATCGTTATCAGGCTCGGTCGGGACCGGTCTTCCATCGCAAATTGTTTTCTGATCCTTACACACGCACAGATCCACGGACAGTTCACAGTATGAGCATTTTTTTACCGGCGCTCTGCACGTGCATTTGTCGCGTGGATTGTCGCAATAAAGACAGAACATCGATTTCACGCATCCATTGCTGCTTTTCCTTTCGCAAATTAGCTGACAGTTGCACTTATTTCGCGATTTGTAACAATTTACGCAGTTAACCGTCAACCTACAACTGTTCGAACGTAATTAAAATGGAATTTTAAGATAGTTGAAGAATTGACTACAAATAGTTGAAATCTAAACATTGGTCAGTTGTAATAGTGAGAAATTCATACCTGCATTCATTCCGTGGCCTGTGACAATTTTTACAAGGAATTGTTCTTCTACAACCACACTCTTCCCAGTTTCTTTTATCATGGTATGGAATTGTACGATTACTTTCTTGAGAAATGGTGTGACAACATTGCCTTTCCCTTTTTAAGCAACTTTTAGGATAATTTACAGGTTCGTTATTGGATCGATGTATCGGTAAATAACAACAGTTGCACGTACTCTTTCCGGTCATAGCATAATCGCCTAAATGATTTGTACATATTGTTTGAGATTCTAATTCGGCAAGCTGCGTAGATAAAAGTTCGTTTTCAGACTGCACGTTAACATGCACCATTTTTGTTGGTTTTTCCTCTTGCGCTTTAGTTATCTGAAGTTTAGGTGTTTCCTCTCTTTGAACGTCCAGTTTCTCTTCGAACTGTGGTTTCGTCAATGATTCATGAAATTCGCGGTTTTCGATGTTCTCTTCAGATATTTTTCTATCATCTTTAGAATTTTCGTGACTTCCTAATTCAGCATCAGTATTTTGAGTTGGCGAAACAGGCGAATTTTTACTGTTAGTAACAAGTAACGATTTGTTTGTGTCGGGATTTTCTTTATTGGAATTGGGATTTATTTTATCTTTCATATTTCTATTTATTTCTTCTTTTATGGGTCGTGAAGGATTAAACGTAGGATTATTTTTGTTGTTCTTTTTATTCTCCTCGTTTGTAAGTGACTTTGTTGGATTATTTACACTTGAATTTTTGTTGGTCTTATTACTATCTCCGTTTACTGGAGATTTTGTGGAATTAATTGCACTTGGTTCAGACTCATATTTTTTTCCCAGTATAGGTATTTTCTTTAGCATAGGCATACGTATTTTCTTCGGTATAGATATAGGTATTTTGTTTGGTATGTATTCGTATAATTTAGAAGGAATCCATTTTTCCTTCAGTTCATGTACCTCTTTTGTCTCATTTGTACGTTTTTTCGGAGACTCGCTAGTATCTGTTTCAAGAATTTTATCGGTATCAATATCAGGGAGGGCTGGTGGAGGTTTAACGATCCCATTTTTTCTTTCCTCGAATCCCTCGGGTATTGATGGACGTTCCGTTTTATCTGTAATCTTTTTTAACCCTTTAAAGAGAAATGATGGTTTCAAAATTTCCTGAACCTTCGTATCTTTACCACTGTTTTTCTCTTCTTCTATCATCGTTTTCATATCTTTCATTTTGTCATTGTCTTTCTCTTCCAGTGTTTTCTCGACCATGGTTTTCGTATCTTTACTTATATCATTCTCTTTCTTCTCTAACGCTTTCTCTTTCAATTTTTCTTCTACTATTTCAACTTTTTTCGGAGTTCGTTTCTTTTCAATTGTTGGTTCCTTGGGCACAAACTTGCTAGGTAACTGCAATCTTTTAGGCAACCTGTATTTTTCTAAAATACGTGGCGACACTTGGATTTCAGGTTTCAAAGGAATCGTGTCTTCCGTCGATGGTTCTGGCAATTCTGCTTTCTTGACAGAAGGCGGAGGAATATCTTTCTGATCAATAATTTTTGTAGGCTTTGTTTGTATAGGCTGTTTTAGAAGCTGTTTAAGTAAAATTACTTCAGGTCTGACAGTTCTCGATGGAACGAACTTGGGCACAATTTCTTTCAGTTCTTCTTCTTCTTTTTCCGTCACAGCAGGCAATTTTTTTTCCTTGACTTTCTCCTTTTCCAAGATCTCCGTATCTTCCTTTAATTTCTCCGCGCTTTCCTGTGTACACGGTACAAACTTCGCAGTTTCTTTCAAATCCTCCGAAGTTTTACAACAGACAGTTGCTGTTTCTTTCTCTTCTACAGGTGGTTTCTCAAATGTTTGACAAGTATTATCGACGCATACATCTTCTTCTTCCTCTGTTATACAGTTACAAGTCATCCACGATTCTTTTTCTACTGTCTTGAAAAAGGATCTTCTATTTTTACAGTTACACCAAATACCAGATCTATCAATACATACATTTTCGCGAGTTTTCAGAGACCACCTACGTATTTCGCTATCCTCAGTGCGGCAACTTAAATTAGGCTCCATCGACCAAACGTCAGACGAAGCATAATCTGTATTTCGACTGCTGCAAATCGATTTCGAGGACCACCCTCCGCTCCCCGAGTTCGACGAACTTTTCGTTGTATCAGCTGTGGAGCAAGGTTCCTCTACTAATTTCGACTTTCGGAACGACAAATCCGATTTGTCGATCGCCGCGAGAGTATCTTCCGTGTCTTTGCATTCGTACTCGATTAGAGTAGATCCATTTTCTGCACGGACATCTCTGTCATAAATGTCGAGAATATTACAACTTTCTAATTTAATCGCGCTTCTGGAATCCTCATAAGCTCCTGAACTACAGACAGTGCTGTCGTCTTTATTTTCTTCGCTCCTCGGCAGAAGATCGAACGAATTCTGTTCTTTAGATCTTCTGCGCCTGTTTCGAATGCACGTCACAAGTTTATTCGATGAAACTTTTGACTGTTCCGTCGTTGTTTCTGAACTCGATTCCACGCACGATTGAGATTCGTCTTGTTTTCTGATTCCCTAGCGAATAAAATTAAATAAATTGCAAGATTCTTCGAGACAAAAATACTGCGAACAAATAGAAAGTAGAATTACTCGAATATTTTCGCTAGCTTCCGAGCAAATGTAAATGTTCACGTTTCCAGTCATTCTACGATTGTCAGTTTTTACGTTGTTGGACGATCTCGAGTGTCTCTTCCTTTTTGTCTCTTCGAACGCGTTTCTTCTTTCATTCTGACGTTTCGAGTTACCGAAGTTCGCTCGAGCACTGTTATATCTCTCCCGCAGTCGATTTCGATTTCCTTCGTTATTTTCACGCAATTGTTCGATGATCGAACTGTTTTGACAATGAGTCGTACGTGGTCGATGTTCGCGCTTCCACATTTTCGCCAAAACTCCTTCCTTGTCGACGTAACAAGCTTTATCGAGTTCAGCTTCTTCTTTTCGCTTTTTATCAACGTCACGTTCTTCTTTCTGCTTTTTCAAAACGCAAAAGATAGATATCATATGTTAAGATAATCATTTTTTTCATCTTATTTGCGTGTGCACTGACGAGGAAAATTTGGTAAAAAATTGAAGTATCCTGGATACTCGCGTCTTAAATACCGTTTTACGTTGCTCGACGATACTCTGCATCGCTTCTTTAACCGAGTTATTGATTATCTCGGTTAATTTCATTGGACAGATTTTGTCTTCCGAGTCACGCTGGCTGGATGTTTCTATAGAATCTTCAGAACAAACGCAAATTCTGTTCGTATCCAAATCTACTTCTTTGCACCTATTTTTCGTGTAAATTACCGAATTGTAAGTTCCATTCGCATCCGAATGTACTTTTTGAAATTTTTCTTTCGTGCAATTTATGGGATTGCATGTTTCGTTCGCATCCAAATCATTTTTATCGTTTTTGATTTCACCTTTGATTTCATTCCTGATTTCATCCTTTATTTCATCTTTGATTTCATCCTTCTTTTCCTGTTCGATTGTTCTTGAGACTTTTTTATCTTCGATATGCGATACCTTTTGGTCCTTAAGATGCGTTGTAGTGAAAGTTTTAGGTTTAGTGTGCATACTTGGCGAAGTTAGAGAAGGAATGTTTGTTTTTGCATCTTGCAGCGAATGAACTATATTTGCATTACCTTGTCTTGCAAATTTTTCTGATTTTTGTTCTGGAAGATGATTTGTTCTCAACAGTGATTCATTGTCCTTTTCTTTCAAAGTTCCTGAGGAGTGTGGGTCCGTTTGCTTGCGAGTGAACGACTTGCTAAGCAACATTTTAACGTCACAAAGGTTCCACTATATCTTTTCTCCTACTTTTCTCTTTTACAAATCCTATTTTTCTTCGATTTTGAAGAAACTTATGCATTTCTTTCGACATTGCCAAAATTCGCTCGTGTGTGTCAGGAAACAATAATTTCATTTCATCTCAAACGTATAATTGTTATATTTTTTTTTTTTTCACCGAACGTTTGTATTAAAGGTTATACATACATTTTCATAAAGTACAAAATTTAAAACAGTCGAAAGTAATTTTTACGTCGATCAGAGTTATGAAGTGTGATGCGATCGTAGTATCGGGATTTTTGAATAAGAGATTAATTCTATGAAATGGTCTGTGAAATGCTCGTGGAGTATATTTACATATATATTGATATCTACATACTATACATATTGATAAGCAAAGATTAATTCGGAGAATATACGCAGTTCTCGGAAGCAACAAGATAAATCATTGTATTTACATTACAAATGTAAAATAATAAGATAAAAAATAATCGAGAATTATTTGTTTGAATGGTTAAAAATTATTAAAGTCAAATTATATACGTGTATATAAATACATAGTGTTCGGGTTCATGCAGTTTTACCTTTTTATTGAATCGACTCGTTATCACCTGTTTCATCAGCGGATGTTGAAATACTAGATTTACGTGTCTTTCCAACGCAACAACAAGTAGAGGATGCCTCGCTCAAAACTTCTGGATCACATAAGCGATCGTAATACGTAGTTTCCATTTCTTCTCTGGGTGTTTTGCATTTGTGTTTTTTACATTTAGATGGCTAAAAGAACAAAGGATAAAGAAATATATATTCTAGCAGCAATAATTAATATTTGCATTTCGAATTACCTTGAGTGGCGCTACTATTTTGCGAGCCAATTTTTTTATCGTAGTCGACTTTCGTCGAGCTTGACTTCGTAGTGGATAAAGTTGCTTTATTCTTTTACTTTTGTCCGCCTTCTGAGACAAGCATATTAATGGTACACTATCTTTTGGTTCTCCGCTGCTTTCTTGGCATACAGTCCTTCTTCGAAATTCGCGCAAGACATTTTTATATGCTTTCGATTCTTGATATGGAAGTCTTTCACCTTGTTTGCTTAGTTTGAACTTAAACCAAATAATATATATTTTTTTAATGGAATCCAATAAATAATTATCTAATTTCGTATTGCACTACTATCCATATGTCATATATGTGCCAAAAGTGTCATATATTTCAAATTTAGTCGTGAACTAAGAATTTTAGAAAAGTAATAAATTGGACCATGTTTTTAGTGAGAAACTTGTCCGAGTTCTGTCATTTTTGAAATACACGTACAACGTGACTTGAATACTTACCGAAGGGCCAGGTACAGAGGAAGGATCGATTCTTCGATCTTTCTTTTTAATGTCTGTCGAGATAGAATCCGAAGATGGACAAGGACTTCCACTTTTATGTCTTTTAGCTTCTCTTTCTTGAATTAATCTCATTCGATCGTGTCTTTTCAATTCTTCGATCAGTTCTGGACTCTGATACATAGGCAAATATCTTTTTACCATAGGCATTTCAAATCTTCGTTTTGCCATCTCTGAATGATCAGAAGCCTGAATGATTAAAGCATCATAATGAATGTGGTATTTTATGTGCACTTTTACATTTTTGCACCATCAATGCAAAAGAATCTCGCAAAGCAATACAATTTCTTTTAAGTATAAATATAATAATACTAATTCATCGTTTTTCGTCGTGCTCCACGTGTCTCTATATTTAACTCCTGCTGGCACTTTTATGTCTGGCGATTCATTGATATCCTCTACTTGACGAACACATTTTCCTATTCGCGAATCGGTAGTCTCGTCTATCTCGAAGTAAGCGGTGTCTTTCGCAGCAGATTCTAAATGTCTGTTTTTATTGTATGTTCATTAAAAATCATTATAATTGTATTACATTCTTTATACGAGATTACCTTGGTAATCGTTTTGTCTCGAATTTCTTTTCGCACGATATCCTTCTAGTTGGAGTTTCCTCAGAATTATCTTCCGTTGATGTCTTTCTGCTTCTAGCGAAGTATGTTCTATCAGTGTCCCTGTCTTGCACTCTTAGCAAACTTTCGGTTTCATCGTTCGTTGAAGACGAAGAAGAGAACGAAGAATTCTTCGTCTTTTTGATTTTTCTATATAATTGCGCTGGCTTCGATTGTTTTCTGTGAAGCATGCCGACAATTGTATCCATAAGAGATGGACGTTTCTTTTGCAGTCCTTTGCATGTCTTCTTGTTACTCTGTCGAAATAATAAATTTGTCTTTTCGACAAAATTTTTTACTTTTCCTTTTTTTAAATATACCAGTAGTCTAAAAGTGTGACTCATTTTAGTTTCGATATTGTTTAAAAAAAAATTTTTTTTTAAAAACCAAGCCAAAAATTTTAAATATTCCGAATTTGTTTTTTAAGCAAAATTCCTGTTCCTTCGATAAGACGTTAAATCTCTGGGGATTAAGAAAAAAGAATGATCCGGAAATATGAAAATATTCGGGGGACTTAGAATGGTTCATACTTCTCCTTTACCGAGCCAAGGAATTCTCGCAACTGCATCCACGATTCTGTTTATACGACCTAGTTTCTTCTTATCCTCTCTATCCTTCGTGAGTAATTCTTCCAATCCGTCGTCTATTTCTATGTGTATTACTTCTTCCTCGTCGACCTCCTCGCTCGGCCAGAATTCCGTGTCGGCGGTCGAACTTGATGAATCCGTATCTTTCACCCTGGCAGTCGGTCGTTTTTTTAATTTGGCACGAACTTTCCTACGTGCTCTTACGACGAAGCCGGAAGTCGGCAATTCGCTAGTACAGATTGGTTCTTTTACAAACGGCTGGTTAAATATCTAGATGGAATAAAATTAGTTAAAAGTTGAAATCAGTTGAAAAAACTTTACTGTTGCGTTTTGTTAAAACGCACTTGGATCGTTACGTCGTCTCGAATTTTTTGTGCTTCCACATCTTTGAATCGTTTTTTCGCTTTCACAATTTCGATTTCTTCCGGAGATTCATCTTGATAGGCTGAAATAATAATTCGTCGTTAGTAAAACATTCAATTGTATATAGTATACCGTAATAAGTTTTTCAATTCAAACTCTTACTGTAACTGTACTCGGTACTCTGATCGAGATCTTCCAGGCATTTATCATCCATTTGCACCGTGACGTCGTTTTCCACTTTTACCATCAGTTTTTTCCTTTCTTTCTCTTCTGCTATTTTTTCTTTTTCTCTTTCTTCTATTCTATCAGGTATTAAAATTCTCTTTACTTCTTCTTTCTCGCTTAGTATCTCTTCATCTTCGTCTTCTTCCTCCATGATTTCTTCATCTACACATTCTTCCTCTGATACGTCTTCATATCTTTCTCTTACTGTATCTTCATCTTCGTATTCTTCCTCATATTCTTCTTCCACCGTTTCTTCATCAATCATAATATCTTTCTTTCCCACCATTTTATCTTCTTCTTCCAGCATTCTTTCTCTTTCCTCTAATTTTAATCTCTCTGCTTCGAGTATTGCTCTTCTCGGAATTTCAAACTGATCTTCCGAAGAATCTCTAGTATTTGAAGAATGTTAGTAATCACTGACGAAACATATCAGACATATTTTTATTACTTTAAGTCATTTACTTCTCTTCGCTCATGTCGGACAGGTCACCGTAGTCCATCGGTGAGCGACAAACGGTGCACAAATTCTGCAAATCCACGAAACATTGCGTACAATACAGACCAACGCAACCAGGGGTTGGGCATTTGACATGCAAATGTTCGGCACGTTCGACTGCGCCGCACAGAAGACACGCTTTTTGCTTCAGTGGGAAAAATGTGTTCAATAGCGGAAACGTAGCCCACAGTTTCTCTTTTAAAGTCACTTTCTCGATCTTTTCTCCTTCGGTTAAGCCGAATTTTCGTCGTAATTGACGTCTAGCGAACTTCAAAAAACTGCCCCTTGATCTAAAGCAGAAGTAGAAATTAAGGAACCTAATTATCGAAACCAAAGCTTAGAAAGCTTAGAAAGTATTAAGTTCTGGAAACTCAAAATCTCTGGTGAAAATAATTGAAATTCACTGACAATGATTAGGGGTGAAAATTTGATACCTGATGATGTGATTGTACAACCAAGCTGCTCTTTGTTTCGCTCTATCGGGGTAATACTGGCACATAATGATCTGTCTCATTCGTAAACCATAAGGTTCGAAGAACGCCATCAGCCAGCAGAGAAAGATCAAAATGACGATTTGTATGTATTTGTCGAGATCGGGAGTTATAGGATTCGGAAGACAAAGCATCGTGTCGATTTCTGCTTCCTTCCCGCGCGGTGTGAACGCTTTTACGATACTCTTGTAAAGATCAGCTAAATAGCCTTCGCCTGATACGTGAATAGTTACCACGCTTGGTCGTTCTACCTAAAAATTACTGTGTTCACGTGTGAAACGATTGTAATAAAAGTAATATAAAATGTTCAACTACTTTGATAATCGAAACTATGGTTTGTCTAGGATTGGCTTTACTTTTTTAATTATGTTTAGAAAAACATGAATTTGCGTATGTATTCGCAATCTGATAGTAATCGTTATTTTACCTTGCTTTGAAATCGTCCATAGAGTTGAATGGTGTTCAATATCCAATAGAGACAATAGTCTGCCGATATGTACATGATAAATTTAATCGTGGCCAAGCTTAGAAACACTATAGATTTTGCTAATTTAACCCTTTCGGATTTTATTAGTCTGACGGAGGTAATTGGCACGTATCTATTTCGTTCTCGTGTATTTAATGGCAAAACTGTCTCTTTGTCTTGACGCGCCCTTATCAAATCGATGGTACGTAGATCATTGGTTATATATCGATTGTCAAAACGCTCACTCGTTAACCACTTGTAACGATAACGCAATACTCTGAAAATATTAAGTTTTGTAACAAATAAATGTTATCGTAAAATTGTTACTTGAGTCAGACGCAGTAGATTAAAACATATAAATAAGCCCATGGACCAGTTCTGACTCTTAAACTGGTAATATGAGTAACATGGATAAACGCGTTATTTATAAATATATGAAATATTTTTCGTGACGCAGTAAAAATTGTTACATTTTGTTACAGTTTAATGTGCTCTTGACTATAACTTACCTGAGTATGATAAGGAATATGAAAAAGGACGTGACGAAATTCATGAAATCGAAGAACCCAAATAATTTGTCTGTTCTCGAACGTATTTCTGCGGCAATACTCGAGGACACGTCTCCTACTGTTCTGCTTTGGTTCGTTTCGAAGTGAAACGAATGGGAGAACTTGACCTTGACGTAGAACATCGCTTTCATGTGCATCGTGAACTTCTTAATCTCTTCAAAATATCGTTTGCAATTGCTCGATATGTCGAGGGAAGAGCGGATAATCAAAATTTCAAGGCAACTCACTACGCTTTGCAACGCCAACCACGGTGTCGGCGATGTAAGAAACAAGCATGCAAATGAAGTCTAGCGGCTTCACTACGTAACACAGAGTGCTGACCACATATGTTATGTTGCAAACTAATCCGAAAATTGGACCCAACTTTGCTTTGCAGTCTGCCACCGCTCCTTCGAAAACGGCCTGACATCTGTCGAAAGGTGTGCCCAATTTCTTGTTGCATATATTTATGACACTTCCCAACCATTGGAATACCGAAGTGATAACTCTGACTGGAATCAAATGACACACGAAACGAAGATTGCAGCGTGTAGAACGTTTCGAAAGTGTTCAGTTTGTACTTACGTATGCTAAGAACGACTCTCTTAATCGCGATCAGAGTCTGTTTGATTTTTTTCACGACTGCCTTGATCGTCTTTATGACTTTCGATATTGCATCTCGTAAAGCATAAAACGGTTGCTTCGCTAGATCTACGACGGCCCTCACCGCTTCTTTCAGCTGTTCCTGCAGAATAAACGATCGTCTGAACACTCAATGATGAAAAGGTTCGATGCTCAAAAATGAGAACTCGAATCGACGTAAGAAACATGTAACGTACTTGTGCACAGGCCAATGATTCTGAGAGCACACCAGTGTTATGCAAAGTGTTCTTCACCGGTCCTGTTAAAGCTAAAATAAACGCGTACGCCATTAGAGCTTGCCTTCCCCGCTTCGAAAACAATTGTGGCAAGAGTAGAAACACGACGCATCTGAAATACGATATAAAGAATATATTGACATTGTTCTTAAAAACGGACGATCTCCGAATTTATAATGTAGCATACCGAATTTGGAAAGAAAACGCAAGACCCAAAGTGAGAATTACTCCGATTATCGCACAGAGAAACGTCGCGGACGATAGTTTAAAATTCAATTGAAAAACGAAAAATATGAAGAATATGTACGTCAAGATTATTCCACCAACGAATCCAGCAAAGCTTTTCGCTACGTAATTTTCCAATGTACCATCGGTACGAATTGCAATGATCTTTCTGTGTGCCCAAGAATCTTTTAAAACACCAAAGATTTTACTACAGACATGTTTAACCTTTCTCTTGAACCTATTTCGATTTTTTTTTTTAAAGATAGTCAGTGTAAGAATAAGATTAAAATTCATCGATTATTTAAAGATTGAGTTTAACCATATTTTTCGTCGACGAATTCGTTGTTTGAAGGTATATGCAGGCTTGATAACACCCTTCGAAATCTCGATTGATGTCAGTTTTTCATCCTCGTAACTTTGCCTCAGTTTTTCTAATTTATTGGCTTTCAGAACCAATTGGAAAAATGCCATAACAGTACTATTAATACTATTATCTGCCTATCGTTAATAAATTAGACTGTTAACGTAAATTCTTTTTACTACATCAGCCGCATAACTTATGGTTAGCATTTACTGCGGGGGTGCAGTTTTCTATCGAACTGTGCAAAATGTCGATAGTTACATAATACTATATCATGTTGCTACCTTCAGTTCTACTAGAATAGTAAAACACTGGGAGATCTATTTAAATGGGATTTTGACTTTATCTTTAGGTTTAGCTTTCTTTTTACGTTTCTGTTCAAAATTATCATTTTTCGTCTGTGGTTGATATTTCAAAATACGGTTTCTCTATATACAGTAATTAATAATTTTGTGATTTTTAGATTTTTGTCTTACAGCCTCCATTAATTCAAAGCAACAATAAATACTGTAATTTCTATATTTTTTGCAAACTAAAACTACACTTGCACAGTTAGTTTTTAACTTATAGCTCTGTTGACATGTACTAAATGGTAATTTAGTCAAAAATTAAGTTGACCGTCTGTTAAGAATAGTCCCGCAAATGAGAAAATGTTCGCGTTCAATTTCATAAATAATTTTCGGTGAAGATACAACAATATTATTCACATTTCTTGACTTTAATTCCTGTTACTAGTAGCGCTGCGGTGCAAAACCTATTTAAATCGATATGGTAGGATGTGACACGAAAATGGTACGGGAGTCGAGTGACCCTCAAAACATGGGACATGAAAAAGGATTGGATCTGGATGTTCGATAATGGTTCGAATTATAGTTAGTGATTCCGCATTGCTTCCGATTTTCATTCTAACAATTACTAATGTTCTCTTGCTCCATACTCGATCAATAACGTCGCACGAAAATGTGGAACATTTCTTCTTTTTTAAATCGCAGAGCACGTATCGTTGAATATCTGGTCTATCTTGTTCTTCGTCAACATCATTTGCAATATTTTCATTTCATTATCTAGAAATATTGATAACGTATCGTGCGAGTAATCGATTGAACGTGTTCACTAATGATGTCTGTTACGAGTACCACGTATTTTCTTGGAATTTTGTGAAAAAAAAAGTTTCGTCTCAACAACGACACTTCGTAGCAGAGAACGTTGTTAAAACAATTTTAATTAACAGATCAGGCGGAAGAACTCACCTGCGGTTTTTCCATTCGTCTATCAGATGGCGTGGAACTCGTAGTTCGATCGTCGAAGAGAGACACCGATAGTCGGTGGGAACACGAGGAAAAAGGAAGGAGAAGCTCGCTTCGGCTGGAAAACCGATGAGGTAGTCGTCGTTGTGTAAGGAGTCGAAGAGGGGCGCCGAATCTAAACCCGATAACGAACCAGCTGGTGGCAGTGCCGTCGTACGACGTTTACGTGGAAGTATGGCTTTCGCGAAAATTTACTTCTGATCATTCGCGGTCAGTGTCGACGATTTGAACGGAAAGATTTCAAAAACCATCGGCACTGTGTCACGAATTCCGAGTTCGTGAAAACAATTCGTTTGCTGTTCTTGTTGCTTGGTACTGGTGATTTATATCGACCTTGGTGATTCTTGATCGAAACAGGGGAGAAGAAAAAAAACAAAAACAGAAACATGCCTTGACCGCACCTCGAACAAGGTGACATCAAGATGTATTGTACAGTTGAGGGAAAATCACTGTGCTTGTAGCACGTACAAGTTACGATTGGGACGACAAATGTCGTAGGTATTCTTATCTGTGCTGAGGTGTGTGTGTGTATGGGTGAAATTGTGTGTGCCTGTGGGTGCTGCTCCTCTCGTTTGTATCTGACCTGACCTAGGTGAGCACCTGGACCAACAACGATGACTACGAAGGAGTTATACGTGAAGGTACGGACCAGTTCAATTTCTCAAAGCCATCGCCAGGTACTCCAAGATCCAGTTCTACGATGGCAACTGGTTTAGTAACACCGTGACAAGCATGTCTGTTGACATTTGCAATTACCTCTTCCTGAAACCTCAAACCAGGAGTAAAGGGTTTCTTTCACTATCGAGCGATAGAGGAAATACAGTTTTACTTAGAGTTAAACAAATTTCGAGTATCGTGAGCCAACTAAAAAGTGTAGAGAGTTCGTTGTGTCATCGTCGAATTGCAAAATGAATTTCGATCGTCGACTGTTCTCTGAACATCTGTATGATTGTTAATAGTACTGCATATATAACGTTGTGCAAAGTGCATCTCGTTGTTCGCATGGTCTCTTTGAAATTCCGAGTGAAAGAGTTTGCTCCGTTGTTAAGCAGAGTGGCAGAGAAGGTCTCTCGGGAAATATATTGGAGTACAGTTTGCGTAAACATATGTGAAATTTACCAAGGCTCGAAAAAACAGCTGGATGCTCGATTTTTTTTTCAATAAAAATCTCGTAGTGTCGCTCTTTCATTTCGAACAAACATCCAGCGCAAGAGGATTGACCAAGATTCTATTGATCTTTAGTTGGTTCCTGATATTATTTTCGTTTCCATTTACACGCGGTGAATTGCGATATCGATTACGTTTTTCTTTCAATTTGGAAGGGTTGGAAGCGAGTCGTTAAAATCTGAAACGTAGCAGACGACGTTGAATATTATTTAGCAAAATCGAACAAAACTTTCTTCTTTTTCGTCGCTGATGCATAACGTGCAAAGTTAATTGTTTGAGAAAATTATGATACACATTGTGGACGATATATTGCTCCAATTAGTTGGCGAGTGTCCATCATCGAACCGATTTTTCTTAAACTTCTTAAATTTAAGTACTACTTTCACCCAAGGTTTCTATTTCTTTCGATTTTAATCCCAGTAACTTTCAATGTTTTCGCGTACATAATGCCGCTTAAAACTAGAACTACTTATTGGATGACATTTTTTGCAAAAAAGAAATAAAAATGTGGATAATTATTTGTAGAGAGGTCCACAGATTTCAATAACCTTCAGATATATTGTCAAGGCCAACATCCTGAGTAATGTCACGTATGTACGCTGCTTCATTTTAGTCTCAGAGATATACGAAAAAATATTTTTTAGTATTCACAGTCTTCATTTAGTATTTGCAGTCGTCAGTATGCAATCATTGCCATAAAATTCCATGTAAATTGTAATTCTCTCTAGTTCGGACCAAATCGAAATCTAAAGTTACACGTATTACGATTGTCGAAATCAGTTTGGAATAATAGTTCGTCGTATCTTGATAAATAATTGTCAAAAGTTGTAGAGGCATTTCTAATTCAGACGTACGACAGAAAGCAGCCGAGAACGAGGAACGAACGAGCCTGAAAAATCCAGAAGTTCCTTTTAAAACAAAAATCAATAATTGTCGCGCGGAAGCTCGGAAGCTCAAGACCTAAATTTCGCTTTAAAACCAAGTACATACTGCGACTATCATCAGGTTGACGACCACGACAACATTCGTTGTGTATAAACTGAACGTTTCTTGACAAGAGATTACTGTGTCGAAGCATTAGTTATGTCCTTGGTTGTGAAATACCGTTCGTAGTGTTCCCCGCTTCGCTGCTTTGAACCGTGAGTATTTATCGACTCGAAATTAGTAATATGCGTGATAAAGAGGAAATTTCACTGGGACTTAATCACAATTCACACGTGAACAATTATCCATTAACCGCGCAAAAAACGAAAATCGGTGTACGGCGTTCTCAATCAGCTGATAATTACTATGGTTTGCTATGCATTACTATGCGTGAGAATGTCGCGTAGAAATTGTACAGCGAGTGTAAAAACGATGCGAACTGTGAGAAATAACTGGTCGACGAGAACACGGAGTTTAATCCAGCCCGAACCTGCCCCTTTAAGGTCGTGCCGTGGCTCTCCATCTTGGCTGATTTATTGCCTTGGTCAAGTGAACTGCCGAGGGTTGCCCGCGGTCGTATCGCAATTTTCGTCGTTCCTCCGGACAATATTCATTTTTCAGTAGCGCCGAGTGCTAAAACCAGCAATGCTAAAGACACGCGTTCGAACCACACTCGTAACTGTAAACGGGCATATGTACATCTGTGGGACATCGGTAAAGTCAGGGACACACATTGCTCGTGCAGAATGCGCGTATTGATTTAGTCATCTTACGGACAGAGTCTTTGAGTCTTTTACGATTTATAAAAGCGAACGGGAAAGTATGAATCGCGCGCGAGCACAACTTGATGTTTAAAAGTCATCGTGAAGTGAATTCGAAGCGTATGGGTTTTTTGTTCTGTTATCATCCTGTAATGACACGACGGTATATAGTAAACTGTAGAAGTGATACAACTCAAACAAGATTCTCAGGGAACATGCGACATGTTATTTGAAAGCTTGCAAAACAATTATTTGTTAAATACACGATGTTGACTGAAGCAACAGAACGCAGGAAATATTCCTCAATTGTTTTTGACTCCTCAAATATTATTTTTGTAATTTTCCATGTTTAATCTTTGAAATACTTCTTTGACGATCTTAACATTCTTCTAACATGGGATTGAATTGTTTCGACCTGTGACATTTTCACGAAACACGTGTAATATGATCGTAATTCTCACTCTCTACGCGTAGCACCAACGATAAAACATTTAATCTCGATTTTATTAATTTTTTTAATTAAAATGCACGTAGCTAGAACTGTTGTCACGATAACCAAGAATTAAGGTATTGCCTGGTATGAATTCGTTGCAATGATCGGCCGATTATTACATAAAGGCAAGTGGCAAATGTTTTGCGAACCAGTTTCGACACATTTGTACATGACAGGCGAGAACTCGTGACAAAGTAGAATGTCGTCTAGGTAGGATGCTAGCCGGTTCGAGGCACAAGGAAATAATGAAATTATATTATGCAACGATACGAAACTCGAACCCGGAGTCTCGATCGCGCCTTTACATTTAAAGGTAAGCTAACCCCATTCGAAACTGTTGCTCGCACGATCAGTTCGAGGAACGTGATCGCTGGACTTTGCTTTAGAACCAGGCAGTCCCTTTCTCTCGGAACAGAAAAGCGCAGCGTCGTTGGAATAGGTCGTTCTCCTTGCTTCTCTCGGTGCTCCGTCACAAGGAGACGCAGCCACCATCGCGGACGTTAGTCTACTCGGTGAGATTTTATCCTAAATGTCAAGGAAGATTTCTTCTAAACTCGTCGTCGCACGTTGGCCAGCAAGTTAGTAGCAGATGTAACGATACTAAGAGCAACATATTCGTCTCGCGTTCTTTTCTTCGTAATTTTTCCACGTTCGTAAATTGATTTCGCGTGCCTTTAAAAATACACGCGAAGGACGAAGTTAAGGATAAAGTTAATAAACTCTAATTGGCCGGTGATGACAGCAATGATCGTGATATTGCAATTTAGCGTGGAACAAAACCGCCCGGTTGGCTAAATACGGTGTTGCGATCGCCCTTTTGTGCAGCCTCCGTGAAAAAAGGAGGATTCCTTATAGCAATCTCCCACGAAGGCATCCAAGTTTCGCGATCTTACTCAACGGGGATTGAAGGCATGAACTCGCATTCTCACGCTCGTAAACCTCGTGTTCGATGAACACTGTGCACGTGAATTTGCATTTTTAGCTACATTTTCCACTGTCCTTTGAGTCACAGTGGTATACGAAAGTGTTTGGACACGTGCAAATACTTTTACTACGGAATTTTATTAAATTCTTTATTATATTAAACCATCTTTAATTTTTTTCCAGTTATATATTTAAGATAGACTGTTTATGTAATGTATTAATTTCTTACAAAATACATACATCTTTGCAAATAAAATCGCGATAGCCCTGGCCTATCTCATTACAGCTAATATGATTTCGAAACGTTTTACGTAACACGCGTAAGAGATTCAGAATTTCTATAAATGTTCGAATACTTTCATGCAGTCCACTATAAATATAACTCTTATAAAAATTATTCAAATACTTTCGTCACACTTGGATCGAACACGATACGATACGTCATGGGCGAAATGCACTCGATTTTTTTTTAAAAAACGCATTGTATTTTTAGACGATTGAAGGAAAAATTATCGGATGTGCAGGGATGCCTTCGACACGGTACGACAGCCTTGCTACCGGTGTCAACGATGCCAATTTCAACGCACGTGGTGAAAAAAACATATGTGGGAGGAAAACTTGACCCGGTTATTCTCAATAACGGAGAACCCGGCACCTTTCTCAGGAGCAATGATGTCGAGCCACAACGATCGATATCGCAACGACGTCAAGCGGTTTTCATACGTAGCATGATGCTCTCTAAATGTACTCATACTTTGGATTCGCCGCTCGAAGGAGCGCTAAACCCCCTGATGAACAACGTTTTGCGATAAATGTTAAAGTTCACTTTCACGTGGCTCGTCAACAAAGATGAGAGATAGGCATGGAGAAATATTAACAACGATCGCGATTGTTGCACGTAACGCGTCCAGACGAGCAAACAAACAGAACGATAAATTATTCTCTGCATCGTGTACGTACGTGCACGAAGAAAGACAGATATGATTTCAAACGTGTCTCTGCATCGCCAGAATGTGTATTTTCCGCCAATTGTGTTACGTTATTACGTTAGGGTCTTAATTTTCAAGAGAAAGGTTTCCGCAGTCCTTAGCTTTCATTTTGATCAATAAACGTGCAAAACAATCGGAAATACGCGTGCAGAAGATCTCCACGCATTTCAAAGCCCGTCAAGTTGTACGTATTCACTTGCCGCGACCGAGTCGTTGTATATCTGCTTGTATATTTTGTGGGAGGAATCAGTGGCGAAATGATTCATTCTGGAGTGGTTTCGCGGCTGTAGATAAGATTATTATAGCTTTTATCTCCTCGTTCCTATAATTGCGTGAATATTAAACTTGAAATTCGGTGCTCGTGAAACGTCATCGTGCCATTAGAAATTTCTGCAATTTTCATCTTGAATTTCCTCAAACGAAAGATATCTTGAACTTCGAAATCAATTTTTTAATTACATCCTATATTAACGAGGAAGTTGACGCAACTCTTGCTTCGTGCTGTAAATTTATAGTCAGCTAGGTCTAATTTATCGCGAATGCAGTCGATGATATATCGAAGTTGCAACGTTATAGAACGTAGTAAAAAAATTGCGTAGTTTGAATATCCAAACGAATGGTGGGTGGAACGCGACAGAAGCCGTAGATCAGTAGTCGGTTGGCAAAGCTCAGACACAACATGTGAGCGGACTGCATTCGTACAGCTGGCAAAGCTTCCCTTATGTTTCTACGATACTGTATCGAAGCACGTCAGGTGTACTTCCGAAATTATCTCTTTATCTGGCCGAGGAACGCAACAATACCATTTTTCGAATACATATTTTATTCCTGAAACATTTTTCAGTCGGTCGTATTCAATGAAAACAGTGGTCGGAAATAGGCGCGAAATATTTGTGAATGGGAACTAGAGATTTGCGTATTTAATTACTAGTTGCGCAATCTACGAGAGCCGTGGGAGAAGTGGAGCGATAGGGGGGACTAATTAATTCGAAAGAAAGAAGCGAAAGTCGGATTATTCTCATCTTTGAACTTAGCGATTGTCGTGCGTAGATTCAGCCGTGCGCGGTTCACTCTCGTTCTCTGACCACCTCTTCAATTAACGAGCCGCGTGGGAACCCGGCACGATTTTACTTTTTCTATACCTTTCCGCGAGCAAGACTTTAGGAGAGTAATCGTTATTTGGTACGTAACGTAGAAAGCATGGGAACTGTACTTCTTTGATGCATTTCGACGAAGTCAGGCATGAAACCTGTTCATCATAGGAGAAAGGGTAGGATTTGCTAGGAATTAGAACGGTGGGACGTTCTACAAGTCATCGACCATTTATTCTTTGAAGACTAAGGACGATCGAATATACGAATAGAAGAGGATCTAATCGGTTAATTTCGAGCGTTTGTTATCATTAAGATATTTTTTTTTTTTTTTTCTGATAATTTCGGGCGAATCGGAACATTGCAATTGCACGTCCCGATTTTTCACTTCGACGTATCGATGTGTCACAGATTACATTTTGCGTGCAAGGTGTTTTAGCCTTCGTTACGAAATTCATTGATTCGCGAAGACGCGTCTACCAGTAAATCGATAATTGTGCAATTTAGAGTCGCAATGTCAGCAATCAGCTAACCTCGAAACGCAAAAATAAAATACTGTAACTATGCTGTAAACGCAACGCAGCGTTAGTAATCATTGTTGAATTATGGTGTTCCGTTTATGGCTGAATGCCTAAGTACGGCGATGATCGAAATTTCGAGGTTAATCGTTCCATTAATCATCCCGCGGAGGGAAAAGTGTTCCAATTTGCGAGAAAGTTGCAATCGTTGGTTTAATAATATTTTAACTTATTTTAGCTCGTCGAGGTATCGATACGTTTAAATAAAATATCGACGCTGTTGAAAATTTAATTCCTTTGTATTTTGAATCTCTATATTTTTTTTTGACTTTCTTTCAACATCCTTCGAACGATATCTTGCGTAATAGTTGACATAGAAAATTGAACAAAAATTCACGGTTAATTTCTATTTCTTTCTAGGCCTTAGATGACCCGCACGCGTGCCACTGTTCTGTTTAAACACGTCAAACGCCTCGACTGTATCTTTAACCAGTTCTCTAATGTCACGACGAACTTCAAAGAAGACAGCGAACTTTACCGTTGCCTGATATTTTTTTCAGATCACGTAATTCGTCTTTTGTCTGTACACTGTGCTTGATAACAGTACATTTTGGTATTTCGTGTGTCTCGTTTGTACGATCGTGAGGCACGTACAAGAACCATTTCTTTGATACCGTTACGAATTTGTTTATCTTCCAAAGAAAATTACATTCGACGGTGTGGTTCGAGTCTCTTCTTTAAAATTAACAATGTTACCATCTTCTAGAAAAATTCTTCTAGAACTGATAATTTTATAGTTTTGAGGAAAAAAAAAAATAAATTTCACCCGGCAGTCGTATTTCAACTGTGAAATCTTTTCTTCTCTGAAAATATTCTACTGAAAATCGATAAATGCATTTTTTTTTCTTTTGACACGCCACGGAGGAACGTCTCGCGGTTAAAAAGTAATAACTACGTTCTAATGTGATAATCAATCTCGATTTGGCGCACTTCGCGTCGAAATCGATACGCTGTATTGCCGACCTCATTTTCGTACGTACTCGCAAAAAGCAAAAGCAGGTCATCTTTTCAAAAGAAGGAAAATTAGACGCTAAGTAATTAACTCGTACGAGCTTGCTCGTGCTGTTGAAAAACTTCCTACTTGGACTCGTATCTCGAGGCGATTCTTCACCGTTGAACCGTGCAGGTTAACTTGTAAAACGATGATGACACAGCGCCAAGTGCACTACCTTTGCCATCGTAACGAATTGTAAAGTACCATGTTGACGCATAATAAATGCTTGATGCTTAATGAAAATCAAACCAGAATGAAGGAAAATCTGTGTTTTTAGGGTGGTAGGGTATGGGTACCGCACTCGGAGAAGGTTTGGGAAGGCGCGGTACTCCTGGAAAATTATAAATTAAACCAGCGAACCTTGAAGGTTCGTACGGATGATTCCAATCAAACAAAGGTCCTGGAGATCAAATCAGACTCCAATCTACCACCGTTGAGAAACCCCGACATACTCATAGGGGAGAACAATTTGACGTCGTTGTCGTTTCTTCACGAGCCAGCCGTTCTCTATAATCTTCAGATTCGTTTCCAACGACACTCCATTTACACGTATTGCGGTATCGTTTTAGTCGCCTTCAACCCGTACAATGAACTTCCAATTTATGGAAACGACACGATATGGGCGTACAGGGGTCAGGCGATGGGCGATTTGGAACCTCATATATTCGCCGTCGCCGAGGAGGCTTACACCAAGTTGGAAAGGTTGACAGCTTTCTTCTACGCGTTTCAATTTGTAAATTGTTTAATCCTTTGAGTGCTCGAAAAAATTCAGGAAAGCCTTTTGATTTGACGTGTGATAAATTTTACGATTTTAATTAGATTAGCACGTCAAATTCGAAAAAGTGGAGTATTTAAAAATAATATTTGAAATTTACTAAGAGGGAATACAAATTTGTCCCGTTTATTCTGAAATTGTTGCAGTAAATATGATGAGCAATTTTTAAATTCGTGTTCACGAAAACTGTTCTTTTATTTGATTGTAAGAATCTTCATACTGTAATGTGTTGTCCAATGACGTTAATCAGATCATTTTATGCAATCTCAAAGGAAACACTCAAAGGATTAAAGTAAAGGATTAAAGTGGAGCTTGGAATCTTTAAATGTTACGTGATAAACGTAGGGAAGGTCACGATCAATCTATCATCGTTTCCGGGGAATCCGGCGCCGGGAAAACTGTCTCTGCAAAGTACACGATGCGATATTTTGCCACAGTCGGTGGTTCAACGACCGAAACACAGGTCGAGAAGAAAGTTCTTGCCTCTCTGCCGATCATGGAAGCTATCGGCAACGCAAAGACAACGAGGAACGATAATTCCTCGAGATTCGGCAAGTTCATCGAAATTCAATTTAACAAACACTATCACATCACCGGAGCCAGTATGAGAACTTATCTTCTGGAGAAATCGAGAGTCGTGTTTCAGGTACACTAACTGGTACACCTTCGTGCTTGTTCTGTTCTTTATTTTTTTTTTTTTTTTTTTTTTTTTTTTTTTTCTAATAAAATGGACCAAACAGTTGAAACGAATGATTTTCTAGACTTACGAGGAAAGGAATTATCATATATTTTACCAAATGTGCGCAGCCTCAGCTCGTCTCCCGCACTTACATCTGGGCCACCAGAATAAGTTTCACTATCTGAATCAAGGAAATAATGCTTTGATAGACGGTGTGGATGACTTGGTGTGTTTCGATGAAACGATAAGCGCACTGACCATGCTTGGATTCTCGTCCAAGCAGCAGGATGACATGCTTCGTATTTTAGCGGCTATTATACATTTAGGAAACGTTCATATAGGAAACGTTGATAATCAAAGTTTGAACGAGAGCGACACCGAGGCTAGTTACATTCACGTAAATATCACGATTTTACTTTTACAGCAGAGATCCATTCCGTCTTCCTCAATTAAAACGTTCTGTTCAGCATTTTTTCACTTTCCGAGATAGGTTGAAATATTCGAAGTTTCCCGTGTTTTTTAGCTTTCAAGTAAGATTACACTGTACAAGTTAAATTATTTTAAATTGGACAAAGAGAGAAATAGAAAGCATGTAAAAATATGATAAACGTTGCGTGTATTTATTTTATATTTTTTGCAACCAAGACTTGCATGAAACATTGTTTTACATACATTTTTGCATTCACAGTCTAACGACGAAATTTCACTTTTCTTCAATTTCGAAATAGATGGAACGTTTTAATTAAAAAAGAACGTACTGACGTTCGATGTATCTTGATTGTGATCGTTTTAGCCGTCGGACAAACATCTTTTGACGATGTGCGAGTTATTGGGCATCGACGCAAGTGCAATGCGAAAATGGCTGTGCCATAGAAAAATTGTGTCGATGAGAGAGGTATTTTTAAAGCCAATGAACGTGGAACAAGCGGTCGCTGCCAGAGACGCACTGGCCAAGCATATTTACGCGGAGTTGTTCAACTGGATCGTGAATGGTATCAATAACTCGCTGCAGTCTCAGAACAAGCCCCAATGTTTCATCGGTGTCCTGGATATTTACGGTTTCGAGACGTTCGAGATCAATTCTTTCGAACAGTTTTGCATAAATTACGCGAACGAGAAGCTTCAGCAACAGTTCAACCAGCACGTCTTCAAGTTAGAGCAGGAGGAGTATTTCAGGGAAGAGATCGAATGGACCTTCATAGATTTCTATGACAATCAACCGTGTATCGATCTCATAGAAACGAAACTGGGTATCCTCGACTTGTTGGACGAGGAGTGCAGGGTCGGTAATATTTTCGTTCTCCGAGTCCTCCTGAGTCAATTCGTTATTAACATTCATCAGGTTTTTACACAGTCAAGGTTTTTACGCAGATGCCGAAAGGTTCGGACAGTTCGTGGGCGGAGAAACTTTACTCGAAGTGCGGAAAATCCAAACATTTCGAGAAACCACGATTCGGAACGTCTGCCTTCTTGATTCACCACTTCGCCGACCTGGTGCAATACGAAACGATTGGGTTTTTAGAAAAAAACAGAGACACCGTTATCGAGGAACAGGTTGACGTGCTGCGAAACGGAAAGGTACGTAAAATTCGCATAACTCGACGCTTCGAACTGCGGTTACAGCGGATTGCGTGTTCTGACCAGCTATCGTTCTAACGAATCACGTATCTGAAGATCGAAATGCATACGCACGAAAAAATCGACATGTATGATTGCTTCGATACAATTTTCAGGATACGAATCCACTGTAGTCATAGCTCAGCGCATAGATATCTGTACAGAAAATTGTTCATATCGTTTATTGTTTCAGAATAAGCTGTTGAAGAAATTATTTAGCGAGGAAGATCCGAAGCTCATGGTACCATCGAACATAAGAGTGAAAGTATCCGCTCAAAAGCCAGTATTAAGTACGCCTAAGCAAAACAAGAAAACGGTAATCTTTTAATGGGGTGAACATTTTTCTTCGTGATCCTCTGTTGATAATAATTTTGATGGATAAACGTTTGTCATTGCGCAAAATGTGCAGGTAGGTTCCCAATTTCGAGACTCGTTGAACATGTTGATGTCGACATTAAACAAAACTACACCGCATTACGTGCGCTGTATCAAACCGAATGATACGAAAGAAGCATTTGAATATAACCCAGTTCGCGCGGTGCAGCAATTACGAGCTTGCGGTGTTTTGGAGACGATCAGAATATCAGCGGCTGGATTCCCCAGTCAAAGAACGTACAGTGAATTCTTCCTCCGATACAGATGCCTCTGTAAATTCAAGGATATTCGACGGGACGACCTCAAGGAAACCTGTCGACGAATATTGGACAGGTTAGTTACATTCACTTTCATTACCGTCCCAATGTCATCTCCTTTTTCCTTCTGCAATAAATCTATAAATATAAAAAATAAATCTTCTGTCGGATTATTCGGAAAAGTTGTAGCGTTTCTGACTAATCGATTTACTTTTACAAAAAAGATCTAATTGGATGTAAAATTGGATGTAATTGAAAAATATATCGGGCATCATTTTTCAAGAAGAAAAAAAAGACTCTAAAGATATACATTAAATTTTTTCTTTTTCACTATGAATTTACCAAACAAGTCAATCTCACGTAGAACGGAATTTTTTCAGATACATCAAGGATGAAGATAAATTTAAATTCGGCAAGACGAAGGTTCTTTTTCGCGCTGGCCAAGTGGCTTATCTAGAAAAGCTACGAGGGGAACGACAACGAGACGCTTGTATTATGATCCAAAAAACGGTGCGCGGTCTAATTTGTCGCAGTAGATACAGGAAGATTCGATGCGCTGTACTTGGTCTTCAAAGATACGGAAGGGGTTACATCGCCAGACAGAAAGCTCAGGCAGTGAGGGAGGAAAGGGCTGCGATAAAAATCCAAGCCCGTGTAAAAGGTTGGCTAAAGAGGCGTCGATACCTTCAGATAAAGCGCACAATTCTCGGTATTCAGACGTATGGCAGGGGAAAACTGGCGCGAGAAAAATACGAACGAATGAAAGACAATGCCGCGGCGATTGTAATTCAGAGATTCGCCAGGGGTTACCTCGTTCGAATGGCGTGCAAGAAAAAATTGAAGGATATTG
Source organism: Melipona bicolor (assembly GCA_030673865.1). Taxonomy (NCBI): domain Eukaryota; kingdom Metazoa; phylum Arthropoda; class Insecta; order Hymenoptera; family Apidae; genus Melipona; species Melipona bicolor. The sequence continues at coordinate 2,465,969 of JAHYIQ010000023.1, read as the reverse complement.
TAATCGTTCAGTCTTGCGTTAGAAGACGTATTGCAAGGAAAGAGTTTAAGAGGTTGAAGGCTGAAGCGAGAAGCGTGGAACACGTGAAATCCCTGAACAAAGGATTAGAGAAGAAGATCATGATGCTACAGCAAAAGATCACCGAAGTTGTATGTTTTAACAAATTTATTATTTAGAAGTCTAGAATAATTTTGATTTTAACGATGAATGTTGAAATTATTTGATTTCCAGACGAAAGAAAATCAGTCGTTAAAGAACGTTCAAAACGAGATGATCGATTTGAAGCACAGATTAGAGGGATTGAAATCCGTAGATGCGGAAAATAAGAAATTAAACGTTATAGTAATAGAGAAGGAAAGAGAATTAGAAAAGATGCAGAATATTGTGAAAGCTGAGAGAGACGAAAAAATGGATATTTTACAGGTAAATGAATATTTTACAAGGTATTTTAGAAAAGTTGTACAGGGAATTGAATGTCGTGTATTTCATTTAGGACAAAGAAAGGAATACACAAGAGAAAGAACAAGAGAACAGGGAACTTCAAAGTGAAATCGAAAAGTTGCGAAAAGAACTTTCGGTAGCTAATGAGAAGCTGAAGAATAACCAACGCGGTGCTGAAGAGAATTTGAAGCATCGTTTGGAACAAGAAAAAGACCTTCTCCTGCTGGATCAGGATCAGGATCGTGGCGCTTATCAGAAATTATTGAAAGAATATCATGAGTTAGAGCAACATGTAGAAATATTAGAACAGAAACTCGCTATGCACGCCCCTGCACACTCACGTTCTCTCAGCAATGCTTCCAGTAGTAGTGGGCAAATCGTATCTACGGAACTTCCACAAGACGATCAAAATATTGTAAAATTATCTTATATATTTTTATTTAGATTTAATTTATTTCTCCAATATATAGTTTAACATTTCCTTTAATTCCGTTCAAATAAGGATCTCGGTTACGGGTCGGTAAGATCGACTGCTCCTTCTTCGACCTCTTATTCACGATTGGAAACGATTGACTGGAATCAGCAAAGATCAGATAGTCCACCCGAAACAAACGGTCCGGCTCACGCGCCGGTAGATATCGGATTAGTGTTGAAGCTTCAACAGAAATTAAAGGACGTTGAGAAAGAGAAGGGAAGATTAATCAGGATGGTGGAAGATTTGGAACGTGATAGCCCTGAAGAAACTTCGAGGATGCAAGATACATTTAGGGTATACATTTTCCACGTGCGAAAAGTCGATTTATCGAAATGATATCACTAATAACTAATGACGATATTAAAATTATTTTGTAGCTTCAAGAATTGGAAATGGAAAATGCTCAGTTAAAGAAAGATTTAGGTTCGTTAAGAAAAAGTGTTTCCACAGGCCTAACTGGTGCACAGCAGAATCTCATGGGTAATTTGTTAATTTACATAGCTAAGGAATTTTTTCATTACTTGCTTTACCGAGTGTTGTAATATTTGCTTACTTTTTCTTCACGTGTGCTCGTTTAGTCTAGTTATTTAGTTTATGGTTATTTAGTTTACCGTGTTATTTTTATTTTTCTGCTGTACCATTAACCAAGCTAGGTTTATAAGACAAATACACTGCGTCCTCGTAGACTTTGCCTTTGCTTCTTGCTGTCCTTTATCTGCTTGATGTATTCATGTTAATGTTAATAAAAAACATTTTCTGTAAATTTTTCTTTAAAAACACTTTATACTTTAAAACTTTAATACTGAATAATCACAGCCCACGTCATACCATCTCCCGTTGCTATTATTTATAATGTTGAAAGCAATAAAAGGTTTCAGAAGACATTCGCTTTTCTTTCGCACGTTTTTTATTCTTATATCAAATAATTATCTGACGAAATAAAAAAGATAAGATAAATAGATAAATAAGGGATACGATAAGTAATTTCTATTTTAGGACAATTCGATGCGCTTCAAGAAGAGCTCGAAAGAAGACGAGAAGAGTGTATTCAATTGCATAGCGTGTTAGCAGATAATACCCGAAGAATGAAGAGCTTAGGTTCGAATTATGGCCGCGATGTGGATATTATAAACGAGGACGGGGAATTAGTACTTGCTTTCGAGACTCAGAAAAAGATCAATAGGTATTTTGAAATTTTCTAAATTATTTAGTTTTTTTTTCCACGGGAGGGAAATATTAAATCGTATCTAATCGTGTTTTGTCGTTTGTGCATGCATTTCAATTTTCAGTAGTCTTAAGACAAAGCGAAAGGCCTCGAGAGAGTGAGTTGAGCAGATATTTTGCAGCGATTAATCAATGATTCATCTAGCGACCATTACGCCTTTCAATCGCGATAGACCAGCGAAATTTGTCGAACATTCATTACTAAATATCTCATTTGCGCTAGTTCTTACGACTTTTGATTGAATAAGTTTATTGGAAAGAATATATGAAATGATCTTATTTATCTTTATTTAAAGGCAATTAGAGGATGAGCTTCAAACAAAGGAGAAAGAGTGGCGAGCACAGAGGGATGAATGGCGTGCGGAAATCGATAGATTGCAGGAGGAAATTGAGAAACAGCAGAAATTGCTATCCGTGAATTTGAACAAATCGCCACAGACTCAAACTGAGGCGTATATGCAACACGAAATTGCTAGGCTTACGTCCGAAAATTTGGTAAAACTAGTACTAATAATCAAGTGAAATAAAATGTTAACATAATTTCTGATGATAATATTAAATTGAATACAGGAACTACAAGAAAAATATGATAAAATAGCAGAAGAATGCAGGAAATTCAAAAGACAATGCAAAATACTTGCGAAACGTCTGAGAGATGCTGGTTGTAAGTATAGATTGCTAAAACTAATTAATCCAGAAATAAATTTTCTTTATTTATTTCTAAACGACATGGAGGGAATAGTTACATAGTAAAAGTCATTAAGACATAGTATTAAAATTATGTAATATTTAAATGCTTTCTAAGATGAGGGAGACGATACTAAGGAACATAAGGATCGCCCTTATATGACAAAGGGCGCTGGTGAGTGCATGGTCCAATGTTCATTGCACTTCTCGTACACCATAACTCACCTTAATTCTTATAAACTAACATCTATCGTATCATCACTTTAAATTCTAGAATTTTTTAAATTTGATCATCATTGTGAAATTATATTGTTACGTATTAAGTCTTCGTTTCGAAAATTATTCCATACATTACTGATTTTATTTACTTTATATCTTTAGATTATTAGTTTATTCGCAATACAAAAAACAAAAAATATTTAATACTTATCTTACAGTGCCAGATACAGCAGAATCTGTAAGCGATTCTGCGATAATGTCTTCCACTAATCATGCAGGAGATAATGGAAGCAATTTGCCAGCTATTCGGAAGAAAGAAAGGGACTACGAGGGCATGTTCGAGTTTAGAAAAGAAGATATCAATGTGATAATACGTCATCTCGTTATCGGTAAATTTAGTTCGTTTTACTTATGTTGAAGGTGCCAGTATCCTTTGAACTACCACAATTCTTTTTTTAGATTTAAAACCTAGAATCGCGGTGACATTACTTCCTGGTCTGCCAGCCTATATACTTTTTATGTGTATAAGGCATACAGACTGTATAAACGATGATGAAAAAGTGAGATTGTTATTAACGGGCTACCTCAACGCTGTGAAACGTGTAGTCAAAAAACGCGAGGACTTTGATTCTAGTGTACTCTGGTTTAGTAACACCTTAAGATTGTTACACAGCATGAAACAGTATTCGGGAGACAAACCTTTCCAGATTGAAAACACTCCAAGACAGAATGAACAGTGTCTTAGAAATTTCGATTTAAGCGAGTATCGGGTTGTATTGAGCAACGTGGCGCTTTGGATTTTCAATAATATCGTAATGAATCTTAAAGAAAGAATTCAGGCTCTGACGGTTCCTGCTCTTCTTGAACATGAAGCTATATCAGGCCTGAATTCTAACAAACTCGGTCGACCACGATCGTCCTCCATGGGAGAGGAACCAGAGTCAACTCAACAAAAACTTAATAAACTTCTCGAAGAACTTACCTCAGTGTATAAAACTCTTCAGTTTCATGGTGTTGACTCCGAGATCGTCGTACAACTTTTCAAACAATTGTTTTATTTCATGTGCGCTAGCGCTCTGAATAATTTGCTTCTAAGGAATGAACTTTGTCACTGGACGAAAGGCATGCAAATAAGGTTCGTAAAAGTTACAAATTTTATTAAGGAGTGTGACTGTTCAATTAACATTGTGTCTTTTTTAGATACAACTTGAGCCATTTGGAGCAATGGGGAAGAGATCGGAAATTAGAACCAGCATCCGAAGCCCTTCAGCCCATTGTACAAGCAGCACAGCTATTGCAAGCTCGCAAAACAGATGAAGATGTCAATTCTGTATGCGAGATGTGCAACAAATTAACTGCAAATCAAATAGTAAAAATTCTAAATTTGTATACGCCAGCTGACGATTTCGAAACGCGCGTTCCAGTTTCATTTATCAAAAAAGTACAAGCCAAATTGAGTGAACGTGGTGAAAACAACGAACAGGTAAGTCTGAATTTCACTTTATGTATCTGTTATTTGATCAATTAATAAAGAAATAATTAATCGGTAATGAATCTCTTCCAGCTGTTAATGGATCTTATGTATTCGTACCCAGTAAGATTACCATTCAATCCATCAGATATTCGACTAGAAGATATCGAAATACCAGAAGTACTTCATTTACCCATGCTCAAAAAGGTATAATCATAGGAAAGAAGAAATTTAGAGGCCCTGCTGTGCATATAACTTTTAGTTGAGTAACAGTCTAACGAATAATTCAATTCGTATAGCTTATTTATTAAAAAAAAAAAAAAAACGAAGAAAACAAAAAAAAACAAAAAAAAACGAAGAAAAGGAAGAGAAGTAATTTAAATTACTTTGGTCATAATAGATAACGCATCGAGAGGGGTCATTATATTTTATATATTTTTTTTTACTCGTGTAATTTGTATTTTATGACTCATCATTCTTCCGCGTAAAAATGTCGATTTAACGAATCCGTTATGACAAATTTCGTTATTAATGTATAGCGATTGTACGTCAAGATTTAAAAACGCTGTTGATATAAGGCTCTGCTGGGGCTTGCAATTTAAACATCTGAATTGGATGAAAATATGACGTACGCTACATAAGAATAGTGAGATATGTACAGGAATACAGGAATGCAAGTATATACGATGAAACGAAGTGCCGAATTCTGTATTAAGATACAGAGATGTTGTTATCGAGATTAAAGATGTTTAAGAAATGTGTTTTACGGTATTGTTAGTCTATCAAAAGTTATGGCAAAGTATTGCAATTCCAAGCATGAACTTCATGCATATAATAGAAGAAATTTATTGTGTAAAAAGAAGGCGAGAGAGATATAACGTTATGTTGGGATAGATTGTATATTTTGTGATAAAAGAGGAAGATTATCTATGATCTGTTCCTGCAGGCCGAAGGCAGAAGATATTGCAAAAAAGAGAGAGGAAGACAAAGGTATATATGTGTTATAATATAATTTATAAATCTGCAAGCGATTGTATTTTGTGCCATTTTATTAGTAGAATGTTACTAAATTTTTTTTCTTACATTCATCGATCTACGCTTACGTTTATGCTCTGTGAAGTGATTTCTCGAAGATGAAATTCCCACAACTCGAATTATGTAAAGAGAATATCTATGTATGCAATTATACCTTGACTCGATGTGACAAATTTATTTGTTCCTATGATAAAAATAAAAAAATATCGTTGACGGAAACATATGCCACATTTAATCAATGTATTATACATACGATCAGTAGCAAGAGGATTTAAAGAAAAGTAAATTTTGGTGAAAGTAAAATTGTTTATTCGTATCATGCCGACGCATAAATTATGACGATGACAAGACGTTAACTAAATTTAATACAATTATTAATTGAAAACGTGAATGAAGCTCGAAGCAAAAATAAAATGAAATGTTAAAAAATTCCAATAGTGCAAGTATCGATGTAAAAAATACGCAATTTAGGCAGCATCGCCGGCATCATTTGGTGAACGTATATCATCGATTTTAAGTATCATCTTGACCAGTTGTGTAGCCAATAGAATTTGTTGTGTTTTACTCGTTAATGTTTCGATAACATTTTGGACTTTCATATCTGAAAGAATAAGTAGCTATTTATTTCTAATTATTACAATAAAAGGCAATTACAATTATTCGATGCATACCGAAAGTGCCACGGTTTAGGCAGTCTACACCAAAGGCAGGATTTTTTTCAGCCAACTGTGCTGCTTTAATGTCAGCTAAAGTATTTACAGGTGAAAGACCAGAATTTTCAGCAAGTGCCATTGGTACAGCTTCCAGAGCTTCGGCAAATGCACGGAAGGCATATTGTTCCAAGGTGCTGATCTTATTGGCTTTCTCTGCACACGCAAGGGCACAAGAAATTTCGGGGGCGCCTCCTCCATATAAGATCTTTTGATTTTTTATTACATTACGAACTGTACACAGTGCATCGTGGATAGCTCGTTTTGCTTCTTCAATGATCTAGAAATTGAAATAATTTATAAATCTATATACATGTACTGAACAAATGAAAGTAATGGTATATAAAATTGTAGCATTAACAAAAAGAAATTTCAATTAAATTAAGTTTAAATTGAACAATACAATATGCTAATGCTTTTTTTTTGCAAGGTGTCTGGTCAGTTAGGTATATTTAAATACCGCTGAAATTCTCCTTGCTTTTAGTTTTTAGTTTTTTTACAAGAACTTTAAGTATTACTTACCATTTTGTTCCCACCGCGAATGAAAATAGTAACTGCTCGAGAGTTCTTGCATTCTTCAATAACAAGCATTCGATCTTTAGTAGTACCAAATGTTAATTCTCTAACAACACCTGCGTGGCCAAGTTTTTCTGATGTTAATTCTTCGAAACGAGGAACAATACGGCCACCCGTGGCAATAGCTATTAACTGAAAATTTAATCTTCCTTTTTTACCGATTTCATTTTTCCCTAACTGTATATATATATAGTTAACATGTAGTTAACAAGGAGGAAAAAACCTGAGCCTTCAAATTCACACATTTTGATCATTAGATCTAAAACAAAGATAATTAACTAATAAAGGGATCTTTATCATTTTCATAATAGAAAACTAATGATTAGATCCCAAATTAGCTTATTATCTTCATTTTTATTCATATATTGTTTGTCATTAGGCATGAATAAAAAGAATATAAACAGTAAGTAGAAACAAAACTTACTTCAATTTCTGGACCACCAACCCATCTGACTGCAGGCAATTCATTTTGAAGAAGGAGATGATTAGCTTCGTCATCGAATCCCCATTGACAAATAGCAAGTGTGGCACCAGCATTTTTAACCCTTTTCACCATCTCGGTGAATTTTTCTTGCTCGTATTCACGTAACGCTCTATAATCATCGACTGAGGTGACATCCAACTTGTGTTTAGTTTTTGGCTTAGGTGGTTCAAACGGGCATGTCAAAATAGCTAATTTGACATTTTCCAACCTCTGTAATAGAAATTTTTCTTTAATAGAAATTTTTTGATAAAATAACTCATAAGAAAAAAAAAAGATAAGAAAAGAATGCCTTCAGCTCTCATAATCCTTTGATCATTGAAGCCACTGTAAAAATCCGATTATTAAATAGCCACTTAAACAGAGACTTTTAACTTTTTCAATAATTACCAAAGTAACCAAAGAAACAGTTTCAAGCCTCAACATTAAGCAAGACAAAAAAATAATCTGAATCTTTACCCTTCTCTGATTCTGTTTGTCATCATTAGGCAAAATAAAATATATAAAAACAGAATATAATATGACTGATTTTTACCTTAGGCATTTGAGGATGGCTAAAGTCTTTATCAATAACAACACCACGAACTAGGACAGTATCTTCTAATCTGCCTCCAACTTTCCCTTCTATTTTTATTAATTCAAAGTTCACATCACGTGCAACAGGATCTAAAACTGCAAATACTGCATTTACAGCTATTTCTGCCATTTGTCTGTGACACTTGTTGATGCTAAAAAAAGAAATAAAGGTATTGCTTTTTCTTGTCCACATTAAGTTCAAATAATTATAAAATATACTTACATTTTTGAACCCAGACTAGTCATTGCAATTTTTACGTAAGGTTCCAGGTTGTCAGGGCTACCTTCGAAATCATGTACAATCTTTTTTAAATGGTTCGTTGCACAATTTGCTGCCATTTCAAAACCATCTGCTATTCTAATTGGATGAATTCCTTTGTCTAATAATTGTTCCGCTTGTTCCAAGAGAGCACCTGCTAAGACAACTACACCAGTAGTGCCATCTCCAATTTCATCATCCTGAGATTGAGACAACTGGACCATTAGCTTTGCAATTTCATGGTCTACATCCATATTTTTTAAGATTGTTGCCCCATCGTTTGTTACAGTAATATCACCATCAGAACTGACCATTAGCTTGTCAAGGCCCTTGGGACCTAATGAGGTTTTCAGAATATTGGCTACATCACGGGCTGCCAAAATATGTGACTGCAATCAAATAATTACTTATTAGAATAACATTGCAACGATAAATTTTCAGGATTTCGTTGGACTTATTCCATCATTAGATGAAGATCTCCTTATATGGGCAGATATCATCATCATTATAATTTATTCAATTTTTTAAATTATTTAAATATTAGAGTCATTAAAAAAGCATGAAAAAATAAAATAATTTGCAGATTACAATTTAAAATATAAATATATACATAATATTAGTTGAGATTATATTGCAACATTAAAATCAACGGCCGAGCCCAAAATGTCGTCATTGCTGTTTCACGTGGTTGATGTAATAAACCTTCAACTTTTTAATTTTTGAATCCAATATAATTATGAAAACATATAAAAGAAAAATTATTACTGCTTTTTTAATTCAACAGATGCATAAAAAAATTGTTCAAAAAAATATAAATTTATTTACCTTGATAGCATTAATGCCGGTTAGTCGTTTTTGCTTTTCTTGATTACGGAGGATAATAAAAGGCCGACCATATTCATCAAAGGCCACAGTGCCAGGTATTGCAGTCATTTTGTTTGTCCAAAAAATTCGGACACTACGTTTAAAGCGATTTCAATGAAAAGAGTGTCCCTACAAACTTACGTTTCTTTGTCGTCAAAACTACACAACCATTTTGTTTCTCATAGCGGATGTACGCGAATACGTAGTGCCATCTATTCTGGAATGTTCTAGGTTGGGTTAAGACTTGGGAAAGGAGGGAAATTGAAAAGAAAAATTAAGACTATATTAAGACTAATAATATAGAATAAGAAAGAAAAATTAAGACTATATTAAGACTAAGATAGGAAAATAATTTGCAAGTTTTTCTTTGATTAAAAAATTAAATAATTAGGAAGATCATTACTTCAACCTCTTACTCTAGAAGGTATGCAAATTGCAAACTCTTCTACCGCTTATTCAACTTTTTTTGTATTTTTAATAAATAAAGTTTATCAATATAACTATTTTTATTAAAAGAGAATATAAAAAAATTTTAATAAAAGAAGATATTTTTAACAGAAAATGATGAATAAATAAACGAGAAGTAGATTTAACTATTTTGTATGCACCACAGTTTATTTCACATTAAACTATTATAACTCTGTTATTATAATCTTGAACATTACATATATATAGTTATACACATATAATTATCTTGGAATTAATTCATTTGATAGAGGTACTTTTGACTCCAGACAGTCCCTCAGTGAGTCGTACGTTTAAATAATATGACGTTTCCTATTCAAAATTTCCACGCTGGAAAGAACTTACTATTCTATGATATGTATCAGTTTCATTAATTAGTTCATTTTCATTTCTTTGGTTCTTTGAATAATATTAATCTAAATAAATCAGAGAAAAATAAAGATAATAGTCGTAAAAGGATCAAAAGTTTATCTAATAGATACTTAATCGCTTATCATCAAGTCTTAATTGAACTTATAATTGCAAGTTACTCGTGTCGAGGAAGTAATCAATCAACCCTTGTGAGATGACGTACGCACGACGCATCAGAGGGTAGTTATATTATAGATATACGTTTGCGGAAAATATATGAATACTATATAAATATATAGCGTTTAGGTATACATATCGATCAAAGATAAAAATATAATTTCAATAAGATATATATCTCATAATAACATTCACATTTAAAATTTTCTTAATGGATTAGGCATTCACATAATACGTGTTAGAATTCCTTTATACGATAAAAGGTCAACATTAGAAGTATAATATCGTGTAACTAGAAATATGTTCTCTTTGTGTGTTTGGACTCTCAATGACTAGCATTAATAGCGTAGAAACGAGGGGTTGTCCAGATTTCGCAACAGGTACTTTACGCTTCAGAATGTATTTCACGACAGTGTTTAAAATAACACCGCGCCTCTCGTGATTACAATTGTAACATTTGCTTTATTCATATTCTTTATCTTCGTAATTATATCGACAATTAACACATCACTTCGTCTTATACATCATTTAAAATCACGACTCTAACATTTAAACATAACGATTTTCATATATATATATTGTTTTAATTATATTATATTATATTTAACATTAGGATTTTAATAACACTTAACGAAGCGATCTCCGAGGTTTCAATGTTCAATAGAGCGATTCCCGCGATTAATAGTAGAACGATTCCCATCTTTAATCAAGTGATTTTCACATTTAAATCAATATTTCTACTAACTATCTAAGTACATCTCTAATAATTTGGAATATACGCTAGGTAAAGCAAAATTCATTGCTGCATTTTTCAACTTTTTTGTTTTTTTTTTAGATTCGCGTCAATTAGAATGCTTTACTTTCAAACTTTATCATATGACTTAACGATAATGCATAAGTTACATTTGTTAAACACCGACGAAGACAACTCCTTTGAAAACTCCTATCCGTATGATTCACCGTTAGATCTAACATTTATTTTATATTTTAATACCGTTTCGATAACTCTTCCTCGTTTCAACTCGTCCTCATGAAAAATATTCCTTTATCACTGATATATCAAGGGTGTCTGATCTCTGTCTTGAGAACCAGAAGAATTAAAATATATTTTATTCTGTGTGTGCGTTTGAGTATCTTAAGAGTAAATTTAGGAAACTTGATTCGAAGATCTCTTGTCTTTGTTAATTACTGAAAAGTGAAAATAGCTTTTGTCGTGTACAGGTTAAAACAGGTAGAAAGAATTTCTACTTTTAAAAAATTTCAAACAAAATTTTGCCGAAGTTGCTGCAGTAACATATCACGGTTACTGCACATGTTGTGAAGTTCAAGTTTTCTAACATTTTCATTATTACCGTTATTTCGATTCCAGCTATTCAATTTCTATATATTTTACAAAATTTCTACCTCTAATATGTTTAATAAAATAAAAAAGAAAAGAAAAGAACGAGCAAGAAAATAAGACTAGCAAATTGTTGGAAAGAAGGAAACTTTTTCTCTTCTATCACACACCCTACGCATCATTCAGCGGAAATTAGTATCAATCTTTAAAGACACGCTGCATAACGTTTCTCATTAATATATATAGTATATCTTATAATTCTATAAGACGGACTATTCTGATATGTATCGTATTTATCAGTCGTAACATTTGGAGGAAAAGAATTGAAAAGTGCGTTTGATAATCTCCCTGCTCCTCGTTATCCTGACAGGCGAGAATTACGAACATCAAAACAATTTAGGGAATTTTGAAGTAATACATATATTTATCCTAAGTTTGTCAACGCAATGAAAAGAGGGATTTGATTCGTAACACTTCTTCCATTCTCACCAGTACACGAGGAACAACGAAGCTCTTAGGCGAAGGCAACTCGTTTAAAAATTCGATTTCCTTGTCCAGTTATCCGTTTCTCACCAGAAGTGTACTGGACGACAGATTTTATTTGGTCCATTGCAACTGGTCCGATGCACACTAGAGGATCTTTGAAATACGAACAGACCTAGAGAAGACAACAAATTCGTAACAAGTTGTTCGTAATATTTCCGAAATTATTCCATCAGATCATTCCATGAGAAATATATTTACATGCGTTCTTCCTTAAAAAATTCTTAATATCTCAATCCATTGATTAAAATTAATTAGAATTGAGTGCATAGTGCTATCTACAATCTTCTTAAGTAACTGTAAATTTTTCGAAAACGTAAAATACCTTTCTCGGCGTTTGTCGATGACGTCTCTGAAGTTGACAGCACAAACCGCGGCTGATGTCGCATTCCCCAGACACATTACACTCTTCATCTGCGAGAATTAAAAATAGAATGTCCTAAATTTAGAAATATATATATATATATATATATATATATATATATATATATATACATGATTTTTACATAAGAGAACTTGTTCCTTTGACGTAATCGCTTGTGAATTGACCTTTATCGATTATCTCTAAATTCCTGCCACGTAGAAGACACATATTTACTGATATTGGCGCATCGACAGCATCGACTTTTATATATTTGTATATATGTACTTACTGTACAATTTATTCGAAGTCACTGGCGGCTGACACGAACGAGTCTCGCTGCCGGCAACTTCGGCACACATTAAACCAGTTTCACAGTCGTTATCGCTTCTGCAAAGTTCACCCTGCTTCTGTCCCAATTCGAAAACGCAGTGGCCAATATCTATAAATTCAAAGGGAATTATACATGATAATACTGTATTTTTATTATCGTCTTGGAGTTACTTGAGAGCACAAGGAGTGACAATTACCTCCATCAACGTTTACGCAAATGAAAGACGAACAACAGTGTTCGTTAGCCGTACACCTTCTTTCATAGCATGGTACAACCTCTTCCAAAGAGTCGTAAGAATATCCATAGCTAGTAGCCAACGGACGCTACAGAAAGAAGTAAAATATCGGAAATTAGTATTATTCGATAGCGTTATTGAGAACAGAGCAAACCTGGCTTCTTTATTTGTCATAAAATATTTTTCTTACACACTGTTGTGCCATCGTTCGGGCAGTAAAGATGTAAATTTAATTCATACTTATTAGCGATTATAGAAAAGATCATTTTATTATAATGGTCATATATTTGGTACAATATATTCGCTAATTATTCATCTGTGGTCATTATTTATATTTCATCGGAATTCATTGTTATTGCTTGTAACCGGTGATACATACTTGACACGATTTGCATAACAGTGCGTTAATAAATTATCATATTATCGATATATGTAATTTTTCATTTCAATTTTCTCTAGAAATTTTCTTACAAATTTTTTTCTGTTTGTTACAGCGAGGATGAGAAAATTCGATTAATATAATACATTTTCATTACAACACAAGTTATGCAGACTTGGTACTTCGATTACTTTAGGACAGCTTTCCTGATTTTTTTCTAGTAAAGACTCGTAACGAAAGTTTGTTAATTCAATTAATAATTAATGTTAAAGAAATTTTTATAATGCAACTCTTATTTTAGAGAACTAATTACGATATAAAATCGCTTGCACATGAAAATAACATATCGATCGTATACCGGTCGTACTGCGGCAAAGTTACAACAGTTGTTTACTGTATATAAGGACATGTCGATATTGACGAATTTTCTTTCATACCTGATACAATCCTGTTTTGCTCATGTGATCGCCGTGACTACCATAGCCAAGATTTGACAACATCTCTGGACTGAAACGATTAAAGAGACCACCCCATGCCTCGACACCAAGGTGCATCGTGCTCGTTAGAGCAACGATTACCAATGCAACACACGTGTACATTTTTTGTCTCATGCCGTTATTTGAACTCCTGAAATTCAACCAATTTTTAATAATTTTTTAAAAATAATTTAGTACTGCGTTATATTAAAATGAAGTTAATTCGAGGCAAGAAATCAAGTTTACTATAGAACATTGTAACTGTTACAACATATGTTGTAATTAAATTCTCATCGGAAAACAAACGTGAAAAATGGTAAAAACTGCAAAGAGGAACAATGGTAATTTTTTTTAACACGTACTAAAATCTTTTTGTGCAAGTTAAAACAATTTGTTTTTACAGAGTGCTTGTTTTTAAACGTCGTCGAGGATCTTGAACAGGGTGGAAGAAAAAATGTTCCTAGATAGTTTTACATAAGCAAAAATTCGAGAATAAACTTGAACTTGAACTTACAGACTTTTCCTTGTAGCTAAACTTAATTAATGTTTCTAGGCAGATGGATTTGGAAGAATCAGCTTCTTCTCGGGATCAACAAGTCCTCAATGGAGTTTGCTGGAGGACTGAGTCGGAGCCGCGCTTGCATTGGCAATCTATACTCCTACGTTGTTCCGGTTTCCCTTGTACAAGCTCGTGCAAACTTGCGCGCAAGCGCGACACCTGACGTTTTTACGCATACCATCTAGGTGCCATTTTATCCATTCAGATTTTTACTTCGTATTTTCCCTATTTACAGATTTAGCCTCCCTCTAAAGAACAGGAAGATAGGCAAGTTTTTCGATATTCTCGATGCCAATTTTAAAAAGTTTCTGTTTGTAGACCGTCGGTGCATGAGAATGTATTTTCGACGATTAAATCAGCGATACGACGCTTGTTTGCATTTAATTTTCCTGGAAATTCTATTTGCTTCGCAAATGCGATTCACATTGAATTAATCGTCTCGTGGATGTTACATTTGCGAATATTCCAAAAGAATCGGAAATACGATCACAAAGGTGTTCTCATAAATTCTTCTTTCGCGATAAAAGATATTGCGCAGCACGTTTTGACGTGCGAGGGTGATATTTTAGCTTATCAGGTTCAACAGTTGTATTCATTTCAAATGAAATAAAAATTGTATTCCCACCTTAGGGTACAGCAGCGCCATTCGTTGGGCGTATTTTCGCGTAGGTGTTTAGCTCTTTCTTCGTCGTCCTATGCGGTCGTCATTGTTTCCATCTCTGTTGGTCGTATTGATCCGGGATGTCCTGATGTTCCACAGGGCGGTCGATCCTGCTCCATATATTCGTTTCCTAGGTGGCCCATGAATAATAACTATATACGGAATAGCAAAGAGCGTGCATTTCACGCTCGTGATGTCGTTTTACTCTCGAACGTCGTGTTATTTTTATTTCGACGTTTTCCTTTCGTTGTACGATTAAAGTGACCGAGGAACAGCTCGAAAGTAAAACGCAGTACAATTCTCTCCCTTGAGAACATTCAGATTTGACGCGATTCGTGTTCATGTTGGTAGATCACGGTTCAAATACTCCCGACATGCACTTGTTCCTAAAGATGTTTTCCGTAAACATACTCTTGCTAAGTACACAACCTGTCTTTGCAAATGCCAAAGTACGTGATTTACGTATGTGTAAGGGCTATTTATAACGCGCAGCGACATGGTTCTGCATGCTTTTTCTCTAGAGGGAATACCAAAGTAACAAATCAAGGTTTTAAAATGTTGGACGATTTTAAACCGTGATACCTATACGTAGCCACTGTGTTGATTAATCAGTTTTGTATTTCACTTTTTGCTAGATTAAAGCGGCCTGATTATTTGCGCATGTTCGCGTAAATTAAGGTGTAGCATACGCATTACTTTGTTAGTGTTAACTGTCGCGTGCTACTGTTGGACGTAACAGGTTCTGAACTTCCAAGAAATTTATCAGCGATGGTTGAAGATAAGAACGTTAACACGCAGGGTTTGTTAATTATTATAAGTTCGAAGTTCTTTACAACTGACATTAAAGCTTCGAGACGGTCCGCGATTTTTACTTTCGATCTCTGTGTTTTCTCTTTTTCGTCTGTTCTTTTATCTACTTTTTTTCTTCCTTCCTGCGAGTCAAATGCACGTTTCTCATTGGCGCGTGATAAGGGTGGAAAGAAAACATTCTTATCTCGTATAAAAATGAGTTTAATAAATAACAGCTAACAACGAAATAAATAAGGCTCGCAGTTCGTAATTGTATACATATAGCACGTGTAACACGTACTCACGTATATACATGGAACACATAACACGTTTAATGTCGGATGCACATAAATACGCGATCATTTTTCTTATACCGATGAAAAATTTCTTTCGAAATAGTCGTCACAAAATAACAATATCTAACAATAGGTGGTCGAAAATTTAAATAATTGGAAATCGACGACATAACTTGTCAACTCTGACGACTGCTTGTTAAGTAAATTGAAATTGTTCGAGTAACAGAAATTATTCAAAATTAATTGTGTTATTAAAAATAGTATGCGAAATGCATTCGTGTTCGCTTAGTTCTTTTTGGTCCCTTGATCGATATTCTTCAATCTATTCCGAAGGAAATAAATTAATCTTCCTTTGTACATTTATACAAGTGGCACGGAATTATCAGCGCCTGTCACCTTGTCCAAGAAATAAACTATTTGCTGGCTTTCAGACTCCGGTGATACTGTGTAGCCAAGGTTTGAAGTACGTTGTTCTCATGTAAACACCTGGAAGATATGGTGCAGCGCATGTTATTCCATGAGACACCGTGCCTACCAAAAACCATCTTCCGTCTGGTCGTTGCATCACCAATGGACCACCACTGTCACCCTGTGGAATTAGAAAATGAATCGATTTTTGGAATACGAGGATTTGCTTCGTTCATCAATAGCGTGCGAATTTTTATGCAAATTTTATGGGAAATTTGAAATATAAAATGCAAAAAGAAACAAAAAAAAAAAAAAGAAAAAGTAGAGTATAAAATTTAACAGATGAAAGAAATTTCTATTTAGATTCCGTTTCTTTAATTATGCTGACAAAAATTTAAAAATGTGTAAAAATTTACAGGCTACTTATCTAATGACTATGTACTTTTTTTGCAGCATTAAATTGTCTAAAATATATATATATATATAAAAATTCGCAGTCTAATGGCTTTAGATGAGTTAATCGCCCCTGACAAGGAGTGAACGTATTTTAAAAATACCTCGCAAGAGTCTTTTTGTCCATTAGCATATCCAGCGCATAGGAAACTGTCGAGAATCAATTTGGAATGTCCACCTGTCTGGAACATCTCTTGACAGACAGAATTCTTGATTATAGGCACTTGAACTTCCTGTAGAACAGATGGTACACCGCCATCTGCAAATTGAAATTATTCGTCGATATTTATATTAAACGAAATATAACATCAGCTACAAAAGTAGAAATGATACTAACTGTACTTTAATCGTCCCCAGCCAGTGACAGTGGCCATTCTACCCGTAAAATCTATACCATCTTCGGGCATACAAATCGGGACAATGTGAACGTCGAACTGTATCGGTGATTCCAGTTCTAAAAGGGCCAAATCGCTTTCGAATGTCGTTGGATTATAGCCTCTGTTGACGATCACTCGTCGAACGTTTCTCGTTACGCTTCGTTTTTCTTCCAACTCTCCAGACAGATCGAATTCTCCGAAAACGGCTACCAAAGTCGCTAAGAATCTGTAAAATACATATTTATGCGTATAATCGTGTTGTTCCAAATATTTATGAATAGGCTTGTAAACTTTTGTATCCTGATATTTTAGAAAAATCCAAAAGTAGATGTTGGACATACCCTGGCTGACAATGAGCCGCAGTGATGACGTATTTGTCCGTGATCAGAACACCGCCGCACTTGTTTTTCGTGAAGAGGCCCAACCAAGTGGCCTCTCGAACTAAAACTTGCCACGGCCATTCGCCGAACGTCGCCGCTTTGCCACCGACGATTCTTCCAGATTTAATCAGAGGTCTTATGCCACATTCTGTGAAAATGACAAAATTTTTTTTTGCACTGTACGTGTAATTATTGGTAATGCATCGCATGATTTGAAATACAGGTTAATTAATTGAGAATGGCGCGACAGAAAGGAAAATCATTGGATGCTTCCGACACAACGGCCAAGAATTATTTTCGATTCACTAGCACCAAATTGATCAAAAATCCAAAACAGGTTGAAGAGTCATCGCGCGACAATGGGTAAGTGAAAAAAGCACTTACGAGAACGAAAGTCGTTCGAAGACGTAATCTGCGAACTGATGGTAGTTTCGACTGCGTTCGCGATACTAGTTTCTTCTTCCTCCGCGATTATCGCTTCCGTGCTCGTAGCCAGCGTCGTAGTAGGTCTTCTGGTTGGTCTAGTCCGTTTCGTTGTAACCTGGGGTCTCTTCGTGGTCGCGCCGGACGCCGCGGTTGGTTTCGGTTTCGTCGTTGTCGGTTTCGAAGGACGAACTGGTTTCTCCGATACCGACGGCTTTAAAGTCGTCGGACGATTGACCGGCCTCTTCGTGGTCACGGGTTTCTTCGTCGTGATGTACGACGGTTTCGTTGTTGTCGCGGGCTTTCGCACCGGTTTCTTCGTCGTGGTGGCCGGCCTCTTCGTCACAGTCGACGCTTGGTTGGATATTGCAGCCGGTGTCGCGTTGACACGGTTGTATACAATCTCTTTGAGATCCTGCATGCAAAATTAGTGAGATTAGCCTAGCCTTCCACCCGTACGTGATAACTGAGGGTTTCCATGCGTTCGCAAAATATGCTATTTTCTACGACACTTCAAGTTTTCAATAATTCTACAATTAGAGAAGAGTTAAATGGGACATAAATACCTGGAAGTTGCCTTGCAGAGACTGTACGATCTTGTTCACGAACGAGTCGACTTTATTCGTGAAAACGTCGTCGTCGATGAAAGTCGGTGTTGGAATATCGTTCTCGCTTATTATCTCGATATCCGGGTAACCCGTGTTATTGAACGTCTCAACGATAGTTGGCTTTTCTTGTTGCGAAATCGGCGCCGATATATTGAGATTCGGATTTCTGACAGGAGGGAAGTTGATCAGATCGTCCGGTGCTGCTGTTTCCTCGTCGCAGTGTGGCGGAACAGTCGTCGCTTTGATGTCCATCAGCGTCGAGCTTGTTGGATCTTTGAAGACCACAGTGTTAATAGGCGTTAAATTCTCGTTTGGAAAGGCTGAGGAAGGCGTAGACGGCCTCAAGTGGAAACTGGGTTTGCTAGACCACGAGGAAAGGGTAGTCCAAATCGTCGGTCTTCTCGTTGATAACTTCTCGAAATTTTCGGTCTCGAGTTCGGTTTCGGTGACGACAGATTGCGTGCTGTAGTTACTGTTCACCATCGGTTTCGACGTGGTCCCGTCTTTCACGTTGACGCTGAAGAAACTTGTCGAAACCACGTTATTGGTAGCAACGTTCGAGATCACTGTACTGATATTGTGAGTTATAGTGGTCGAAACGCTAGGTTTCCTCGTTGTAAGCGGACTCGGTCTTGTCGATCCGGTCGTAGGTTTGAAAGCTGTCGTGCTAGAACCGAGAGTTTCGCTCACTGGTTTCTTCGTAGTTATTTTCTGATTAGTCTCAGTGGCGAACTCTGTGCCAAGAGGTCCCAGAACTATCACAGTCGGCGCGGGAGGATTCGTCGTGGTTTTTACGGAATAATCGGACGTACCGGCACTGGCGAGAGTCGACAGAGTCGATGGTCTGGAAGAATGCGAGTTGGAACTGGAATATGAGTCAAAGATCGTGGAGTGCGTGGGCACAGTCTCGTAGTTGTAGTAATTCGACGACTGTGCCGGTTTGTAGAACGTGTAAGGGAAAGATTGAGCGGTGGTTGGTCCAGGGACGGGAGGAGCTCTCGTGGAGATACGAACCAAAGATGGTTTCGAGGTCTCGTCGATACTGACCCACTTGTGGATGGACGAGTTTGGGGTTGGAATCGTGGTTCCCGAACCTGGCTTCGTGTTATTCAGAATGGAAATTATGTGATTGATTGCTAGCTCCTCTTTGTCCACCTCTATGTCGTCCTTTTTATTGCCAGAAGGCGCGTCGTAAGTGATAGTCGGTACTTTCACTAGTTCGTTTTTATCGCTCAAGGTGGTCATCGGCGTGGTCGTTCTTCTATTTGTAAAATCGAGCGCCTCTACGTTCTTCGTCGAGATTCTCTCTTCTATCGTGCTGATTCTCTCGAAGTTATCTATCGCTGTCTCTTGAGGGCGGGAGGTTGTCGTGAGCCTCTGCGTGCTGGCGTACATTTGGGTGACCACCGGCAATCTCGTCATCAACGATGTGCCAGAAGTTTGATCTCCCGGGAAAGAGAATATCGCGTCGTGCATCGAAGATGCAGATTGATCCGGGAACTTTAGCCACTGGGTCGTTGAAGTACTTTGGTGAGTGGTGTCCTGCGGCCGCTTCTTAACTTCCGTAAACGACACACTTCCCGTCACTTTCGGCCTCTGAGTGCTGCTCGGCGAAGTTTCGGTCGCTTTCCTCTTCTCGGTGCTGGATTCGACATTAGGCTTGAACAAATCGTCTGGATTGTTCGTCTCGTTCAACGCGGCGGTCCCGTTCTCATTCAATAGTATCGTGTCGGGCGAGGTGTGATTGCTCTGACCCAATCCCTGTGAAAACAGAGCTGGAAGTTGGTCAACCGGATCGGCTATCTGAAGTATCTGATCCGGACTCAGCAAAGTGGTGACCGGATTAATGGCGGAATTGTCCCCGTGATTCTGTACGTTGTTCTTCGAGTCAGAGTGACTCAACAATCCCGGAAGGCTCAGGTCGTCTAAAACGTTCTGCTGACCCAACAGCGCTGGGAAATCTTCTTCCAAGTGACTTACGTCCGGTTGCACGAATATTTGCGGTTTCTCCGCGTTCTCAACGCTGTCGTGAATCTGCGAGGTTGCTCCCGGCGCTGGTTTCGCGGTCGTCGAAGGCACGTCGAACGTCGAGATTTTCGTGTACGTTGTCCCCTCGTTGCTCGCCTGCTGATTCGACGTGCCGGTTTTGACGGCGTCGTCCTGGGGCACGGTCATACCGAGCGGCGTGCCGTCCGAATTTAACAAGATGGGAATATCCGGCACGTGATCGATCTCGTGTACGTTGAATATTTCATCGGAGGTTGGTGCCATCGGGTCCTCGACGACGCTGCCGGTCAAATTTTTCGGCGGTAGCTGACAGCAAGCGCCAAAGAGGAATCCGTCCATACACGCGCCGACCACCTGTCCATTTCGACGCGAGCATTCGTAATTGAACATGCATATCGTCGGTTCGCTCGACTTCACTCGGGACAGTATCGTCGGCTGACACGCTTTCGGTACTATCCTGTATCCGCCGAACAGTCTCTTGCCTGCAAAAAATGAACGAAGAAGTTACCGCGTAAAATTTTACACGCGTACGACGACAATTTTACTCGCTCACGATTTGGTTACGATAGCGGTTCGCGAAACAAGGCGAGCTTTTATTATTCCAATCAGGGCGTGCTACTGTAATTAGCAACGAGTGTACAACGGTTCACGACAAACGAGTTGAAAACGAAACTAACTGGACTCGTTTGGTATTCGCGACTGTCTAGGACCGTACGAACTGTATCGAGAAATTCTCTCGTTCCAAATTCTGTCGTTGCCCGTTCGGTGAAATCGTCGTCGTGTATCGTCCGCCGGCCGTGAGTTTGAGTAAATTTATTGTGTCCATTTTTGAATCTAGGTCGACGTGTCTCTCTCTGGCCGGGCACGTACTGATATTCCGAAGAGATTCACCGATACGATAAAAACAGGAACTACAATTTCCAATGTTCCTTTATGTTTATATATGTAAAAGTAAGTATTTAATGTGATCGGTTATGGTCAGGTGACTAAGCCATACGCGAGCAAGCATGTAGGCTTTGCACGTGTCTCCTTATATGCCTGCATACTACCGATATAATGACCTACTCCGCGAATCGTCCGTAGAGCTTGTCAGGATCCTTCCGGCGTTCCAGATTTTTTTCTTTTTTTATTTTTCTTCTTTATTATTATTCTTCACGGACTTTCGTTTCGCATCGAACTATTTCACAAGCAACGCGAACTTGAATACGTTAGGAATTCCACGTTCCAACGATCACCTTCATTTGCAGAATTTAACAAACTATTCTTCCGAGTTTAATTCCCCCGATTAAAAAGAACAAAGAAATAGGCAATTACACTGAATCGGTCAAACAATCCGCTATGTTCACTACGAAGAAAAGCGAAGAACTCTTTTTATAGAACAAGATTAACTTCTGAAATTTTCCTTTGAAAATTTCCACCTATAATATACATACTGCCACGATGATATTTTGCTCCACTTGTAGTTGACGAACGTAATTAACAATTTTAATTAATTAGTGTAACAAACGAACGTGTTTTCCACCGGTTTCGAGGGAAACGTTGCCGTATCGATTGTACGTACAGCTAGCACGGTCGGCTAATCCGTTCGGTAGCGCAAACAGAGTAATAAGATGATTGCGTGATACTTAATTAACGACTGCTTCGAGAAAATGGGAATGCGAAAGTGGTAGACGTTGTAAAGGTTTGGAACACGCGTCCCCACGTTGGTTTAACAAACCCGGAAACTTTTCTTCGTCAGGAAAATCGATCGAAATTCCCTCTGCATCGCGAGGAAACCTGTTTCCATTTAACTGCCTCGCATTCGACTGGTTTGTCGATGTTGTTGCGACGCGTTATTGGCACGATATTCGAAACAGGAGCGGCGACTTACCAGCAACCCTCGAAACGTCGCTTGAAACATCAAACGTGAATCATTGGATATTTTCGCGCGTGATACTTCGCGGCGGTGTTTGAGATTTCTGTCGCCTATTGAGAACAAGCGAACATGCATTTAGAATGAGATACGCGGCTCGTGGAATTCGCGACTTTCGAAAGGAAGTGAGATGTAAGTGGAATTTGGTGTCAATGTTGGTGTCGTGCACGATTGCTAAAAAACGTGTCGCCTCGTACGCGGTTAAGGGTATATCCATAAATTGGCTGGTACTGAGACGTGAAACTAACACGCGTGTAATTAGCAGATAGTGGGCTCGGGTTGGCAATGGAAAATTCTGGAGATAGCTCTCGGTGGAAAGTACGCGTGGGAAAATACGTTTGTCTTTACCATGTTGACAGACGCAATTACGCCGCGGTAGACAATTCACGCTCGAGCCACGACGGTATCGGTTAAAGTACATCAACGAACTCTCGTGTAAGTGGGCAATAAACCGAGATTAACGCCGGATTGCTGGACTGAACGCTGGAGTGAGATTTTTTCGTTGACTTTTGACATTTCCGTGCATCGGTTCACAACCGAGGTGGTGCTCTCTGAGAGAAAAATCTTTAAAGCAAAATGATGGATTGAGTAAAACTGCCTTGGAAATTTTAGTTCTCATACTTGAAATTTTAAAGCAAAGTACTGTACAGACTGTTGTTACGTAAAGTTATATAAAATATTCTAAATATAGTACTCTATACGATTATTTAATTATTAGACAGTTTTTTTTTAAATTATATTCATAAAAGTATGAATTTCGTTTAAAATAGTTTAAGGACTCTGTTTCTTTAGATCTGTAAAGCAAAGAAAATAAACCCATCAGGAAACTCCTCAGTTTCCATTCTCGATAATTTCCTGCATAATTTCTAAAGAATAAGAGTAAAACCAAGAGCGATTACTTCAACGAACGTACGAGACAAATATTAATATAAAAATGCTCGTGTACCCCGAGAGAAAAGGTAAAGTAGAATTCTATGAAACTATAAAAGCCAAAGAATAGAGGAGATGAGAGTGGAATAGAGTGGAATCCCATGCAAATTTTATTTGAAAGCATTATTCTAGGATTATTATCATAATCAACGTATTCGCGTATCGTAACTGATTAATTCTTGCTTAATGGCTACTCACTCGTTACATAATGTAATTGTTACCTGTGGCTTGAGGCACGTAAGAGCGTGAAATGACGGACATTGAAGAAAGGATGACGAGTAATAAATGGATGTTCTTCCCGACAGCCATCTGCAATGAAAAGTCAGATCAGTTTTGTTAGAAGAAGTAGTTCAAACAGTCTGTATTTATCGACTAATTAGAGAAAAACCTAAGTGGTTTTGAACGACGAATATCACGTCCTGCAGGAACGACGTACATATATTAATCGTCATTTCAAATCAGCTTGCTACATGTACAACGTCTTCTGTAACGGTACAGGAAATTAGTACCGCGCGTTGCAAAAGATACAAACGATTGTAAACGAGTTCACTTTAATTTGCAAGTTACTTTGCGATTTGGGTTTCGTAGAATACGCTC
This sequence comes from Melipona bicolor, assembly GCA_030673865.1. Lineage (NCBI taxonomy): Eukaryota > Metazoa > Arthropoda > Insecta > Hymenoptera > Apidae > Melipona > Melipona bicolor. Next base: position 2,441,891 of record JAHYIQ010000023.1, on the reverse strand, counting down.
CAAAATTTCCCAAGAGGCTCTATCACGTAATATTTCATCATCGGGTGAAAAAAATGTAGAAAAGTAATAAATCTAAGCGGAACAACTTGTCATAAATATTTAATATTTACGCGAAATATTTAATATTTAATATTTAATATTTCAGTCTAGATCAGAATCTACTGTTCACTGCAGACAGCTTGAAAAAATCTGCTGCAAGGAAACGTGACACTTTTACTGAATGTTCAAGGAAATCAACGAGTACAACGCTCGAAATTCTTCCCTAAGGAGAGAGACAGAATCATCGTCTCGTCACGAGTTACAATTGAAAAATTGGCAGTGACGATTCTATACTTTATACAGGACAGTTTATCAGGACGGCGATAAAAGATAAACAAGATGAGAGAGTCAGAGATACAAGGATTCGAGAACGGTGTTTCATCGCTTCGATGTGTGACTTGCTTCTCTTCGTCTGACGATACCTCCCGAGATTTATACGCTCACGTGCGTGTCTCGAAGGTGAGCACGGTATCCCTTCGTGTCCCGAAATCCCGTTATTCCAGAGTCGGTTCAGAGGCGCACGAGGCGTTCTACGTATCATACGGCTGCGTAATGCTAAACAGAGAGAAGCGAGAACGATGACGATGAAGAGGAGCGAAGGAAGAAACATCAAGCGGCAGCGGACCATCGCTTCGTGATCTTGCATCGATGTACGGAGAGGAAAGGGGCCGTGAGAAAGACGAGGAGAGCGAAGAAGCTGATTGCTCGAACGTTGCTTCTCCGAGCCACCGGTAACCCAGTTACCAATTCCCCCTCACTGTCCTATTCTTCGCCGTTCTTCTGACCTTCTTAAACAACGATAAATTCGATCCCGCGTCTCGTAACAACGAGAATTCCATTTTTCACCGACGAAACGACCGAAGCTTCCTGCGAAGATGAGCAAAGATTTCTTCGCCTTCGGAAGATGCGAGGGAAATTCCACGACGCGTTCTCGAGTCGTTTTCAAACGGCTCCGCAAGTAGCCGAGGCAGTTGGATGCTTAACAGTCGATTTCTTCTTTTTTTTTTTCGCGTGTTTCGTCGCTGTTACGAAACCTGTTCTAAGAATAACAACAGGAATCGAAGAGTGGAGGAAGATACCGGTACTACAAATTATTAATCCCTTGCATTATCCATTGACTGTCGTTCTTTCTTTCTTTCTTTCTGTCGCAAAACGTCATTATTCGCACGCAAGGCTAGGCTGCCTTGTGCGCGGGAGCCGCGACAGTTCATTGGAAATTCGTTTTCTACCGGTTTGATCAAACATTGCGCATTGCGCGTAGAAAGTTCATCGTCTTCTAACATTCGGCGTTACAAATCAGAATCCCAGTACGTGAACGTGCTGTTGAGTGCAACGTTTCGATGCCACGACCGCGGAGAAAGTATCAGCATTCGATACTAGACAAAGATCGATCATATCGTTCTCGTGTTGGCCATCGCAAATACGCGAGGAATGGATGGACGTCGCGGTGTCTTCGTTGCGAGAATGTTTCAACGCGACAATGGTTCCCTTTCGTTGGTCGTTTATTCACGTGGTGCGCAAGCGTGCTGCACTCGCGTAAATACGCGAAGTCACTTTCCTTCGAACCGTTCCGTTTCTCGGGCTTCGATTTCAAGTACGTAGTTGTCGATCGCGATAAAGATGCACCGTCAGAAGATGAGGCCAATTATCGTCAGCGATCTTTTCATTCTTGCGGCATAGTTAACAGTTATCTTCTCGAGCAAAATCACAGCTAAATGTGTGACGAATGGACTTAACGAGACAGCCACTTGCTACCGTCTCGAAACAGTCCGTAAAAAGAAATCTGCTCGAATATTTTTTCTCAAATCAGCGTGCCAGGAGGTTTCTCGATTCTAAAACGCGACGTTTCACGCACGAAAGGTGTAACTAAATGAATTTCAATTTATGCAAAATTCCTCTAAAAAAAAAAAAAGATTCAGGAACACAACTTGCAGTTCATCTTTGGACAAATTTTGTTCCAAGACGAAGGAAGATTCTGTACAAATTTATATATTTTACGTAGACTCGTTGAAAGAACGTCGACCATGTTGCTTGAACACGTACGAGAGGAGATCCTGCGTGGCGTTTGCACATGAGGATCCGGACACGGTCATAATGGTGAGCTCGCGCGGGACAAGAGTCAAAGAGTAGACTCCTCGAGTGCTTCGAAAATTCTTCGGCGTTTATTGGCCGTTGGTCGGTACATGAGTAGAGGCTTGTGCAAGTATGTACGTGGATACAAGTATGCACAGGATTCTACGCACACCTGTACACGCAAACCCGGGGAGAAAGCTCAGTTCGACTCTTCTTCATTATTGGATCTGGGTGACCCGATTGGCTTGCCCTCGTACTAACCGAGAGATCTCTTCGTCGTCATCGTCATCGTCATCGTCATCGTCATAGTCCTCGTCGTTGCCCTCTTCCACTCTTTCTTCGCTTGAAATCGGATCGCATAGATCTGGTCGCGATCGTTTACCCTTTTCTGGTACATTACGTTGACATTCTTTGTGTTATAAAATAACTACGTAGTTACTCTGTTACTCTATCGTTTATGGAACTGCATTTAACGATCACACGCAGGTGGTGTGATCAAGAAATTGTCTCGACTATGATAGAAACCAACAAACAAACTCAACTCATTGATCCATTAAGGATTTTTCTTTCGATCAATTTGCCATATTGGATTCTCCTTTTCAACTTTGCGGATGTGAAAGGAATTTCGCTTAGTCGTCGTTTCTCCACGTGGATTTTACAATTTTACAAAGTTTCAAGAATTTGAAGGGTCGAAGGGTTTCTTTTTACATCATTAGATTCACGCTGCGATTATGAAACGGAATTTCAAGAATCTCCTTCGTTCTTGCCCTCTTCAATTTGAAGCCAGCAACTTCGTTTGATCCCATGGTGGCTGAATTTGTCGGACGAAGCGATACGGAGAATTATCGAAACAAATAGACAACAGCAAGAAGGGAAATCTCGAACGATGTTGGAAATACACTCTGCTTTCACTCGAACGCCTCAAATGCTTCGTACTTGATCATTCGTGCAAAACAGATCGCCTCGATTCAAGCCGGACAATACATACGAACGATCTTGATGGTATTATCGAACGTTGATGGTATCATCTCTCTTCGTACGAATTGTAGAAAGTGATAGTTTATCTGTGTTCTCCATCGAAATGTCGGCGAAATGTCGCAACCGAGGAAACGTTTGACGAACGAACGAACGAACGAACGAAAAAGAAGAGCAATACGGGGCCGTAGTTAAACTGGAGCGGAAGAAAATATATTCGATAACCACTTTCTACCAGAGCTGTGCACGTGCCGAAATAAAGGTGATACTTGGAATAACTTGAAAGGGACAGTGCGTCGTCTGCATTTTAAGAGGCTCGAAACGAGGTGCCGGGGTTATGTAGGGCGGCAAAAGCAACGCGTTTAACCCGGCTAATCTACGCTAGTCACGCTGACAGAGGCCGATCATTACAAAGTGGTGCTTCCTTGATGCGGCGGAGAATAATTACGGAGAAAATAATAACAACTGCATAAAAATTACAATACTAAGTAACACGCAACTTGTCACGAGTCCGCGCTTTTGCTCCACTATTTTGCATTGTTCTTGCAATTTAGATTTTTAGATCAACACACAACGTGCAACGTGCATGCTGAAGGCGTGTTATTATTCAACAGGCTGCCTGTGTGTTATCAATGGGAAATATTATTACTGTTGCCCCGGCTCAGCCATCTCCTGGACTTGTCGGCTCGTTGAAAAATGGAGCGACAGAAAGAGTGAGCTCGCGAATAAGCTAAACGCGCAAATCAACCAGTAAGATTGGAAAGAGTGACACGAGCCGGCTGTCTACTGACAACCGTTACCAACTTACCACTACCTGTCGCTGTGGCATACCTAACTCGCAAGTTAGGTGCACACACGAACCTGCGCGCCTATACCATTCGCGGCCGATGTGTCAGACGCCGCTCGAGGTCAATGCGAGGAATCTTATTCTCTATCGATCCTGTCTCTCCACGCGCTGTAAGACCGTGTCCACCGGCGAAGAGTTTCGAAGTTGATCGACAGGAAACTTTCACGATGAAACGATCGGAATTGTTTGCTTCGATGAATCAAGAAAGAGGCGAACGAACGTATCTAGCATCATCTGGTTACCACGTTAACGACCGAACATCGTTCGTCTGTAGCCGAAATCCATTAACGGATCATCGTCAAACTTTCTGTGAGGTGGCTCTCGAACTCTCGACAGAAATGAGGTTAATCTCATTACTCGCACCATCAATTCGATTCGAAAGTTTTATCGGATTTATCGGTAGTAGTTAATACGCGAAATCGTTAATCGATTACGTTGTTCGACTCCAAGCGGGTTGGAAAAACGAGTTAACTTGTTACTCAAATAAAAAATACATTCTTACAAACATCTGTAAGAACTGAAACTCCAATCTAATTAAAATTAATTCGTTCTTATTAATTTTTAATTAGACGATTGTACATACGTGCGACGCCGCGTCGAGACCCGGTTAACAGGGTAGAGATAATCGTAGGAGAATTTGCGTTCGATGCCTGCATGAAAGAGTAATTACAAAAAGCAGTATACAATGTAATTACGTGTGACTCGCGGCTGTTTCGTTTAATCTCGAGAAATGGGACTTTAAGAAGGTGCAACGCGTAGGTAACGACGCGTGGATGAAAACACAGAGAATGGAGCGTTCGAACGAAGAAAGAAAAGAGGAGAAAAAAGGGAAGAAGGATGCGGTGAGGCAGCGGAGCATGCCAAATGATCTTCTATGTATATCGCCTCGTTTACTACGGGCCAAAGTCGGAAACCCAGCTTTCTCCTGCCTCCACGGTCAGGTTACCTTTCCGTACGATCGTACTGATTCCTGATCACGTCCTGGTTCCGATAAAACGATCCAAACTGACGATTCCAACTGACCGATATCTTTTTCGTCCTCGCCACTATCGAGCTTTCTACATTAATATTTATCGCATTGTTTCGACGTGTAACGGAAACCACGACGAAACCAAGCGTCACCGTGCCCTGTCCACGTGAGAATCGCAAGATCGAGATAGCACTCTAGCGTCTGTAACGTGGAGCTCGCACGCGTGCGATCGTTTAAATAAAATCAGCTGACAGTATTTCGTCAGTTTGTGTCCGATTATAATTTGTCCAATTATTTTACATATACGTGCATATTACAGTGGACACGATTACTTTAAAACAGTGAAATACGAGATATTTCGAAGGAAAATTGAAGACGTTGTCTTACGCGAATACTACTTTTAAATTTCTTGGAATTTGCAATGAGCGATCTTGTGGAGGAACCTCTCGTTGTATGATTGTTTACATTATGCTGATTTTACTTACCATGCGACGTATTAACCGTGATACGTTCGTCGATTCCTCAAACTCGTCTCATAACTTAAATCCTCGAGAGACGTCCGGTTGGTCGTTGCCCGGAAGAGAACGCGACCTTTCTCACGTCGCGCGAACCTCTTTCGTCAAGTTCACACGTTGTCACCCCGGTTCCGTTTACGCGTCGCACTTCTTCACTGAACTTCCTCCACTTCCTTTTCCCTCGTCCGCGTTCCTCGCTTTGGCAATCATACACCAGTCGACTGGCAACGTTTCAACTCGTTAATCGAAATGAAATTTCCACACGAACAGCAACGAAGGAAGACAACATGCACTGATCTAACGTAACGTAAGGAGAACGATTTCGACGTGCTGATACAGAAACGTCTGTACACTATGGATGATGAGATCTCGCAATATGGATAATGAGATCTCGCGCGGGTGGCATCCGCGGACGTTATTATTCTAATCTCGAGTGTTGTTCGAAACGGCGAGTGTTCGTTGGAACCGGGTCGACGGTCGACAGACAGTCTATGACACTGTGGCAGAGCCACAACCGGCGAACCTGTTCGATTGAACTTTTCACGCGATTCTAATGCCAATCTCTTCCGCGCACCGTTCGTCCATCCGGTTAGTCAACTGGATGGTACCTGTCTGGTTGTGTGTTGCACCTCGTGCCACCGCGTGTGCTGGAATCGCATGGCTAAGTCATAAGCGGCGCCTTCGAACAGGAATCGGTGGTGGTGGTCGACGAACGAACGAGTGGTGGAGGTCGTTTATGGTGGAGGTAACGTAGCCAGGAAGAACGATCAGCGATCGGAGAAGTGGGGACCCCGGCTGTCTTCGATGGCGCAAACGACGCGCGAGCCATCGTCGAGGAGGAAGGAAAAGAGACACGGGGGGCACCAGCTGGAGAAAGAGAACGAACCAGGAGAAATCAAAGTGGGTCAGTGACCAGGTCACATGGAGAAGAACGAGGCCCGACGCGCACGACAGCGACACACTGTCCTACTCATCGGTATCGTCGTTGCTCTTGCTTCTATCTGTCCATTCAGGAAACGTATCGCGATGCATTCAGCCTCCACTCACTTATCTGCCGCTTCGTGCGGAGACTAGATCGATCTGAAACGCTAGATAAACGCAGCTGCATTGTCCTATATGTCCGTGAAATATTTGGACGTTGACACTGAGAGTTTTTCATTGCCACTTCTTAGCTGTCGCTGCGAGAAAATACCCTACGAAATTGAAACGTTGGATTCAGAAATGATTGACGTTTTGTATAATCATGTTCAGAAACACTGTGACATTGATTGGGCACACTCGGCTGTATTTTTCACCCATCTTCAATTATTGCTGTTTATTTATTTATGAGATACATAGGTATCCGCTGCTTGAGGCAAGACCAAAGGCCGAGATTAGATTAGATAAAAAAATATTACTTGCAAGTGTATGTAGAGGGATCACGAATATCGTCCCTTGATCAAAAGGCTAGGGAGTTTCGGGGGACGATTCATCGTTGTTTCTTCCTGTCTACGGTAAAAATAGAGATTATTTATAAATGCAGAGTTTCGACGAGAGTGAGGAGGGTCGAAAGTTTATTCAGACAGAAGATATTGACTCCAGGAAGAGGTGATTGATCCCGTAGGTAAATTCCATCCGACAACCCAGATTACAGATGGGTAGAAATTATGGGACAGGGCTGCTAAATATAACCAAGTTCATATACGAGAGTGTTTAAGTAACTGGTTTCCTTTGTTTAAGTATTTGTGGCAAACAGAAAATTTCTCTCGCGAATCGTTTGGCGAAAGAAAACGGACGGCATACTCGTTTCCTACTTTAATGTTATTCATCAAACTGTTACGTTGCGCTGAGAAATACTTTTGTACGACAACTTTCATCCGAGATTGATTAATTTCGTCGATGAAGTTGATTCGAAATTTCCGCTAATTTAGAATAATCTCTACGAATATTAGCGTATAACACACGTAACCATAATACAATTTATTACAAAAACAATCACGTCGCTTTGTCTGACGTGTTTAATGTTTAAAATTCGACGATTATGCACGACGCATCGACAAATTCATCCGTGAAACTGGAACAAAGGGAAAACCGACGTCCAAAATGGAGCAACGGCTCGATCGGGAATCCCAATTGATCGAATTTCACTTCATTTCGGAGTCAGATCATAAATCTGTGTCAATCGAGTATGACGAGTCGTATCACCCACCGTTTTAAAAGTTTCTAATTATAACCTAAACAAATCGGATATGGAGCGTCAAATAGCGCAAGTGTAAAAAGAATCTGTCCTTTTATCGACTTGCCTTGATTTTCGCAGCAAGAAATATCGCTCGGAGAAAATGCGATAATTATAATTTTCAACTCGACAGGCAAGCGACGTTGATCCGTTGAAACGAGATCTAGCTCGTATAAGAAACTACAAGAGCAATATTCTGCGCGTAATTACGAAAATGTTCCTATCATCGATTTTCCACGTCCGCGTTATTTAATACTCAAATGTGTTCAATGTGTCCGGGATGTTGAGAAGTAATCGAAGAGAGCCACGGTCTCTCGCCAACGTCGTTTCGAGGCGAGACGTTCCGTTCGAAACGTCGCGATAAATCGAAGACTCGAAATCTCACGAGGTCAAAGTCGCAAAGTGTGTCAAACTTGGCCACCTTTTACGGTACCTACGGTTTACCTCGTGACGAAGAATTCCGGATAAGATCTCGTCTAATATCTCTGTCCCGCCGGTGTTGGAACACCGAGCGATGTTTGTGTATATGCACGGTAGTGAGAGAAATCTTTCGAAATAATTATGCATTTCGCGGCTACCGCTGCGAACGTGTGTGTGTACACCACTTCAGAGAGCGGATAAAGTTCAATCCTTGATCGTGAACGTGATTCAGGCCCTAAGTAGGCCAGGACCTGTACCTTTCAGCGCGCACAATGTTTCCTTTGATGCCGACGTGGCATCCCATTTATTTAGAAATACTCCAGGCCGAGAACATAATTGACTGGCGAATACCTACCGGATGAAATCGCCGCTCGAAACGAGCGTGGATGCGTTGTAAGGTAGAAATTTATGAACGAATCTCCGGGCTCCTATTTTTCTGCTTGCTTTTGCCGAGCATCAATGAGAGATACACCGAGACACACCGCGTGCGTGTGTGTTTATACCTGTTTGTATCCGTACGGTTAATTCCGCGAGTGATTGAATTGATTACTGAAAAGAAGCGATGAATCCTCGTCATGGGAAATTAATCTTGCAGGCGACCTGCGCGAACAGTAGAGGATTTTTCTCGTTTCCCTTTAGAACGTGAGCATCTGCCACAGGATCCACGTAGACGTGTACGAATGTTGGTCCGTGAATCGTGACTTTCGTCAAGTAGGTTAGACCTTGTCCGTCTTTGAGAATGAATTTTACACCTTCGTGGACGTACGAAGGATGTCTCCGTAACCATTAACAATTTTTTTTCACGTTCCAATTACAACAGCTTGCAACTATTCCTCGAACAGAAAGCTTTTATTACCCTGGAAAATCAGTGAAAGGAATCGGCGACCTATTACGTGGAAATAAGCAAATCAAAGGCGAATTTTTCACTCGCGTATCTTTCGTCCGTCCGAGTGGAACGCCATGTGGGACGAAGAGAACACGAATCTTGGAAACGCAAGAGCGTGAACAGTTGTATTTTTCTAATCGTGTATCGTAAAAGATTGGGAAAAGAGTTATTAAGTGGGCTGCTGCGCTCCGATAAAATTCCATCGATCGTTTGTTTGTCCATCTAATTTCAAGAAAGAAATCCCCAAAGCATTTGGGTCGTGACCCCATAACCATGGGAAGGCACCCGCGAGAAGGAACGAGGAGAAACAATCGATGGTCATGACCCAGGACACGCTTGACAAAACTAGGTCAGAATTTAGCCGTGTCTTTTCACGTTCCGCGCATCATTTTTCTTTACCGTTGCTCGTACGAATTTACAATCCGCTTACACAAGTACGCGGGGTAACCTTTCTCCTTCGTGTCCCCTCTCTTCCTATTCTTAATTTTTCCACAAAAAAAACCTGTCAGTTTCACTTTTTGTTTCCCATCGCATATTTCGTTAACCCGAGGACAAGCAAAGTTTTCGTTTCGTGTGACTTCTGCTCTGTCGAGTCTTAGAAAATTTTAATTGCGAAAAGGAATTGTTTCTGTTGCAAATATTTTTCTAAATCCTGTTCATTAGAAAATGATGTTACGCGGTACTTTATAAATGTCTATTGAAAAATTAGAATTCAGTGTGGGTAGTGCTCTTAAACATACAATTAGTAGATAACATTATTAATTACTGATGTAGTTAACGATTGATTCAAATCTTCGTAATATTAAGATTTGTGCAAATGTGCCCTACTGGCTGATAACCATAAAGAGTCCTTGACTGGAAATTACGTAAATAAAATTGCAGTGTAGCTTAACCAGAATGGTCGAATGGTGCTATGGCGCCGACAAAGTCCACGTGACGTCATTCTAGACTACTAAGGTCAGACCGTGACCCTGCCCGAGTCCGATGGTGATTCGAATAAAATCTGTTGATCGATCAGGGCGCAGCAGCGTGCTAGGCGCCGACGCACTTTGTCCTCGGCGTCGTCTCTCCTCTTGCTCGTTCTAGCCTGGATAAGATCCTTGCAGCGTACAACTTTTCTACACTCTAATCGCATGTTGAATCGCAATATCACGCGATACAAGTATCAAGACACAAAAAATTAAATAAATTATTACGGGAGTATTGAAAATTAAATATATTATACCAATGTCAATGATCTCTGCCAAATATATATATATATATATATATATATATATATATATTTAATTATATAATATTTCTATTAATACATTTTCCGATTTATTTTAAAATTTACTGACACGTCTGTAAATATGGTAAAAATGTCAGTGAAATTCTAAAATGTTTTATCATCGAGCGAGCATCTACAAGCTTGATCGAACGATGACTATCGTTGATTCTTCGTTATTATCTAAACGAAATGGAGATATTAACATCGTGAATGGCTGCTTATCGCAAATCTCCTCTATTGAGATGTAACGTTAAGACATTTCGAGGGCAAAGATATCAGCTAGGCTAGAAAATTTTCACGGTTTGTGGACGGAATCGGTGGGTGAAGGCCACGTCGATGACTTCTTACCTGTTACCCGCACGGTTTCGTGACTTCATAAGGAAAAGGCGGAGGTAGCTGGCTTTCTCCAAAGCCACTTAACCCGGTCCAGTAACATCCATCCATGAACCGTCACGTCTGTGACATTTTCGATTGCTTTGTATCGGCCACACCGTAGAAATCCCCCTTTCGCGATCGCGTTTTCGTTCGCGTACCGCGGCACGTATGAAATCGGCCTTAAGCACATAATTTTACGATCGGGCTCTCAGGGGGCTTGGCAAGATACATAAACCGCGGCGGGGAATTACAAACGTTTGTTGTTCCCCGAGACACCCGGCGGCGGTGTTTCATGTGATTCGTAACAGTTACATTCTTCTGTTACTGTTCCAATTAGAGGTTGCACGTTACAAGGAGGGGCCAGACATTTAAATTACTCACTTTTCCATGAAATTAAAATAAATTACTTAGCACCGAGCAACGGGGTACGCCCGTTTTATGTGGATTAACGATAATGGCTCGACTACTTCATGACCGAAAGTAATACCGCAAAAAAAGAAAGAGAAAAAGAAAGAACAATGGATACGAGCCCAATTCTCGTTTCTCTCGCAGCAACGGAGTTTCGTCAAAATTGAAATTTTCGTCGTGCAACTGCCACGAAAGGAGCATCTGGCTCTCGAGTAGAACTCGACGGCTATTTTCGTCTGCTGCTTTACAACATTCAGAGAGCACTCGTCGCTAACTAAAGCAGCAGCTTCGAGTGTCGTTAGCTGTTCAACTAACGAAAGAATCCGCAGAATCTCGTCGTTTATCAGGTATCACGGCGCGTGGAATTTAAATTACGATACTACGGGAAGAAAACACGACGCGACTCACCGTGCAGAAAAATCGCAGATCGAATTGACGTGTCGGCGAAATGGCGTGAAAGAAGAGAGAGTTACATTCTCGAGGACGACGTCGTGGCATAATTGGGCGTGACGATCCGTTTGTCCCATTCGACCAAGTCTAAAAGCCGCGGTATTTTCTAGGCCAAACGGTCTCTCTCGATGAGAAAACAAGCGTATATCATTTTCTAACTCCGTCTTTTTTTTCCCTCTTTCTCGTTATTTATATAAGGACTGTACGTAGGACCGAACTATCGCAATCATATCGATAACCATAAAAATAGAGCTATCGATCTGATTGTAAGTATCGACCCGACAATCGCTGAAGATAAGCCGATTCATTCATAGCGTTCGAAACTATAAATGCAAGCTTCGTGTTTGTTACGTAAACTGTTTGCGTCTCGATGTCGTATCGAGTCTCTTAAATCGAGTTCTGAAATAAAAAAAAAGGCTGATGAAATAATTTATACGGGATCACATCGATATCACAGGACGAGGTGTAACACATAATTTGTGCCTCGTTAGCCAATGCATACTGATAGGAAATCGCTTGGAAATACGTCGAATGCGTTTACAAATTCCACGGGTTAGAAGTTCCAACCTGTTCCAGGATCACCTGATTTACGATCGATTTCTCGGGATTCCGCTTCAGGCCAGCAAAACAAGCATCGAGCATCGAGATGACGAGTTAATGTGCGTTAATATTTATCTCATTAATTAAATGAGTGTTAAGTACAGTAAAGCGAGCAAATGGCAAACCAGTTGATATCCCATCTGATTATAGATAATCAGAAAACGTTTTAAATCAATTGTTGGTTCAATGTCGTTATTAAGTTAACTGTAACGAGACGTTTACGTTAGAGAATTTTCAATGGAAAATCTTGCTCCGTCATCCTTTGAAATTAAGATTCCATTTAAGATTAAGTCTCACTTGGGGCTTTCAGTCCGATAGAAATCACTACTGGAATAGCAGTCTCGCGGTTGCTTCCAAACTAGATCACGTTCTTATGATTGTTTTGCAGTAATGATACGGATTGGTGGAGGGACGAGGGAGGGAATTAATTTACTAATGACACAGCGCTAAAAGGAGTTTTCAAATTTCGTGGGTGTTTTTAAGACTCGGTATCCGCGCACAGTAGAAAGTTTTAGAAAATCGTTCCGCTTCTTTGGATATTTCTATGAAAAAGGAAAAACCGAGCCAGTATCTTAATCGCGAACAAGGAACATTATTCAGTCGATTTCTTTCACGAAAAAAGAGTACACTGCAGAGTTTAGAAAAGTGTTAGGAAAAAGTGCCACCATAGATAATCATTTTAGGAATCAGGTCTATTTCTGTGAAAAGTGATCAAAGAAATTTGGCTCACGAAGATATTCAAATACTTAGCGAAATAATTTGTGAATGTGTTATGTGTATCATACACAATGTTATAAAATTTCATTAGCACTCAATTGTTTCAAACTTTTGTAGAATTTCAAGAATATATTCGTAACAAAACGTCTGTGGTAAATGTTTTTTAAAAGTACTTTCGCGAGCCATTTTAAATAGGGTTTTACATCCCTTAAATGTTTCGCGCCACTGTTTAACCCAATAAGAGTCAACGTTGCGTGAACGTAACATTTTATTCGCAATTATTAAATTTTTAAACGTTTCATTCACACAGGCAGACTCGCTTAATTCTTTTCTTCCTCGTGCCATTTAAATTCTGTAATTTGATAGAATTAAAAAAAAGAGGCTATACTATATTGTATAGGATTTTTATGCATTTATATATGAGAAATTTGAACGAACAGAAACACATAGAACACGCAAATTAATATAAAATATTCAAAGTATACGGGATAAAACGAACCTCTTAGTTATGTTCATGAAGAGTTTGCGCGGATATTTATAACCTCGCGATAAACTAGATCCTTGCGATAAGCTCGATTCTTAATGGGTTAATAATTGTTCTGTCGTCGTGGCGCGTCGGCAAACAAACGATTCTATTATCCTGGAATTTCGCGCGCGCTCGATACAGGGTAACAGACGATACATGTGGGCGTTGTGTGTAGGTGAGATCTAAACTCTCACTTGAGACTGATTCGCAAATATCAACACCCACGTTGATTGGTCGAGAGGACAAACAGAATGGATCGAGGAATTGCATTCGACAAGCGGGTAATTCACTGAACCTTTTCTCGATGAAGAACATCGATCTCTTTTTTCTTTTTTTTTTTCGTGTCTGTTTTAATACTCGAGTGGTAAATACACATACAAAGACACCGAGGGAGAGACGTGAAAGGGGTAGTAAAACAGCAAAAAAAGAATAACCGAGTGTAATAGAGTAAAACACGCACCACCAATCGATCAATTATTTACAAGCTCGGGGTTTTGTATTTTCACAGCCCCAACTATAAAATATATTAATAAATTATTTGTTCGCATATATCGGCTGACTATACGCGCCTGTGTACTATATTTTTACACACGCATGTATGTATATATATATATATATATAAATATTTTTTTTAAATTTTTAAAAAATTTATATATATATATAAATGTTTTTTAAAAAATGTTTAAAAAATTTATATATATATATATGAATTTTGATATAAATTAAATTAAATAATTTCTTCTCTGCAGATAATTCCGATCTTGCGACGAGAAATGTGTTCATATCTTTTCTTTCTTTTGTTATCGATTTCTTTTGTACGATTTACATCGCCATTCGATTATAACGCACGTAAGCGTGGTGATAGTGAACACAACTGTCCTACTATCTACTCCTACTATCGATTAAATCAATCGATCGATAATAGAACGATTTGGGCAGTTATTAATCAGCATTTTGACAAATTGTTGCGAAAGATTGACGCAAGCAGCATCGACTTTTACTCGTCTGATATCGAAAATAAAACTAAAATCGTGTAATACCTTTAACAGTCTCTGTGCGATTCGATAATTTTATTTACTTCACTATTGCTAGAAGAGTCGAATCTTTAACGATCGAAGTGTTTGTACAGTACATTTATTCTAATTGTTGTCTATTATGTTAAGCATTCGACTACTGCTTTACATAATAGTATAATATCGGAAGTTTAATATCGTTGGTCACGTTGCACGTTTATCAGGCGTTTTAACAAACGCAGCAGTGGAAGACGTAATAATGAACTTGCGAACGATCGAGAAGCTGTCGTACGATATATATACGTTACTTTTTTCATCGACTTTCTTCGCAGTTCGCGCTTCTTCCGTCTTGTCGACGTTGCATTATTTTACAAGGATTACAATTTACTGTGATATCGTGACATTTAATCGCTAGCTTGCCAACTTTCCCAGAAAAGTCGCGTCACGGGTACGTGTTATCATCGGCCAGTTCGAACGATTCGCTCGGGTAATATCGCTACTGAACGCGGGTTGAGTCCATCGAGAAGCTGGTTGATAATATCAGCGTAAATCCAGGTGTTAAATTCACTTTATCGCTACTGACGCGTTACGATTGTCAATGAACGTGTCCGTGAGAGAGAACACCGTTGGCATCGTAGAACACTATTCTGTCGACTATACGCTCGTTCGAGGACTGAAATCGTGATACGAACGAAAGGTGGCATTACTTATCCACGGACGATCGTTTCGTAGCTTCGCGTTCGAAACTACGTAAACACACGCGCGAAATAGAACGATACGATCGATCAAAAATCCACCTACACGTGGATAGCAACACCTATCGTTGCGCAATGGCTCGTATAAATCACGCAAAACGTCAATCTTACTATGGATGAACGGTGTTTGATAACATTTCGCGGTTTCGTACTTTTTTTTCTCTCTTTCTCTCTCTCTCTCTTTCCTCTTTTCTTTCTCAATGTTCGCCACACATGCAAACTTTTCCACGAGAAAGAACTGTCGTTCTATGCTCTATTATGTACAGACGTTCTTGCTGGTTTCCAGCAACCGTCACTTTTGAAACGATAGGCGGCTCCCCCGCTGCTCGGGAATTTAGAATTGGAGAATTTGGTTTATCCATTCGCGAAACTCGGAGATACGTGTGTAAACTCCGGGTTGATTGGGGACCGCGCAACCTATCCCCCAGCTGATCACCCCAGCCAGGATCCATCGTTTGTCGCGTGCCCTTTGGATCACCATAGGTCCGCCGCTGTCACCCTGCAACGATATAAACTCCAGTTTTAATTCTTGACACGTGACCATAAAATTTGGCGGATAAATGGAATTATAAGTAAGCCATTGTAAAGAAACTCGACAGTTACGAAAAATGTTTAAATGAATTGAAGTTACAAAATTTTGACAGTCAATTATTTAAGACCATTTCTGACGATAATAATATAGTATTTCAGACTGCATGTTAATTTTGTACCCGTTGCAGCAAACGTTTACAATAAATCCTTCTATATTTAACGAAGTATATTTTTGTTAGATTCTAATTAATTCAAGAAACCTGTAGACATAGTGTAATAATACAATGATATACAGTTTTCAGAGTGATTTATAAAATTTTGTTAATATAACAGTGACTGTCGTGTCTCTTTAGAACGTTAATGAAACTTCCAAATGTTTCATAATACATACAACGCAGTTTCTTTTTCTGACGTAAATGTCCAATTACCTTCGCGATCATCTATAATACGAACGAAATTCTCATACCTCGCAGGAATCGAACCCTCCATTTCGCCATCCGGCGCAAATGAAAATGTGTGGAATGTGTTCGATGTATCCGGCATTCCTGTACATGATCTCGCACATTGTGTTATTTATCACGGGCACGGCCACTTCTTGAAGGGTGGATGGCAACGGGCCCTCTACGAACGAAGTTTCAATTAACATGTCGCTCTCGAGGTGCACGATCACGAGATGAATTGTGAAATGAACGTTTTGATACCGTCGTAAAGTCGACCCCAACCGGTGACATAAGCAGTACGACCGACGTAAGTTTCGTCGTCGTCGGGCAAGCAGATAGGCAGTACGTTCGGTTGAAACGGTAACAGAGGCTCGTAGAACCTCAATAAAGCGAGATCGTATTCGAAGGTCCGAGGATCGAATTGGGGGTGGCTGGCCACGATTTGAACTCTTCTCTCTTGATAACCATACGGCTCGTCCTCGTTCGCGAGGTCATGCTCGCCGATCCTCAGCAACAAGTCGCTGGGTGGTACGCTGCAGATAAAAGGTGATATTGGAGCGATACTCTCGATCTCTCGATTACTCCGTTTTTCTCGGAATTAATTAATCGCGATAACGAAACAACGTCGATCGAAGGCGATCGCGATAACGTAATACGAACTTTTCGACGCAATGCGCTGCCGTTATTGCCCAATTCTCGTTGAGCAAAGCTGCTCCGCACTTGTGCAGATACGTCGACGTTCTCCATTGTCGTAACGAGATCTGAAAAGAAAACATTGATCTTGCTTGAACGAGGCTCCGATCAGGCGCGCGAGACTCTGTGTATCAATTACGCGAACACGTGTAATAACGTGTAACGATGGAACTGCGTGTACACAAACGCGTCTTCACGTTTCAATGAAGGCGAAAATAACGCAGCAATGAACAAGCAGGACCGGAGGATTTCCATGTTAATAATGCAGGATTGAGTCTCGTGGACAAAGATCCTCAGAGAGGTTTCTCCAACTATATGTACTCACTTGCCAAGGCCATTTCCCAAACGAACTACGATTGCCACCAACGATTCGTGACTCCGGGAACAGTCTTCTTCCGCACACTGCAAACACAAGCATCGTGGAATTGAAGCCCTTAAAGACGAATTCGCGAATCTCAATAACACAGCCATGTTGGAGAACGGGTATTCTATATTGGTCCGACTGGATGAACCGGTATCATCGCGATTGCTTCTTTGCAGCACGTTTCTTTCTCTCTCTCTCTCTCTCTTTTTCCCTTCTTGTGACTCTAATTATGCGTACGACTCTCGACTTCGGGTTCGACAAGTGAAAAAGATCATCATTTCCCGACCAGCTATTCACGTACCGACGTGGCCATGAATGGAAACGACTCGTCGATGTTACTACACACCATTCGCTTCGTTTTATGTAATCACGTTTCTTCATTTTTTTTTTCATATTTATTTTTCACAATCGCGCCTTCAGTTCTCTATGTTATCGATGGATCCAGCTTCATTCAAGGAAATAAGATTTAAGTAAATTCTGTCGGTTCTAAGTTTCTGACTCGAGTGAGAAGATCAAAATTGGTTTCACCCAAAATTTATAGTCATCGAGTTACTTCCACGTAAAAGGGATTGAATGGTTTTAGGGAATTGGCTCACCTTGCTTGTAATCCGACATGTTGAGCGTTTCCATTGGTACCGGAAGCTCGGTGTCTATCGTCACGCTGGCGATCGAGGACAGAGTTGTCAACATAGTGGGTCTCTTCGTCACGTGTTCTGTACTAGTTTCTGTCGTTGGTTTAGCTGAACAATCGTCAATTTCGATGAATGTAAAATCACAGTGATAAAAAGCAGATGCAATGTAGTGCAGCCCTTGTCTTTCTCCAGAAAAGCGAAAGGACAGACTATTTTTAGTATTTTCACTCTTTGTTCAATGCATTTTAATTACAAGAATTAAAAAATCCAATTAAATCACGAAGCTATGAATCTCAAATGTTTTTGGCGTATCACGAACGTAGTCACCTGCTTTAAAAAAAAAACTCTTGCGTGTTATGCAAAACTTTTTGAAATTTCACGAATACAATAATCAGTCGCCGTAGCTTTATAAAAATTTCATTAGATTTTTGGATTTTTGAGTAATCCAACATTTTCGCGAGTCACTATGAATCATTTTTTACATGAATCATAGAGTGATTTCTATATCATTTATAAAGTGGAAAAAATTATTATATACTCTACCAGAAGTCGTAGATTGTGACGTAGAATCTGGAATAAATTTATCAGTCGTGTCCTCTGTTGTTTGCGGCTTTTTGGTGGTAGGCGATTGAATCATGATCCAACCATCTGGAGTGGTTATTATCGGAGTCCATTCGCTTTCCGTTTGATCTATGGAATAACAGAAAATTACCGTTCGGTATGGAGGAAAAGTCATCGTACCACATCCCTAGAATTTTCTGGTCTAATTAGTTGAGATGGTCAGAAATTAGAACAGGTGTGCAATTATTGGAAAATAATTCGACTCGTTTGAATTACAAGCACGAGAAAGAGAGAGACAGAGACTGGAGGTGGAATGGAAGATGGTGGATGCTGTTCGCGGAGCATTCGTGAGGAAAGATTACGGTGGACGGTTTAAACCGTTACAACGTTGGGACGCAACAGAATTTCATCTCCTATCGATGCGCGGGGAGAGTACGACCTTTGCTTCTCTAATAAAGTACCTGTTCACCAAGACACGACGATCAAGACGTCATACAGGGAAATTCAGTTTCATACATTCAAGTTGCACGTGCACTTCGAAATGCAATTACCGATTGCAAGGTTAATTGGCGCGTTTTCTGATAGCAACACTGACCGTGGTAAATATCAGTCGGTACAACGAAAGGTACTGTACACGCGGAAATTGCAATTGCAATTAGTTTTTAACTCCTTCTGTCGTCTATTTGCAAGTGATTCACGGAGAATTTATTTCGCAATCGAACGCTCCTTCTAGGTACACTACCATCTACAAGTGCGTGCAATTGTTATAAAAAGTACCTGCGCGCAGCACGTTGAAGTTCGATCTTGAACTTTGCACGGAATGATCAAACTTGTACGTGAATGACTGTGGACGTTTGTGCAAATTGATATTTTTGCAAACGTGAGTGGAAAAACGGAACCTCGATAGTGTAAATATTGTTACTGTTAACAATAACAGTGTTTTTAACAGGAATTATAGATTCACAGAATACGAAATGCTGATTAAATAAGTATAAAAATTGATAGTTTATCGTTAAAGGGAATTTTTCACTCCACAACTTCGATTCCGTTTATAAAATTGATAAATTAACCAAAGAACTAACAGTAAAAAAAGTTCACGTGCTTCAATTATAATTCTATCTTCTGATCAAATTGCACTTGTGAGTGTCCAAATATTTATACATGTAAATCATATTTAAATTACATGTTCATTCTGAGAATATTACGAGATATACATCTAAATAAATATCTTACTAATTTTGGAACAATATCTTGAAATTTGAACGTAATATCATTAGCTGATTAAAGTGGAACTCGTCAAAGATATAGATAAAAGCCTGAGAAAAGAAAATTATTTGCGAATAATTGATCAAATTCCTAAAGCTCACGATTTTCTCGATCCTATTGTAATTAATGCAAGCGGCGTGCGTCTCGACGTGAAATCATCGCTACCGAGATGATTTCCTATCGACGACAGATGAACACAATCGTCACGTTACACAATGGATATCCGTTTTCTTCGATTTCACCGAGCGTCGGCTAGCTGAGATATTCGCTCAGCATGCGAATGAAAAATGCAAATGATCACGTTCGAACTCACCACACCTGTGAGCGTTGGTTAATAAAACGCGAATTATATAAAATTCACAGCGGCCGATTATATCAAGCTTTGTTTAATTGGACTTGTGAGTTGAATTATGCGTAGCTCGGTACCGTTATCGACAAATAACTCAATTTATTTATCAGTAAGATCTCGAATATGTTCTATATAAGAATACAATTCTGTTTATTTCTTTCCGTTCCGTTATTTCGTTAAAACCTCTGTAATTTATATATCCTCCGAAATTTATATATAATTTTAGATATATTTTATAATTATATTATAACATATGCGTTATACGAAAGATTTTGAAATTGGGCCACTTTATTTAAAATTTCTCTCGAATGCATAAAAATTCGCAGTCTAATTTGTACGAATTATTTCTTGGTTCTTAACCAATACTAGGCTATAAAATTTTCAGTGGAGGAATTAAAAAAAAAAAGTTTATCCACGAAAAATCATTAAAGCGTGAACCTATAGTGAAAAATTACCAACTGATCACCGTGGTAGTTGTAGAGGAGTTAACTGTTAACTCACCCGGTTGCGTGGTTGTCGTCGAAGACATCTCCGGAGTCTTCGTGGTCGTGTCGTCCGAACTCGACGTCCATGTCACGAGTCCAGGTGAATAGGTTGTCTGAAAGGTTTCTTCCGTGGTTTGATTAACAACCGACACCTTCGTTGTAGGGACGTACGCTGGCGTGCTAGTAGTGGTCGTATCGATAGACGACAAAGACGCAAAACTGGTATTCGTTATGGTGGAACTCAGCACAGTCGGGGGTGTCGTCGAGGTAGGCTTGCTGCTGGTAGGCTTGCTGCTGGTAGGCTTGCTGCTGGTAGGCTTGCTGCTGGTAGGCTTGCTCCACGGTTTCGTAGGCTTCGTCGATACTATCGTTGGTCTAGGTTTCGTAACGGCAACGGTGGAAACATCGATTGATGACAGAGGTCCCGTTTTCTCGGTGGTCGTTGCGTGTTCTGGCTTGGATACCGGATTCGGGGTCGTTGTCGCGCTCGGGATCTTCGTCGGTTTTGGCCTGGGGGCAGTTGTTAACGGCTTCGCGGTCGTTGTCGTTCGAACTGTCGTCGGCTTTACCTTTTGGGTAGGCCTGGTCGTAACGACACTGGTCGTGAATTTTTGAACAGTTGTGCTTTCTGTGGTAGTGGTCAGAGGTTTCGTTTCCGTGGAAAACGGGACGCTCTCGGTAACGGTGGCGATGGTTGGTCGGTACTTGATGGACGTCAAGAGAGGTTTCGTTGTCGTCGTTGACAACGACAAAGTGGTTAAACTGATATTCGTAGTTGGTTTCGTTGTTGTAGAAGAGGAGGAAGGTCTTTTCGAGGGTGTAGTTGGTTTCTTCGTGCTGGTGGACGTTGGTCTTCTTGTAGTGCTGATTGTTGGTTTCTTAGCACTGGTTGTAGGTTTTCTGGTGGTAGCGTGGGTCAAAGGTCTCGCAGTTGTCGCGTTTCTTGGTGGGAACCTCGTAACCGGAGTAACCCTTTGTGTAGTGGTGATTACAGTTTGCGAAGTTGTCGATTCGGCTGTTCGATCGGTAGTCGATTGAGTTGTCGTAGATGTGGTTGCGTTGGTGGGCCTGTGAACGGTCGAGTGAACTGGTTTATGCGTCGTGGACGAGTGAATTGGTTTTTTGCTAACGAATTTAGTCGTTTCGATGAACGTTTGCGTGGTGGTTGGTGGCCTTGTCGCCGTTTCTAATGTCGTTGGCCTTGTCGCCGTTTCTAATGTCGTTGGCCTTTGAGTAGTCGTCGGCACTGGCTTTTTAGTTGCCACTTTTGTCGTTTCTTTTACGGTGGTTGCTTGCGTGCGAATACTCTGCGTGGTGTACGCGTTGGTCGTTTCCTAAGTATTCATAAGGGAGAATTATCTCATCAAACGACTATCAACTTCTCGAGAAAAAGGATTTGACATACTTAAATTTGGCATTATTGAAGCATATCTCAAGTCGTAAGTGCGCTTACCTCGGTGGAGTACGTTCCGGTTGGTTTTTTCTCGTTGATCGGTTTCGGCCTTGAGAAGTACTCAGGTATGTCGTTGCTCTCAATTGGCCCGTGAGTCGTGACGAACGGCCTTCCAGGCGATCCATCATCGATACTGTTGTCCTGGGGGAAAATGTCGGGTTCCTCGTCTATCTTGCAACAGCTACCGAAGTAGAAACGGTCGATGCAAGTACCAAGGTGCGTGCCATTCGCCTTCGCGCACGTGAATGCGAACATGCAAACGCCAGTCTCGCCAGTTCTCCGCGATACGCACGGCAAGTGCCTGATGTTCCTTCCCGTACCTGCGCACATTTTCAGCAGAAATACTTTAAATAAAAGAAAAGAAAACGAATGTTTCACTTTTTGATCAAACACAATTTTGATCAAAGTTCGAACATCGTGTCGATGGTTGTATGTATGTTAAATAATCTCAGTGCAATATATTTTTGTATGTAATTTTTCTTTCGATAACCGCGAGAAAGAAATTAAACGAAACATTGTGATTCAATTTCGAATCCAAAACAATTGTCCCTATTGCTCTCTTCTTTCCTCTATAAAAAATCGAGAGAAACGATTAAACAAGAGAGAGAAGGAAGGCGCAGGCAGACAAAAGAGATCGACATCCGCGTTCTGTGATCTATAATCGAGTTAACTAACGTCTATCTTTGCTCGATACCAATAACTGCGCATTAGCTGGTACGCGTTCTACATTCGCAGTGTAACACTTGAGAAGGCAGGTATCATCATCGTTTATAATTCCCCTTAATCGTCCTACTGTTCAACCACGATCCTGTCACAGATAATGAACGATACCGCGCGGCATAATCGATTAATAATCGTGTCGAAAGAAGCTGTAAATCTCTCGACGGAAGAGCATGTACGCTGTTCCTGGTCTTTAATTACATCCGTTACGGAGCGATTATTACGGAACCGTGGGCGTAACTGCTTTAATAGAATTCAAACATTTATTAAAGGGGTAGAACGTATACAGTGTCGAAGCATTCCAGGATGTCGTAAATGATAACGTCGTAAAGTGCTTCTTCGGCTTCCTTAAATTCCAAACGGCTAACTGATGTGAGACGCGAGTTTACAGTTTATCGATAAGACAGTGTTCTAGGTTTATTTTGAATTTTCACTTGTTGAGATCATGCTTCGAGAAAATGGTACATTAAAAACATAATTATGGTACGACAATCATAAAATAATATACTGACTGTGGCGAAGTATTACGAATATTATCCACTTTAGCTGCATATTGTGCGAAAAATATAAATACCATAAATCTCCCCACTTTTATTTACGTTCTGTAAAATAATGCAACATTTTGTGAGAAAAATGTGACGCTAAACTCGAACGATACTTCTAAGAATCGAGGTAATAACAAAATTATGACTAATGCCGCCATTATTTTCAGCTGATTATTCGTAAAAGCCTGCGAAGCGAGGCTTAACGTATCGATAGTACAAATCGATGACGTGTTCGATTTTTATCGCCGGACCAACGGCTATTGGTTAATTTCCAATCGATTATGGGTACGGCGATGATGCGTACGTAGCAGTGGCGGGCGTTATCGAAGAACGAATTGATGTCAGGCAAAGCAAAGCATCTTGGTACCGTTACGTTTCAATGTATGAGCTAGTTGCCCGACCCAAAAGTCGGTCACAGTCATAGCCTAATGTAACAGCCCGTTTTCTTCTAAGACACCTCACGGTCTTGGCCTCTCCTTCTCGTCTTCTCTCGCGCTGGCTACCTAACGAAACCCCTCGCCAACATTCCAAAGTTCTGTGACTCGCAGCGTGATTAAATCGACATACCTGATCCAAGCTATCTCGTAGCTGGAACAGGCACGCCCGCGTGATGAACATCTGTGGCGAACGTATTAAAAGAAAAACTGCAATGAAACGGCGATAATCCTCGCTTTTTCGTTTACCTTGCAATCGCGAGAGGATACTTCGAAGTGGCTATTAATTAACCATTCAGGGACAACGTCCGATTCCCGTACCCTGATTACCTCTGTCTGAAGTTATTTCAATAGTGCTGCTAAATATCGAAATCAACGCCATGACCATTTAAAGCTACTTAATGAAATTACGAAAAAATCTAAACCGACGTCTCTAAAGGGTTAATAGGGAAAATGACACAGAAAAATTGATCGCCTGTCCAAAGGAAATCCTCTCTCTCGTAACAATTTCTCTCCTCGCATCGAAGAAAATTACCGAGAGCTAATTCGCTAATAAAACACAGACGATTGATCCGATGTATGAGACTGGAGTACAGAGATGATGAGATCGATGCTGTTGCCCTCGTCGTCGTAACACGCTGCTCGCGGAATATTTACTTTCTTCTTGGCAGCGGAGGTTGATGGCCGTAGCGAGTGAAAATCGACCGTAAAATTATATACAAACCCCTGCTTTCGGGTCAGTCGGCCAGTTCCCTTGTCCAAGATGTCCTACGTGTTCGGTGTCCTTCCGCGTAGAAAATGTGTGCTACCGGAAGCGTCGTCTGAGTCACGACCGTGGAAGAAAGTTACCGATTTCATTACGCACTTGTTGGAATTTCAGTCGTGGACTTATCGAGCGTGTGTGTTGCGAGCGCACGCCCACGCGAATTCGTATCATCGTTCGAAAAGATTTCACTGACGATAACAAGCTGCTCCGTCGAATACAGTGGCTTACGAAAGTATCATCAAGATATTTTTATATTTTCATGATTCTAGAAGGAACGGAGTTTGAATAGAAAGTTTAACTAATGTAATAAAATATTCTACATATTTTTAACGTATGCTACAAAAATCTGTAGTTCAATCGTGAAACATGATTGCACACTATGAACAATTATTTGAAACGTGTAATAGATATTGACAATCATCCAACACCATTGAATGTTGCAGGTTATTAACGTAATAAGTAACTCACTATTTAAATATAATTACCATGCTTTAGTAACGCGTGCCAAGTACAATACGCTTGCAATAAATATTTTGTTTCTTCTCGTGAATCATCGTATTTGGGTATAATCCGTGTCAGTAATATTTCAATATATTTTCTATATTTCTATATAATTATCATAATTCACGATGGGATTGCACAGATCTTTTGACGCGAATCAGACTCTAAAGTTGACGAAAGTATTTGTTAAAAAGTGCCATTAGCAGTCAAGACACGGATACAGTGCACGATGTAATACATTGATAAAAGATTTCTATCTGCAAATCGAATTCGAACACTTTCGCGAGCCACTGTAATTTCACTTGTACCGATAATTTCGTAGGTTAAACTACGCCAGTGTCGATCAAGATTTTCAGCTCGACGGCTGATTTCGGGCCCGACGCCTCGAGAAAAGGCTTGAATGAAGCGATCGGAATACCGATGAGAACGAAGATGACAAGATCGGAAAAATCAGTATATAAGTCGTGTGCACCCCGATGACCGGGACTGACCTACTTGTATAGAAAACTGACCAGTTCGCCCACGTTCCGTTCGAACTCGAATCCAAGGTAGGTTCAATGTCGTCTTGCCACTCAGCAAGTACAGAACCGTACGTGTGCTCGCGCATACGCTCCAACACATCGGGGAGTACGCGTATGCGAGTTTAGCCCTGCCCAAGCGGAGTATTTGCGTACTGCGATCCGTTACTCAGCTGACACTCGAGGAAAATCCAAGAATCGCGGAAAGAAAGCAACGTGCGCGCGGATGGAGAAAAAAATTTGCACCAACTCGTAACTCACGTAACAACGACTTTGAAGTTTCATTAGCGCTGCAACGAGACACGACCGTCGCGATTTTGCATTCGGAAAATTTGAAGCGAATTTGAAAATGTACACAGCAGCTACAGAGAGGTGGTGAATTCTTCATTAAACAATTTTAAGCTCCATTTTCTTGATCAGAACGAATCATTGTTCTTCTTTCTCAGCTTGTTCTTCCACGTATAAAATTATCCCTCGACCAATTGCGGTGCCATAGAAACACAAAAGTGTTTAAATAGCTAATTATCCAATGTATCGATAATATTTAATATCTGGACCATTTTTGACATTTCTGTTTGTAATGAATGCATGTTATGTTTCTAATTTTTGTACATCGTGGCTATTTTATTATCTATGATGTAATTACTGTAACTTGCTGAATGATACAAAGTTTTATACTCTTGGACTTAATTAATTAATGGACAATGGTCATAACAGATACAGTTGTCTGCCAGTTTTAGATCAGTTTCAAATTCGATCAATGTAATCACGATCGCCGCGTCTCGTTATGGCGCCAATGAACTTTCAAAATGTTGTAGCCAGCGCACACAAAGAATGTGTACACAAAAATTTTCTGCGGTGCGTGTTCAAATACTTTGAACCAACAACGAATTACACAGCTCTCTGTCAAACGAACGAGAGTTTTACGACGTTGGTTCGATCATTCATTAACTGTCTTTCAGAAGTGAAACGAATGCTCGGCGTGAGTTTCACTTCGTTTTCATGTACCGGTTGAAAGGCGTTCACGCGCGATATTTTCGGTTTGAGAACAACGATATTCAGCCGAAGTGACTTACTTCCTGGAATAAATTGTGGGACATAGACTGGGGAAGCGGTGACGATATTCAGCAGCAGGTTGGCTAGGAGGACGACGATCCAGGTTTTCCTTTCGCGATCCCACATCTGGAAAAAGAAACAGGGAAAAGAATATGAATCTCAAACGTGCGCAAACGGCACAGCACCTAGAGCGGTTAACTGTGTTGACGTGTCCGTAAGAATGTCATTCCTTTTATGAATTCCTGAGAAAATTCTCACGAAATAACGAAGGAGTCCTCTGATTATTCTACGCTTTTAAATATTTCGCAGTGCGGACAGTTGAGTTATCCGTATCGCGTTTCTCGTTAGAGATTAGTTCGATCGATTTGAGGTTAGAAATTAAACGTGCGAGGCTCAAACTATTGCAGATAAGGCACTCGTGTTACTTTAGCTATTAGTATCGTAAATAAGATATAAATAATTACAACGTTTCTTTTAATACGATGACTTGACCAAATTATTCGGATAAGATACCAACGAACGTTTCATCAGAATTGCCGAATTTGCCAAGGCCAATTTCTGATCGATCACGATCGCGATTGGGTAAGAAAGAAGTATATCTAAGTCGTTTAATCTGTGGTAAAGACGATCGATTATAGATCGCAGGAAATTATTAGAAAAATAAGAGAAGTATATCGAGAGTTATAATTACATCGCAGGAATGGAAAGGTTCGCGAGTGAACGACCTTGTGAGAACAGGCATTCGTTTTCAGCAGAAGCACCACGATATTACCCGCTCTTGAAAGCAACAATAACACGGAGAAACAAATTCTTCCATTTTCTCCGCGACGTTGAAGCAGCACTTTCCACGTGTCCTTCCTTTCTGCCCGCCTCGACGATGTTAATGTCGTTCACCACGCGACGAGCTCCTGGTTATTCGATGCTCATCGTGCAAGTACAAAGTTACAGTTATTCAGAAGCAAGAATTCGTCTGTAACGTTATATCCTGTCCAGTTGAACGAACGAATCGACCTTAGACTTACCGATTTCGGAAGCACTTGCCCCCTTCTTTTCGATAGCTTTTCAATTTTTCGACCGTTGTTATTCTCTCTCGGAGGTGAGAGGAAGAGAAAGAAAGACAGCGAGAGAGCAACAATCGTAACGTAAAGAAAAAAAAAAGGACGCGACGTTACGTTGGAAGTAGGACACGCGCAAAGACGATTCGAATATCGTTTCACTTGAAAACTCAAGCGATTCTCATTTTCTTTCACGTTGCCCGAAGAAACGCAATGATCTCATCCAGTGTGCACTCGCTCCTCCTCTTTGAGGAAGTGATAAAAACCGTTACAGTTACCCAGAGGCAGGAATTCGGGTGGATGAAGCAACAAATGTCGACTTGTGAGTTGCGTCGGCTTGTCGATGGTCAGGTTACTGGTTTCCTGCTTCTGATTAGTTAGGCGACAGTTATCTTCCTCGTCTCGATTTCGATCGGGCTGTCCTTTTTCCCTTCCCCTTTTTTTTCTTTCCGTTTCTCAACCGATCGTACTTAAAAAAAAGGAGAGAGAGGGAGAAAAAATTCTCGCAACGTTTCTGCGAGAGAAATAAACAACTTCCTTTGAAGAAAAACTATGAATAGCTTCGAGTAAATTATCAAGTCGGTTGCTGGAAGTTATTCTTTCGAGCGTTTAATGATCCCTATTTGATAGTTACACGATGCGATCTGGTAGTCGTTTAAAAGCAAATAGGCGAGTCGTTGCTATCCTTCTTCCTTTCCATTTACCCGCTGCGTATAATCAAATAATTTCATCTATTATCGAAGAAAAATTAGGATATCCTTCTTCGTCGTTGGATCGCTGTTGAAAATCGATCGGCTATCCAATTTTCGCAATTAGGTGGCTCGTAGACAGACGTGCACGCGTACGTACAAACGTGCCTCCGTGTAAAAAAGCTTTTGTCGTAGTCTAGTACGTATGCTGTAACGGTACAAGCCACTTTCATTTGTACGCACGTATCTAATACGAGGCGCACATGTGGGTTGCCGCCAAAGTACGGCTGGCAGGAATAAAATAGCTGTTTAGAAGCGAAAAGTATCAAACGAATTCGTTTAGAATACAATCGCAGGTAAATTTGTTTTAATCGATGGATCTGTATCTTTATTGACGAAAGCCATCGATTTTAACGTAAAATCGATCAACGGTACGTTTCACCAAATTCGATTTCATCGATAATTACTGCCATTTCTCTAGAAGACAACGAATCGCGTTATTATTTGATTTACACATTTCGCCATAATTGGCGAAGCGAAATTTTAATGAAAAACAAAATGAGTACACACACGAGCGTGTGAATCGGATTTCGTCGATTTTCTACAGTTTCGTTTGATCTGCTCGTGAGCGAAACGTGAGCGAGCGATATTATCGAGAGAATGACGCTCATACTAAAACCGCGGCGTTTGTGAAAGTTCGAATTCTCCTCAAAGGAACAAACGGTATTCGTGAACGACATACGGCTCGCATTGGCAAATTTGCGGCAGCGAGAGATCTGAAATTTCTTTCTTTTCTATTTTCTAAACTATTTTCAAAATAAATCTCGAAGCAGCCTCATTCGTGTTACGAATACCGTAATCTATCTCGGGCATAGGTTATTGTACAACCGATTCCGTCGATGAAAATAGAAAACGTATTTCTTTTCTTCTTCTTTTTCTTTTTTTTTGTTAAAAAAGAAAAAACGAGGATCTCGAGAGAGACTTACCTTTTCTGATACCGGCGGACGATTGCAACGATGAACGCTACTTGGTGGTCAGACTTCGAGGAGCATCATCCCCCCAGCAGGCTCCGAATTCTCACCCTTCGCGAAATGCGCGAAATTTCGTGGCTGTGCGGCGGAACTTTGTACACGCGTTTGGAAATTTCGGCCGGGAACCCCGGCAGTGAAGGTAAAGGTAACAAAATTTCGACCTGCGTTCGCCACAGGTAGCACCGATCGAACTGGTTAGACGGTGGCCCTTGCGTAGTTCACGACTTCTGGATCACCGATCCAGGTGCTCTCGGGTGCGCTCCGCGTGCACGAATCCCAACACGGCGCATCGTTGTCCGTGAAGGCCCCACCATGACCGATAGAACGAAGCCAAGCTAAACTACAGGACGATTCCGCACAGTAGACCGTACCAGGGTCGAGGATATTCCTCGTGCCGGGGACTTTAGCGCCGGCTCGAGGTGAGGTGGTGGCAATGACCGTTCTCCTCCGTTGCTTCTCTCCTTCTAAACGGACGATCGTCCTCCTTCCTCCACCAACGGCCACCTTCGTGCCTCCTCTCCTCGAGGGCCTGTTGGTTCATCCTCTTCTGGCCTTTTCGACGTCCCCACTTTGACCTGGTTGTCGCCGCGGCTCGCCGTATATCCAATTGAAAGACGTACAGCCTCGTCTTCGGCGTTATCCTTGACTCTTTTCGGCCTTTCGTTTCGATCTTCTCTGCATCTTCCCCTCAGATCAGCGATTCCAATCACTGTCCAATTATCGCACCCTTCAGACGTTGGTTTAACCCTTCGAGTAACCGCTCTGCGTCAATAGCAGTCCGTGGTTGCTTTGATCGGTCAGCGACACGCTGTCGTTTGATCGATCGAACAAATTCGAAATTATGCATTTGAAGGAATGGAGTATCCTCTTCGCTAACGAACGACTATCGGCAAATCTTATCGAGAGTTGGAAGATTATCATTGTGAAAGTTACATACAACTCCGCAACGAGAATCTCTCTCGCGAAAGGTCATTACTCTTACGTGGCACTTATCTTTCGAAGGTAAGTCTTTCCCACCTGTTGGATCGACTGATTTGTCCAACCGATAGTGGCCACGCAGCGCCCTCCTACATTTTTAACGGCCGCTCGTGCTGGAAGCCAGAGTCGAGCGGTTTGTTTCAATTTGCGCAAAAGGAGATATACATATATATATGTATATTTTGCGGGAGATTTCTCTTATCTTTTTAATTAATTTCTGTCGTTTTCAGCTACTTACGGACAAACGGTTCTTCGCAATATCGAGCATCATATACAAGTACAAATCCAGTAATGCCAATAATCAGCAGAGAGGGTAGGGAAGGATAGAAATGGTAAATCATTCAAACGATAAGGCTTCCTGACAAATGTAAAATACAAGAATTACCTGAAAGAGATAAGCGTCGATTGAAAAAAAAAAAAAAAACACTTCGGACGTTCCGAGAAATTCTTTCGTACAAATTGATAACGATTCTCTCGTGTTTTTCTCTCGAAAGTTGCAGTTTTGGAAATTTTGACGTACGAACACTCGTCAGATTCGATGGGAAACGATCAGAAGAATGGAACACGGTTGAACCGAACTCCTACGAATCTTTTTGCAACAGTTGCAGCTAATTGTCTTGTGATTCCGCGGAATTTTGCAAATACCGAGAACATTCTCGAGAACATCGAGAAACGAATGATCCATTGAGAGGCAGTTGATTCACAGCCCCGTTGATTCGTAAAATCTAGTTAAGATTCGATAAGCACGGACATATGTTCTCTCGATTATTGAACATTCAATAATCGAGAGAACAGTTATCACAACGACATTTAATCTTTGGTTGTACGAGTATTATTTACGATTGTTTATAAAAGATTTTGTGTTGTATCGATCGGTGAGATTCAATAGCACGAACCAATCGAATCTTAAACAAAGAGCAAATTAACCCTTTCGAGATTGGTAACGTATATGGATAAAGTGGCAGGTGACGCACCGTAACAGATTCACGATTCTATTAAAAAAATACGTTTTATATTAGATAGTCTTCTGGTTAAATGTCGGTTTCAGAAGAATCAACGAGTGTCCGATGATTTTCTATACATTCAAAGGAGAGATCAAACTACGACTCATAACTTAACCATCGGACGATATTATTTGAGTATAAAAAGAGAGTAGTCGTGCAATTATAACACACATTAGTAAAAATATAATATTAGTATATAATATTAACTATAATATTAACTATTATAATACAATATAATATTATTATTAAATATAATATAATTAAAATATATTTTAAGAAGCTAAAATATTTCACGAAAGGAAAATGTAATGTAAAAATTTTAGTTAACTTTCGAACCTTGTTGACCGCTCGAAGTTATAAAATAAACGTATGTTCATAAAAATATAATGATGATACAACAATAATTACGTACGTTCAAAGAGCTGAAAAAATGGAAAAGAAAAATTAGCTTTCAAGTATACGTGGAAAAATAAATATATTCGACCAGCGGCGTGTGCGTGCGAATGTAAAACTTTTATACCCGAGAATCCACCAGAAGCCTGTAGGGCATCTTTTAATTAATACAGTTCCCTTTCCCGTTCGCGTGCAGAAAACGTTCAGAAACGTGTCTCCGCGAACTCTTTTCCTCATCTACCGATATGCTCATCACGATTCTGTCAAAGCTACGTAACACACGAGCCAATTACCACGCCGATATTAAATCGCGATTTATTTTTGGCGCTCGTAGCTCCTGCATCGACATTCCTAAGTTTTGGAAAGCCCTGTCTCAGATTTAACGACCGTAAGATTTAACGATCATAAGATTGTATCGCGCGGTTATTCTACTTTTGAAGTTTCAATAGCGGATTTAAAAAGTGTCGAGCGGATCGCACTTTACTTTAAATATAAAGTAGATTCGGGAAACAGGAGGAGGGAAGGGTAATGTCATGGAAATTTCAACTGTCGAATACACGTGCAAAAATATCGAAGAAACGATAGTGAATCGATCTATGAGTTGAATGTTATTTTAAGAAATATCCTGCTTCTTTAGAAAGGACTTTCGATATTCTCCGCCGTGGTTTGTTACGAATGCACGCAAATATTTAAAGGGAAACAATTTAAGATAGTTCTAACAAGCAGATTGTAAGTTAACTAGAAAATAGTTAACTAACTAACCGTAGGATTCACGTAGGTCATTTGAAAAAAGTGTTGATACTTATTAAAACTATTCTACAGTTTTCATCAAAGGAAACATCTAATACTTGCGAATATCCGTCTTTAGATGCTGCGAGGATATCAGGAAGTTTCATAAAATCTACGCGGCAAAACCGCAAGACAATCTGATTACACTTTTGCAACGAGTTTTATTGCTCGCAAAGAGGGAACTGCTTAGGAAAGAACGTTTATCGTTGAACACGCGGACGTCGCCTTTGGAAAACGCGTTTTATTTTTCATCAAACTTTTGTCGCGCCATACGTTGGGAACGTCGTCTCTTCGCAACATTTCCATAACGTGGAAAAGTAATTTAAAAGGTTGACGTTGAACCGCCGACCTCTGATAAAAATTGCAGATATATGATATAATCGATCGACGTCGAAGCGAATCGATCCTTCGGATCCGTTGGATCGTTAAGCGTGATGTTTGATGCATGGATACTAAGGATCGAAGGGAAAAGGGATCGACAGGAGGATAGTGGGAAAGACGGCTTGGTGGGGTTGAACCTCGTGGAACCATTGGCTGCGCGGAACGCGATTTGCCGCCGAGGGGATGCGCCAGAGGGTTGCCTTCCCAGGTATATATACTCCCGTCCTGCGGCGCGAGCGGCCGATTCGATTTCAACTCCTGAATATTCCGGCAGGATACGGGAATTTTTTTCGTCTCAGCGGACTCGTGGTCTCAGATCGGTGAGTAACATAGTAACTTACGATCGAAGTAACTTCCCTCGTCGATGAATCTCGAGCAACTTGAATCAGGGCACCGATCGTGCAAATTGGTTATTTTGCTTTACATTTGTGTCAACGCGGTCATTCTTAGCGAAATGTCGTAGGATTATGACACTGTACGTTCTAAAGTTCGAAAAACAAATACAACTTTGATTTGACCGGTAAACATCGCTAGCATTTTTATGTGAAATTACTGGATATTTGTTATTCACTTTTATGCAAATTCGTGTTTTCTTAAATATAATTTAAAAAATTGTGTTACTCTATGTGAACTGTGTGTGTAATATTTTGAATATTTCACGCATTTTCTCGCATTACGTTGCACTCTGTGCAATTTCGTACCTTTAAATTTCCTATAAATGGAGAAAAATTATTCATCTACAAATAAAGGAAGTTTAGTTCCGCCGCTTCATATCCAAACGTTTCTTTTTTCGTCAATTAGAAATTATTTCTCGTATCCTCGTAAAAGTAATTTATCGCAGAAAACTGATCGTCGAAACGCGTAATTACAAATTAGATTGAATCGCATTCACTGTGTAATTCAAATTTCGTAAGATCGACTAGTAATCGTCGGTAGTAATCTTCCACTTGAAAATGACATTTCGCGATCGGTTGGATAAACTCGTTATTTCCAATTATTATTTGACGCACGTCTGCGCTTATCGCTGTACGGCAATCGGTTTTACATATTCAGTGAGAAATCATCGTCTCGCCTCGTGTCGTTTCGTTTCTCATGAATATAAACTTTATTGCGTTTCGATCAGATCGATGCAAATGAACTGCCCGCTGATAGTTGAATTATTGTGCGTAGTTGCACTCTTCCTCTCTTGAACTTTCGAATTAACAAGTTTCGTTAATTAAGTCTCGCGTTCTTCATATTTCTACCTATCAGCGAGATTTGACGCAGCGTAAAAAGTCAATGCATTTGTAAAATGACGCAATACGAAACGCCCGGTCTATGAAATCTTTTCGGAATATTCGTTCTTCTTTATATGTTCGTTGCTGGATTATCGAGCTTATGCGAAAGTATCTTTTACGTACTTAATTTGCACCGAACGACGCGACGTGTATTTCCTTAGACCACCTGGATCTCAGAGAAACGAGAAGACACACGATTCCACACTTGTTTTAGAAAAATCAATCTGTTACGCAAGTTAAATCCTTGACGAAGCTCGCATATTGTTGACGGCAGATGTTTTATTTATACAAATTCACCATTTTGTCAATATAAAAATATGGAAAGAAATAATTATCTTAAATATAGAGATTTATTTCTTATCTAAATCTAAAGGTTTATTTTATTTTAATAGAATTATTAAAATAAATTTTAGAATTTTAATGAAAATCCACGAATTTGTTAATCCTTGGAGAAATACCGTGACGGGTTTATTAAACGATTAATTTACTTGTATTGTGTTGTATTACGGCGGTCTTTTATGCACGTACAGAAAACTTTCGAGTGGAAAATTGCACGATAATATGAGAAAGTGTACTATAAAGCGCGGTGCGTAAAACAATTTCCTATCGAGACTTTATTTTTTCTGGCTCCGTTTCCAAAAAAATATGAATTTGCATGAGAATTCGCGGCCGAAAAAATGATAAAATAACAAGAGAAAGAGGCATCGCGTCGACACCGCGAGAGTTAATTTAGCATTTCGCTATTTTGTATTTCGTGATCCTGTGAAACTCGTATTATCCGTAAAATGGATACGCACGAAGGACGATCTGGGACGGTGATCGATTCGCTCATCTAGTTTCGCAAAACTTTGAGAATTTCCGAAAATTATTGCGAATATTATCCTGGACTTCCTGGGCACGGTGAATTCTCGAACGTGAATTGACAAGTTGACCAATGCCTGTTCGATATTCAATTTTAAACCATCAGCTACTTGCCGCGGAAAGCTTTCGACTTTCAGTGAAGTTGCAGCAAACGAGCAACAGTGCAACAGGTAACTCGACTTTGTCTTTAATTTGCCTCTTGTATTACGTTATCCGGAATTGTTCTAAATTACCTTTCATGGTTGATCGAATTAATTTCGAACTAAAAATCCACGGTTTATTACACGAATGCTTCTACATACTGGGCTTGAACGCTGGATATGAAACAACCGAAGTGAATTCATAGAGATTAGAAAATGTGTTTCGTTTCGTAATGCGATATTCATTGAAAGCGATTTTTATTGTAACAGCTGCAGGCAATTGACACACGAAGCGGAAGAATTTAAACAAGTGGAAGTTCTCGCTTGATTTGCGAACGTTGGATATAATTGTGTTTTGTTACATAACCGAATATGTGATTCAAACATCGTGTTTACTGTGAAAAAAAAATGTTTGAAATTTCTCTTTGTTTTTTCTTCTTTTTCCAGTAACTGGTAACTTTTGACGAGAAGAATGCACTCGCGTTCGAATAGCATCTGCTTGTTCCTCGCTCTTTTTATTTTTGGAGCTGTCGTTGTTCACGGTGAGCCGGAACCGATGGCCAGACCAACTCGGCCAGAAATATTTACAAGCCCGGAAGAACTGAGAAGATATCTCGATCATGTTAGTGATTATTACTCCCACAGTGGGAAAGCGAGGTAATCACTGACTCACTTGTGATTGTTATTTGACACACTTTATGAGATTTGATAACCGAAACCGAGCAAGGGGTCGTCTCTCGTGAAAAGATAAATCGAAAATTGTAGAATGAAGTTTCTACGTATGGGACTGCGTTTTCGAAAAGAACGATCTTGAAAATTTACACTTGCCGTGCTAATTTCGAGTGCACTTTTGTTTACGATGTTTTACTAACAAGTTGAAAGTGTATTTTAGAAACAGTCGGAAACTGTTGAAAAATTAAAGGCAACTTTATTTTTGAAGAATTAAAAAATACAAATAACACATTACAAGAAATTCATACAGCACAATTATTGTGTGAAATGTTGTGCTTGATGAAATTATTGAAACCAACACCTTTGTTTTTATTTATGAAATCGTGTAAATCAAATACAATAAAGAGAAACTATGACGGTAGTAATAAAAAGCAGTCAATGGCTATCAAAGAGAAGAAGTGGAGCGTTGGATCTTTAAAGTCAATATCGTTTCTTTCGATAACAAAGTCTTATTAACTTTATTTTACATTTTCTCACAAAGATTCTCCTCGCTCGGCTGTGATCGGATATCTTGTATAATAAACCCTTTGACGCAATGAATTCGTGCCAAGTCCTCTCTCAGCGAGCAGCTTTCTCGAAAACGAAACTTTCGAACGAATGTTATAACCGCTGATTGATAGTTCGAACGAAAATGGTTACTTGCGGAAGATATAATAAAGTAATTATAACATCATTCTAACGTATTTAATTGTAACACGGATAGGTACGGGAAAAGGGGACGCCCTTCTATATCATCTGTACCAGACGTGAATTATGCTTGGGATACGATGAAAACAGTCCTGGTGGAGAATTCTCAACGACCGCAGCAACCGAAATTGGGAAAGAGGAAGCAAGAAGAGAACCAATTTCTTGGCGAGCTGGGAAGCTATGGCTCTACGAAGGAGGATACTTCACGGATCGACACTAGACCCTGCCACGTATTAGACATGGTTGAAAAATACT
This sequence comes from Melipona bicolor, assembly GCA_030673865.1. Classification (NCBI taxonomy): domain Eukaryota; kingdom Metazoa; phylum Arthropoda; class Insecta; order Hymenoptera; family Apidae; genus Melipona; species Melipona bicolor. The sequence goes on along the minus strand of JAHYIQ010000023.1, from coordinate 2,405,251 downwards.
ACGATGACGTGCAATAAAATACTTTGCGTGTTCCGTGCCCCGTTCACGACGCCCTGTTGTCATTCAATTATTTGTCACTTGTTTCGTTTAAATTGCTTGTCAACGTTATAACGAAAATAATCATTCTCCTAGTGAACAAGTTCCCCAAGATTGGAAAGTCTTCTCGAATTGGAACGAGGATGAGGTGACGACTTACACGAGTGTCGATTGAAAGTAAACGACGTATTTTATTTGATACATTTTGCAACGTTTTATTGCCAGTTAAGATTTCACAATATGTATGTTAAAATACACGCATTGCGAATATTAATTATATAAAGAATTACATAGAGTACTTAATTCATGTGACTCACATTCCTCCGATTTTGGATGTTTCTTTTCTTGTTCAACTGAAACTCGAAACGAGTGTTGTTGAAATAGAGAGACCTTTTCTTTTCAATCGAAATATTCGGGTTTTGAGGTAGGAGGGCAACGGTAATTGTGTAGTACGTCGCAATCACCAATTGTTGGGTTGAAAATGTGACCTTCAAGGCATGGATAAGGTCCTTTTTTTATTCCGTTATCACATCTGTAATAATTTCTGCAGTTTGCATCAGCTTTATCGGCTATCAGCTTTATTCCACTTTTTGGACAGTCCTGATCTGCTGGCTCTTGTTTCGTTGTCGTCGTGGGTTCCGTTGATGTCGTCGTGGGTTCCGTTGATGTCGTCGTGGGTTCCGTTGATGTCGTCGTGGGTTCCGTTGATGTCGTCGTGGATTTCGTTGATGTCGTCGTAGGTTCCGTTGATGTCGTCGTGGTTGGCTGTGACGGTGGGTTCACATCATCGCACTTGCCTACTGGATTTTGTACATTTTGCGGCCAATCGCAGACCTGGAGTTCCGGATTGAAAACCAATCGTTTCGATCCTTTGGGATTAATTAATGGACAGCATAGTAGACATGCGTCTCCTCCCGCGCATTTGTAAAATTTGTGACAGTCATCGGGATCAGGAATGTGTACCGTTACGTTACTGCCTATTACATCGAGACATTTCTCATTGAAAACGCAGTTAGTACTGGTGACTTGAGGACAATCATCCGTGTCTTTGTCCGCCGCCGCTACAACGATCGCAACGAATAATACGTACAACACTGAAATTTACAAAAAGGAAACATTATTGTAATTCAATAAGTTTTACTATTCATATTTTCGATCGCAGATTTTTATTGAGCGTTCAGAACGTATCGACAGGTTCAGCATTTTTTTTCAGAAACAAAACTAACTCGATAATCGTATTTTGCTACATATTTAGCATCTGCAATTTCATTTGAATCAAAATATCTTTTTATTTCTGTATAAATTCTTACTTGACAAGAAATAGTTAACACAAATTCGGATTATTTACTCACCTTTCATACTATCGCCAAGTTCAAGAATTAATGACGCGCTACAGTTTCTTATTTCTGGGAAACTAACAAATTTAATTCACACGGATCGACTTTTATATCGAACCGGGCCTTATCATTAACATATCAAATTTATCTTATCGCAGCCAGTATTTACATTCTATCATTCTCACATTTAACTTGGAATCAGTTAGCCAAAAGTTTATTTGTTCAACATTATTCTTTCGTTTCCTTCATACTTGAAGTTTGATTCTTTAAAACAAATAATTACATAGGCATAACTTAAAATTTGCCAATTAAAACATTCTTTCTAGCCGGTTACTTCATATAAACGTACTGTTTTACTTAGTGATGGAAAGGAAAAATGTCCGAGGAAAAATGTTTTTCGAAGGGTAAAATATTGTCATAAACAGACAGTATTTCTCAGAATTTAGTTACACGTTGCAATCCTCGTGATATAATATCTGAAGTTAAATATTGCGAGTACAAAAATTGCGATACAAAACAGAAAGAAATATTTCGTTTCAATATTCGTACCTACGAGAGATTAATGTAGTAACAATCATAGATTATGGCATTGTAAGTCATTAGGTTGATATTGATCTTACCCGTTACAATAAAAAATAGCATAAATGGAAGACGATTTTTAGACCAACGAATGTATTTGTTTTAAGCTCTGCAGTAAAAAAATTTCACCGAATCAATCGATAAAATTTTACTCTAACTTGGATAACGAAAACGATTCATAATTTCGTAGATAACGAAAACATTTCGCAATACTTGCTATTTCTCTGAGAAAATTGTTTCGACGCTTATACGTCCAGACAACGCGGTTAAACGTTATTTTTGTTTATGCCTTGACGACTAAATATTAACGAGTTTTTCGATAAAATGTCACGTCGAATGAAAGTGTGGTTAAAGAGCAAAGAGAAAAAATGAGACACGTTGAACCCAAAAATGTGTGTCGTCTGTTTCAAATAACAATTACGAAATTCGATAAACTCGAATGTTTCAAAATTGACATTAACGAAACGTCATGATTTGGACGGAAATACATTGTGTAAATAGCGCTGTCCCCGTAGTCCACATTTAGTATTGACACAACGATGAATTTTATCGAAAACTGAAATATGTGCGTTCGGAAAGAAAGGATTACTACCTTGTGATAAGAATTATCGCGTTACAACAGAATTCCAATCAATAGTTTCAGATTAGTTTCTCTTTCTAATCAATTTTTTCTATTATCGCGTTCGTAAATTTCGACATTGTCATCCTTATCAATTTATGTTCTACATTTTGGTCTGCAGTCACTAATAGAACCAAAGTGAAACGACATTGAATTGTAATGTTTAACAAATAATTTCACTTGGAAACGAGGGAAACAGTCACTCGTAAGTCTACGTGTTAATAGGAAGCGAAAGAATCATCTTTTGTGAATAAATTTTATTTACGAATATAAAACATGTATTTCATCAGTGACGTACATTTTGATAATCAGTTTTACATTATCGACAGTTGGGAGTGTGTTTCGTCATTGCTGAAATCATTGAATTTTCAGAATACAACGTAACATGACTTCACTTTTATTTCCATCGTTTTATTTACAATCTGATCGTTCAAAATTCTACGTATTATCAATTTTATGATATTGCTTTTGGAAATCAGCCACATCGTTTCCAAAATAAAATAGCAACAGTAGCGATGAATATGATTAAATTATGTATGCACGCACGTGTGTGTAATAAGTACAATCTTCAATTTACAATCTTTCGTTCATCGTCGTCCGTTACTAATTAACTTACACAGAATGTAGTTAACTTAAATAGAATGTAGTTGTATTAAAAAAGAAAAGAAAGAAAGAAATATTAGATTACATTGCAATTAAAAGCAAACGTTGCATTTTACACGTTACATTTGATACGCTCGATACAAGAGACGCTCGTGTAATAAAAAGTTACGAAACAAACGATTTATCTTGCGTTTACATTTCTAACTCATTCTACGAATTACTTTTTTCCACTTGTTAGAGGTAATCGACAAATGGGAAATTTGACAACGGTGGCTTGTTCTCGTTCTCTGGATGAGGCTGACACTGAGCAGTTTCCCGAGATGTACAACTCTTCGTGCTTTCGTTATACTCTTCACCGTCGGGACACTTGACGATATATGGCGCTCCCATTGAGCATGCACAGTATTGCGAGCATTTTTTGTGACGGATACGAATAGGCCGATCGGATGTCTGTTTCGGGCAGTGCTCAACACAGTCGTCCACCTCTCTAGTTTTCGAATAATGATGGTAACAGTGAGGATCTTCCGTGATATTCACACATTTACTGAGCACGTAATCGAAGTAAGATCCGTCGCATTTCTCGAGATATTTATCTCCTTTCTCGCATTGATAGTAAGATGTACAGTTGCAGTCGTGAGGTATTGGCTTATCGGTACAGTTAAACGGTTGGCAATTCTTCGCTAAATCCACGTTCTCTGGCCAGGCGCATTTTCCCGATACTTTGTCGAAGTACAGGCCCTGAGGACAGTTCTCGGTAACTCCATGCCCGTTCCTGCATATACAGTATTTCCTGCAGTCTTTGTGAGGGCTTGTGCTGCCGTCGGTGGTGCATTTGATATCGCCGCAATCAGGATCGTACGAACACGGTTCGCTTTTGTAACAGTGAGCATCTTTGCTTTCAACGCATTTTTCTTGCACGTAGTCAAAGTGTTTTCCTACGGGGCATACCACGAGATACTTTTGCCCCTTCCTGCATTTGTAGTACCTGTCACAGAGACACTCGTGTGGAATCGAGGATGTAGAATTGGAGTTTGGATCGCACGGGAAGAGCTCGCACGTTTGGTTCTTCACGTTCTCTGGCGGTATGCATTTTTGTTGCTCCGGATCGTAAATCTGTTTCTTGTCGCAAGAGACAATCGTGCTGCTTCCTTCCGTGCACTCGCAATACTTGTGGCAATCGTCGTGGGGCAATGTTGTAGTTCCGTTCGATGGACAAATGCCGATACACCCTTCAGGATAGCAATGAACCACACCTGGCAAGCGGCACACCTTGTCTTTCCAGTCGAAGTACAAGCCAGGTGGACAGGACACGACCTTTTGCCGTCCGTTTTCGCATTGGTAGTACAGATCGCACTGACAGTCGTGATGAGTTTTCTCTCCTTCGTTGCAACTGGGATGCGAGCAATTTACATTCTGCGGATAGTCGCAAATCTGTCTCTTAGGATCGTACGCGAGATTCGGAGGACATTCCTTTGATACTTTCTTGTTGTTTTCACATTCGAAGTATCTGGAACAGTTTGCGTTGTCAGGATAACGAGGGATACAATTCTCACAGCTACATTGACAGTCTTGGTCTGGAATAATAGTAAAATCTTCATAACCCAGACACAACGGGTAGTTCTCCGGTCGGTCGCACGATTCGATTATTGGGTTAAAGACGTGTCCTTCGTGACACGACTCAAGACATTTGAGTCTACCGTGACATTGGTAGTACAACCTACATTGCTTATTATGAGGCAAGCGTTCATTTGAACTGCAGTCATTTGAGACAACACAACCTCCAGAGGGATAATCGTCACTATTTTTCCTGTGTTTGCACACGGCGTTGTACGAATAGTCGCAAACATGTCTGATATAATCGTATATCATGCCGGTTGGACAATTTTCAAGGAACTTATGCCCGTTCTCGCAAGTGTAAAACTTGGTGCAGGAGCATTCATGCGGTATCCGCGTGTTTTCAGTTGCTGGACATTTATAGTCGTTACTGCTCTTAACTGTATCGGGTAGACGGGGTGTAGATCTAGGCAGATTCGTTCGTGAGCACTCACTACTCGGTGGCCAACTACACATTTGTTTC